>CM053246.1:1546569-2746569 GCA_028583405.1 Pogonophryne albipinna
TTGTAGTGTAGTAATGGCAATGACAATCTCAAGTCCCAGGCTCCTCCAACAATGCAACAATTAAAAAATAGTGCAAGAAGAAATGGAGCAGAATAGATTAGAATAAAAAAGTGCAGATTATGTGATCTGACCAATGATCCTCCTGTTAGGCCAAGATGTGTCTTCTTGGCATTGTTTCAGATGTGAAAGCATCTTTTAAATAAGAAACATTATTCAAAATATTAATTATAGTTTGTTATTTAATTTTCTTTAGTTAGTATTTGTTTAATAACGGTCCCACTGCAGACACCCAACCAAGCCAAAGCCTGTTGACCTTGCGGCAATCTGACAGGAGAAACAGAAGCATCCTGGTATCCTTGACCAGCTTTCTTGAATCTGACCTAGTGACCGGTCAGGTGGTCAGGTGGGCAGATGGTCAGGTGGGCAAACACATGGAGGTGACATCCTCCTGCTGCAGCACCGGAGCAGTTTAAAAACAGCCAGTCTCTACAAAGCCTAATGACCTGGATACTCAACACAACACTGAACTACAGCTCCTGTGTTAGTGATTCTTCTAAAACTACAGTAACCACAGACACATTAAAGGCTTCTCAATTCTCTAATTTCCCCTCCTCGACTCCTCGGTCCTCGGTCCTCCGGTAGTGACCCGGAAATGGATTTCAGCGCGCCATGTTGAAGGATATCTCATTTCTCGAATCGAGGACCGAGCGTCGAGGAGGCTCTCTGGAGGAGCTCTAATCGAGGAGACACTGATGGTTCCTCCACGGCTCCTTCGTGGATGCATTTCCGGCAACAGTGATGTTTCAAAGAGGCGTGACAAACGGCCGGACTTATCTCAGCCAATGACAGCTCTGCATGCATCCCCTGGATATTATTTTATTAACTGCTTTCATCCTTTATATATACAGTCTATGCTTTTATCGCGACGCGATGTTTCCAGAGAGAACAGCTGTGAGGTCCGTGCAGAAAGCAGAGCAGTGTGTATAATATATATCACTCAGTATAACAGGCCTACATTACTCTGTATTTGTATGCTGTAGTTTAGTAGATATCTACAAACAAAGAGTCGATATTTTTCCAAGACCATTTAGTGCTTCACATAATAAAATACACAATGGCTGTAGCCTGATTATGCTTTAGGAGCTGTGCGTGTTGTAGCCTACAGTGTGTAGGTGTGTGTGTGTGTGTGTGTGTGTGTGTGTGTGTGTGTGTGTGTGTGTGTGTGTGTGTGTGTGTGTGTGTGTGTGTGTGTGTGTGTGTGTGTGTGTGTGTGTGTGTGTGTGTGTGTGTGTGTGTGTGTGTGTGTGTGTGTGTGTGTGTGTGTGTGTGTGTGTGTTGTACAGTGCGTAGATGCGGCGGACAGACAGGTCTCAGTTGGTTTGGTGTCCTCTGCTTACTTTTAATAATTGTAAATAAAACCCGTAATTTATTTTCCTCATTGTAGCGATCAGAGAGGGGGGATATATCCAGTCTCTGATTGTGTTACGTTATTATGAGAGTGCTCTCATACTTGTTTGAATCTGAAATTGTATATATTCATATAAATATATGTGTGTGTGTGTGTGTGTGTGTGTGTGTGTGTGTGTGTGTGTGTGTGTGTGTGTGTGTGTGTGTGTGTGTGTGTGTGTGTGTGTGTGTGTGTGTCCGCATCTGTAGCCTGTTATTGTCTCATTATACCGCACTGTGAATGAATCAAAGTAAATATATAAGTGGTCATGAACACATGTCCATCAGACAGAGGGCTGCTGTGCCTCCTGTCATCATTAATGGACGTCTCTTTAAAATGACCGCTCAGAGGAGAGGAGTTCTCATTTCTCTAACCGCCTGCTGCTTCCCCTCCTCTCTCCTCGGTTCCCCTCCTCAGTCCTCCGCTCGCATCTCCTGTGGGCGGGACTAAGACACGAGGATAGGAGTCGAGGATAGGAGTCGAGGAGAGGAAATTTGAGTATTGAGAAACCTTTAATGTGTATAATAAATAAGAGCTTCAGACTCCAAACATTATAATAACAACATGTTAACATTATAAGGTGTTGCACAGTATTGCATATTGCATGTTTAGTTCACTTCAGTTTAGTTCAGTTTGGTTCAGTTTAGTTCGGTTCAGTTTAGTTTAGTCTTTTGCTCCTGAACACTTTGCTCTTTGATTTGAAGGTTTGTTGGAGGGTGTTAGCTGATGAGAATAAACGGCTGTAGTTGTAAAGCTGATGAAACATATTTCAGTAATAACAGAACGGTTAAGGGAATATTTATTGAGATTCGTTCTTCTTCTTCTTTTGGACACTCGGGTAAAGAGAGGGGCGGAGTTGTCAACTGATCACCATCTGGTGGTGAGTTGGGTCGAGTGGCGGGGGAAGCCTCTGGATAGACCTGGTAAGCCCAAACGTGTAGTTTGGGTGAACTGGGAACGTCTGGAGGAGGCCCAAGTTCAGGAGGCCTTCAACTCACACCTCCGGCGGAGCTTTTCGGGCATTCCTGTGGAGGTTGGGGACATTGAACCAGAGTGGGCGGTGTTCAAAGCCTCTATTGCCGAAGCCGCGGCGTGGAGCTGTGGTCTCAAGGTCTTAGGTGCCTCAAGGGGCGGTAACCCTCGAACCTCCTGGTGGACACCGGTGGTCAGGGAAGCCGTGCGACTGAAGAATGAGGCCTTCAGGGATTTGTTATCCAGGGAGACTCCCGAGGCAGTTGCAAGGTACCGACAGGCCCGAAGGGCAGCAGCCTCAGCCGTGGCCGAGGCAAAGCAGCGGGTGTGGGAGAAGTTCGGAGAAGACATGGAAAAGGACTTTCGGGCGGCACCAAAGTTGTTCTGGAAAACTGTCCGACACCTCAGGAGGGGGAAGCAGGGAACCATCCAAGCTGTGTTCAGTAAGGATGGGACGTTGTTGACCTCAACTGATAGGGTGTTAGGGCGTTGGAAGGAACAATTTGAGGGACTCCTGAACCCGACAACTCCGCCCTCTATGTTAGTGGCAGAGCTGGAGTATGACGGGGGGAGGTCACTGAGGTCGTCAAACAACTCCACAGTGGCAAAGCCCCGGGGGTGGATGAGATCCGCCCAGAAATGCTGAAGGCTCTGGGTGTTGAGGGACTGTCATGGTTGACACGTCTCATCAACGTTGCGTGGAAGTCGGAAACAGTACCGAAGGAGTGGCAGACCGGGGTGGTGGTTCCCCTTTTTAAAAAGGGGGATCAGAGGGTGTGTGCCAATTACAGAGGCATCACACTACACAGCCTCCCCGGGAAAGTGTACTCTAATGCCGCGTTTCCACTGCAGCGGGTAGCTCGCTTTAAGCGTGCCGAGCCGTGCGGGGCCCGTTTTTGGTTGCGTTTCCACTTGGCCTAGTTTTGGCCCGGGGCTACTTTTTCACCTTTTTTCTGGCCCGACTAAATCGTGGTTCTAGGGCCAGGAACAACCAGGCTGAGTCGGGCTGAGTATGCTAAACTAGAGAGAGAATCGCTGGCAAGGGGGCTACAACTACAACAAGATGAACATATTTGACCGTGATTTAATTGTAATACACGTTTCAAAATGATGCCGAAGTAACAACATACTGATACCGGTTAGTAAAAACCATGAATTAATGCTTTGACAAGTCTGCAGACAGACGGCAGGCGAAAAACCTTTTAAAATGCGTGCTTTCTAAATGGAGCTTGGCTAAGCTAACGTTATATATGCTCCGACCGTCCACACTCACAACAACGGCCTATACAGACATAAATAAACCAGCGACTGTATTCTCCATGACACAGACAGTCTGTGGTTTGTACTTGTTTAACTTTTGTCTAGTTTCTGAACAGATATGAGGAGCTGTGAGCTCTGAGTGCTAAGAGCTAACGGCTGTGTTGGTTTTCTGGGGCTCTCATTGAAGATGACGTCACGGCTCCGCCTACACTGCGTTACTATAGTAACTGCCCCAGTTCCTAAACTGTAATGGAAGCGCAGCATTAAAGTGAGCCGGGCCTAATAAGGCCTAACCAAACCGAGCGAGGCCGAGCGAGGCCTGCAGTGGAAACGCGCCATTAGGTACTCGAAAGGAGGGTCAGGCCGATTGTCGAACCTCAGATTGAGGAGGAATAATGCGGATTCCGTCCTGGTCGTGGAACGACGGATCAGCTTTTTACTCTCGCAAGGATCCTGGAGGGGGCCTGGAAGTACGCTTATCCGGTCTACATGTGTTTTGTAGACTTGGAGAAGGCGTATGACCGAGTTCCCAGGGAGTTACTGTGGGAGGTGCTGCGGGAGTATGGGGTGAGGGGGTCTCTACTCAGGGCCATCCAATCTCTGAACTCCCAAAGCGAGAGCTGTGTCCGGGTCCTCGGCAGTAAGTCGGACCCATTTCCGGTGAGGGTTGGCCTCCGCCAGGGCTGCGCTTTGTCACCAATCCTGTTTGTAATATACATGGATCGGATTTCGAGGCGTAGTCGTGGGGGAGGGGGTCTACAGTTCGGTGGACTAAGGATTGCACCACAGATTTTTTCAGATGATGTGGTTCTAATGGCTTCATCGGTCTGCGACCTTCAGCACTCACTGGATCGGTTCGCAACCGAGTGTGAAGCGGCTGGGATGAGGATCAGCACCTCCAAATCTGAGGCCATGGTTCTCAGCAGGAAACCGATGGACTGTCCACTCCAAGAAGGGAATGAGTCCTTACCCCAAGTGAAGGAGTTCAAGTATCTCAGGGTCTTGTTCTCGAGTGAGGGAACAATGGAGCGTGAGATGGGCCGGAGAATCGGAGCAGCGGGAGCGGTACTGCAGTCGCTTTACCGCACCGTTGTGACGAAAAGGGAGCTGAGCCAGAAGGCAAAGCTCTCTGTCTACCGGGCCATTTTCGTTCCTACCCTCACCTATGGTCATGAAGGATGGGTCATGACCGAAAGAACGAGATTGCGGATACAAGCGGCCGAGATGGGTTTTCTCCGCAGGGTGGCTGGTGTCTCCCTTAGGAATAAGGTGAGAAGTTCGGTCATCCGGGTGGGACTCGGAGTTGAGCCGCTCCTCCTTCGCGTCGAAAGGAGCCAGTTGAGGTGGTTCGGGCACCTAGTTAGGATGCCACCTGGGCGCCTCCCTAGGGAGGTGTTCCAGGCACGTCCAGCTGGGAAGAGCCAAGGGGTAGACCTAGGACCAGGTGGAGGGATTATATCTCTTCGCTGGCCTGGGAGCGCCTTGGGATCCCCCAGTCAGAGCTGGTTGATGTCGCCAGGGAAAAGAAAGTTTGGGGCTCTCTGCTGGAACTGCTACCCCCGCGACCCGACCACGGATAAGCGGGAGAAGATGGATGGATGGATGGTTCTTCTTGTTTCACTACATCCAATAGTAATTAAAGCTGACTTACAAGCTTAAACATGATATAACTACAGTACTAGACTTTTATATAGATGTGAAGACACATTTCTGCAAAGTATAGGATTCTGAAATTCATTTTCTTATTTTTTTGGATCAATTATTCATTTATTTGTCAATTTAGAACACAGGGTTGCACAATGAAATTTACATTTTATTCTCACAGAATGTATGATCAATTATTTAAAGTATTTGAATTGGAATAGAAAAAAAATGTATATAGTGACTAATAGACACAATGTTATATAGTTACACACCGAGAGTGGTTTTTTATGGTAGTGTGAAAGCAGTGTTCTGACAGAAAGTTCCATGTCATTTATTTATGACACCAGCACACCTCCTGCATTCAACAGGACAGACAGACAGACACACACACACACACACACACACACACACACACACACACACACACACACACACACACACACACACACACACACACACACACACACACACACACACACACACACACACACACACACACCACACACACACACCACACCACACCACACCACACCACACCACACCACCCACACCACACCACACACAGAGAGAAACAGAGGGGGGGAGGAGAGAGTGCAGGCTAGGCAGAGGGCCTGACTAGTTATCCTAACATCAGAATGATCGCCATGACCCACACTTAGCCCATGCAGTCATGTATATGTTTATATATCAAATATGAGGTGGATACTCATGATCCCGCGAGGATGATTCCTTCATGACTTCACCATCAATCCAGAATTTCTACTTGAATTAAGTAATAGATACATTTCATTGCTATACAATTAACACCATGTATTCCTGCTCCCCAGAGGATAACCTCTTTGGATTTAAATGACTCCATGTTGTTTTCTTTAGTGTCACCTTCTGGACAACTGTACACGGTTAGCTTCACCACTTTAAAGAGTCTAACTGATAAATCATCAGTGTTTTGTTTGCTTCAGGTACTTCCCATTTGGAATCGTCTTCCTGGTGGCGGGTAAGATCCTGGACATGCAAGACCCAAGCACGCTGGGGAAGAAGCTGGGCTGGTATGGCATCACCGTGCTCGCTGGCCTCTTTGTCCATGGACTTATCCTCCTCCCTTTCTTCTACTTTGTCCTCACCAAGAAGAACCCCTTTACCTACATCCGCGGGCTGCTGCAGGCCATGGTGATCGCCCTGGCAACCTCCTCCAGGTCAGAGTCAAGGAAAGCCCTGCTTTACCTGCCAGTCTGTGGATGTTTTCAAGGTAGTCATTAAATGTCGTATCTTCTCAGCTCTGCCACGCTTCCAATCACCATGAAGTGTTTGTTGGAAAACTGCCACGTGGACCGACAAATTGCTCGCTTCGTCCTACCCGTGGGGGCTACAATCAACATGGATGGGACGGCACTGTACGAGGCTGTGGCGGCCATCTTCATTGCTCAGGTTAATGACTATGAGCTGGACTTCGGCCAGTTGGTCACCATCAGGTAAACCAACAGACATTGTTTGCCTGAGAAACTTGAAGAACTTGTTTAGACTTTATTTCCCAAATGGAAATAATCTATAACAAATGGACACAATATGTGAATGTTTTTAATTATATGTCTACTGCAAGAGATTCCCACTATAACTTATACTTTACTTTGTATGCATAGCACAAATCATGCTTCAGTCCTAAATGTGATTGTACAGCAAATCGATACAATGCAACAAAAATGTGATTCTCAGTAAGGACTTTAAATTGTGAAAAGGCCAATACATTTAGTTTGAATAAATATATTATGTTAAATTTGACTCTTACTTCTGTTGTCCTCATGCAGCATCACGGCCACAGCTGCCAGCATCGGTGCAGCAGGGATCCCTCAGGCTGGTCTGGTTACCATGGTGATTGTACTGACATCAGTAGGGCTGCCCCCAGATGACATCACACTCATCGTGGCCATCGACTGGATTCTGTGAGTTTACAGTACTGGTTATGTAGAAAGGTCTCTGTCTCAGCATTTCAGTATTATTAACGGTACATTGTAGAATAGAGTAAAAAAAAAATCCATTACTTAATCAATCAACAACTTTATTAATCCCGCAAGGGGCAATTGGTTATGAGCAGCAGCTTATGTCATAGACACAGGCAGGAACATACAGGAAGAAAACACACAGATACACCCGGGAGCACAGATGTGGATCATTTCAATTTACACTATAAATAGTTCATAGCATCACAATAATAAATAAATAATAAAAAGTTAAAAGCCTTTCAAGAATTTAAAAGTTTGAGTGCAGAAGGGATGAATGATTTTGAAAAGCGATGAGTCCTTTGATCAGGCAGAGCATATCTACGCCCAGATGGCAACAGATGAAATTAATGTGAGAGTACATGACCTGGGGAGACCAGAATGCTCTCGGCTTTCCGCAGAATCTGTTGGTTACAGAAGGAGTTTCAGTCTCTCTGTTTCACGCCGATGATCTTAGAGCAGGTTTTAACAATGCTGTTCAGGCTGTTCCTGTCTTTCCGTGTAAGGCTATGGAACCAGCAGATAAAAGAAAAACAAATACGGCTCTCAATGAATGCTTGGTAAAAACGACAAAGAATGAAAGGCCTGACAGAGAAAGAGTTCAGTTTGCGAAGAAGGTGCATTCTCTGTTGACCCCGCTTCACAATACACTCAGTATTCACATCAAATGTGAGGTGGTCATCGAAAATGGTATTTGTATGATGTGACAATTTCTACATTGTCATTGTGTATGATGCACTCCTTAGGAACATCCTTGTGACGTCTACAAAAAAAAAGACGTCACAAGGATGACGTCTTTACTACTCTGAGACTTTCGTCCAGAGTAGTTTAGGTTTCACGGTGTCTCCCTTTAATCACACCTGTTTCTACAGTGACAGGTTTCGAACCATGATCAACGTTCTGGGCGACGCTTTGGCAGCGGGAATCATCGCCCATCTCTGTCGGAAAGATTTCCCCCTCAGTGGAGCAGAAAAGGTAAAAAATAAAACACCATCTGCAATTTTATCTATGAAAATCTTACTCTGTGTATGTTGGCTATTAACTTAATCTTACTATTCTGACTTAATCTTACTTTTCTGACCTTTTAAAGTAATGTATTAAATCTTTTTAGACGTTTTACCTTTAAAGCTCACCTATTATACTGTATTCGAACAATATATTATAGGGCCATATCTATACAAAACATGTCTCTATAGGGTCACCCATTGTAGCATGCCTCATACCCCTCTATTTCAGCCCTGTTACTAAAGTGCTGATTCTGGGTCTGGCCCTTTAAATGTAGCCAAGCTGCTGCTGGCCACACCCCCTTGGAGCTGCTGCTGGTCACGCCCCTTTGGAGCGTCCACATGCAAGCAGTGAGCTCTGTGAAGAGAAGGCTGTCTACCAGCAGAAACTCAGATAAATGCTGCCGTGATTAAACGCCATATTATGTTCCAAACCACATCAAGCATTATTTCTGAAACAGTATGGAGCTCAAACGCTTTCTCTCTCGCGGGTTTACCACAAGGTGAGTACCTTTTATATCCTGCTTCTTTACACATACTCCAGTACAGCGTTAGCTCTGAGTGTTAGCGATGCTTGCTAATGTAAACAAAGACCATATTACTTCCAAAACACGTTGCGCATTGTTTCTGATACAGCGTATTTATTTCTGATAGGGGACGATAGGTTGGGTGGGCGGGACGTTGCCAGGAGTTCAACGTAAAGCCCGCCCACATTTTAGTAATGTCGTCATGACGCAGCAAATCTGGATCAGCTCCATTGTTCCCCCGTTTTCAGAGATTTGGGTAAGGTGGAAAAGAGAGAGGGTTGTATTTTTGGAAACTTTGTGAGTCTCCTTACACACCGGGGACACATATTTATTTATAAAATACATCACAAAGTGCATAATAGGTGACCTTTAACTTAAATAACAACAGAAAAAGGTTGCTCTTTTGGAGGCAATTACAAATCCCAAATCAAATATCACTCTCTATAACTTCTGATTGGAAACACAAACCTGTCGATTACAACTCTGAGCTGTAACTGAATTTATACCTGTTGGGTTTTCTCAGATTGTGGAGTCAACCACAACAGATTAGATCCCTTACTCTTATCTTAAATCCTTGTGAGACTTTGTCAAGCCCCACCCACTCTGCTTCACTCTTTTGCTGGGCAGAAAAAGTTCATTCATAACCAACTGAGAACTAAGAATTCATTAAGTCACAGAACTCTTTATTACTGTATAAACTCACAAAGTGAGTTATCTTATCTGTTATACTATTAATGTAGCACCTAGCCAAAGGAATGCAATTTGAGGCAAAAATAATAATTTTTTGCCTCAAATTGGCAAAAAATGGGCAGACACACAGATCTGTCCAATCTACCAACACCTCTAATGCTCAGCAATCTCTTGTCTGGTTAAAGTTTCCCCCTTTATTTAGAAAAATAAATGTCACACAACCTTCATTTCATAAAATGTCTCAGCACAAGCACGTTCTCAAACAAGAAGGCTGAGCCAGTAGGTGGCAATAAAGTCTACAATGAAAACACCAGAGTAGAACATATGTACAAATAACACGTTTATTTTTCTTTGGCAGCAGTAAATTCAAATACAAACAATAGTAGCAAATGTATATTTTATGTATACTAACCTATTTCCTCACCTTTATCATGTAACCCATTCCGACTGGATGGGACATGTGTGTGTATCACATATCCTTTCTGGCACATTGACCTGTGTTCTATGGCAACAAATGTGTCCATCATTGTTGTTGTTTCAGACATATGCTTTAAAAAAAATGTCTTGATCACTTCACAGTTTGCATCTAATGTCTAAATGTGATGTGTTTTTCCTTCAGGCTGGGCCATCTTATGGTACGCAGAATCCTCACGCTCACAACAACTCTAACAGTGTAGAAGTGCCAATGACAGAGATCCACACACACAAAGACTGTATGTTTGATACGACGGGCGACTCAGTCGGCGAGAGGCACGCACACACCGTTTACTATAACATCTGTCAGGTGTGATTGGAGACGCACCGAGTTAAAGTTCACTGTGCCATCTGAACAGGAGGCAGACTTTGTTGTTACAGAGCATGATACCTCTTCTTCTGAGCAGCCCCAACACTTTTGAATTTAATTTAGGTGACAGGAAATGTTGTTTATTTGGCCAAAAGTGGATTGGAGCGTCATTTGGAGCTTTTTCCCTAATGACAGTGAGAACAAAAGCTCCACTACAAGAACTAATGGTGCCATTTTAATGGAAACCAGCCATCAGCACTAACTGGCAAACTAGCCTGAATTTAAAAAGTGGTGGGATTGATATATCAAGAAGAGAAATCCAGCAAATTGTCTGGTTCCTTTTGAAGAACAGCTGAACAGGAGCCTGATCTGCATCAGAGACACAGCCCTCCTGGAAGCACCTACACACTCATCCTCAGGTCTGATAGCTCCACGTAGCAGCTGGACACGCTGCAGTTAACCTTCTGAACTGGGTATCAAACCTTAATGGCTCTTGGGTATTGCCAGAAATGTGACTGTACTATCACTTTCAGGTCAGTTTAGTTATTAGTTTAGCACAAAAATGAAGATGGAATGCCAGTTCCACACCTTGAAGTGATCTAAAGAAGGAGATGGCTGATACAAGCTGCCAAAATAAGTTTCCATCACAGGGTCACTCGTCCCAGCTAATAAGGGTTTCACAACAACATTATTGAAAGCACTTCATCTGTGCAAAGTAATCCACAGAATGAAGCTTATAACGTTATTATACAAATCCACATACTATTATGTGAAGGACTGCAGAGGGTCATCTTACTTGGGGTCAAAAAACTTTGGGCGCAAGACCTGGGCTGCCACTATGATTCCTTTATTGCTGAGACCACAGCCGCTTTACCTGTTGGAAATTAATTAATGAAAATGATTAGTGCATGTAAAGTGGTGTAAAAAACGTGTTAGTTACCAGGTGAGGTCATGAAAGGAGCGTCCACGTCGCGGCCCTGGGAGTATTGACGAGATCGACAAGATCAACTAGATCGACTAGATACTGCTAATCCTATCACCACTACAAGCAACAGTTACAAGCTACAAAACAGCCACAAGCTACGCTACAAGCCACAAGCTACGCTAGCCGCAAGCTAGTCTGCACAAGCTACGCTGAAAGCTGTAAGTAAGCCACAGAAGAAGAGAAAACATCATGCCTGGAGATAGACACAAAGGACGATGCCGTAAACGAGGGACCCCCTCAAGACCGGGAATTGACAGTCATATCTGTGAACATTGAAGGGACAGCAATGTGTTCAGCTGTGGCTGAACCACATCTAACCAAGCCCTGTAATTGACTGCCTTGTGGACACGATAAGAAGACCAGGTGAGGGGAACCAATGGCCCTCGTGAGTCGTGACTGATGGAGCCAGACGCCTCCTGATAGAGATCAGGCACTTGCTACTGAAAGGACTCTGGGGAGGCCCAGAAGACACTGAAGGGATTATATCTCCTCAACCCTGAGCACTTCTTCCAACATCTTCCAAGTCGAGCTGTTAGACATCCCGACTGCTCAGACCCTTGTAAGCCATCACCTTTGACTGGGTGCTATATTTGTACAACTGTGACCCCATCAAATAGTCCTGGTCCTCTTATTAAGGTACCTGCATCATGTGATACAGCTTTTTCCTGCTTGTCATCTCTACTCAGACTTTAAAGCCAGAACAAATCCACTTCTATGTTGAGAGAGTGATAGTTTAAGACAACATGTTGGATCACATTGGATGTAATTTAAAATACTCGCAGGTTGACCAAAAGAGAAAGCTAAACAGCTTGGACCCCTCTCCTAGAACTTTTGTTTGTGTTTTATCTCAAATCATCTCTGTCTTTCCTACATCCCTTTGACTTTTCTGTGTGTTTGATTGGCTGGTGCTCACTGCTGCCTGTTTAGACTGGTTGTGTGTTAAAGGGTAATCTGTTCACTCTGACAGCCCAATGGATCCAAGTGCTCTTCACCTTGCAAATCAAGCTTCTTCTTCTTCCGTCTTGTTTTTATTGACAGCATGCTGGCATGCGCTCTTACTGGCTTCACTTGAAGCCGCTGTGCATTATCTTTTTCTCCTGTTTTTAATCAAAGTGCTGTAGGGATTATGGGACTTGGTACCAAAGTCAGTTTGTGTTCAGTTACTACTTAACTACTTAAATGTGTGTATTACCTCAAATTGTTTACTTACATCTGAGATTGTGAGTGACTTCTGGCAATGTGTTTGACAAACACCAGTGGTTCATAGAAGGTAAGAAAAAGGTGTAAAAACTCATGTTTCAAAAGCTGGTCAGGGGAAATTAAGTTATGATGTTATAAATAAATGACTTGTAGTTATGTGGACAAATCATACCATTTTTTAACATTTTTTATAAAGTGCTCCTTTAACTTCTCTCTGTGTACAGTAAGTTAAGTAGCTGTGTTGTTTATGTAGAACAATGAAAATGTAGACCTGCCTTAATGTAACCGTTGACATTCTGTCATTTTAATCCACATACCTCAATGTTTCTCTGCCAATGCACACTGACTAACTGCAACTATTACAAAAGCACAGTTTTCATCGAATTGCATCGTGTACATACTTTATTTGTTTTTTATATGATATGTGTTTTTGGACTTTGGGTAATTGCTGTTTGTTTATATTAAAAAATAAATATACTGATACCAATACAGTTAATTCTCTCTTACATACAGTGAAAGTGACTTGTTAAGGCCCAGACACTCCAAACCGACACCAAGGAACTATCAGAATGAAAGATTCACTGTTGAGTCCCATCATGTGCCATGTGTAGGGGCCAAAACGTTTCTCCTAAAATAGAGTGTCTTCAGGTGGGATTCAACATTTTCCCCATTTAACTTGCGTCATTGAAGCTGAAGTTGACTGAATTTGAGAATTTAGCATATTCTCAAATTAAAATGCTGACCTCGAAAAAACTGAATGCTCGGCACTCCAAAAAACAGAGGCTTACTTGTGCGCAATCAAGCAGGATGTTTAGGGTTCCGTTTATTTGTATTTACACGTAACTTTCTTGTTATTAGGGCCTGAGCACGAAGTGCAAAGACCTATTGAAATCGTCAGTATTATTAGGGCCCGAGCACGGAGCGCTAGGACCCAACGGCGTCCTAGCACGAAGTGCGAGGAAACCTATTGCTATTGGTGGAATTATTTTTTGAGGCCTTTAGGACGCTTCAAAAGTTGTATAATTTTGCACGGACGCCAGGACTGGTGAAAACTACAATATTCTGGAGTCAATGGGTTAAATATTCCGACCTGCTCACTAGCGCCACCTATCAAAAGCCCATTTCGGAATACATTTACAAAGTCGCACCGTAACTCCAAATGACCTGAAATTTTGCACACATATCCGGGTGGACCTGCTCTACAAATAATCCTCTTCGAACCCTAAGCTCCGCCTATATTTTTAATTTAAATTAGCATAATGTTCAAAACAGTTAAATATTCACTTAAATTGAAATGTTCAGTTTTTCAACACCAAACTTCGTATACAGCATCGGTGGAGGGTCAGACACATTACCGTAGAAAATGAGCATGTTAGGACGATAAATATTGCCGCAGTCAATCAAAACGTACTCGCAAAAAGGTGGGGCTTAGAAATAAATGCTCATAACTCATCAACAATGTATCCAAACATCACAGATTTTGGTAGATAGGTTCAGTCTGTCTTGGGGAATAGGCACACCAAAGCATTTTCATTTTGGACTATAGGGGGCGCCAAAAACACCACCAATTTATAACTCAAGAGCGGATGGACTTTTTTTTTACACATACTCTCGTGGTGACTACAAACTCAGATTTAAAGTATCACAACGAATTCAGAATGTGGGCGTGGCCTATATATATATTTTTAATTGCGATAGCATGAAATGAGATTCGGACGCAAAACTTGGGACACACGTCAGAGCCCACGACCCTTTCGAGAATGTAAAAAAGAAACGTCATTTTTCAAAAAAACTGCTCACTAGCGCCCCCTATTGTGTGGTAGTCACATATAGTTTCTCAGAACTTCACGAATTTTGGCACAGGCATTCCTCATGGAATTGCGGACATATTTGTAAACAGATTCCATTAGCCCCGCCCCCCAGGAAGTCGGCCATTTTGAAAAATGTGCGTTTTTCATGCATTTTAAGCACATTCTTGCGAACACCTCCTAGGGGAATGATCGAAAAAAATCCATTCAAGGACACGTTCAGCCCAAGCGGCAAACTCTGGGGAACAGCCGGGACGCCAATACGGAAGTGCCACACATTGCAGTTCATACATGGGCCGCTAGGGACTGGCTTTCCATAGACCCCATGTTAAAATGCCCAACTTTACAGCAGAAAAAAACATGTTTCTACCTATGGATGCAATAAATATTATTATCGATATAGTTAGATTCCACCTTCATGATTATGAATCTGTGAGTGAATTGTTTTCTAACACGACTCTTTTATTTATATTAGGTCTTAAAGTTTTTGCATAAATTAGGGCGTGGTCACTTTGATGGACACGTACATGCCTCACTGTCAGCTAAGAGCAACTTGTCCACTCTGCTAGGCTACAACCATAGAGGCTACAACGTTAGTTAGTCGTAGTTACTGTACTTGACCCTTTAGCTTTAGCCGTGTTCGTGGTGATTGTGGGAATATTGTTACAAATACCAGACAATTAAAATGTCGTGCTGTGCGCTTGAATGTACGAACAGAACTTCCAAGAAGTCTACTCTCAGCTTTTTTCGGTGAGTAAAATGATAATATTATACATGTTAACCCCGTTAGCAGGTGTTTGTGTGCTTGGTAGCTTAGCTTGTTACTTATTAGCCAGCTAAGGACGTAACCCTTTATGCATACATATACATTTTAGTTTATGATTCAGCCTTGGGTAAGACTTTTATAGTCTATGGCAATGACGCCCATAATGCTAAACGGGAGCAAATGTTAATAGGGGACCCAATTATCCCAGTGGTGGCCTCCGGAGCTAACAGAGCCGCAGGGGGCTAGCTCCAGCCGGCGTCCCGGAGCTAGCCCACTGCGGCTCCGTTAGGTCCGGGCGGTGGAGTCCGTCTTTTCTCAACGTGTGAATGACAAGCATTAAGAATAACAAAATATAGCTAATTCTTTTGCAGATTGTCTCATTTGATTATGAATGTAACGTTTATATAGGGGAACTACACTGTTAGCAGTAACTTGGTATGCATGTATTTCATGTTAGCTTAGCTTCTAGCCTGAGCTAGCTCTGTTTACTTCCAGTTCGGAGGCAGCAGGTCCCGCCTCGGCTCCGCCTCTTTGCCCTTATTTGGAGCAGGCGGGACTAGACTTTGACGTCACAGTCGAGCCGTTAGTGGCCGACTCCGCCTACTAAGGGCTTCACGGCAACTCTGCAGAATCCTATGGGTAACGTCACGGACACTAAGTCCATTTATATATACAGTCTATGGTTCAGCCCCTATCCAATATGATACTTAATTGCGGAGCACATTTTTGAAAAATCACTCGTGGAGGTCGTAAGCTAACAGCGAATACACCATTTTTGACGATTTACATGGCACAAATTGCTCCAAACTGCTCGCATATAGTTTTTCCGATATTCACGAAACGCTGTATACACATTACTATTATGATTGCACACATATTTCAAATTGCATTCCATTAGCCCCGCCCCCCAGGAAGTCGGCCAGTTACAGGGTAACTTGGAGAGGGTCCGAGTCCGACCCTTGTCAATTAACTACAGGGGTCCCTCAGGGCTCTGTTCTTGGTCCCCTCCTCTTCTCCCTGTACACAAACTCGCTCGGATCTGTCATTAGCCCGCATGGTTTTTCATACCACTGCTACGCTGACGACACCCAATTAATTCTGTCCTTTCCCCGCTCAGAGACCCAGGTCGTCGCACGCATCTCTGCTTGTCTAGCTGACATCTCACAGTGGCTCATCACCTCAAGCTCAACCTTGACAAGACTGAACTGCTTTTCCTTCCAGGAAAATATTGTCCCACTCATGACCTGACAATCAACATCGGCACCTCTGTTGTTCCCCAACTCAGACTGCAAGGAATCTAGGTGTGATCCTAGATAACAAACTGTCCTTCACTGCAAACATCGCTGCTACAACCCGTTGCTGCAGATACACGCTTTACAACATCAGGAGGATACGTCCCCAGCTGACCCAGAAAGCCATGCAGGTTCTGGTCCAGGCTCTCGTCACCTCACGCCTAGACTACTGCAACTCCCTCCTGGCTGGTCTACCTGCATGTGCCATCCGACCTCTGCAGCTCATCCAGAATGCAGCGGCTCGTCTGGTCTTCAACCTTCCTACATTTTCCCACACCACTCCGCTCCTCCGCTCACTTCACTGGCTTCCAGTAACTGCTAGAATCCACTTCAAGACACTGGTACTTGCATACCATGCTGCGAATGGATCTGGCCCTTCCTACATCCAGGACATGGTTAAACTGTACACCCCAGCGCGTGCACTACGCTCTGCATCAGCCAAACGACTCGCTACACCCTCGCTGCGAGGGGGACCCAAGTTCCCATCAGCAAAAACACGTGGGTTTGCTATCCTGGCTCCAAAATGGTGGAATGAGCTCCCCATTGACATCAGGACAGCAG
Source organism: Pogonophryne albipinna (assembly GCA_028583405.1). NCBI lineage: Eukaryota > Metazoa > Chordata > Actinopteri > Perciformes > Artedidraconidae > Pogonophryne > Pogonophryne albipinna. The sequence continues at coordinate 1,563,504 of CM053246.1, forward strand.
AAAGCTTACACACCTTCCGGCGCAGACTGAAAACTCATCTCTTTCGACTCCACTTCGAGCGATAGAATTATTAACAAAGAACTGCTAACAGAGCACTTATATACTAATAAAGGACTGGCTTATCTATAGCCAGTTGAGTAGCACTTGAAATGTTTGGCTCTATGAAACCTGATGTACTTATATGATTCTGTTTTCTTCAAGGTTGTGTCTTCCTGGTCGAATGTACTTATTGTAAGTCGCTTTGGATAAAAGCGTCAGCTAAATGCAATGCAATGTAATGTAATGTAATGTAATGTAATTTTGAAAAATGTTCGTTTTTCATGCATTTTAAGGACATTTCTGCGAACTCCTCCTAGGGGAATGATCGGAAAAATTCCAATGCAGGACAGGTTCAACCCCTGGCCAATATCATGAAGAATTGCGGATTACATTTTTGATAAATCAATCGCTAACAAGCGAATACACCATTTTTGACGATTTACATGTCGCAAATTACTCCAAACTACTCGGATATAGTTATTCCGATATTCACTAAACACTGTATACACATTGCTCTTATGATTGCGGACATATTTCAAATTGGCTTTTATTATACAAAGTCGGCCATTTTCAAAAATGTTAGTTTTTCATGCATTTTAAGCACATTCTTGCGAACACCTCCTAGGGGAATGATCGAAAAAAATCCATTCAAGGACACGTTCAGCCCAAGCGGCAAACTCTGGGGAACAGCCGGGACGCCAATACGGAAGTGCCACACATTGCAGTTCATACATGGGCCGCTAGGGACTGGCTTTCCATAGACCCCATGTTAAAATGCCCAACTTTACAGCAGAAAAAAACATGTTTCTACCTATGGATGCAATAAATATTATTATCGATATAGTTAGATTCCACCTTCATGATTATGAATCTGTGAGTGAATTGTTTTCTAACACGACTCTTTTATTTATATTAGGTCTTAAAGTTTTTGCATAAATTAGGGCGTGGACACTTTGATGGACACGTACATGCCTCACTGTCAGCTAAGAGCAACTTGTCCACTCTGCTAGGCTACAACCATAGAGGCTACAACGTTAGTTAGTCGTAGTTACTGTACTTGACCCTTTAGCTTTAGCCGTGTTCGTGGTGATTGTGGGAATATTGTTACAAATACCAGACAATTAAAATGTCGTGCTGTGCGCTTGAATGTACTAACAGAACTTCCAAGAAGTCTACTCTCAGCTTTTTTCGGTGAGTAAAATGATAATATTATACATGTTAACCCCGTTAGCAGGTGTTTGTGTGCTTGGTAGCTTAGCTTGTTACTTATTAGCCAGCTAAGGACGTAACCCTTTATGCATACATATACATTTTAGTTTATGATTCAGCCTTGGGTAAGACTTTTATAGTCTATGGCAATGACGCCCATAATGCTAAACGGGAGCAAATGTTAATAGGGGACCCAATTATCCCAGTGGTGGCCGCCGGAGCTAACAGAGCCGCAGGGGGCTAGCTCCAGCCGGCGTCCCGGAGCTAGCCCACTGCGGCTCCGTTAGGTCCGGGCGGTGGAGTCCGTCTTTTCTCAACGTGTGAATGACAAGCATTAAGAATAACAAAATATAGCTAATTCTTTTGCAGATTGTCTCATTTGATTATGAATGTAACGTTTATATAGGGGAACTACACTGTTAGCAGTAACTTGGTATGCATGTATTTCATGTTAGCTTAGCTTCTAGCCTGAGCTAGCTCTGTTTACTTCCAGTTCGGAGGCAGCAGGTCCCGCCTCGGCTCCGCCTCTTTGCCCTTATTTGGAGCAGGCGGGACTAGACTTTGACGTCACAGTCGAGCCGTTAGTGGCCGACTCCGCCTACTAAGGGCTTCACGGCAACTCTGCAGAATCCTATGGGTAACGTCACGGACACTAAGTCCATTTATATATACAGTCTATGGTTCAGCCCCTATCCAATATGATACTTAATTGCGGAGCACATTTTTGAAAAATCACTCGTGGAAGTCGTAAGCTAACAGCGAATACACCATTGTTGACGATTTACATGGCACAAATTGCTCCAAACTGCTCGCATATAGTTTTTCCGATATTCACGAAACGCTGTATACACATTACTATTATGATTGCACACATATTTCAAATTGCCTTCCATTAGCCCCGCCCCCCAGGAAGTCGGCCAGTTACAGGGTAACTTGGAGAGGGTCCGAGTCCGACCCTTGTCAATTAACTACAGGGGTCCCTCAGGGCTCTGTTCTTGGTCCCCTCCTCTTCTCCCTGTACACAAACTCGCTCGGATCTGTCATTAGCCCGCATGGTTTTTCATACCACTGCTACGCTGACGACACCCAATTAATTCTGTCCTTTCCCCGCTCAGAGACCCAGGTCGTCGCACGCATCTCTGCTTGTCTAGCTGACATCTCACAGTGGATGTCTGCTCATCACCTCAAGCTCAACCTTGACAAGACTGAACTGCTTTTCCTTCCAGGAAAATATTGTCCCACTCATGACCTGACAATCAACATCGGCACCTCTGTTGTTCCCTGACTCAGACTGCAAGGAATCTAGGTGTGATCCTAGATAACAAACTGTCCTTCACTGCAAACATCGCTGCTACAACCCGTTGCTGCAGATACACGCTTTACAACATCAGGAGGATACGTCCCCAGCTGACCCAGAAAGCCATGCAGGTTCTGGTCCAGGCTCTCGTCACCTCACGCCTAGACTACTGCAACTCCCTCCTGGCTGGTCGACCTGCATGTGCCATCCGACCTCTGCAGCTCATCCAGAATGCAGCGGCTCGTCTGGTCTTCAACCTTCCTACATTTTCCCACACCACTCCGCTCCTCCGCTCACTTCACTGGCTTCCAGTAACTGCTAGAATCCACTTCAAGACACTGGTACTTGCATACCATGCTGCGAATGGATCTGGCCCTTCCTACATCCAGGACATGGTTAAACTGTACACCCCAGCGCGTGCACTACGCTCTGCATCAGCCAAACGACTCGCTGCACCCTCGCTGCGAGGGGGACCCAAGTTCCCATCAGCAAAAACACATGGGTTTGCTATCCTGGCTCCAAAATGGTGGAATGAACTCCCCATTGACATCAGGACAGCAGAAAGCTTACACACCTTCCGGCGCAGACTGAAAACTCATCTCTTTCGACTCCACTTCGAGCGATAGAATTATTAACAAAGAACTGCTAACAGAGCACTTATATACTAATAAAGGACTGGCTTATCTATAGCCAGTTGAGTAGCACTTGAAATGTTTGGCTATATGAAACCTGATGTACTTATATGATTCTGTTTTCTTCAAGGTTGTGTCTTCCTGGTCGAATGTACTTATTGTAAGTCGCTTTGGATAAAAGCGTCAGCTAAATGCAATGCAATGTAATGTAATGTAATGTAATGTAATTTTGAAAAATGTTCGTTTTTCATGCATTTTAAGGACATTTCTGCGAACTCCTCCTAGGGGAATGATCGGAAAAATTCCAATGCAGGACAGGTTCAACCCCTGGCCAATATCATGAAGAATTGCGGATTACATTTTTGATAAATCAATCGTGGAGGTCGTAAGCTAACAAGCGAATACACCATTTTTGACGATTTACATGTCGCAAATTACTCCAAACTACTCGGATATAGTTATTCCGATATTCACGAAACACTGTATACACATTGCTCTTATGATTGCGGACATATTTCAAATTGGCTTTTATTATACAAAGTCGGCCATTTTCAAAAATGTTCGTTTTTCATGCATTTTAAACACATTCTTGCCAACTCCTCCTAGGGGAATGATCGGAAAAATTCCAATCCAGGACAAGTTCATCCCCTATCCAATATGATGCTAAATTGCGAAGAAAATTGTTGATAAATAGATCGTGTAGGTCGTAAGCTAACAGCGAATACACCAGTTTTGACCATTTACATGTCGCAAATGACTCCAAACTACTCACATATAGTTTTTCCGATATTCACTAAACGCTGTATACACATTGCTATTATGATTGCACACATATGTGACCCGCTCTATCGAAATCAGTCGGAAGTCGCAACGGCTCATTTAAAAATAAACGTGGGTTTGCGTAAAACTTTTTTTTTTCGGGGTTCGGGTGTTTTGTTTGATTTTAAACAAACAAAGTCTTGACTTTCAGAATATGAAACTTTTATTTCCAAACGCACACGATAAATACATTTTTGAAGCTTGTAAAGGGACGAAGACAGGCACCTCTCACTCGCAATCTGCTCTTCTGCAGCACCGCCCCCCCTCCCTCCGGCTGAAATTATGAATGTAAGCGTATAGTTATCATAGATAACACGGCAGGGTCCGTTACAGTTTGTTTTCATCTGATTTAAATTAAACAAAGTATTGGCTTTCAGAATATTAAACTTGTTTCGGCAAATTCAGATGATAAATTCAACTTTGAAGCTTGTAACGGCATAATTAAAAGTGCAGAACGGAGTAACTTAACGTCACAGCAGGCATAACAACAGCCGGTGTATCTCGTGAAGGTTTTCCACGGGAAACAAACACAATACACACAAACGCAAAAATACACACACACTCGGGAGCTTCCCCCAGACCAGTAATCCAAACGAAAATATCTTCCCTCCGTAGTATTTTGATCATTTGCTCCGCTAATAATCAATCAGATCGATGGATTCCAGAGAAGAGAAAACTTTGAAGGCCTTTTTCTCAAAATGATGACTCGGTGACAGTCATTATATAATGTGACATATTTCGCTTAATATCTGGAGTACAAAAACAATCCTGATATCATTAGAAAGCTAGGAATATCCTCTTTCCAACAGTGTACACAACTCAAAATGTGTCTTCGGGTCAATGCGACTGATTTCGATAGAGCAGGTCACATATTTCAAATTGCCTTCCATTAGCCCCGCCCACCAACAACTCGGCAATTTTCAAATATCTGCGTTTCTCATGCATTTTAAGCACATTTTTGCAAACTCCTCCTAGGGAAATGTTCGGAACAATTCCAATCCAGTACAAGTTAAGTGCATATCTAATGTCATGCTACATTAAGGGTGCGTTCACACCTGCCTTGTATAGTCCGGTTGAATCGAACCCTGGTGCGTTTAGCCGCTTGGTGCGGTTCATTTGGGTCGGTGTGAACGCAGTCCGAGACCTCTGAAGTGAACTAAACAACCGGACTCTGGTCCGCTAAAATAGGTGGTCTCGGAGCGCTTGCTTCCGAACTCTGGAGCGGTTCATTGCTGGTGTGAACACAGTCCGCACCAAAACATAGGAAGCGCAGTATTTACGTGTCACAAGAACGCGGATATCTTCAAAAATCTTTAGCGAAAGAGTCTTTCAAGACATCCGCGGTTGTTTAGTTAAAGAGTAAAGCAGAATTAAGTGTTGAACAGTGTCGTGTAAAGTAAAAATTCTCCGTCAGCTACATAAAAGTAAGAACACCTGTCGTCGGTGAAACGCCCCTCCTCTGCAGAACGTCTCATGTAACATGTAATAAGTGGGATAATGTGCAGCAGCGCGGTCATTATGGGGAAAAGAACACCGACAGGCTGATCAGGAGCCCGACGCGAAATGCTTTTGTGGATTTAGAAAATGATTTTATTGATTTAAAAAATAGTTGTATGTATTGATTTAAATTGACATGCATCCGCTAAGAAAAATAGTCCGTTGTTACTGTTTGAACTAACGTAGCAACGGCAGGAACTGCTTCGATAGCGTTTTTGAGGAGCTTTTTGATTACAGATTTGAAAACATCGTTGCTTGCTTTAAAAGTAGCACAATTCATTATGTCAAACCTTGGAAAGTATCTAGATATCCCTGCCCTAATGCCAAAGTAACTGGCAACTGAATATGTGTAGCCGTCTGATGTCTATGTCTGGACCGCTACGTAAAAAGGAGGGTTTCTGCCCGTTACTTCTCCGCTGTTTTCTTGTCGCTCTTGTCTTGTCAGTTAGTTTCAGCCAAACTGTATACAGTTAAATCGAACGGACTTCTTTGTGCAGATGTGAGCGTCCTTAACAACGGTCAATAAATCCTTGACAGCGGTCTGTCTGTTCTCGATTAAAAACGTGTCACGTGTTTTGAATTGACCAATCAGAATCGAGTATTCAACAAAGCCATGTAATAATGTTTTTTAACGGACGTTGTCTGATTATATAATCATATGCGCGGGCCGCTAGTGTCTGTTGATCTCCAGACTAAGAGCAGCATGAGAATAACCTGCCGAAAGTGCCGATGCTCCATGGCGGAGGCTCGCTAGAAATTGCCAGGATTTGCGTTTTTACCCCCTTGATGTCTGACCAATGGTTGAACAGCATTTCCGAGCACATGACTTGTGTTTAAAGTTTATAGTCCGTTTGAGTTTTGCCCGTGTGAACGCAAACCGAACCTTCTGAAAAATAAAACAATGTAACAAACTGTGGTCTGGTGCGCACCAGAGAGCGGACTATTAGGTGTGAATGCACCCTAAGAAGGAATAGTCCTTCGCTCAAACGGGGAGCTCGTAGGCTAACGGAGAATGTAGAATTTTTGGCCATTTATATGTCAGATAACCTACTGACACCTGTCTGTCTGCCACATCAACTCACACACACACATACACACCGAGAGTGGTTTGTTATGGTAGTGTGAAAGCAGTGTTCTGACAGAAAGTTCCATGTCATTTATTTATGACACCAGCACACCTCCTGCATTCAACAGGACAGACAGACAGACACACACACACACACACACACACACACACACACACACACACACACACACACACACACACACACACACACACACACACACACACACACACACTAAAGCAAACAGATATTGTTCTAAACTGTATTAAAGTAAACAGGTATTATCTTGAACTGTATTGAAGTGAACATGTATTATTTGGGACTGTTTTAAAGTAATCCTATATATATAACCCTTTTTACTTACACTCAATGACCCAGATACCCTGACACACACACTTACACCTCCTGTCTCCAGCACACACACTTACACTCACTGACCCAGATATCAGCACACACACACACATACACTTTCCCCCCCACCAGCACATGCACATGTTCTTATTCAAGGTTCTTCCTGGGGCCAGTATAATCTCAAGCACCAATATATCTGTGTACAATGTTTGATACTAATATCTCTGTGTACAATGTTTGATACTAATATCTCTGTGTACAATGTTTGATTGTTTTGGGAAAGAATAGTTTGTGTGAAATCTTCCCTGGGAAAGTAAAGGAGTGAAGTTAGGTGGAAGATAAAAAGTGATTCTGACCTTGACTAGTTCCGAGGCTCTCACGCTTCACTTAGGAGTAAAATGGGATGGAAGAGCCGACCCACATCTCCGCCCCAAAAATGTCCATATATACTGTTGTGTATTCATGCAAAAGGCGCCCCCTGTTTCTGACTGGCTGGTCCCGATACCTGTATCGCACGGCAGTGGAGCGGGGAGCCCGGAGTGCTCTGTTACAGGGCACTCTGTATTTCGTATTGTGTTTTTTACCATTAAAATCAGATTATTGTTATAACTTTTATGCCGGTGTTTTGAACTCCTTCTCTTATTAAATCTGACCAGGCTCATCTAACGGACGGCGCGGAGCAGAGGTGGGCTTTAAGCCACCACTATTGTGTTTGCTTCAACAACACACACATACCATGTATACATCACTTCAGGAGACATTACATTGACTTACATGCATTTCCTGCAGACTTATCCTAACCTTAACCATAACCAACACATGCCTAACCCTAACCCTTAACCTTACCCTTACCCTAGCCATAACCCTAACCCTGTCTTCACCCTAAAAATAATGATTCCCCTCATGGGGACCTCCAATTTGTCCTCATAAGGGAAGCGAGTCCCCACACGTGACTGTGTAAACAGATTTAGGTCCCCACAAGTACAGTAATGCTAGGCCACACACACACACACACACACACACACACACACACACACACACACACACACACACACACACACACACACACACACACACACAACCACACCTACACATTGTACAACAAACACAAACAGCTCCTAAAGCATATACTAAATGTCAGGCTACAGCCCTTGTATATTTTATTATGTGAAGCACTTTATGGCTTCATGAAAAATATCTACTGTTTATTCGTAGATATCTCCTAAAGCCTACAAATATACACACACACACACACACACCCCCCCACACACACACACAAACACTTTTTCTGTCTATAAGGCTTAGAGTTACATTTTACAATCATACTTTTGCAACCATGTCTTTATTATGATCTCTTGTTTTCTCTGTGATTACGACAACTCTGGAGAAATGCAACTGCTGGGGAACGACCCCTACTTTGAAAAGTGCACGGCAAATCAGAAGGACAGAGCTGCCATCCACCTGGACACCTGAGGTGCTGGAGAAAGCAAGCCTGAACAGCGCTCAGGAACATCATCCACCCAAACCTCGGCTGACTGCAGCACAGACGTATGAGTGTAGATGTGTAGAGCTCATCATTGCTGTCACTTCAGCCTTACATACTTTTACTTCTAATTAACAAATTACATCTGTGTGCCATATAGTACTTGTCATTTTGCATATACTGTATATACTTATTACATTGCTGTTAACATTTTCTTTATTTTAAATACTGTCTAGACTTAATCGACAACTTTTCTCATATTATTTAATCTATTGTGGTTGTTTATATTTATCCATATGTTATCTTTCACTTTTTTGTGTCTTAGGTTTACAATTTAATGTTTGCTGTCCTTTCTTTCAGAGATATTTAATTATTATCGCTTGCTTATGTTTGATTCCCCAAAATTATTATGACCAAACACCTGCTTCTCTATACTTGCTGCATATAATTGATTGATACATTTTATTTTCAAACAAGTAAAATACAAATTTACAAAAAAAAAAAAATGTTGCAGTGCATAGTCATGTAAGAGAAATAAAATAAAGAAATGACATTTACAACAACAACAACAACAACAACAACAACAACAACATAAACAGTGTATCTAATCTAGTGTTCGAAAAGGAGTGACACAAAGTATAATTTATGTAATCTCACCCCCTTGTCCCTAAATGATTTATTTATAATCTATAATCTGCAATAATTATAATTTGTATGTATTATTATTGTTATGATTATTATTATTATTAATCTGCTTTACCTGTTGATTGACATATGTGACCTGCTCCATTGAAATCAGTCGCATTGACCCGAAGACACATTTTGAGTTGTATACACTGCTGGAAAGAGGATATTCCTAGCTTTCTAATGATATCAGGATTGTTTTTGTACTCCAAATATTAAGCGAAATATGTCACATTATATAATGACTGTCACCGAGTCATCATTTTGAGAAAAAGGCCTTCAAAGTTTTCTCTTCTCTGGAATCCATCGATCTGATTGATTATTAGCAAATGATCAAAATACTACGGAGGGAAGATATTTTCGTTTGGAGGGGAAGCTCGCGAGTGTGTGTGTGTGTATACGTGTGTGTGTGTGTGTGTGTGTGTGTGTGTGTGTGTGTGTGTGTGTGTGTGTGTGTGTGTGTGTGTGTGTGTGTGTGTGTGTGTGTGTGTGTGTGTGTGTGTGTGTGTGTTTGTGTAATTTTGCGTTTGTGAGTATTGTGTTTGTTTCCCGGGGAAAACACTCACGAGAAACAACGGCTGTTGTTATGCCTGCAGTGACATTAAGTTACTCCGTTCTCCGCTTGTAATTATGCCGTTACAAGCTTCCAAGTTGTATTTATCCTCTGAATTTGCCGAAACAAGTTTAATATTCTGAAAGCCAAGACGTTGTTTAATTGAAATCAGATGAAAACAAACTGTAACGGACCCTGCCGTGTTATCTATGATTACTATACTCTTACATTCATAATGTCAGCCGGAGGGAGGGGGGGCGGCGCTGCGGAAGAGCAGATTGCGAGTCCCTTTACAAGCTTCAAAAATGTATTTATCGTGTGATTTTGGAAATAAAAGTTTCATATTCTGAAAGCCAAGACTTTGTTTGTTTAAAATCAAACAAAACACCCGAACCCCGAAAAAATAGTTTTTTACGTAAATCCACGTTTATTTTGAAATGAGCCGTTGCGACTTCCGACTGATTTCGATAGAGCGGGTCACATATATACATATACACATATACATACACATACATACACTGATATACATATATGCACACATACATATACACACCTACATACTCACACATATACACATACACATAGTAGTAATCAAAATAAACAACTTCATAAACCTGATTTGCTGATATTTGTTTTACTGTTGTTGATGTTAAATGACATGATTATTCTCATAATAGAAGACATAAGACATGAAGTTGCAGAGAGATGATGGACATATTCTTACCTCTACTTTGTGATTACATGAAAACACTCAATAGAATTAAAATACTACTTGATAAATACTTTGTGTATTGCATTTACTGAGGTCTTAACCATACAACATTTCACTTACACTTGTTTACATGCTACTCTGACAAAAATAATTCCCACTTTGGTTTGAAGAGAGTATAATTTTCATCTACATGTAATCTCCTAAATAATCCCTGCTCATTACTGCCACCTGCTGACAGTGATGGAAACTTCGGAGCAGCAATGCAGAAAGGATGGAAACTGGAATCTTTGTAGTCAAACACTGAGATTTATTGAGAGTTTAGAACGGCCGGAGAGCTTCACACAGTTTATCACACTATTACATGTGAGCCACCACGCGGAACTCTAAGGACAAAGGAGAATCATGGATCTGTTATATCTGATAGGAGGGACTTAGAAAGCCCGCCTAATGATTGCCAGACACAGGAACAAAGATCCCTCAGTATGACAACCCTTACCCTGAACCAAACTTCTCCCCCACAGGAAGGCAGAGGACCTTTTGACCTGTGTCCCGGTCAAGTTGCGAGCAAGAGCATATTGCGACTTAACGAGAAGCATATGTTTGTAATAAGACAGGTTCTCAGGAAAGCTGGGAAACTCAATACACAAAGTGATCAGATTAAAATATTCCCTCACAGTTCCATTCTTTTTATCAATCTATTGATAACCAATTAACATTAGTCTAGGAATATTTCAGTCACTACTTAAATCAATAAGCGTCCTCAGAGTTGTGTGGGCTCACATACATCAATTACATCAAAAAGTAGAACAAGATTGAAAACATTTCAATCACAATGATTGAACACAGTCAATCATAATAGAAAAAAATCATCTCTCCTCAGTGTTTGGCATCATTTGTGAAAAGCACAATAATAAACACACATGAAATACAAAAATATAATAGCAAAATATATGTTTCGAAAATAAGATCTTTTATCATTTATCACTCAGTTAATCTCATTCATCAAACACAAATTCTAAATCAGCTTACATCTCAAAGATTCACTTCAAGGCAATTACTTATTAAAACACAATTAGAATTTAGGATTATAAGAAATCCAATTGAGGTATAAAATCAGAATCATGAGAGATGCAGCTAAAATTCCCAGTTAAGGTATAAATTCACAGTGATGAATAGATCAATCTGTAATCTGTAAAGTTGCAGTGTCCTCAATCCTTAACATTACTTTACGTTTACTTCATTATGCTTTATTCAAGAGTAAGGCACTTAGTAGTACATATATTTAATTCAAATACATTTGTTCAAAATCTGAAAAGGAAAAGTCAGACATTTATTATATAACAACCTGAAAAAGAGAAATCAAAACATCTGTTCTTTATTTTGAGTGTCAACTGTAATCATTTATCAATCGCTGAATGGGGGTACCCATGGGGCAGAAACCGCAATGGAGACCCATGGATCTGGAAGCTCGGCGTCGTACATTAACATTGTGTCATCTACAGTCGAATACCCCACTAGCCTCTGTGGGGCTTGGAGGGCGGTCTTGGCAACCCTGCGTATGGCTAATTTAACTACAGTGATCAAACAGATCACTAGGATTAGCACAACCAAGATAAACACTGAAACAGTAACAACAAATTTAACCTACCCCGCTCCCCAGGATCCAATGGTTCCACTTAAATCCCCAAATGTAAATCCATGAGTTTCATGCAATTCTTTTATTCCCCTGGCAGTATCATGGGCCATGTCCATTACTTCCGGTGTAGCGTCAGAGATGAAAGAACAACACTCAGACCCAATTACCTTACATGTGCCCCCCTGAGCAGCTAGGAGAAGATCCAGCGCCATACGATTCTGTAGTGTCCTAACTTCCTGCAATTCTTTGTGTTCAGCTAACATCGCTGTGTTAGATACATTTAGATGGTGTTCCACTACTTTGGACAGTGCCACTATTTCCTGCTGAGTAACATAAATACCGTACCAAGGCAAAAATAGGCTAGCTATCTGTTGTCCTTGTGTAATGGACCTGCTGTTCCTGTGTAAAGAGGGAAGTATAGCTGCAATCTCATTAGCCTCTACTTTACGGATTAAAGGGATTAGGTAGGCTAGATAACAGGTGCCATAAAAAATGTCATAGGGCACACAGCCATATGCCCGGTCGCCGCAAACTAAGTACACTCTCTGTGGGAGGGGAATTCTGGCTAATTTTACCCTCACTATGGTATTACAGTCGCTGTGTCCCACATCTGGAGAGGTGTGAGATCCTGCTTCATTCTGGAAACAGATAGACACATTTTTCCACTCATGCACTACAACTGGGGGAACATATACTGAACAATCACGTGTAGGAGGCTTGCCTAAGGGTATTGGCTGCGTACAGTCATGTATTTTAACTTTAACGGAGTCCACTGTTCTGGAGCCAAACCAGGGCACAACGGTTACCAAAGCTTCAACCAACAAAGATGGTATGTGTGGTTGCATTGTACATGTTGGACTCGTAGAATTAGCTGAGCAATTAGTCTGGACTAGAGCTAATTGGAATCTGTATTCAAAAGCTAGGTGGATGTATTTCTTGACATATATAAGTCTTAGCATCATTAATCGTTTGAAACCATCTGGCAGGTAATCTTTATTTACTGTATCAACAATGAGAGAGACTAAGCCCTCGTACTGTAAAGGTTGCTCAGAGTCTATGGGGTAGGAAGGAGTGTAACAATCATCTGCCTCATCGCTAATTCGGGATGCTATATCATTCCAGCTCACTAGACCGTAGTCAGCTTTCGTGAAAGGAATTGGGCTAAACATTGGAGAATGCACGGATTCTGGCATATTTTGGCACAACCAACAGTTGCTAACATTGCGTTCATGCACGTAGTCCAACATTAAACTTACTGCAGAATTAATTTTAGTTCGTTTAGAAGGAGTGATTAAGGCCTTTTTTAAAGAATCTACATCACCTCCTGATTGTTTAAGTCTAGTAGATAGAACATTTGTTTCGCTATTTGGTTCAGTAAATGTGCATGCAGTGACACCTGGATTGGGAACCTGGTAATCTGGTTTCCTCATTGTACATTTTACCTCATCCCTTACAGTGTCTGTAACTGTTCTATAGTGCTACACCACAGTTCTGGGGGCATATTGTCAATTGTCTTGAGAGCTATTCTTACCACCTCTGACGAGAACCCTAACCAACGGTACTGGTTCTTTGGATACATCTCCCACGTTGAGTGAACTAAGGACACAGGAAACACAATAATACAGTTAGATGAGTCACATATTGAAGTTGGACTGTTAAAATAAATAGTCTCTGATTTATGTCCAGGGAGGGAGACAGTCCTCCTTATTCTTCCTCCTTTTCTCTCTCTTTGTGTCTCTCGCACCATACTGAATGTCTGTGTGGTGATCTGATACAACCTGTCCTTGTCGCTAGGCACTGATTTGCCCGTTGGTGTTGTTTTGCCCTCAGGGTCTGGACCCTGAGTAATCAAGTCGTCTGCGCTCTTAGATAAGAGCACCTTATTTTCTCCCTCAGAGGGGCGAGAGCCCTCGCCTCCTGTCGTTGGGATTTTTACAGCTTCATCTAGCAGGGCGTCCTTGGCCAGGTACAGTAGACCCAGAATGACGATGATGATGACTGCCTTCACACGCCAGCATCCAGTAGAGGAGAGAGACGATATCTGGAAGCGTGAATCCACTCCGCTCTACCTTGTACTCTCAGGGCTGTTCTGGTCACTATTAACACCTGGAAAGGACCTTTCCACCTGGGAGACAAAGCATCTTTTTCAAGAGATTTGATTAGTACATCATCACCAATCTGAAAAGGGTGGGTGGGCTCCTCTCCAGGCTGGGGGAGCCTGTCAGCCACCTGCCTGTGAAACTTTCTCAACATGTCAGTTAGATATTTTACATAGTTAGTCATGTAATCATCTGTCCACAAAAGAGTGAGTTTGTGGGGTGTTACTGGGGGGCTAGATCCTGTGAACATTACCCTTCCCATCAATACTTCGTGTGGGCTAAGCCCTGTCGTTGCATTTGGTGAGCTTCGGATGGAGCACAGAACTAGCGGCAGCGCGTCTACCCATTTTAGTCCTGTGGTCAACATTGTTTTAGTGAGTTTCTCCTTTATAGTCAAGTTCATTCTCTCAACCTGGCCTGAGCTCTGTGGGTGATAGGGAACATGCAACTGCCATTTGAACCCTAACACTGTAGCTAGACTCTGGGTTATCTTAGAAATGAATGCTGGACCTCTGTCACTGTTAATCCCTGCTGGAACACCAAATCTAGGGATAACATCTTTGAGAAGACACTTTACAACTGTTCTAGCGTCTTCTTTTCTGGTAGGGTAGGCCTCTACCCATTTTGACAACTGGCACACTATTACCAAAAGATATTTGAATCCTTGGCATGGTGGCATATGCGAAAAGTCAATTTGCATATTTACAAAGGGCCCCGAGGGGGGCGGTAAGTGTTCATGCTGAACTGGACCACTTCTTCTTCTTGTCTGCTGGCATATCATGCATCTATCTACAAGGGTCTGTGTAGCTAGTGTAATGCCTGGAGCAAACCATTGTGACTTTATAATCCCATTCATCACTCCTTTTCCTACATGTGATTTGCCATGTGCAACATGTGCCAAAACATGGAGGAAAACCATCCGTCCGTCTGGGTGGAGCCACAAGCTGGACTCAGCGTCAAGTGTACAACCTCGTCTTAGCCATAAATCTTTCTCCCTAACATC
The DNA here is from genome assembly GCA_028583405.1 of Pogonophryne albipinna. Taxonomy (NCBI): domain Eukaryota; kingdom Metazoa; phylum Chordata; class Actinopteri; order Perciformes; family Artedidraconidae; genus Pogonophryne; species Pogonophryne albipinna. The sequence continues at coordinate 1,578,582 of CM053246.1, forward strand.
AACGCGGGCTTGCATGTCCGCGACATCATTAAAGGAAGGCAAACAAATGGGTTCTGCGGGTTGTGTCGAGGGGCATTGAAGCACCATAGAGAAGCAGGAAACTGCTGCTTGTTTAGCCGCGGTGTCGGCTAACGCATTTCCACGCGGAATAGGATCATCAGAATTTGTGTGAGCAGCACATTTAACTACTGCTAGCTGTGCAGGGAGCAGGATAGCGTCTAATAGCTCAGCTACTAACGCATGATGTTGAATAGGCTTACCAGCCGATGTTAAGAAACCGCGCATTTTCCACAAGACACCAAAATCATGGCACACACCAAATGCATACCTGGAGTCTGTGAAAATGGTTGCAACTTTACCTTCAGCCAAAATACACGCCCTAAGCAGAGCATGCAACTCTGCAGCCTGAGCCGACGTGCCATTTGGCAAGGCCCGGCTTTCTAAGACTTCCCAGTCGTTCACAACAGCATAGCCTGCTAAGTGTACTGTGTCAGACGGCCTGCTCGCAGACCCGTCTGTGTATAGAATCATATCTGAATTAGGGATAGGAGTTTGCAACATATCAGCTCTGGGGGAAGAAGACATTTCAATCGTTGTGACGCAGTCATGTGTTATTTCAAAATCTGGAATTGGCACCAGCGTAGCTGGGTTTAGGGGGGGGACGACGTTTAAGAGTGATGTGTGGGCTTGAAAGAATTACCGCTTCATAACCAGATCGCCTTGCTGCCGTCATATGCTGAGTAGCAGAGGTGTTCAGAATATGCAAAACTGCATGTGGGACATGTACTACACAGTCACTGGCCAGTACAATGGGAGAAGATTGCTTGATAACTATTGCAATTGCGGCCACTGCTCGCAGGCATGAAGTCATACCAAGTACCACAGGGGAAAGTCGAGACGAGTAGTATGCTACAGGCCGAAAATTAGAGCCATGCTTCTGTACCAAAATGCCTGTTGCAAAGCCCCCCTTTTCATGGACGTGTAGATGAAAAGGTTGATGGTAATCAGGGAGCCCCAGGGCCGGAGCTGATGTGAGGGCCTGCTTTAAGTCCTGAAAAGCTGTGTGCATCAATTCAATTCAAAACCTTTATTTATCCAGGTAAAATCCCATTGAGATCAATGATCTCTTTTTCAAGGGAGACCTGCAGCAGTAGGTTCCACAAGAAGACATAAAAACATAAACAACAGAACAACAAAAGGACATCATACAGCAAAATGTACAGGGATTACAATTTACATATTTAACCACATGTACAGGTACCAACAGCATCTGATTTTGTAGCATCCAACCGAGCTTTAAAAACATGTAGTGGTACTAGCTTGGTAATTTTCCATTCTTTTTGCAGACTGTTCCATGTTAGTGGAGCTGCACATCTAAAAGCTTTCTTCCCTAAGACAGTCCTAGCACTTGGCACATTTAATAAAACCACAGCATGCGATCTCAGGCAATAAGTACTTTCAATTTGCAGAGAGATCAGGGAGCAGATATAAGATGGTAGTTTATCCAACATGGCTTTGTAAATGAAAAAGTATCAGTGACTGAGCCTCCGTACAGTAAGTGATGGCATAACCGCCTTGGTATACAGGGTACAGTGATGCGTAAGTGCTTTACAATTTGTCAAAAATCTCAGTGCACTGTGATACGCAGCATCTAACTTGCTCAGGTAATTGGCAGGTGCATTCATATATAACAAATCACCATAGTCCAGCACAGGTAAAAAGGTCACAATGACTAGCCTTTTCCTGGCCTCAAGCGAGAAACAGGACTTATTTCTGTAAAAGAAACCTAGCCTAACCCTCAGCTTTTTAAGCAGATTATTTACATGAAGTTTAAAAGTGAGACAATCATCAAGCCAGATACCCAGGTATTTGTAACAGGTAACCACTTAAAGTTGTATTCCTTGCGTAGTTACAATATCCAAAGCAGTCTCCGGTGTATTTTTAGCTTTAGCTTTAGAAAAGAGCATTACCTTGGTTTTATCCACATTTAAAAGAAGCTTAAGCTCAGAGAGCTGAGCCTGAATAATGTTAAAAACAGCCTGTAATTTAACAACAGCCTCGTTAATCGAGGGACCTGCACAGTACATAACGGTATCGTCCGCATAAAAATGTAAGGTTGCTCCTTCGACATTTTCACCTAAACTATTAATATAGATAGAGAATAATAGCGGACCTAAAACTGAACCTTGTGGTACACCATTAGTGATGTTTAACCACTCAGAAGACAGCCCATCAAACTGAACACATTGGGACCTTTCAGAGAGGTAGTTTACAAACCACCCCACTGCATGGCTGGATATGCCAATACTGACCAGCCTCTGCTTCAAAATGCGATGATCGACGGTATCAAAAGCTTTGGATAGGTCAACAAATAGAGCTGCACAACTCTGCTTATTATCTAAAATACTCGTAATATCATTTACCACTTTCATTGTGGCAGTGATGGTGCTATGTTGCTTTCTGAAGCCTGACTGATGTTTAGACAGGATGTCATTTGTACATAAAAACTCCTTTACTTGTTCACTCACTAGGCGTTCAAGAACCTTAGCCAGAACTGACAATCTAGAGATGGGTCTAAATTGTTTAATAAGGTGGCCTCCCCTCCTTTTAGTAGTGGCAGGACATACGCTGACTTCCATACTTTTGGGATTTTGTTCGTGCTGAGAGAGAGGTTAAAAAGAGTAGTGAGAGGTGGAGCAATAAAATCTGCAGCTATCTTTAAAAAGAAAGGTTCTACGTTGTCCGGACCAGCCGGCTTTTTAGGATCTAGCTTGGTTAAGACTTCACGAACAACATCAACAGTAAAAGGAGTAAAACTGAAAGGGTTTTCCAGACCACATTGTTCTGAGTCACCGACTATGGTGTTCACAGAAGCAGAATTAGAAACAGAATGAAACAGAGAGCCACAGGACACAAAATGCTCATTAAAACAATTTAACATGGTAGCCCTATCCGATATAGTGCCAAATGCTGTGGTAAGGCACGGAGGTAGCTCATTACGGATATCACCGCTGGATATCGATTTTATGGCTTTCCAGAATTTTCTAGGGTTGTTCAGGTTCTTTGTGGTAACTGACAGATAATACTTAGATTTAGCACTTTTGACATGTGAAGTGAAGCTATTTCTTAGCTGCCTAAAATGCAGCCATTCTACCTCTGAGCCTGATTTCCTAGCCTTTGCCCAGGCCTTGTTTCTCTCATGTAGGAGACTAGATAATTCAGCAGAAAACCAAGGATTGTCTCGTCCCTTCACTCTAAATGTACGCAGGGGTGCATGTCTATCTATAATTTCCATAGAACCAAGATAAAAATAAGACCATGCAGTCTCAACATCAGCACACAAATCGATTTTTCCCCAATCAAACCCAAACAGATCATGTACAAAACCCTGCTCCTCAAAATGTTTTATGTCTCTCTTGATGATAATACGAGGTTTAACCTTTTGGACTTTTGTGTCCCTAATTGTGGCTACAACACAGTGGTCACTCAGATCATTCGCAAATACTCCCACAGATGAGTATTTATGGGGAACATTAGTTAAAATGAGATCAATTAGGGAGGATTTATTTGGGGACTTAATATTAGGGCGAGTAGGACTGTCAACAATCTGAGTAACATTTAAAGAGATACAGAGGTTTTTAAAATCCTCTGACACTGCAGTTAACCAGTCCCAGTTAAAATCTCCAAGTAGCACTATTTCCTTGTAGTCTAGTTGCGATAAAAGATTTGCTAGTGAAGACAAGGAGTCTTTGACAGCTGAGGGGGGTCTGTAACAACTCACCACCATGACCTGTTGACCTTTGCCACTTCTATATTTATGGCTAAAAATTCAAATTGCTTACTGATAGATTTGGAAACTAATGTGGATACACTGAACTTATTCTTAACATAAATGGCAACGCCACCACCTCTATTAGGCCGGTCGGTACGATACACATTAAAACCATTTAAGGCAATGTCAGAGGCCACAATAGATTTATTTAGCCATGTTTCTGATAAAACAATGACGTCAGCGTCAGTCGAGCTCGCCCAAATATGGACAAAATCTAGTTTACCTAACAGACTGCGCACATTCAAGTGGATGAAACCCAACCCAGATCTAGCTTTAAAATCAGCAGGAGTAGCGATCTGACTACTACTACTGGGCGGACCAGGGTTAGGTTGTACATTTCCTGACAGTAATAACAACAACAAAAACAGGCATCTTTTCCTCTTAAGCGATACACATACATTATTATCTACTTTAGAATCACCGGAAAAGTCTGCGAGAGTGTGATTAGAGCTTAAGAAGCAGTCCTGAAGAACCATCATCGCAGGAAAACAAAAAAGACAAACATATTTTGTCGAGCAGATTGACTGTGACAAGGCAACCGGTAATTGTTTGTGTAACACATCCGAACCTTTGCAGGGGATGCCCACAAACATGTCCTCAGACCATTGAACAATGTTAGGGGCGGCCTGCAGAGTGGCAGCACGCAGGACGGAGTCCATAGCAGCGTACTCGTATATCCAATGTCTGCAGTAGTTCGCCATGCCCAAGAAGGAAAGCATCTCCTTCTTTGTGCGAGGTGGTGGTACTTTGTTCAAAAAGCAGATTCTCGCGGGTGAGAGGAGGCGGTGTCCATCTCTCAGAATGTGACCCAAATACGTGATCTCAGTCTGGCAGTATTGCAACTTGGCCAGGGATGCTCTGTGTCCGCATTCAGAAAGTCTTTTCATGAGCAGAATGGAGTCGATGCGACAGGCGTCTTTGTTAGGTGACGCAATCAACAGGTCGTCAGCATACTGAAGGAGGGTGCTGCCCCCTGTAAGGACCAAGGTGTCCAGGTCTCTTTTAACAGCTGCTGCATACACAGTAGGCGATTCAACAAACCCCTGTGGGAGGCGCGTGTATGTGATTTGTTTACCTCTGAATGTAAATGCAAACAGATACTGGCTTTCTGGATGCAAAGGAATAGAGAAAATATGCTGAACAAAGATCAATGACTGTGTAATATGTGGAGTCTGGAGGCAAAGAAGCAAGGATTGAATTAGTGTCAGGCACAATGGGGGCTCTTGGAATGACAATGGCATTAATAGCCTGCAAATCTTGGACAAAACGCCACTCATCAGGGCGATTGTGTTTAGGTATGGGTAGAATTGGAGTATTACACGGACTGGTCGTGTAGATTAATACACCCTGATCGAGCAGAGATTGGATGACTCCTTCAATTCCCACCATGGCTCTATGGGGTAAATTGTACTGTCTGATAGCTGGCAATCTGGCATTGGCTTTAAGTGTCACTCTGTGTGGTGGAGCGGAACTTACAAATCCAACATGATTCTTGTGTTTGGCCCATAATGTGGCTGGAACTTCCCAAAAATCTGAAGGGGGTCCATATTCTGTGAGAGGAGGTGGTTGTAAGTGGAGAAATGTGCTTTGGGGGAGAGAAATGGGCTCAGAGAGACGCAGCATGTAATGCTCCTCTCCGAGGTTAATTAGATTAGGCGTGTGTGTGTGTGTGTGAGGAAGAGAGTCTGCTGCAGCTCCTAACCGAGCAAAACAGTGGGCTGCCATAGCCCCCACCTCCTTAGGACTACTTCCTGGAGTGACAGCTAGTATGACATGAGGGATCGTTTTCACAACATGAAATGCCTGCTGTGGGGGTGTGAGTCTCATAGGCAATGCGCACCCTTGGGGTCCAAGGAATAAAAACTGCTCGCATTCCAACTGATCTGAGCTGTTGCAAAAACCTCTAACTGAAAGCGCATAGTCATCTGATGGGTTAAAAGCAGCTGTGCAATGACAATTCAACACAGGCCGCATAAGAGACATTAAGGAAGCACACACAGGGGAAATGCTAGCAATTTTCTGAATCCCTGTTGTGGAGAAAACAGAAATCATGTTGAAATCTGGAAATGACCAACAATAAAGGTTGTCTTGAGATGATTGAATGAATTGGACAGCTTGATAGACTTTGCTGTCAGGAATAGTCAAAAACAATCCATCCGGAGTGAAATGTATTGTTGCCTGTAACTTACAAAGTAAGTCTCTGCCCATTAAATTAATAGGACTTCCATCTGAAATAATGAAAGAGTGTTTCACATTTGATCCATCTATAGAAATATCAGTATTCTGTGAAATGGGCTCAGACATAGGTATGCCAGAAACGCCCATTGTTGTAACAAAGTTATTAGTTGCTTTACAAACTTTCTCCTGAGTGCGTATTGCAGACAATGTGGCTCCGCTGTCAATCAAAATATCTACAGCCGTGCCACTAAAATCAACGGGCATAATCGGATCTTCACGCGGGTTATTGGAAAGGCGAATTGTTGCTGCTTGAATGGGGAAATGCTGTGAATCTGATCCTATTTCTCCACGGTACCCCTATCTTCTATTAAATCCACTCTGCTGACCGTTTTGGCCATGTTGAGCCTGTCTGTCATAGTGTGGTGGCGGCATTAATGCAGGATGCCTTGTAGGCTGGGGGAGAGCAGGCAAAGATTGTGTGTGCTGCTGCACACCCCATCTCTTTTCGCACTGACCCGCCCAGTGATCCGTTGCACCGCAAACATGACATGGCATCAACTTTTTGGAATTATTTTTCTGCTGCTGTCTGCTCTTGTTTTGATAATCCTGTGATCTTCCCTGACTTTGATATTGCTGTGTGCGGTGTTGTCCCTGAAACTGCTGGGAGTTATCCGCACCCTGATAAGCCTGTGTATTTTTAGACAGTTGTTGCAGCAGCTGGGCAGTTCTGGGGGTCAGAAATATCTGGCTCCGATGTAGGGCACGCATTGTGGCTATCGTAAGTTGCCAGTTTTTAACTTGCCAGTCAGGAGTCGCCATCATGTAGGCTTGAGCTGTCTCTGGGATTAAATTATGCAATAAACTCTGTATAGCGAACAAATCATTGCCCTCCCTTTTAATGCCAGCATTATTGTCCCACACTGTCATGAAACGCTGGATAAATTCTGGGACAGTTTCGGTTGGGCTCTGTACACAAGCCGTCACTTGGGAAAAATCTGTGTGAGTTTTAGCGCATGCTCTAATAGCCAAAACAGCCACGGTTTCAATCCATAAGTCGCGCGTCTGTGTCAGAGGCCAATCCCCTGCAGGCGTACATTCAGGAAATTTAAATTCGTCTCTGCACGTGGGCCAATCTGCCTTGTATGTTAGAATTATCAGCTGTTTAACATCATGAACCAAACAGTTATAAACTGAGCAGACATTAGTCAACCACGACAGATATTCATCTGGGCTTTTAGTGGGACTGGGAGCGTGATTAGTGACATCAATGACCTCAGCGGGTGTCCAAGGCTTAAAAACTGGAATCTCTCCTATCAGAATTTTCGGGGCAGTCACAGTTTCAGCAGAATTATCATTCTGAGATGTTTGCGTTCCCGTGACTATTTTACGGTGGAGAGCCCTTTCGTTCGTCGTCCCTGGGTGATCGTGTAAATGGAGTGGCGGAGGAGAAAAAGTGGGGGCTCCTAACGGGCTGCCTTCTGAAAAATTCCCTTCATTCACCTCCATTACTTGTTCCTGTTGTCCCAAATCTATTTCTCTATATTGTCTTGGCTGATATTTCGACTTATTTTCATTTATGATAGCCGCAGCTGTAATGAACAGATCATCATCGGAGTTTCTCGCAGCATGATTTGAGAGTTCTGTCGCGGGGATCATTTTTGTACAGAGAGACACAGCCTGCTCTTTTTCCAGCAGCCCATTGTCTGTTAAAATGCAAATGAGCTGAGATGGTGTGGGAGACTTTCCCTGTCTTTTCAACCAATCATACATTACGGACTTAGCAATGGCTGTAACATCCTTTCCGTGTCTTTCCTTCATTCTGGACATGTTCTCTGATTTAACATCAAAAGCAGCCTCTAGGCTAAGCAAATGACAATTCGCCGCACATTTAGAAACTCTATCGATCAACGCTTTGAGCTCAATGGAGCCTCGCTCGGTGCCAACTGATTTTTCATTTTTCCGCTCATCATATCCTCTTTTCTCTGCAATAGACATCCAAGCTTTAACACATTCCTTCATATATGTTATATCCCAGGAGCAATTCGCCTCATTTTCAACCAGTTTAAATGCCTGCCACAACACGGCCATGTCAAAAGTACCGGTTAAAGGCCAATCAAATTCAATCTTCCCTTTCTGATTTTTCTGTTGTGAGTGTTCACAAAGTAACGAGGTAAACGGCATAACTTTAGACCAATCCAAGCTTCTTCCGACAATTCCAGACGGCATATTAGGGGAAAACATATGACTGTAGTGCCTGTCTGTAATTGGATTTTTAGAAGTCTTGGTGCGTGCATTCGCTTTCCTCTTACCAGCTGACTCGTTTGTGGAGACAGTATTACCCATGTTTAACGGTTAGTACAATAAAACAAACACTGCAATTAGACGAACAAACATGAACTCGCAACAAGCCCCAGGTGACTGCAAAAACTCATCCAGCTTAATTTAATCCGAATTAGGGAGATTCCAGCGGGTAGGGAAATATCTGTTTAATATGAGTGCCTACTGCCCATATATACTTGTACAAGTGCTAAGAACGGAATCTGTTGAAGAGCAATAACTAATTTATTCTCAATCAACAACCACTATGCCAATTAAGTGGTGCTTTTGCCCCCCCCCGATCCGGAGAGCAAAGACTTTTTTATTTTATTTACCCCGTCTTCCAACAACAGCCAAATTCAACAACTCATCTGTTATGAAATACAGCTCTATGTCACATATTCCCGCATACCACCCTTCCCATTTCTCATCGTTTTTGTTTAGTTCCAAAATCGACAAATGGTGTGAGGAAGAGAATATTGTGTCACTCCGTGCTTCACCCTCTGTGCTTGCTGCGCCGCAGGGGGGGGTGAAATCTCACACACACACTCCCTGCAGCAGCTGCAGGCAGATCCAAGGAGATGTCTGCTGTTAAATTAACCAGTTAACTGCTGAAATCTCCAGAATTTGGCGATCTGTTTCAATACAGATGCATGACATTTTTCTAATGCAGAAGTCCACTTTACTGACGCTCTCTTTTAAGGTCTCTCCGAATATTTGCTGTGTGTAATTGTCTGGTAATTTAATTCCAAAAAGCACACACAGAGGAAATCAGTCAAAATCGATATTCCTAGGTTATTATTACCCCCAAATATTCTTATTGTTTTTACTTGAGCTGTGTTTGCTCTGAAAGCACACGCCCCAGCAGCATTCACAGGGAAAATCGTCCAGAACAAAAGTTCCCAGACATCGTTTTTTCCAGGTTATTATTAAACCCTCAAATGTAAAATAGTAGAGAAACCAAAAAAAAAATGCAGCCGCTCAGTTTCACAGGTAATTATATGATACCGTCAATCACAGATTCTGGTAAGGCAATGTCCAAATATAGATTTGAAATTACACTTACCAGTTATGAAGATCTTTTGGTATCCTGTTTCGTGACGCCAATTTGTGATGGAAACTTCGGAGCAGCAATGCAGAAAGGATGGAAACTGGAATCTTTGTAGTCAAACACTGAGATTTATTGAGAGTTTAGAACGGCCGGAGAGCTTCACACAGTTTATCACACTATTACATGTGAGCCACCACGCGGAACTCTAAGGACAAAGGAGAATCATGGATCTGTTATATCTGATAGGAGGGACTTAGAAAGCCCGCCTAATGATTGCCAGACACAGGAACAAAGATCCCTCAGTATGACAACCCTTACCCTGAACCAAACTTCTCCCCCACAGGAAGGCAGAGGACCTTTTGACCTGTGTCCCGGTCAAGTTGCGAGCAAGAGCATATTGCGACTTAACGAGAAGCATATGTTTGTAATAAGACAGGTTCTCAGGAAAGCTGGGAAACTCAATACACAAAGTGATCAGATTAAAATATTCCCTCACACTGACTAACCCATAATAGCACATATAATACCCATTTTAAATAACACTGCCAAACGATGTTAATAAACTGTGAGGGGACAATACAGTTGCATTGTATCATAAATAATGCTCTTCCTGATTTAGGGGAATTACATTGTGTGGAAGACGATTTCTGGAAAAACAAAATCATGCTATCTATAGCAATTCATTGATGGTAATTTCATTATTACTAATAATATTGTGTTATTTACAACAGTTAATACACAACAGCCAGAATAACACCCCCCCCTTAAAATTTTTTATTATAATTACAGACATACCCTGAAAATGAACTGTCAACTGTAAACCAACAACTAAATGAAACCAATTAACTTCACACATTTATTTAGAACAACAACATTTACAACATTAAAAATATACAACAACAACAACAACTCCATCACTCCATCTCCTCCTCTTTCCTATAGCTTTGCTGATATCTGTATTGATAGGTAATAGATTAAGAGCTGTGAATCATCTTAGACACAGGAAGCACTCAAACGTTTGTGTGAGTTTATCTAATTTAGCAGTGATTCCATGTCAGCCACAGCTTGTTACAAAAAACCTGACTGATAGTGTGTTTAACGAACTTAAACTAGCTTTATTAAATGTCAGGTCTTTGGCAGGAAAAACATTTTTAATCAATGATTTTATCACTGAGCACAATCTCGATTTTATATTTTTAACAGAAACTTGGATTGAACAAAATAACAGTGCAGCTGTTCTTATCGAATCAACCCCTCCCAACTTTAGTTTTATGAGTCAGGAAAGAATGCATAAGAAAGGGGGTGGAGTTGCTATTCTGTTCAATGATTCCCTTCAATGCAGGAAGACATCTTATGGGAACTTTGCTTCTTTTGAATATGTGGCCCTTCAGCTGAAATGCTCCTCTCGAGCTCTGTTCCTAAATATCTATAGACCACCCAAATACTGTGCAAGCTTTTTTGATGACTTTACTGAACTGCTGTCTATAGTGTGTATTGACTTTGACCGTCTAGTCATTGTTGGTGATTTTAACATCCATGTTGACAACCCCCAGGACAGAGGGGCAAAAGAACTGTTTTGTGTTCTTGATAGCTATGGACTGACTCAGCATGTGACGGAGCCCACGCACAATAAGGGGCACACTCTGGACTTAATTATCTCAAAGGGTCTGAATATCTCTAAGGTTGTGGTGACTGATGTTGCACTCTGACCATTCCTGTGTTTTCTTTGAGAGCTCTATTTCTGTTCACAAAAATGTTCAAAAAGAGGTAGAGAAAATTGATATTTTACGGCTGTTGACAGTATTTTCTGATTTATGGAGTGATAAAAAGAGATATCCAATATCCCTTCTGTAAAAGCCTTAGATACTAATATGACTACAAAATGAAACAAGAATTTTGAACCTGGCTTTATCCAAAGTTCAGATTTCGATTCCTGAAATGTGTTAAAATATGTGCATATTTAATGAGATAATGGATAATTTGCATATTTAAACATGCTATTTCAGAAAACTTGTAATACAAAAAACAATTGCCTTATTGTAAGTAATTAACTGGAGAAATGTCTAGCTGATACCTTTAAGTTAGAAAAATTACCCTATTCACCTGGGGTGTCTCGCCTTAACATTGCACCTGCTGAGGGTAACAATCCAGTTCTAGTTCTTTGTGATGAAACCAACGAGGCCAAATGTTTCCCTGGCCTTTTCCCATTGGGAAGTCCGACATACCATGATTTCAGAAACAACAAGGTGACTTTGGCCAGTTACTTTAAGAACCGAATCATGCATGCAGATGGCAGGTATGCACGTAATTCAGAGTATATATTCTATGCTCAGTACATGACTGAAGTACAGAAGGTGTCGTCATGCATTTCCATCGATCTACGGAAAGGACATTCAGAGAGAAATACGGGTAAGATTTCAGCGAACATGATAAACGACACTGATTCTCTGAAAAAACTTCTTCAATCTAATGAAGGATACCGATTTCTGAAGCCAATTCGTGGCACACCTGCTTTTTGGGCTGGAGCCCAAAAGGATTTGTTCGCAATGGTCAGGCAGATTGGGTTGCCCACTTTCTTCTGTTCCTTTTCAGCTGCTGACATGAGGTGGGAGAATTTATTGACCAGCATGATGCTTCAAGAGGGTAGATGTGACAATGTGGACGATTTGGACTGGAATGACAAATGTGGTATTTTGCGTCGCAATCCTGTAACAGCTGCACGCATGTTTCAACACAGATGGGAAACCTTTTTGAAAGATGTCATACTATCACCAAGTCTGCCAATTGGGAAAGTGGTAGATTACTTCTATCGTGTTGAGTTTCAACAGAGAGGGAGTCCTCATATACATGCAATCTTCTGGATTGAAGACAGCCCACAAATTGATCGAGAGAGTGATGAGGAGGTGGTGCGGTTTGTTGACAAGTACATTTCTTGTGAACTTCCAGAAGATGATGAGCTACTTGAGGAAATGGTGTCAACTGTGCAAACGCATAGTAAAAGACATTCAAAATCGTGTAGAAAGAAAAACACTGTGTGTCGTTTCAACTTCCCACGACCACCGAGTGAACGGTCCTTTGTTTCCAGAGTAGGGAAAACAGATGAGTCGTGTTCACAACAGGAAGGCGTCGGCGACCAAATGACCGAAGAACAGGCACGTAAGATCATGTCCACGGTCAAAGAGGCAGTCACTGTTGACACGGCTACTTTCAAAACAGTGTCAGAGCTGTTTGGAAGTCTGGGTATTAACCAGGAGCAGTTTGAATCTGCATTTGAATGCATTGGTAAGAAAACCCAGGTTGTACTGAAGCGCCAACCTACAGACGTATGGGTGAATCCATACAATAAACCTTTACTTAGCGCTTGGAATGCTAACATGGACATTCAGTTTGTAGCAAATGCATATGCCTGCATTGTGTACATTATTTCATACATCGCAAAAGCTGAACGTGAAATGGGATTACTGCTCAGCAACGCTCAATGAGAAGCGACAAAGGAGGGAAACACGGATGCCAAAAAGTCCTTGAGAAAGTTAGGCAGCGTTTATCTGCATAATTGTGATGTTTCCGCACAGGAGGCCGTTTACAGATTGACCCAGATGCATTTAAAAGAAAAATCCCGATTGGTTCACTACATTCCCACAGGGGATAACGCAACGCGTATGAGCCTGCCCCTAAAGGAACTAAAATGTAGGGCAGATTCAAACAATCTCACAGACAACAACATGTGGATGACCAGTTCTGTGGATAGGTATTTAGCTAGACCAAATGAAGACATATTTCATCGGATGTGTTTCGCTACATTTGTGTCGGAATACAGAGTTCTGTCGAAAAACGAGACTTCTGTTAATTGAATGAAACTAGGCAAGGACCTAGGATTCGTCCTGAAAAGGACTAGGGGAAACGCTGCAGTGGTGCGCTATGTGCAGTTTTCACATGACACGGATCCCGAGAAGTACTTCAGGAACATCTTGCAGCTTTTCCTGCCTTACCGTCTGACTGAAGACTTAAAACCTGAAGGGTTTCAGACTTTCGAACAGTTCTACCATAACGGTCAATGGTTGCTAGACACTGTGGTTCACAGTGTTAAAACTCCTGTTGATGTTGGCAAACATTTGAGAAAGAATCTGAAGTGATAGAACATTCGGACAATGTTTCAGGACACACAGGTGCTCTTGAAGATGCCTGGTGTGAAATGTGTCCAGAGCCAGAGTTGGAACGCTTGGAATGTGAACAGGAATTGAGGGAACGAGTGCCAGCTCCCGATGAACATACAGATGCCATTCCAGACTTGGCCGATGCTGGTGCAGGGGGAAATCATTTTGATGCACATGGTAACATTATGTGTAGATCTGATGCACTTAATCTTCTCAGATCTCTGAATGTCAAACAGAGAGAGATGTGTTATCAAGTTAGACAATGGTGCATTGAAAAGGTAAATGGCAAGAACCCAAAACCCTTCAATGTGTTTGTTACAGGTGGTGCTGGGACTGGGAAATCGCACCTCATTAAAGCAATCCACTATGAAGCATCTAGGTTGCTGTTGCAAGTTCACCTGATAAAGTGTCTGTGTTGTTAACTGCCCCTACTGGCATTGCTGCTTATAGTTTAGGAGCCAGCACAATACATAGCACATTTTCTATAGGGTTGAATGTCAAACCTCCCTACACGCCGTTAGGAGAGGAAAGGGTCAGTACCTTACGTGCTGAATTGAGCGATCTGCAGATCCTGGTGATTGATGAGATTTCAATAGTGAATCATAACTTGCTAGCCTATGTTCACGGTAGACTTAGGCAGATTAAGCGGATTAGTGATCACTCACCATTTGGAAAAGTCAGCGTCATAGCTGTCGGCGACTTTTTCCAACTCAAGCCAGTTCAAGGCAAATCCTTGTATTTGGAGGACATGCTATGTGATTTCTGGACTGAAAAATTCTCGATTGCTCATTTAAACACCATTGTACGTCAACAGGACACTGTCTCTGCAGAACTGTTGAGCAGGTTGCGTACACGAGCTAAGACCACGGCGCTCGTTGCCAGTGACATAGCTATCTTGAAAAAGTGTGAAACCGGGAAATCACTTCAGCGTTGCATATTTTTGCAACAAATGCACAAGTTAATGACCACAATATCAGACAGTTGTCTGCATCATGTCCAGAGAACCTTTGTGTGGAGGCACTGGATTATGAGACAATCAACAATCCAGCCGCATGGAATTGAAAAGAGGGCACTTCAGAAATGTGTACAAATCGTATTTACCTGAAAGGTTACCGTTAGGAAAGGGTGCACGAGTGATGTTGATAAAAAATATTGATGTGTCTGATGGCTTGGTAAACGGAGTCCGTGGGAATGTCGTAGACATTGTCAACAATATCCACAACACATTTGTGAGCACTGTGTTTGTGAAATTCGATGACGAAAAGGTGGGTACTAACAGAAGGAAGCGTTTACCTTCAACTAGTGAAAACCCTTTGGCTACTCCCATAAACAGAGATGATGAAAGGATACGCAAGGGAAAATTGCGTAAACAGTTTCCTTTGAAACTAGCATGGGCTTGCACAATCCACAAGGTGCAAGGATTAACTGTTGACAAAGCAGTAGTTTCACTTAACCTCTTAAGCCCGAGGGTCCCCCCAGTGGAACCCCCCCACCGTTTTTTTATGAGACTGTGTCTCAGGGCTTCTTAACATTTATGAAACTATTAATGTTCCATACCCTTTTAACGCTAAGAAACTCAGCTAACTGACAATGTGAACCATTTTTAGCTAAAAGAAACACAAGAGTAATACCAAGCCTTTGAGTTAGCATGGAGAGAAAAAATGCTAACTAATGCTAATGAAATTTTGCACAGCACTCACGGTAGAAATGCCCTTATTACTATCTTAACTGCACAAACAAGATATCCGATTAAAGCTGAGACTCCACAGATTCCAGACATGTAATATCATCACTGTACGCCCCCGAATTGCGGAGCTATCAGCCAGAAAAGAGAGTAAACAACATCCGGTTTAAAAAATATTACAATAATTTCGTCTTACCTTTTTTGATTTGTGATCAAAAGTTGTGTTCACCGGAATAAAAACGCCACTCAAGGTTAATCCAATGTCTTTGTGTCACGTAGACATTTTGACTGATAATCCTTCATCATATTTATGGCAATATACTGGGTATAAAGTTTTGCCGTCCAGGCGTGCACTTTCAGATATGCTTTGTTCGCTTCTCTATTACGTCCGCTATGGTAATGTTTACGTTGATTTGGGAACTGCCCATCGATTCTATTGGTTCTGATGGTTAAGAAAAAGGTGTAAATCACACGAATCGACCAATGGGTTCCAGAGATATGGTCCTGCGTAAAGTATAAAGAATGCCAGCCAGTTTAAGTACATTACGCAGGCGGCTTCATTTATTGTTTACTACTAACCGCAGGCATTACAGCAGAACCCAGAGCACACGGAGCACAGAGCGGACAGCAGATAACGGAATTGTAGTTTTATTGCTTATAGATTATCAGAACATTTCAAAGGGGACACAGCCACATTGGATATTAACCTATGGATTAACTACATCATCGTTTTTATCGTTTTAATGCCATTGAAGACCAGTTTAGACCAGACAAAGAGGAAGGTAAGCCATTAGCCTAGCGCATGCTAGTACCTAGCGCCACTTGTTTTGATGTACGTTTTTGTTGATAACGTCGCAAGTTTGTATCTTTCAGTGTTGAGGTGGGCACCGTTAGATTCTGTGTCTTTACGATCATAAACGATGTGTTGGATGTGCAGCTAGGATAAGTAATAAGGGAGCTAGGAGTGATTTTCGGTGCAGTAATAGGTTAGCATTTTTCGCTCGGGCTAATTCAGATGCTCACTGTTAGCACTGTTTTTTTTTTTGAAAAAATAAATGAAAAAGATCAGTTAAATGAGTTTTTTCCCATTATATGGATATAAAATATTCATAGTTTATTAAATAGTAAGGTTACTTGGACGTTGTTTCCTGCAAATGACGCGATTTCGGTCCGTGGGGCCTATAAGTGCTATATAAATAAACTTGCCTTGCCTTGCCTAAGAGGATAACAGAGTATGTTTTTATATTTTATTTTTTATTTTTTTTGGATGGAATGAATACCTATAGTGAAAATTCAAAGTAATAAAATGATTTTTACAGTGAAAAAGTTCAAATGGAACTGATGGTTCCCAAATTACCCAGAGGTGAGTCCGCCTGAACTTTATTTTTCTAAACCTCTCTAAAAAGGTCATATTTCACTTGTTTTGCATCAATCTTGATACAGGGTACTTATTATATGTTATAGTTTGGATTCCTAATGCTTTTAGTCTACTAACCCATCATTCAAGGGTGGTTTTTACTATAAGTAATGTTTTTTTTTTAGGCGGACATTAGAATTTACATGTTTTTACTATGTTCCATCTGAATTTACTTTAAAATAAAAACATCTATATTGATTCTGACACTTCTACATCCAACTCACAGATGTAACCTTGTTTTGAGAGAAAAGATTATTAATTTACCCCTTTTAGAAGTGAAAGTCTTTGTTGTGTTAGTGGCATTTTCGAGCCTGAAACCTGAAAAACAGGCTCAGGGCTTAAGAGGTTAAAAGAATCTTTGAATCAGGCCAGGCATATGTTGCTTTAAGCCGTGTCAGAAGCTTAAATGGGTTGACAATTCAGGACTTTAAAGACAGCGCCATATATTGCAAAGACAATATTCAGAGTTCCCTTGATGACATGCCACCATTTGTATCCTGTGCTACTACACACTCCCAGGGAACACACTCATTCTCCATGTTCTCAATGAATGTACAAAGTTTAGACAGACATTTACCTGATCTAGCCTTGGCAATTCAGCCATTTGATTATAGTTGTGTGGCTGTAACAGAAACATGGTTAACTGAAACTGTTGCAAATGACACTGCACGTATTGAAAACTATACGTTTCACATTGTGCCACGTTGCAAGGCATACAACTCAACTGACGCTGTTTTGAAAACAATTAAAGACCAACAACAAGGGGGAGTTGGCATATATTGTCAAGACCAGTTAGAGTACACCATTTTGGATATTCCAAATGTGAATTTAGAATGTATTGCCTCGCATTTCATACACATTGTTGTGGTTGTTTACCGCCCACAAACATATCCCTTGCCTCTGTTCAAACAAAACATGAAGCTGTTGACCAGTTTCTTAAATACTAGGTCAGACAACGTTGTCATTTTGGGAGACTTCAACCATGATCAGCTCAAGTCATTGTCAATGTCATCCTTCATGGAACAACTAGGTTACTTGCAGTTGGTATCCGAACCCACAACAGAAAAGGGAACATTGATCGATCATGTATATGACAAAAACACAAGTCAGTATCTCACAGAAACTAAGGTTATCCCGATGTATTTCAGTACTCATGAGGCAGTTCAATGTTTATTAACAAAGAAGACCTGAGCTTCAACTGTTTCATTGTGTAACTGACAAAGGACACGAGTGGTAGTTTTGGTTGTGTGTAGACGGCGGAAGCAGGGAGAGGCATTCACGTGCCTTGATCCCTGCCGAGTCAAAGCACGGCTGTTGATTGGTGTCAGTGCCACAGCAACTATTTAGGAGCAATGCGCTCATGGTAAAAATGTAATTTTGGTTGTGTGTAGACGGCGGAAGCAGGGAGAGGCATTCACGTGCCTTGATCCCTGCCGAGTCAACGCACGGCTGTTGATTGCTGTCAGTGCCACAACAACTATTTAGGAGCAATGCACTCATGGTAAAAATGTAATTTTGGTTGTGTGTAGACGGCGGAAGCAGGGAGAGGCATTCACGTGCCTTGATCCCTGCCGAGTCAACGCACGACTGTTGTTTGGTGTCTGTGCCACAGCAACGTTTAGCAGCAATCTCAAGGTATAGATAATTTTGGTTGTGTGTAGACGGCGGAAGCAGGGAGAGGCATTCACGTGCCTTGATCCCTGCCGAGTCAACGCACGACTGTTGTTTGGTGTTTGTGCCACAGCAACGTTTAGCAGCAATCTCAAGGTATAGATAATTTTGGTTGTGTGTAGACGGCGGAAGCAGGGAGAGGCATTCACGTGCCTTGATCCCTGCCGAGTCAACGCACGGCTGTTGATTGGTGTCAGTGCCACAGCAGCTATTTAGGAGAAATGTTCTCAACTCCATTACTGACATTATATCCATCTTTTATAAAAACAAAAACACATTTAAGCTATTCTGCCCCAAAACATATTGTGACAACTTGCACCTGTAACTAACCCTAACTAACTAGTGAATTCAACAGGTTGTGCAAGTCACCCAACTTGTCTAAGGTTATCCACACTAACCAACATAACCACATCTTCAATTAGATTAATCTGCAGTCGCATTACATTTATCAAAAGCACAAACATTCTGTTTAATTGAAAGCATTTATTAACTCACACCAATTTAACATTTCTTTGTCACGTTTAAAAATAAAAGTTTTATTAATTCATGTTTTCTTCCCATAAGTTCCCTAACCCCCTTTGTCATACCAAAGAGTTGATGGACCCTTCTTTCATACTGAGGACCAAACCCACTGCCATGACAACAGGAGGTTTTTACTTTATTTGCATGCTGTTGAAGTGTATATCTGTTGTCTGTCTGTCCTGCAATACAGTAAGATAAATATTGAAAGATTACATTTGCAGGCATATATTTCATTTTCCAATTTTTTCCAAATGTATAACTTAATTTAGTGGCATTGGCCACAAAACAAATGTATTGCAGGTTTTGCTTTTTGTTAAAGTTTAGGCAACAACAAAAAGCAAAAAACCACTGGTATGGACTCTCATTTGAGATGGGCTTCGAGTCCCTGTGGTGGTATTGTTGTGGTGTAGACAGTTAATTAAAGATCCATAAAGATATAACTGCACAGTCCAATAATCCCTAATTGTAAAAATGTTACATTCTGGATTCGATGGGTGAAACATTTCAAACTTGCTCTCTAGCACCACCTGTGAAAATTCAGTTTTTCGAAAAATGTGCGTTTTATGGGCGTTTTTGCGAACTCCTCCTAGGGAAATGATCGGAAAAATTCCAAACCAGGACAACATCAGCCCATATTCAATGTGATGCTAAATTGCGAATGAATAGTCGAACGCTCAAACGGGGTGCTCGTAAGCAAATGGACAATGTACAATTTTTGACGATTTAAATGTCACAAAATCGCTAAAATGAGCTTCGGAGGCTAAACTTGGAACACACGTCACAGCCCACGACCTTTTCCAGACTGTACAAAAAAATCGTACGTTTTTGTACACCAGCTCAGTAGCGCCCCCTATTGTGCGATAGTCACATATAGTTTCTCCAAAATACCCGAATCTTGCCACAGACATTCCTCATGGAATTGTGGACATATTTCAAAATGGCTTCTATTAGCCCCGCCCCCAAGAAAGTCGGCCATTTTGAAAAATCGGCATTATTCATGCATTTTAAGCGCATTTTCCCAAACACCTCCTCGGGAAAAGATCGGACAAATTCCAGTTCAGGAAAAGTTCAGCCCATATCCAATATCATGTTAAATTGTGAATAAAATAGTTGCTAGCTCAATCGGGGCCAACGTAAGCTAACAGAGAATGTACCATTTTTGAAGATTTACATGTCTCACATGACTCCAAACTACTCGCATATAGTTTTCCAGATATTCACGAAATGCTGTATACAAATTGCTATTATAATGGCACACATATTTCAAATGGCTTTTCATTAGCCCCGCCCCCCACAAAAATGGCAATTTCGAAAGATGGCCGTTTTTCATGCATTTTGAGCACATTTTCGCACACTGCTCTTAGGGACATTATCGGAAAAAATCCATTCCTGGACCAGTTTAGACCATATCCACAGCCATGCTAAATTGGGAGTAAAGAAGTTGCTAGCTCAATCGGGCCGGTCGTAAGCTCACAGAGAATATACAACTTTGGACGATTTATATGTCGCACATTACTCCAAACTACTCGCATATGGTTGTTCCAATATGCAACAAACATTGTATATACATTGCTCTTATCATTGCGGACATCTTTGAAATTGCCTTCCATTTGGCCGGGCCCTCAGAAAGCTACTCTGCCTTCCACATCATCTGTCTCTCACACACACACACACACACACACACACACACACACACACACACACACACACACACACACACACACACACACACACACACACACACACACACACACACACACACACACACACACACACACACACACACACACACACGCTCACACACTGCTGGCAATGATGTTGAGTAAGTAATAAGCATGTTTTGTCTTGACTATATTTCAACTATATGATTATAAAATAAAATATAGTATTTCTATTGAATTGATTATGATTATGATTGTCATTATTAGTCGAAGTAGTTTATTTCCATTAATTATATTTTAATCTTTTTGAGGCTAGTATTTGGCAGGAAATGCAGACGTAATACTGAACGACATACATGCACATTTACCATTTACCACACTGTATAAAAAAGTAACTGTGTTGACAATAATAATAAACAGGAATTACATTTTCATTAAAGTACTTTCTTTCCAACATTTTAAATGTCACTCCTGTCTGTGGTGGGGGGGGGGGGGCTCATATCACAATGAGGATTGGGGCCCCAAGTTGGCCAGGGACGGCCCTGCATACTGTCCAGGGCTGACAACTTCGCAGTTCAGCTTTTTAGGGAGATGATACATTGCCTTGTTGGTTTCATTGAGTGAGTTTATAGCGTTTCGTTTGGTGCTGCACCTCTGTCAATTACTCTATATTGTTTTGAGTAGAGTTATTATATTGTCTACAGTTGCTATGTGTATATTCACTGGTAATGGCACGAATCTGTCACTGAAAAACGTCTCGTGAGTCATGTGCAGTACCGGAGTCCAACAGAGAGGCAGCAGCTGTGGGACAGTAGCCTGCATACTACCGCTGCGAGGTTCCGGCGACTCTACAAGCCACTAGCTGCTAGAAACATCAGCCATCCATCGAAGTGCATAACAGTTCTGCAGTATTATATTGATGTGTGAAAGTGCTAACACGTTCATTGACGTTCTGTCCTTTGTTTTGCAACCCGTTGCTGTGTACAGTGTGTAAGCTAATCAAGCATGCTGGGTGTGTGCGGCTCCGCTGTGTGTGAGAGGGGGAGGGGAGGTAAGCACTGCTCCCTGCATATTTGCAATACTGTAGCTCAGCTTTTTTAAAGCTGATTTGGGTGACTTGTGTAACTCGTGGAGAACCGAAGAGTTTTCTTCAAAAAAGAAGAACAACTAATCTAGACCGCAAAATGATTAAACAAGCGAGTGCCTGTTTTTCCTGGCCAAGGACAGGTTCCTTGAACACAACACGAGCGTAACGTGTCTTCACGTGGTTATGTCTCGTCTGAAAGGAGTGTAGACGGAGAGCACCGGAACGCGGCTTGTCGGAGCAAACACAGTAGTGGTGGCTTAAAGCCCACCTCCGCAACGCGCCGTCCGTTAGATGAGCCTGGTCAGATTTAATAAAAGAAGATCAAAACACCGGCATAAAAGTTATAACAATAATCTGATTTTAATGGTAAAAAACACAATACGAAATACAGAGTGCCCTATAACAGAGCACTCCGGGCTCCCCGCTCCACTGCCGTGCGATACAGGTATCGGGACCAGCCAGTCAGAAACAGGGGGCATTTTGCATGAATAAACAACAGTATATATGGACATATTTGGGGCGGAGATGTGGGTCGGCTCTTCCGTCCCATTTTACTCCTAAGTGAATCAGAGTTCTGGGAAAAGGTATTTTTCTTCTGACAAGGTCAGAATCACTTTTTATCTTCCACCTAACTTCACTCCTTTAATTTCTCAAGGAAGATTTCACACAAACTATTCTTTCCCAAAACAATCAAACATTGTACACAGAGATATTAGTATCAAACATTGTACACAGATATATTGGTGCTTGAGATTATACTGGCCCCAGGAAGAACCTTGAAACAGAACATGTGTGTGCTGGTGGGGGGAAGTGTATGTGTGTGTGTGTGCTGATATCTGGGTCAGTGAGTGTATGTGTGTGTGCTGGTGAGAGGAAGTGTGTGTGTGTGTGTGTGTGTGTGTGTGTGTGTGTGTGTGTGTGTGTGTGTGTGTGTGTGTGTGTGTGTGTGTGTGTGTGTGTGTGTGTGTGTGTGTGTGTGTGCTGATGAGAGGAGGTGTAAGTGTGTGTAACAGGGTATCTGGGTCATTGAGTGTAAGTAAGAAGGTTTATATATATAGGATTACTTTAAAACAGTCCCAAATAATACATGTTCACTTCAATACAGTTCAAGATAATACCCGTTTACTTTAATACAGTTTAGAACAATATCTGTTTGCTTTAACCCCTCTTTTGATCTCACCTTCAGAGATCAACTTATACACAGCATTTGAAACATAACCACTGTCATTATTTTCTACTGTCTGTTCCCCAACATTTATATAAATCCATCAGACGTTGGGATTTAGAGCACTTTAAACCTTTAGGAACAGTCCACCATAACAACTTCTTATGACAGTGGAGGGAGACCAAAATATGTTAAAAAACTTGTCCTTGTCAGCTGAGTCATCGTGCTCGTCCTCCTCTGACGCGTAAGCCAACAACGGCATTTGGTACGAAGGGGAAGGGGCAGCTTCTCCCTCAAAAAATGGCTTATTAAAACAAAGTTCCTCAAAAAATGTGATATTAAAACAAAGTTCCTAAAAAAATGGGAAAAACAAAGTTCCTCAAAAAATGGGTTATTAAAACAAAGTTCCTAAAAAAATGGGAAAAACAAAGTTCCTCAAAAAATGGGTTATTAAAACAAAGTTCCTCAAAAATGGGAAAAACAAAGTTCCTCAAAAATGGGATATTAAAACAAACTCCACACCGGCTATATCAACCTGTTTCAGCGGAAAGTGGAGTCCCCTGTGCCGTCTTGGCTTGCCGTGTCTTTGTCCCCCCGATCCGCTGACGGCGGCTTCCGGGTCGATGCTAGAGAGATGTCTTCTGGATCCTCCCCCTCCGGCCCACTGATGGCGGTTTCCGGGTCGATGCTGGAGAGATGTCTTCCCGATCCTCCTTCTCCGGTCCGCTGATGGCGCCTTCTGGGTCGACTGCTGGAGGGATGTCCTCCCAATCCTGCTCCTCCAGTCCGCTGATGGCTGCTTCCGAGTCGACCTCCTCGTCGAGGGCCACGTCCGTCCTGATGTCGTCCACGGTCCTAGCAGGTGGTTTCCCCGCCGCACACTGGCTCCAGCTGTCCCCCTTTCCTCCTAGACGGACGGCATGAGAGATCCGCTGGGTCACTCGGTCGGGGCCGGAGAGCCTGGGGTTGAGCCACGTTGTCCTGATGACCTTCAGCCAGACGAACTCCGCTGTGTCGGCCTCCTAGGTCCCTCTTTGGCGTCACCAACCTGTGTGGAGAAATCTGATACAAATCCCTGAAGCCTACGCTCAGGGCTCCGAGGCCCTCAGCTGTTTGGAGCCTGTTGGTGGGGTGTCTTAAAACAACAGCCGTCTGTGAACAGGTTTTCTAAATTAATTGTAGACCTCCTGTCTGCCAGTGCAGCTTCAGAATCTTAATACTTGGACTGTGCCAACTAAATAAAACCCCAACATCTTTAGGTGAACTAAATAACATATTTCAATAGCTCTGAATTTCTGACAAGCATCTGTGTTTATTTTTAAATGAAATCCTTGAGATCCCATTTAAAATCTAAATATAATATGAACTGCTAATGTTTCTGGTAAAGAAACACACTAATGTTATGGATTCAAAAACAACCAAAATCATGATGCTGACAAAGTGAATGATTTCCTGGTGATACTGCTTTTACCTGTCAGTGCTTAGATATTATCAAGCTGAAAAAATGAATACAGAATTCCAACAAACTGTCATCAAATGTCTTTCTATTATGAATTTAGATGAAATGTATATCCCCATAATGACCTAAACAATAAAGTCTATGGCTTTTACTTCTTTACCAGGCTAGTTACATGATGTTGTCTAAATTAAATTCTGTCTCATTACATTACTATGTTTTAGCTTTAACTGTAATATGTTCTTTGTACATTTCAAACCTCAGTTACTTTAATACCTGTTGAAATATTACAAAACTGTTTCATCATCACAGGTCAACTTCTTCAGTATTCCATTCTGGACTTACATCTCTCACAGTAGCCTCTTGGCCACTGATTCTGCATCTATGTTACCTGTTATAACTCAATCAATATTAGAAACATGTCAACATTCATCAAACGGTATCTTATCCCCAGATATGGAGCAGGTCAATTCTAAAACTGTCAATCAATGGTCAGATTGAACAATCGAGTTGGGGCAGCAGGTTCCTTTCAGTCCCTAAATGACAAATGTACATTGTGAAGTTTACACTCCCCCTTTTTACACATGAACTCATGTGTAACCAAAATCCTGTATGGGAAGAAAACCTTCAGGTAACCATTGACTGAGTTACTCTCCCACAGAGCTCCAGAATAATGTGTTATTCCAAAAGCATGCTTGATTAGTCATTGTTTTAAATCATGCAGTTGCACTGATCACATGCAGACATACACTCACATTCACATTCACACTGTCAGGTTGTAAAGTCAAGTTTGGTCAGGTTCACCCCAGAGTCAGTCATTGACAGTGCCTTCTCAAGTTACACTGTCGGTCAGGGTCAAAGGTCAGTTGGTCTCAGTCTTTTTGGCCATGTGTCGTGCTCTACAGAGACTTTGATATGTCAGCATAGGCCAGTATCCTTTGTCTCCAAAAATCTGTCATATATCTAGCGCCATCATTTATTAATTCACAATTACAACTATACTTTTCAAGATATCTCTAACTTTTCATTGGGACAGCTGTTTCCCAAATTTCCTGAAATGTGTTAGCCAAAAATGTCACTTCCTTATAGTACTACCACTGCAGTTTATTAACACCTAATCTATATTAAAATGTCTAATAGATCTATTTCAGAAACTTGTGCATATAATTATTATCTTGAGTCAAAACATTATTAGGATCTGTAAAGCTCTGCTATGTATTTCATAACTCATATTAATTTATCTTCAATTCTGGTCCACTTGAAGAACAATGTTAACCTCTTTAACAGTGAGTGGAACCTTGGGTGTACTAACATGTAACAATCACTCCTTCCTTTATCAAGGATTTAAAAACAGAAGTAATTTCATCAATGGTTTGTAGTTGAATTTAGGAGTTATCACTTATGCTAGGTATGTTTTTACTTTTTAACATCTCTAAATGTCAGTTAATTACTAATTAAATAGATGTCCATTAGGAGGTGGTGACACTTTGTCTTTTAAACTCAAAATCTGGTGCCGTGCGCTCCCTGTGAAGCTGCAACTAAGATTTTAAAAACCACTGCAGGGTGGGTCGAGTGACCCCTTCTCCCTATTGGTCGTCAATAATATGCACCTTTACAATGGGTGATCCAAGGCCCCACATTTGTTTACTCCCAATTATATTGCTTTTTCAAAATTAAATTAGCTGTTTTTAATTTTAATTTTATTTTAAACTCTACGTTTTGGACGACAAACAACAGTTATTTCCCCATAAAAAGTTCTCCTGTAGTAATATATGCTACAATGGTGAAGCCAATACCTCAAATTGAAATACTATATTTAGTTTAGAACTAACTTTCCCTTCAACATGGCCTATATAAATAAATATTTGTCTGATCTTATAGAGATGTTACTAAAACTCTCCCTTTGAACTGATCAATACTGTAACAAATTAAAATACTACCAAATTCACACATGAATAAGAACTCTAAAAGAATAATTTGTAAACATGATGAAAAGATTGAAGAATATGGTTCTACACTGTACTCCTAACTCCCAAACACCCACTACTTTAAGTCTAGTGCATACTTCCATCACGCCTCCCCCCTTTTCCATCAGTGTGTTTTAGGATGATTTTTCACTTCACTTTAATAGTTTCCTCTTTACTGCTATTTTTAATTTACCAATTGATTAATTCATGGTTAATACATCTTCTTATCTTCACTTATTTATCAAGTCAATTCAAGTTCTTTAAATTTGGTTCTTTAAAATACATTAGTAGATACCTTGTGGAGTATTCACAATAACTAATCCTCTCTAGGATATGAAATCCGTTCATCTTTAAGCAGATACTATTTCCTTATTTATCTTTTGTTCATGATAACAATGGTATAACAACCACACGTTTTACCCATAGCTAGTTTCTATGTCAAGATTATTATGTGTGACATAATAATCAGATGTCTTGTTTGCTAAACAAGAATAATAAACTTTAATCTTTTCAGTATTCCAGACCATCATTTAAACAAGCAGCCTCTTATCTAAACACTAAGCATTAAGGTTTCTACACCACCCCCTGGGAAACTCTTGCACAATTATGCTGTAAAATCATTGCATCATTCCTTCAGAGTCTGAACAATCTGAGACAAGCATGTCTCAAGATCTTGTCATAATGAGCACAGTCAGTGATGCAGCTGTAGTCAGTGGCAGGGTCCCCAAAAAAGCTAGGACCGGCCCTGGTCAGTGGGCTCCAAGGAAACTCTCCCTGGCATTGGGATGAGGGAAGGAATCACTTGGCAGACACACGTTGTCCTCTGTACAGCAGAAATCCCCCAAAACCGCAGTACCTCTTCACACCACTGTTGCCTTGACAACGAGGCACAAGCAAAATGTCAATACCTTCTCAGAGATGCGTTCTTTGCACACTTCTTCTGTTTGCAGTGAGCAACTCTTCACCAACACACTGATTCAGAGAACCCAAAAGGTGGTGCAGAACTATCCAATGCTGCTGTAATCACAGCCATTCAGCTACTGAGAAAAACTCAATTTAAATCTCTCTCCCAACGGGTTACAAAATAAAACGGCTGAGGTCAGGAATGCTGAAACATGTGAATGTTAAAACAAACTAATGATAGTAGTCTGCCTATTCTTTATTACTTGAGTTCTAAGTTAATAGGCAAAAACAAGGAAACTCTCCCTAACTACTAGATTAATCTTTTATCTACTTGGTTATTCTATTCATTTTCAAATTGTTTATCTAAGTTGTGTTACAAGCATGGTGAGGTTGTAACAGAATACACAAATAACTGTATTCAATCCGCGCCGTATTTGAAAACTGTAATGAATTAAAATCAATGTTTAACGACGTAATATAAGTTAAATATATTGTTAAGCTAATTACTGTTTTATTGTGAAGGCATCTCTGGTGAACAGCGGCCTGTGGCTTTTATTTTGAAAGGCCGTTCCGGAAATATACTCCGTAATGTGAACAGTGAGCTTGACTTCTAGAAACACGGAAAGTTACGATAACAATCGTTCTAATGCATTAAATAAAGTCATGAAAGAGACAAGGAGGGGAAAAGGCGTGTGGAAGTAAGCAATGAACTGAAAATGCCACCAATCCTCTGTTTTAACCATGGTTTTAACGTGATGGCGGACATTGAAAACCTAAGCACCCCTGTCATACATAACCACTTTTTACTTTCCCTTAACGTTACTGTATGTAATATAATTTTTTTCTTGAAATATAATTAAGTACAATCCTTAGTTCATGACAAATACCATGAAATTCACAATGTAATGCAATGGTACCAATCAGTTCTCAAAACCTCTCATAAAACCACAAAGTGACGTAACTGTACCCTACAAAAACTATGCTAAAAACAAGAAATTATAGTTTCTTATTTATTTCAATATATCTACTACATCAAATCACACACTGATCTATTAATTTTCAATGTATTCACTCCAACTTCAGATCACTCGATCTTTCACTTCTTCCATGATTGACTTTGTATCTATTATCTGACTAGGTTGATATGTGTTCATTTGTATTTATTAATACACTGGACAAATCTTGTCGTTACTTAATGTCCTTATTCTATTTATTTGAATGTTCTTAATTCAGACGTGCACACAGCATATGGTTATACACCCTGTTTGCCTCCAGAGGGCAGCAGCTGACCACGAATGAACTTCCTCTGTCTGATGAAGCTCCCAGCTTCTGCAAACCTTGTCTCCTGTTCTGCACTAAACTATACTTCTGCCCTTTCCTCTCAATTATTACACAGATTTGACGTAAAAAATCACACAGAGTTTATTACAGAATTTCCCCAGCGAGTCAGCCGTGCAGGACTAGACTACCTCACGGAGACCTCGCTGGTTCACTTTGCTAGGTCCGGAATGCTCTACCTGACTCTACAAACACTTTCTTAAATATAACTCGATGCCTCAGGTCTGGAATGTCCTACCTGACTCTGAGCACCGACTTTGCTTTAGTGAGCTAAGGTACTGGAATGCAATACCAGACTCTTACACACACTTTCTACAGTATTGTATTTTTTACCGTGACTAAGAATACTGAGAATGCCGCTGACAACTCTAAAAAAAATTGTAGCAAAGCCAAATCACAGATTTTGGTAATCAACAGGTATCTGTTTTACCTTTGTATCTGGACGTCCTGGTTTAGTTGTCAACGGTGTCCGGGGTGTCCTCCCCGGGACAGAAATTCGTCCGCTGGCTATCGGTGGTCCTTCTAGAGACCAGCACTCATCACGTCGGGAGGTCACCAGCTTGTAGGAGCAAACACAGTAGTGGTGGCTTAAAGCCCACCTCCGCTCCGCGCCGTCCGTTAGATGAGCCTGGTCAGATTTAATAAAAGAAGTTCAAAACACCGGCATAAAAGTTATAACAATAATCTGATTTTAATGGTAAAAAACACAATACGAAATACAGAGTGCCCTGTAACAGAGCACTCCGGGCTCCCCGCTCCACTACCGTGCGATACAGGTATCGGGACCAGCCAGTCAGAAACAGGGGGCATTTTGCATGAATAAACAACAGTATATATGGACATATTTGGGGCGGAGATGTGGGTCGGCTCTTCCGTCCCATTTTACTCCTAAGTGAATCAGAGTTCTGGGAAAAGGTATTTTTCTTCTGACAAGGTCAGAATCACTTTTTATCTTCCACCTAACTTCACTCCTTTAATTTCTCAAGGAAGATTTCACACAAACTATTATTTCCCAAAACAATCAAACATTGTACACAGAGATATTAGTATCAAACATTGTACACAGATATATTGGTGCTTGAGATTATATTGGCCCCAGAAAGAACCTTGAAACAGAACATGTGTGTGCTGGTGGGGGGAAGTGTATGTGTGTGTGTGTGCTGATATCTGGGTCAGTGAGTGTATGTGTGTGTGCTGGTGAGAGGAAGTGTGTGTGTGTGTGTGCTGATGAGAGGAGGTGTAAGTGTGTGTGGCAGGGTATCTGGGTCATTGAGTGTAAGTAAGAAGATTTATATATATAGGATTACTTTAAAACAGTCCCAAATAATACATGTTCACTTCAATACAGTTCAAGATAATACCTGTTTACTTTAATACAGTTTAGAACAATATCTGTTTGCTTTAGGCTCCAGCTCTTCAGATATTGCAGTACCCATAAGGAGCCGTAGACACGTGGCTGTGTCTTTAGTTGTAAGCACAGTGGCGATCTGTTGTTATTAGTAGTGATCAGTGTTGGGTGTAACGCGTTACAAAAGTAATGGAGTTACAGTAATATATTACTTTTTGCTGTAACGAAGTAATGTAACGCATTACTTATGAAATGTGGGTAATATATTACCTGTTACAATGCCCAGTAACGCAGTTACAACACATTTCAACCCGAAATTAAATGGTGTTTTGTTTTTTAAGAATGTACTAACATAGCGAGACATTCCGACACCAGACAAATTGTGCGGGTAGATTAGTAAACCTGGTGTGTTTATCCTTCAGGCTTCGCGTCGGGATCTTCGGGCAGTTGAATGTTATGCACCCTCTATTCAAAAAAGAGAACGGAGCGAAAAATACAAACAACAAATTGTGTCAGGTGCGCGTGACCTGCTCCGCTGCGCGTGCATCATTTCCAAAGTGCTTCCACAGCAGTGACACACATCTGTGGATAATCATTTATACAAAAATGGTTAAAGCAACCATCACTAAACGCCAGCAACACTGCATCTACTGCAGACAGTAGCAACAGGTCAGATGGGGACATCACGTTACCCTCCGTTGTGGACACTAGCTTACTCCCGCCTGACTCGCCGCCCTCGCCCCCGGAGCAGCAGTCTTCGTCTCCCCAAACTACGCCGCCCCTCTGCGGCCCGCAGAGGATACCACGGCAAAATAGAGCCTGCCCAGGTATATCTAAACAAGTACCCGCCTGTACAGTGGGGTTATAAGCGGTCATTTTGCAGCTCGTGGCATAAAAATAGACAAGGGAATATTCATGTGAAAATAGATTCATATTCTGCCATGCCTGTAGAAATGTTGGGTCAAACATAATGCATACAATAGCACAGATGCCTTCACCACGAATGGCTACAAAAAGATCTCATATCCCAAGCTTATCAACGAGCTAATGTTGCAGCTGAAATGTTCTCCAGGTCACAAAGTCAACCTCACAGGAAGATGTGATGCCAGTTTTCAAGCACAGTAAATATTCTCTTCCCAGAGTATATGATGGGACCAAGGTGATGTTTAGTACATGGTTTTAATAATACTTTTGCTTTTCAATGTTTGCCATTTCAAACCATGAGCTGGTTTAAATAATATGTGCCTTGATTTACAATATGTTCTCATTTGTTTTATCAGTACAGTTTTGAAGCTTTTGTGCAAAAACAGTCTTTGCCATAGTCCACTGGACTATATGAAATATTTCAGGATTGCACTTTTAACACACTTGAAATGTTCTCACTTGCTTGGTTTCAAAACATAACAAATGCCATAATCTGTTCATTGGGGACCATCAATGCTATTTTTCATTGCTGTTGCCGGCCACTATTGCTCATGTAAACCTGCTACTGCTGCGCCCCCTGTAATCTCAGAGGCACCCTGAGTCATTTTGTTCTGGAACCGGGCCTGTACACATCCATATACTAAACAAACTACAGAGCCCATTCCATGTCCTGTTATTGTTTACTTCCTGTCTGCCTTCTTCTGGTGATTTATCTGACGTCCAGCGCTCCGTCTTTTAACCTCTCTCTTTCTTGATCCTCCTTAGCAACCTTCATTATAGTCCTTGACAGTGGTCTGCACTGCTGTATTAACAACGTGTCACATGTTAAGAGTTTACTATCAGAATCGAGTATTCAACTAAGCCGTGTAATACAAGTTGTTAGTAGCCTTAAGGGCCTACACAGTTGTTATGCTATACCACATCGCCCTTCACTGGATGTATAATGAGCTGCACTAAATTACATTTCAGCATTTAAAATACCTAGCCATTCTTTTGCGGTTATTTTGGTGAAAGTAACTCAAAAGTAACTAAAGTAGTGTAACTCATTACATTTCAGAGACAGTAATATTGTAATATAACTTATTACTTTCAAAAGAGAGTAATAAGTCATATGTAATATATTACATTTTGGAAGTAACTTGCCCAACACTGGTCCCGAATACCATTTTTCGGGCTCCGGATATTCGGTAGTAATCAGCAGCGAATATTCGAATATTCGGTGCGGAGAGATTATTATTTTTTTTTAATAAAATTTATTTTTCCAAAAGGTTTCATAACACGCTCCGAATCCGAGACACCTGACAACACGCTGTTAAGCAGAAGCGCAGAAAGAGCATACTATTACGATTTATATTTATTTATTGTCTCAGTACTCGCATACATTAAAACTAAATGTGTCCTTTGCATTTAACCCCGCCGCAGTGCAGCGCCCGGGGACCAAATCTGGTTCCAAATTCCGTCTATAACGTTTTACAACCTGAAGATACAAAACACATATTTCTGTTATAACAACAATACTTTTAATAACATAGCCGTAACAGTAGACCTAACAGGGTAACACTTGTTACCGATACAGTAAACAGTATTTAAATAAATGAAGAACGAAAAATAAATGAACGAACTGTATGCCAATAATTGCCTTAGCCCCAGATGTTCCCACATTGCTCCTATTATTTTCACTATTCGGATAAAATTGAAAAACTAATATAAAAAAACAATTCGGTTGCTTGCTTGCAACTATTTTCCAAGCAAAGTAAGTGCACGTTTTTATCATGTGTAACGTTACTGCTTAAACGGCGGATAAAGCAGCTTCATCATGGCAACTTGACAACAGCTAAGCTAAGCTAGGCTAGTACTTACAGCATCCAGGTGACTTTTCAGAGTTGTTGTGCCACCGTGGTAGGCCAGTTTCTTGTCGCATATTTGGCACACTGCCTTCTTCTTACCGTCGTCCAATTTAAAATGGTCCCACACAGCTGAAGTCTTCGGCATTTTGTGTTCAGGTGTGTGAAACGAGGTGAAGCGAGATGAAACGTGCCGTTTGCGTTCGTGACTGTGAGTGAACGCGATGTCAGGAGCACAGGCTGAGATTGTATATATTTCCGCATTTTAACAGTGCAATTCAAAAGTATAAATATAGTATAAGAATATGGCAATTTGCCTTTATTGATATATATATATATATATATATATATATATATATATTAGGGCTGTCAGTCGATTAAAATATAGTTAATCGCGATTAATCGCACATTTTTTATCTGTTCTAAATGTACCTTAGAGGAATATTTTTCAAGTTTTTAATACTTTTATCAACATTTGAGTGGACAAATATGCTTTATGCAAATGTTTATTATCATTTGAACGATGACAAATATTCTCATGAATATTAAACACAACAACCTCTGAACATTACAAATATTCGCCTCAATTCAACCTGGAACCTCTCATACAATACAGTGTGTGTGTGTGTGTGTGTGTGTGTGTGTGTGTGTGTGTGTGTGTGTGTGTGTGTGTGTGTGTGTGTGTGTGTGTGTGTGTGTGTGTGTGTGTGTGTGTGTGTGTGTGTGTGATCGATGGAGCTATGTGCAACTCAAGGCATATGCTCGAACGGGAGCTGCCTGGACGCTGCAATCATGTTGCGCGCACTATCCGTGCTGAGTGTGCTGACTTCTCGTACAATGTCCCACTGTCTGGCTTCCTGCATAAAGTCAAGTGCTTGGCGCAGTTGTCGGCGAAATGTCGCTCCTCTGTTTTCATTTAAACAGCTCCTTATATCCGTTAGCGCAGCTAGCTAGCACCAGATGCTAACAACAACAATGCACGTAAGGTCTCTCTCTCATATATTTAGGAAAAAAAAAAAATTCTTTGAAAAACAATTAAAAAAAACAATATCCGAATAATGAAATTTAAACCCGAATAGTTGGCCAACGAACGAATATTCGAATAGTCGAATATTCGGGTACAGCCCTACTATGGATTTAGTTGACACTACTAGCCAAGTTTCTTTTGTCCAATATTTCGCGGGCAGGTACATTGAATTAGAAGTAGAAGAAGAAGTAGAGGTAGAAGAAGAAAGTGAAGACATTTACATTTCTGGGAATATGGTTGGACGAGAGAGTCACATGGAGTACTCTCAATTGATAAAGTAGTAGATACATGTAAAAAGGTTTTAAATGTTATGAGGTGCTTGGTAGGCACTAAGTGGGGGGCTGATAAAGCTGCTTTGAGGAACGTATACACAGCCTTAATTAGATCAGTCATAGAATACGGACTAACGGCCCGTCTACACTACAGGCATCAAAAAATCTTGATGCTGGGCGTGTCTGAAGTTTGCCGATTTTTTGCGAGCAACGCGACCAACAACCAATCACATGAATCTCCCGCCCCCGACATACAAAGCAATAGCAATGTTAAAACGAAGTAAACTGGATATAAAATCCCCAAACAGGTGAAAACCTACCAGTTTCACCCACTGTCTCTGCCACCTCCCTCCATGCCTGGTTCCTCCGGTTTGTGTCCCGGTAAATAGTTCTGGTCGCACAGAACCGGGTGATTTGCTACCGTAATTTCTCGTTTGGAATATGAGGAAATGAACTGTGGTCTGGCTCTCCCAGCTTGCACGCGGTTTGATTGGATAGCGCTTGTACTGGCGGGAATTGCATAAACGGGATTTGATTGGCTGATGCCAAGCATCGAGCCTCAAAAGTTGAACATTGTTCAACTTTTGATGCCGATAGATGCTCGTGATGCTTGCAAAGCCATGCCATGCTCCCCACAATGCAGTTCGGCGAAGATTAAAAATCTTCTACGTCACCCCATTCAAATGAATGGGCGAAGCGTTGAAAGCATTTTTCGATGCCTGTAGTGTAGACGGTAGGGGTGTAACGGTACACGTACCCGCGGTACCAAACGAATATAACGTTAAACGTAAAAATCGAGAACGTGAACAACTTCTTGGAAGTAATCTCAGGTGCTGCGTCGCAGCATTCAGAGTAATTTGCTCACATTGTGTTCAACGTGTCATAGAGCGAGCAAGTCATTTCATTGGACGAGAGGCATACTATGAGAGCTGATCAGAGGGATGCGTTCAAATGTAGTCAGTAATTTGAGGAACTGTCGAAATGGCGAACGCAGATAAAGTTGAGCTCGAAAATCCTCCAGCATCATTGAAGTCTCCGGTTTGGGAACATTTTGGTTTCGCAGTTACGTACAAGGATGACGGACAAAGACAGGTGGACCGAACCAAAGCTGTTTGTCGGCATTGTTCAACTAAAATTGGTTACGCGGCTGGCAATACATCAAACTTGCACACTCATTTGACAAGGCATCACCCGAACGTGAGTATCACCGGTACCAAAAGACTGAAGTGCAAACCCAACTCCCACTAGCATTTAAGCCTCCACCACTCGCAAAAAGTTTAGACCGAGCCAAAGCTATTACAAACGCCAAATATCCTTATGTTGCCATGTTAGCAAAGCGCTACCTGGCTGTATCTGCTACCTCTGTCCCTAGCAAGAGGGTGTTCTCCACAGCAGGAGACATTGTTAGTGCCAGCAGATCTGCCCTTTCGGCAAGCAATGTGGACAAGTTCATCTTTCTTTAAAAAAACATGAAAATACAATGACAAGCAAGTCATAATGTCAAACTGGCTGCTTAGGTACTAGTACAGTTCAAATACAGATTATTTCAGTTCATCGAAAAGCTGCACCTTAATGTTTATTTTATTATATTTTGTATTTATTTGAGTGAATATTCACAGTTTAATAATAATTAAAAACCCAAAACTAATAGTTTGTTTTGTGAGTACTAGTACAGTAAAGTTCAAATACAGGTTATTTCAGTTCATCGAAATGCTGCACCTTAATGTTTATTTTATTATATTTTGTATTTATTTGAGTGAATACATTATTCAGTTTAATTAAAAAAAAATATGTTATGTTTTGTGATAATTTTTTCTGCTGTACCGAAAACATACCGAACCGAACCGTGACCTAAAAACCGAGGTACGTACCGAACCGAAATGTTTGTGAACCGTTACACCGCTAGTAGACGGGCCGTAATAGTGTATGGTTCAGCTGCATACTCTTCTCTTCAAAAATTAGATAGAGTCCAGGCACAAGCACTAAGGATATGCTGTGGGGCAGTCAGATCTACACCAGTGTCAGCACTTCAGGTAGAGGTCGGAGAAATACCAATTTTTTTGAGGAGAAAACAGTTAATTGTTCATTACTGGGCAAATCTACAGGGCCATAAAGATGCTCACCCTACTAAACAAACTGTAAAAACAAGTTAGGAAAGTAACAAAATTAAAAAAGAAAGTTTTTGTGTTTGTAAGGAATTCAAAGTTAAAGAATGGAATATTAGTCCGACGGTGTTGTTATCAGCTGTTCCACCATGGTTGCTACCTCAACCTATAGTAGATTTATCCTTATTGAAACGGTTACATTCAATGAAAAGTAAAATCAATGT
Source organism: Pogonophryne albipinna (assembly GCA_028583405.1). Taxonomy (NCBI): domain Eukaryota; kingdom Metazoa; phylum Chordata; class Actinopteri; order Perciformes; family Artedidraconidae; genus Pogonophryne; species Pogonophryne albipinna. The sequence goes on from CM053246.1 coordinate 1,614,728, forward strand.
GCAGGCTTACGTGAACACTGTTCTACATGAACAATATGGGCAGTTTATACAAATATTTACTGATGGATCCAAAAATCCAGAAAATGGTTTAACTAGTTGTGCATTTTATGTTCCTGAGTTAAAGGTCAAAGTGGGAAAGCGTGCGAGTGATCACATCGCAGTATATACAGTAGAGATGATGGCTATCTCACGAGCACTTCAGTGGGTAGAGGAAATACAGCCAATGTGAGTGGTCATTTGCTCTGAGAGCAGCTCTGGAGAGTATAAAACAACTCCTCTTCAGAATGTCGTCAGGATATTTTACATGAAATTTTGCACATCATGTTTCGGTTAGTTCATTTGGGAATTGTTGTTGCACCGGGTGCACCAGTGTGCTGAGTCATCAGTAACAAGTGTTTCTCACATATCCTCCACTCTGTGTAAGCCAGCTGCCTATAACCGGTTAGTAGACAGCAGGGCTCGTTGCAAAAGCCTGCCGGTTTTAACCTCGGTTAATAACCTGCAGAGCTCGTGGCATTCCTCTGTCCGAGATACGCCTCGTACACACGGTCATAATAAACCCATGAGCGCCGTTATAACGCCTCATGTGGACAGCACTGCGCACACCTCCACTCATCCCCTGAGCGTGTACACGCCTCATGATGAGAGATGGAGTGAAACGCAGCGTGTGGAGACTCCCTCGCAGCCCTTTCGCCTCACGAGCAGCGGCGGCGAGGACAATGGCGTGGCTCGTCACCATGACGACCATTACAGCACATCACAGAGAAGCCAGAACGGGGGAATGAGACCCATCCTTGATCTGTCAGTATTCTAGGCTGAGCGCCCCCAGCGCCACGGCAGAAGCCTGCTGGTTTTAACCTGTCGGTTAATAAACTGCAGAGCTCGCTAATTAAGCCGGATGCCACTAATCTGTTGATTAAGTAGACAGCAGGGCTCGCTGCACAAGCCTGCCGGTTTTAACCTCGGTTACAGTTTTTCTCGATTGCTAACACACTGAAATTATACATAAAGCACAATTATTTTAACTGACACTCAAAGAGCAAAACATCGGCTCAAATCTCCAAAACTCTAAACACGTTTTCAGCTTTTCACACAATTTTCAAATCAACATGGCACTTTGTGCAAACCACTGCACACGTTTCTCCACGTAAGACACAGGAATCTGACATGAAGTCACGTGTTAGCAGGTTTAAAACACTGATATTCAAAATGCCTCACACATGGACCAATGATCAAGAAACACGTTCCACCTCACCAAACACCTGGTAGCATAATTGTTGGCTCATCAATCAGGATGTTAGCACTATAAAAAGACCTCAGGTGAGAACTTTCTTTCAGCAACAATGGAAGCCAACATGGAAGCAAGAGGAAGAGGAGAGGAGGAGGAAGAGTACTCTCTAATGAAATGTTATCAACCATGGTTTGACGATGAGAGAGGCTGGACAGAGAGTTCAGCCTAATCTAAGCCGATGTACTGTCGCCTCTGTAATCCGGACACTTAGACTTGAAAACAGGTTAGTCACCTGTAGCTCTGCATAATTCATGATATATCAGTGCTTATATCTGTTGTGTGAAACGTATTTACTTCATTACTGTAATTGAGTTGTTAGCATGGTGCATACTATAACTGTACAAACATCCTGCACAATGTACTGTGGTAAACTCACTTGTATGCAACACAGACACTGACCGACCACTAGATCTTTGTTGTTTATCTGAAGGACTGAGAAACAAAGAGGTGGAAGGCCAAGGGTTTCCAATGAGGCACAGGAAGCAGCAGCTACAAACTGGCAAACAGTGCATCACACTTAGAGAGATCCGAAGCATAGTAGCTATGTGCTGAGATGCATGTTGCACAATGTTATCTTTGAATAAAATGTGATTTTTTTCAACAACTCATTTGTATTTCTTCCTTTACTGTATTTCTGTAAACTCAAGCAATCTTTCTCTGCAGAAACCTCTCTGTACAGAGCACAGCCCATAACAGATGTAAGTGCTTTAGAGTATGCTCAGCAGTCTGTAGTTGGGTGATCAAACCATCTAGTGTTATGAATGAAGTGTGTTATATTTGGTGCTAAAGTTTGCATTTGGTAAGTGTTTATGTAGTTTTTAGTGCAGTTCTTCACTTAGCAGGAGAAATGAGGAGTTTTGCACTTTGGGTGTGTGGTTTTGTGAATTGTGTTTAGTGTTCTGAGAAACTGAGCAATTAAAAAAAAACGTGTGTTAGCAATCGAGAAAAACTGTAATAACCTGCAGAGCTCGCGGCATTCCTCTGTCCGAGATACGCCTCTTACACACGGTCATAATAAACCCATGAGCGCCGTTATAACGCCTCATGTGGACAGTACTGCACACACCTCCATTCATCCCCTGAGCGTGTACGTGCCTCATGATGAGAGTCGGAGTGAAACGCAGCGTGTGGAGACTCCCTGGCATGGCTCGTCGGATACAGGAAACACTCCTGTCCTCCCAGAAGCTATGTCTTGCGCTCCAATCTGAGCTGCAGGAACTCCTGTTGAAAGAGGATATTTCCAGGGTTCCTCAAAGGGAGGAAAATCAGGGGTTTTCACTCCCGTTATTTTTCTAATCCCGAAAAAGACTGGGGCAATGAGACATCCTCGATCTGTCAGTATTCCACATACTGACGATCAAACAGGTGCTGGAATATGTTCACCAGGACGACTGGTTCACTTCCACCTGAAGGATGCATACTTCCACCCATCATCCCGAAACATAGGAAATTCCTGCGTTTCTCATTTCAGGGAATATCAGACCAGACAATCGTCTGCCGTTCGGATATTTCCTGGCTCCTCCCATTTTTGTGTAGAGAAGGCTGGAGCCACTACACAGAGGAGGGATGAGAGTGTGTTTTCCTCTGGACGACCTGCTATTTGCTGGCTCGCTCCAGGGAGGAAGTCGCTTTACAGACGGTACATCTCGTATGCAATCTGTCAAAGCCTGGGTTTCATAATGAATTGGAAGAAGAGCTGTCCTCTTCCCTCTCAGACAAATGTTTATCTGGAGTGGAATTAAACTCAGCCAGCAGAGCGCGGCCCTCGCGGCAGTGAGTGGAGAAACTGACAGCTCTCCTCCGGCGAAACCTGAAGCACGCGTGTCACATTCCGCAGCATGGTGACAGCACTCTCCGTGATACAGCTGCTCAGCATGACGTCAGCTGGTCACATGGTGATCCTCCTGGGTCTCCCCCACAGGAGGAGTCTCCAGAGGTGGTTCATTCGCCCGCGCATCGACCCTGTGCGTCAGAGGTAATGTGCTGGAGCTGTTCTCCGTTTTGGGAAGTATTCCAGCACTTTGCCCTGTTGCTGTTCAATCAAACATGTGTTGATTTGCACAGACAACAGACCACGGCTATGGAAGCAGCCATACCTCAATCGCCAGGGAGGAGTACGATCTGCGCAGCTTCTGAATGCAGCCAGGCGGCTGCTGTTCAGGGCGCGCACACACGTTGCTCTCCATCAGAGCAATGTATATTCCCGGCGAATTGAACAGAGGGGCTCGCAGAGCGCAGCAGCCGTCCTGCGAGGAGTACGGAGATTCAGACCTGTGTCACGCGCACTGGCGCCTCAGTGGGATTTGGCTTTGGTGTTACGCGCACTAAGCAAAGCCCCATTTGGACCTTTAGACCAGGTTCCCCTTAAACTGTTTTCAGCCAAAGTAGTACTACTTTTGGCTCTATCAGCGAAAAGGGTGAGTGATTTGTCTGCTCTCTCTGTGGCTCCGTCATGCCTCCGGATCCAAGGAGATGGCAGTTCAGCTGTTTTACGCCCTAACCCGGCTTCATGCCTAAGGTCATCACAACTCTTTTAGAGTCGAGAGTGATCCCCCTTGGCTGGCTTATTCCCCCCTCCTCACAGGTCGGAGGAAGAAGCCACATCTCATCTCCTCTGTCCTGTGCGCGCGCTGTCCTGCTATGTGGCGCGCACGGCGGCCTTGCGCCGTTCTCAGCGCCTGTTTGTGCACTATAGAGAGCGCTCGATCGGGCAGCCTCTGTCTGCACAACGGCTGTCACACTGGCTGTGTGAGGCTGTGTCGCAGGCATATGTCTCCTCTGGGGTGGAGCCCCCGGGGGATATATAGGCGCACTCCACCAGAGGAATTTCCTCCTCCACGGCTTTGCACGGAGGAATGTCAGTGGAAGACATTTGCACTGCTGCATCTTGGTCTTCCCCCTGTTCATTTATTCAATTTTATTTGAGGGATGTCTCCCTTTCCTCTCTGACACACCCTGTACTGAGTGTCCTGTCAGAGTGAGTGACGTCAGGGATCCAGCTGTGCGCTCTCCTGCCTGTCTGCACGCAGAGAGCTGCTGTTCCCCCTCTTTTTGTCACTGGGAAAAGTGTGACCTTCGTCTCTACTTTCTCACAGCGGCAGGTATGTATTGTTCCCAGCCTTCGTCCCCTCATGGAGAATATTCATGTTATGCTATATTCCAGGGACGGTGATGAGCCATTCGCATGGCACAATAGGCATGGGTTGTTATTGATCAGGTGTGTCTGTGCTTCTAGTGCCGGGCTGACCCAGCGGGGTGCAGACTACATCTTGCTTCACCCTTAACCAGTTTAGCCCTGAGCCTGTTTTTCAGGTCTCAGGCTCGAAAATGACATTCCCAGAACAAATGACCATATCTTCGCTTCTAAAAGGGGAAAATTAATAATCTTTTTTCTCAAAGTAATGATAAACCTGAGTTGGATGTAGAAAAGTCAGATTCAATATATAGATGTTTTTTATTTTAAAGAAAATTCAGATTGAACATGGTAAAAAACTGTAAATTATAGTGTCCGTCCAAAAAAATCTTTTTTTACTTACAGTGAAAACTACCCTTTGATGATGGTAAGGTAGACTAAAAGCTTTAGGAATCCAAAGTACAACATATAATAAGTACCCTGTATCAAGATTGATGCAAAACAAGTGACATTTGACCTTTTTAGAGAGGTTTAGCAAAAAAAACTCCACCTCTGAGGTGAATTGGGTGGAAATGGGGGTTTTACCGTTTCTCTGGAACCCATTGGTCGATTTTGGTGATTGACATTTCTTTCTGACCGTTAGAGCCAATCGAATCGAAGGGGAATCTCCCCACTCACACACATGGTAAAACAAAAAGGTGGGGGCTTCGCGGACGCAGTTTTGAGTGAAGCTATAGAGCTATAGCTCTCGCTTTGACATCTGGAAACGAAAAAGCAGATTTATTGCTCATGGATGATCAGAAATCATTCAAAGGGACACAGACACATTGGATTAACCTATGGATTAACTTCAGCAGCGTTTTTATCCTTTTAATGCCATTGAAGACCACTTTTGACCAGATAACGACACAGGTGAGCCATGTTAGCGTTTTTAGCTACCTAGCGCCACATGTTTTGATGTCTGTTCTTGTTATTATCTCCGAGAGTTCGTATGATTGAGTGATAATGAGGGTACCCCTCGATTCTGTGTCACCTCACGATGTGAAACGATGTGTTGGATGTGCAGCAAAGATAAATAATAAGGTTTTAATAAGGCAGGAGCTCCAACAAGCCGTGTAGGGCAGAGAGTGAATACACATACTATACAGAGATGCTGTTTGAGAAACCAATGTGAGTTTGGAAAATTGCACAGTATAAATCTATTCTCGTAGACCTCAACAATGGAATTATGATCGGTAGAAATGGCCATGACATTGGACCTTTAAGAAATACAGTCAAATCACTGAGAGTCTGAGGAATAACTACATCAAGCTTTATTCTCACAATGATTAATAAACATGTACATTTATATACATACAAAAATACACAGTGATTTAAATGTTTTGTACTGGGTGTACATTTTGAATAATCTACAAGGAACAGCTTTTCATAATATACAAATATTTCTAATACTTTTCACATTATGTTGATAACAAAACTGACTTTCTCTTTGAATCACTTACTTGTATATAAGAGAGGTGACCTGATGTGGTTTGACATGAGGTAGTAGTTCAATTTCCAACAAGGCATGGAAGCTGTTCACCCACTGGGAGAGTCTCTGACACTCTCCTAAAATGACAAACTAGATAATCACAGTGGAAATATCAGATATTTTTCCATCCCATCACTCAGAATTACATTCGTCATTGAAGTCTGCAAAAGCGGGATACCAGTAGCTGTCTTTTCTTTCTGACCTCCTTCTGGGTGCATCTTCGTTCTTTAGTTGTTGGACTTTCTTTATCCAGGAGATTTGACCGGCAGCCAAGCCGATCATGCAGACCTGCCGGAAAAAACAAAGACAGTTTAGAATCTGATCAGGGATGATTCTATCTTAAGTCCCTGTGTCCACATTCCGGCAGATAGGCTTCCCCTCCAATTTGTACAGTGACATGACATGGACTCTTCAATGAGGACATGACATGGACTCTTCACACCACCACCATCACCAACACAGCTGGACAGCGGCTCTTCTTCCTCCGCAGGCTGAGGAGGTTCAACATGGACTCCAGGATACTCTGCAACTTCTACAGGTGCACCCTAGAGAGGATCCTGACCTTCTACAGGTGCTCCATAGAAAGGATCCTGACCTTCTACAGGTGCTCCATAGAAAGGATCCTGACCTTCTACAGGTGCACCATAGAGAGGATCCTGACCTTCTACAGGTGCACCATAGAGGATCCTGACCTTCTACAGGTGCTCCATAGAGAGGATCCTGACCTTCTACAGGTGCACCATAGAGAGCATCCTGACCTTCTACAGGTGCATCATAGAGAGCATCCTGACCTTCTACAGGTGCATCATAGAGAGGATCCTGACCTTCTTACAGGTGCTCCATAGAGAGCATCCTGACCTTCTACAGGTGCTCCATAGAGAGCATCCTGACCTTCTACAGGTGCTCCATAGAGAGGATCCTGACCTTCTACAGGTGCACCATAGAGAGGATCCTGACCTTCTACAGGTGCACCATAGAGAGGATCCTGACCTTCTACAGGTGCACCATAGAGAGCATCCTGACCTTCTACAGGTGCTCCATAGAGAGCATCCTGACCTTCTACAGGTGCTCCATAGAGAGGATCCTGACCTTCTACAGGTGCACCATAGAGAGGATCCTGACCTTCTACAGGTGCTCCATAGAGAGGATCCTGACCTTCTACAAGTGCACCATAGAGAGGATCCTGACCTTCTACAAGTGCACCATAGAGAGGATCCTGACCTTCTACAGGTGCTCCATAGAGAGGATCCTGACCTTCTACAGGTGCACCATAGAGAGCATCCTGACCTTCTACAGGTGCATCATAGAGAGGATCCTGACCTTCTACAGGTGCTCCATAGAGAGCATCCTGACCTTCTACAGGTGCTCCATAGAGAGGATCCTGACCTTCTACAGGTGCACCATAGAGAGCATCCTGACCTTCTACAGGTGCATCATAGAGAGGATCCTGACCTTCTACAGGTGCTCCATAGAGAGCATCCTGACCTTCTACAGGTGCTCCATAGAGAGCATCCTGACCTTCTACAGGTGCTCCATAGAGAGCATCCTGACGGCAGCTGCACCGCCCTCAATCGTAAGGCTTTACAGAGGGTGGTGAAAGCTGCACAGCACATCACCAGGACGGAGCTGCCATCCATGGAGGACCTCTACTCCCAGCGGCTCAGGAAGAAAGCCCTCAGGATTATCAAAGACCCCCATCACCCCAGCAGCAAACTGTTCTCGACTATCAGACTAAAAACACCAGACTGCAGATGTACCAAAATCTTAGTTTTTCCTACACTACATAATTACACGTAGTTGTGTGCTATGACAATAAACATCTGAATCTTGAATCTTTAAATAAAGAAATTTGTTTACATGACTTCTGATGTCACAGAAAAATAAAGACTTGAAGTTTGTGAACTGGAGCTCCAGCGGTGTTACCTCGAGCAGCAGCAGGCCAGCCGTCAGACCGGCCACCAGCAGCAGATTAGTTTTGGCCCACAGCGCGATCCCCTGCAAGCAGCCGATGGTGAAGACATCCTGACCGGCTGAAGACTCCTCCAACTGCTGCACCCCATAACCACACATAGTGTTCAGCACCGTCTGCAGGAGGGAATAACACACACTTTGGATTTGAGAGGGTTGTTTAAGGTATTTGACATTTATTTATATATTTCAAGCTTGTTACGCAAGCTTGAAATATTTTTCTTAGCAACTAAGATTTGTTAGAAAATGTTTTCAACTTTAGTTTGCAGAATTTATTTTAAATTGGGCTTATTAACACATGAGTACTGTGTAATATATGTTTACATATTTAAGAAGCACAATTAAAGACTCAGTATCTAAGTATCATGTGTGGGCCATATTCCATTGTACTTTTAGAATTAGCTGCGGGCCAATTAAAAATGGACCACGGGCCGTACAGACTTTTTTTATTATGATTTTTGGTTGCAGGAGCTACCGAAAATGAAAATGAGCCAAACTCCAGGCATGAAAACGTCCCTTTGTGAACCTGTCGGGGACCGTACAGACAGACAGTGGTTCTGACCTGGTTCTGTAAACCAACGCAGCAGGAGAAGGGAACTCCACAGGCCTCCAGACTAGGGTTTGTGTCCAAACACTCAAAGTAGACGTTACGAGACCAGTCCTTGTAGCTCTCAACTCCACAGCAACGCAACTGCAAACACATCAAACTCTTTCTACCAGGAAACAGATGTAAAGGCCTCACGTTGCTTCTCAGTCATTCATCCTTCCTTACCTTCTTCTGGATAAAGTCGATGGCGTTCTCCAGGTCCCGGTCCTCCCTGTAACGGACGATGGCCTTCATCATTAGCCTCTCCGTCCTCTCCATCACCTGAACATTAACATCAAGTTACTTAAGTAAATCCATGGATATCTATAATCAGATATCTGCACATGAATGCAGAATCTGTACTAAACTTTGTTTTCCATTGCGGACTGAAATCATTGTAGCTGATCGTAGCTGCAGTAACTCGGATAAGAAACAAAATAGAGGTGTTCGCTTTATTGGAAGTGTTTTCAAACATTATTCTCAGTTCTGTGAGAAAACAAACCTACAGAAAAGTCTACGGATTGCTAGTTGTGATATCTTATTATTATATTATATTTTTTGTCCAATCAGAGCAGTGTTATATTAAATCAGAGCAGTGTTATATTAAATCAGAGCAGTGTTATATTAAATCAGAGCAGTGTTATATTAAATCAGAGCAGTGTTATATTAAATCAGAGCAGTGTTATATTAAATCAGAGCAGTGTTATATTAAATCAAAGCAGTGTTATATTAAATCAAAGCAGTGTTATATTAAATCAGAGCAGTGTTATATTAAATCAGAGCAGTGTTATATATTACCATGTCAGTGAAGAGGTATCCGACCACCCCAGCAGCGATCTGCAGGAGGAGGACAGCTACCAGGATCCCAAGAAACTACCGGAACAAAGAAGAGATGACCTGGACAGTAACAACTCAGCAGCACTGACTTGCAGAATAAACATCACAATAATCAAACGTTGACATATGACACTGAAACGTACAGTGATCAGCTGATCAATCATACCATCTTCAGAAGGCAGGTGGTGTTACGCAGCGCTCCAAAACACCCGAGGAACGTGATGAGAAACATCGCCGAGCCAACAACGATCAACAGCAGAGCTGGATCTAATGTCAGGGTGTCAACCACATCTACACACACACACACACACACACACACACACACACACACACACACACACACACACACACACACACACACACACACACACACACACACACACACACACACACACACACACACACACACACACACACACACACACACACACACACACACACACACACACACACACACACACACACACACACACACACACACACACACACACTTAAAACAGTGAGTAATGGTTAAAACATGTCTGATTAACTTTTCTGGCTCAGCCTCAGGAATGTTATCAGCATCATAGTTTTGTAACCTTGAACTCACACACTCTGCAAAGACAAAGAAACAAACACACATATTAAAGACCTATTCCTTCTGCATGCAATGAAGTCAGTGTCCTGAAAGCCCACCTTCATCTGTTATCTAAAATGTCTCTTCAATAATCCAAAAGTAAACAGGGGGCAAAGATCATTATCAAACCACGGTTCACAAAAGGTCTTTTTACCTTTGTGAACTGTCACACTTTGTAAAATGGGGTTTGGCATTAAAGACGACCCAGGTTTTTAGGATAAGGGTAAGGTTATCAGTTTCTTCTATCACAAATAGTACAATTTATACATTTTTACTGACCTTTCTCCTTGGCGATCTTGCCGTAGATTCCAACTGCTGTGAGGATGGCACTCACCACCTGCAGTCAGAGAGAGATGACGTTTAACCAGGAGAGGTGACTCACATGAAGCACAGAAGACATGTCAATTAGACAGACTTGAAGTTATTTGAGGCAGATGTGTTTTTCTTTTGATTTATCTAACAGTCTTTGTGCTAAGCTAAACACGTTGTTGACATATTTCTGTATTGGACAGGTGGTGGAGTTTTACTGTGCCACCTCATTAAGTCTCCATCCACCTGTATTGCATTGACTCAATCCCTCACTATGTTGTAAAACATTAGTTCTATTTCTATTTTTTATTTTACTTTTCCTGGGCAAAATTGGCTTCCATACTAATATCACTGTATGCCAAAGCATTAACATGTTGCTCTATTGTATCAAAACCAGGTCAAAAGAACAGTCTCCACATACTTTTGGCAAAAGCAAAGTGAAGTCGTCCTTTACCTATGATGCGTGTTGAAACCATATTGTACAGCAGGTTTAAGAGAAAGAAACCACACTAACAAACCTATAAAGTGTTATTTTGAATTCTCAAACTGTCCCCAACAGAGAAACTCACCCAGAAGACGTAGCAGCAGATGAATAAAGTGTACTTGATGCCTCTGTATCCTCTCATTTCCTCTCAGAAGGTCTCTGTTTTGCCAGACTGCGCTGAAAGTCTGTTAGAGGCTTCTTATCTGGCGGCAGAAGACGTGTGTTGACCTGCACACATTCCTGCTGTCAGCTTCATCCCCTCCACTGCTGTCGTCCTGCCATCACACTGTGGAGGAAGAGGTGGGAGTCTGTTAGCGTTACGTCACAACTGCGGCTTCAACAAAAAAACTTTCCTTTAATCCAGATTTTTTTATTTCAATTGACATGATTTATGAGAACAGTTAATTTTTTGCTTGGATTAAAGCATTACACAAGTTGGGATGACACAATAAAGGGCTTTACTTTCATTGTGGTTCCTTAACATTCTTGAGTTCTCTTACCTTAGAGGCTGCAATGTATTATCTGCATGCATATTAATATTAGCCTTGAGTTCCTTAAAGTGTTGCAACACTCAGTACAGTGCCTGTTCTATGGAACGGCCGATTGCTTTGCCTCAGGTTTAGCTTCTTATCCAAACTACCCACTCAACACTGTTTACCCAGCATGCCAATTCGGAGGTTTAACAATTACCAGCAAGCCCCTCTTTATACACTACAGAGCATGTCTCACTATTAAAAAATGTACAGTACATTTTAAGATCTGACATTTGACACAGGAATTTCTCTGCTGATCAGTAATGCACGGGTAAGAGGTCGATAGTATTCATGGTTGTGTTACAAATCTAATGGTTATTTTTTTGACACAAAGGTATTATCAGAAAAATGAACTAAAGTGTCACAAGTAAAGTACCCTTCCTTCCTCCATTTCTCATGTAGTACTTATGGTAGGACATTATTATATTGTTTATAATGTTGCATCATGTAGCAATTTACTGATGTAAACAGACAAAGTTGTGATGCACAAAGAATTTATGTTTGAATATCTTTCTTAACTTTTTGTGATATATTTGATGGTTTAAACATTTGTACCTTATACAGCTTTAATCTTTGGTCATGCATTTAGTAAGCAAAATAAAAAAAATGTAATCTGAAAAGTGGATAAAAAATACATCCTGTAGAAGTGCTGACACGATCCTTATGTTATGTCACGTTTTTAGTTTTGTATGTCTAGTTTTGGGTTTATTTTGCTGTTCTGTGTTCCCTGTCTCATGTTTTCCTCCTTGTTTCTTATCTGGTCCTTCTCCCTGGGCCCATCTCAGGTCGATTGAATGGAATCCTTGCGTCCCTCACTTGCGTCGTTTCCCTGCGACTAGTCCCTCCCACCATGGGAAGCATGGAGAGACGCAAGGAAACCACGAGAAGCAGGGAAATGAGTTTTAAGAGCAATGGGACGTCCTTTCCTCCGGAGCGTCACGTGAAGCGACGTCCGTTTGTGATGACGCCACACAGCTGATCGTCTGACAGCAGCTCTGTCCCCGTTATTTTCACCCCCGCCTCTGTTAGTACACATTTACCAACACAAACATTTGTATCATCTGTTGTAGACCCCAATAAATAAAATAAGAACTCATTCTCAAAAAATATAAACGCCATTCTTAAAATGTATAAACGAACAATAGTTTGATAAATATTGATTAGAGCAGTGGTTCTCAAAGTGGGGTCCGCGACCCCCCGGGGGTCCGTGGCACTCTGCCAGGGGGTCCGTGAAAAGTTTTCAGATTCATTAGATTTTATTTATTTTTTTGTGACGCAACACTTTTGGAGAGAGAGGACGCTGGCGTTGTCTGTTCGCCACTTCTCTGTCCGAAAATGTATCTGCCGAGTTTTGGACCAACGTTTCTACCTCAGTTTCCATACGTTCAGTGGCTTGCACACGCTGTTCTGGACACTTTTGTAACACCCGATCGCAACTTTTTACGGATGCTCTGCTTCCGACCTGTCCACCCTGCTACACCTGCTAATGTTGCTCACCTGCTCCTGCTTCAGGGCTAACGCTATCGTTAACGTTAGTGGCTCCATCTGACGACAAGCCCGATTCTCCGTCTCATTTTCCCGTTTTGAGTCCCGATCCTGCTTCACTGTATCACCTGCTTAGCTGCTGTTTGATTTTGTTCTGCCACAAAAGACACAACAACGGTCCTCTCCACCCAGCCAGTCTGACGGCGATCAGAAGCTAGCCTAGTTCTACCTGCTCAGGCTAGCCTGCTCTGGCCACCACCGGTGCTCCTCTGCGGCAAACTTCTTCAACTTCCACATCTCTCCTCAGTGCTGTCCGTCCTTGAGTCGCTTCCTGGACAGGCTGCCTGCTGTCCTGGTTCATCTGTACTCTTGGCTGATAGCGCATTCTCCCGGCTGTGCTAACGTTAGCATCATACCATCGCGATGCTTCGTTACTCCGCCTCGCAACTTTTTAGGATCAACCACTTCATGACACCCCCTCTATGTCTGTCAGTCATTGAATACCTCGGGCTGTTACGAGTTGGCAGACCCAGGTATGTCCATAGAGGTTCCAAACGTGGGTTTGTTTACACCGGCTCAGCTGACACTATCCCAACTGTGTGGTCCCGGCGCCCCGTCACCGCCCACTTACGTCATCACAACAAACCACACGTGTGCAGTGTTGACCTGAAGCCCTTGGCCTGTGTTGATGGCATCACTGTTTTACCAGCCATTGCAACATATAACAACTCCCACACATTCATGTTGTTAAATACCCGCTCCCTTAACTACAAAGCATCACTTATTAATGAAATCATCATTGATAGGAAATTGGATTTTCTCTGCCTCACTGAGACATGGCAAAACCAACAGGACTTCCTCACACTCAACCTAGCCACCCCCCAGGTTATGCTTATCTCCAACAGCCCCGCTCCATTGGTCGTGGTGGTGGGCTGGCAGTCATCCACAGAGCAGATATCCCTGTCAAACAGCTGCTTGTGACGAATAAAATCTCACTTGAGTGCATTGCCTTCTCAGTGGCTGCCCCCTCAAAGCAGCAGGTCGTCCTCATTTACCGCCCCCCCAAACCTTCCACCTCATTCATGTCTGAGTTGTCTGAGCTTCTCACCTCAATCTGCTCCATGTCCCCATCCACACTACTGCTAGGTGATTTTAACATCCACGTGGACTCCAGCACCTGCACCTTTGCCGCTGAGTTTCTGTCACTATTGGAGTGCTTTAACATCACGCAGCATGTCCAAGGTCCCACCCACACTAAGGGCCACACCTTGCGTGTCTTCACTTGCAGAGAGAAGCAATCAGCTTCATGGACTGCCTTGCATCACTCCAATAGTGTCCAGAGCTGGCTGCCATTACAAGTAGTGGTTTGGGATTGGAGCAATGCAGTTGCAGTTGTTTTGCAATTTACTTGATATATGTTGCAATGCAGGCATGTGTTCAATTGTTTATAGCCTGCATTTATTTTGTGATTAGACTTTTATAAATCATTTAACTAAGAGTGAAACACTTGATGTGTTATCTTTATGTGTGTGTGTGTGTGTGTGTGTGTGTGTGTGTGTGTGTGTGTGTGTGTGTGTGGCAGCTAATTGATTGATTGTTTTATGGGTATTCTGTGTTGAGATGGTGCAAATATTTTTAATACATATCTAATATCTTTCAAATACATTTCTCTTGTGTTGTTCTTTCACATAACTAAGACTATAGAAGTGTAAAAAATAGGCTACGTCAGATTATTCCAAGGGACATACATGTCAAATCAAGTCAATTTTTATTTATATAGCCCAACATCACAAATCAGAATGAGGGGGTCCTTGGTGTATTCTCTATCTTGTAAGGGGTCCTTGGCTGAAAAACAATTGAGAACCTCTGGATTAGAGTGCACAAAATAAATAAAATAATTGAGAGAAGAAAAAGAGATATATTATCTCTCAAAACCCAGTTAGATTAACATTCATTGGATTGCACACTTTGTTTGTTTGTGTGGATATGTAGTACATTAACATTTTAATAGCACTTAATGACTGACTGAATGGAAATGACAAATGAAAATGTAAAACGAAAAAAGCGATCATGACATTTTTTCCAATAAATGAATAAAATGATTTTTGACCACTTTGTTGTTCAGATATATCACATATTTGTAACTAAATGATACATTAATTGAAACAAAACACGGTATAAACTGAGGAGTGACTCTCGTGAGTTTCATGTATTTTCTTCACTCCGCTGGGAAACTGCTCTCATGTCAAGAAGCATCAGATCAGTGCATGCACTGCATCGTCCAATCAGTGAGCGATACACAGTAAGGGGGCGGAGCGAGTATCTGAGGATTTCATCGGAGGATGATCTGGTAGTTCCTCGGTTATCGATCCTCGGTCCTCCGGCAGAAATAAGAGCAATGGGACGCTACTCAAGATGGCGCAGACAAATCAACTTCCGGTGATACCGAGGACCGACGACCGAGGAAATGAAAATAGTCGACCTGAGACGCAGCCCCTGTGTTTTCCTTCCTGTCGTTAGTTTCCCTGGTGTGTCTGATTGTCTAAATGTGTTCACCTGTTGCCCTTGTGTTTCTACCTCCCCTGCCCTGGTGTTTCTTGTCCCGTGATTACCCCTCTCTGTATTTAGTCTTGTCTCTTCCTGTGTTCCCCTGTCGGTTCATTGATTGTTTGTCCTCCCTTCACGTCACGTTTCATGTTTTTTCTCTCCGGTTTTCCCCCATGTTTTTCACGGTCAGTTTTTGTGTTATTGTTTTCTGTGCTACCGTTTTGATTCATGCCATGTTTTGTTATCAGCTTTTAAATAAAGCTCGCTTTTTGTTTCTAAACCTTTTTCCGTTTTTGTAGTCTGCATTTGGGTCCTACCTTTTCCGCGATCTTTACAGAGATCATAAACCGACCAAATATGGACCCAGCGGATTATGATTTGGATTTGGATTTGCTCTCTCTGGATTACTCCCTTCGATGTCTTCATGTTGAGTGGAGTTTATCCTCGTCTAGAAGGGACAAAGAGGCTGTCCTTAAAATGGCACAAATGGAGGTGGCCAACATGCCATGGTTGTGGAGCTCGTTGCCTGAACGGCTCAGAGTTTTCTCATGTAGCCCTGAGTGCCAGTCTCCATTTTCTGACCCTTTTTTGGGATCCCGCCTGGCGTTTGGAGGTCCACGTAGCCTCCAAAAGACCTCAAAGAAACGCAAGGTCAGGAAGCCAGCTAGTACTCCAGTACCGGCCCACACAGCCATGGATCCGTGCACCAGTACCGGTCCACACAGCCATGCTTCCGTGCTGCATTACCTGGCTCACACAGCCAGGGTCCAGGCTTCTGTTCCGTGCCCAGCAGCCATGGTCCCTGCTCCAGTACCGGTCCACACAGCCATGGTTCCGGCTCCAGAACCGGCCCCAGTAGCCATGGTCCCGACTCCAGTTTCTGCTCCAGTACTGGCTCTCCGGCCGACGCCAGCTCCCCGTGTCCTCTCGGCGTACCGGCCGACTCCAGCTCCCCGTCTCCGGTTGGCTCTCCGGCCGATGCCAACCCCCCATGTTCTGTCGGCGTACCGACCGTCTCAAGTCTCCTCTCAAGTTCCTTCTCAGGTCCCCTCTCGAGTCCCCTCTCAAGTTCCTTCTCAGGTCCCCTCTCGAGTCTCCTCTCGAGTCCCCTCTCAAGTTCCTTCTCAGGTCCCCTCTCGAGTCTCTTCTCGATTCCCCTCTCAAGTCACCTCTCAAGTCTCCTCTCGAGTTCCCTCTCAAGTCTCCTCTCGAGTTCCCTCTCAAGTCTCTTCTCGAGTCTCCTCTCGAGTTCCCTCTCAGATCCCCTCTCGAGTCTCCTCTCGAGTTCTCTCTCAAGTTCCCTCTCGAGTCATCTCTCAAGTTCCCTCTCAAGTCACCTCTCAAGTCTCCTCTCGAATTCTCTCTCGAGTCTCCTCTCGAGTTCCCTCTCGAGTCACCTCTCGAGTCCCCTCTCAAGTCCCTACCCAATGTCCTGGTCCGTTGGAGGTTCCGCTGGGGGTCCTGCCAACTCCATGTCCTGTTTTGTTGGGGGTCCCGCTGACTACTCTCCTTCCTGTCGTTAGTTTTCCTGGTGTGTCTGATTGTCTAATTGTGTTCACCTGTTGCCCTTGTGTTTCTACCTCCCCTGCCCAGCTGTTTCTTGTCCCGTGATTACCCCTCTCTGTATTTAGTCTTGTCTCTTCCTGTGTTCCCCTGTCGGTTCATTGTTTGTTTGTCCTCCCTTCACGTCACGTTTCATGTTTTTTCTCTCCGGTTTTCCTCCATGTTTTTCACGGTCAGTTTTTGTGTTATTGTTTTCCTGTGCTACCGTTTTCATTCATGCCATGTTTTGTTATCAGCTTTTAAATAAAGCTCGCTTTTTGTTTCTAAACCTTTTTCCGTTTTTGTAGTCTGCATTTGGGTCCTACCTTTTCCGCGATCTTTACTGAGATCATAACAAGTGCTGGGGCGCATCATCAGTGATGTGACCTGGGGTCAATGAGGGTTTCGGGTCTTTCAACATCAGACACCTCGCCCAGGCCCCCGAGCCTGGGGTTGATCAGAGTCTGCCCTCTTGCTCCAAAGCAAGTCTGCGGTCAGCCAATTTTTCAACCGAGCCTTCTGCTATCATCAACAGGTTCATGGTACACAAAAACAGTGTCATCTGCATACATATCAATATTAACCTTGAGTTGTATTACATGTGAGAACAAGCCTTCAGTCTTAAAAGTTTCCCCTCAATGTTTGTGGTGGCGTCTTGATCCTTGTCTACAATTTAATAGCCACCTCTATCGGGGTTGTGGGTTTTGACGCGCCTCTCTTTGTTTCCAAACAATTCAGCGGAGATCGTAGTTGAATCAGATGCGCTTTATTCATTGATCCACACGGTACATACAGGAGGACACATTTCTTCGCTTCATAGTAACTAAAAGGTGTATCATTTTCCAAAGTAACAAAAAGAACACGGTCAAAAGACTTTTCCGTTTCCCCGTCTATCACCATCAGCTGTGTCCTATCAACCTACCATATATAGGCATAGCCATGCACGTGATACTGACGCACATATAACAAATAATATGTGAGCCTTAAATTAATGCATTTTAAACCATAATGTGACTCACAACAAATAGCCGATCATTTACAGTATAATCAAATTTATATTATTATTAAGCCTAACATTCAGACAATAATAACAAAAGGAAAAATGGCTCTAACATACCAGCCCCTAATTGCTTATTACATAGCAATTACCAATAATAATACATCAACAGAGTCATTTTAACAAAACATGACGTCCGTCCGTAGCATATTTGTATACTTAAAGGTGGGGTAGGTAAGTTTCAGAAACCGGCTCGAGTGCACTAAAATTTGAAAGTACACAGCCGAAAAGAATCCGCCCCTTCCTTCAGACTTCCTTACAGAGCACCTCCTCCAACACACATGAACGCGCACATGACTTAGGTTGGCTATATAGTTCAGGGGAATTGTAAACCATACAAAACCTGTCCAAGAGAAAAAGAGCGACCACGGCGTCAGATTTCAACTCGGTGTGTATGGGGGTTATTCCCTATCTTTATTCAAGAGCGTGGTATTTAAATTTGAGAGCATACTTTATTGATTTCCTTCACTCAAACCCTGTCATCGCACCAAAGACAAACCAAAGACTAACCGCCCTTACGGGACGCTGTAATAAGTAAAGCGAACGCACCCGCAAGGACACCTGGCCTCCTATTGGTTGAGGGATTTTGACAGGATTGTTGCACAAAAGTTTCGAGCGTGCACAGAATAAATCTGAGAGCAGAACAAATCTGTAAGCAGCAATATATCTGAGTGCAAGCGTACAGTTTGAGCAGAAGCAGAGCAAATCTAAGTGCAAGCAGGCACTATTTGAGTGCGAGGACAGGGTTTGAGGGAAATAAATACATAAAGTATGCTCTCAAATTTAAATACCACGCTCTTGAATAAAGATAGGGAATAACCCCCATAGGTGTGTTCCATCAGTAGTCGCCATCGTTGAAAAGCAACTCCGATATTGACTCTGGTTTGAAGTCATTGAAGTACTGCTGCAATGACGGCACGCCCAATGAGGGCACGAGATACATTTGTGCGTGAAGGCTGACAGACAGGGCGGCAATCCAATCCGTTTAGCCGGGCCAGCAAGGATTGGTCGTACTTTTTACAGTATTACGGCTTCCACAGATGACATTTTTTTATGGATTTTTTGTCAAAGCACTTAAGATATTCATTGCTATCGGGATGTTAAGAGTATTCCATGGAATATAACAAAAAGTGTATCTCGAGCCGGTTTCTCAAACTTACCTACCCCACCTTTAAGTCCATAGTATATTGTATACTTTCAAGTCCATGTAAGACCAGTACTGGAGTGTGTAGGTCTAGTACTAATTGTCTGTAATGGCCTGCGTTCAAAAGGCAGCCTTTGATGGGGAGGGGGTAGGAGACCAAGAGTCTAGTCCTTTGGTCTAACAGTCAGAGGTGCATGTGACTGAAAGGCTAAGGTTTAGTAGGCTCAGTCTGTTGCCTCCAGGAGCAGACATAACTTAGTTATGGGTCTTTCGATCGTACTTGTCTTGGTTTTAACCAGGACACTTCTAACAAGTCCTTTTGAACCAGGAAGGGTCTTAACTACGCGTCCCAGGAGCCAAGTGTTCCTCGGTGCGTTCTCATCAACGATGACGACCAGGTCTCCGGGGATGAAGTTTCTTTTGATAGTATTCCATTTGTGCCGTTCTTGCATCAAAGGAAGATATTCCCTGGTCCAGCGCTTCCAAAACAGGTCAGCAAGGTACTGCACCTGTTTCCATCTTCTCTGTGAGTACAGATCCTCTCTCTGAAAGAGTCCTGGGGGCAAGATTGGATTTGTTCTTAACTGAAGTAGGTGATTAGGTGTGAGGGGTTCAAGGTCGTTTTGGTAATTTGTCACTGTTGTGATTGGCCTATCGTTCATTATTGCCTCAACCTCACACAAGGCTGTGTGCAGAGCATCATCATCCAATGTTTGTTCCTTCAGGACAGAATGGAGGATCTTTTTAACCAGTCGTATTAGCCTCTCCCACACTCCGCCATGGTGAGCTCCAGAGGGGGGATTGAATGTCCAATCAATTCCTTCTTTGAGTAGTGTTTGCTTGATTTTGTTGTTATCCAGTTGTTTTACAGACTCCTCCAGTTCCTTTTGTGTGCCGATGAAGTTGGTGCCTTGATCTGTTCTGATGCTCTTTATTGTGCCTCGACGACAGATGAATCGACGAAGAGCGTTTATGCATGCAGCTGTATCCAAATGACTGGCAACTTCCAGGTGGACAGCACGGCTTACCAGGCAGGTAAAGATTACTCCCCATCTTTTGACATGAGCTCGGCCACGTTTCACCTCGATGGGTCCAAAATAGTCTATGCCTACATGAGTGAAAGGTGGAAGATCAGGTGTTATTCGATCAAGTGGGAGGTCGGCCATTTTCTGCTCTCCAGCTCTAGCCTGTAGGCGTCTGCAAAACACACAGTTCTTTATGATCCTCCTTGCTGAAGAGTTAGCAGCGGATAGCCAGTAACGTTGATGGAGTTTGGAGAGCATGTGACCTCTTCCTGAGTGACCAACTTGATTATGGATGTGGCTTAATATCAACTTGGAGATATTAGAATGTTTCGGTAGAATCATTGGATGTTTGACCTCAGTTGGCATAGCCATCTTTCTAGTTCTTCCTCCAACTCTCAGAAGCCCGGCATCAATGATAGGGTCCAGCTTGTATAGGGAGCTTCCTCTATTGCACTGTTTTCCTTTTTCCAGCAAGGCAATTTCCTCTTTGAAATGCTGTCTCTGCTCGTGGCAAATAATGGCTTTTTCAGCATTTTCTGTGTCCTCTACTGAAAGTCTTAGTGCATTAGCTGTAGGCATATTGAGCAGAAGCATCTGATCCTTCAGTCTCTTTCCTTTATCCTGCCTTGCTCCAAGATCAGTGGAGCCATCATTTTTTCTCTCATCTGCAGGAGGATTGTCTTTAATTTCATTATCCATGCAACAGGTCTTTTTAGGTCATTCCATGAAGAGTAATAGTCCAAGAGCTTGCTTGTTGGAGTTTTTTCCATCTTACATGTGACAATGCTGGTGACAATAGCTTCTTTGCGTACTTCAGGGTCATCTGGAAGGAGAGAACCAAGTTCTTTTGGAATACTTGGCCACTGTGCTTCAGATTTCTTCAAGAATTCTGGACCCTGAAGCCATCCTTTTGAACTGTAAAAGGATTCAATGCTCAATCCTCTTGAAGCGTCATCAGCGGGGTTGTTTTTGGAGTCTACAAACCGCCACTGGTTCACTTTTGT
The DNA here is from genome assembly GCA_028583405.1 of Pogonophryne albipinna. Classification (NCBI taxonomy): domain Eukaryota; kingdom Metazoa; phylum Chordata; class Actinopteri; order Perciformes; family Artedidraconidae; genus Pogonophryne; species Pogonophryne albipinna. The sequence goes on from CM053246.1 coordinate 1,635,820, forward strand.
GAGGTTATGAATAACAGCAATTCGGTTTGCCACGAAAGTGTGGAACCTCTTAGTCCTGTTTCGAATATATTTCAGTACTGACTGGCTGTCAGTCCACAATACTGATTCCAGAAGCTCTCCTTGTAGCTCTGATCGGAGCATTTTGTCCATTCGTGCAGCCAATGTAGCAGCAGTGAGTTCCAACCTTGGAATTGTCATGACTTTTAGTGGGGTAACTCTTGATTTCCCCATCACAAAGGCTACGTGTACCTCCTCCATGTCATTGGTGAATCTCAGGTAACTTGCGGTACCGTATCCTTCTTCACTTGCATCACAAAAGGTGTGTAGCTGTGCAGTTTTCACTCTTCCAAAGTTCTTGGGTTTTACACACCTGTCAATTTGGAATCTAGCCAGCTGGTCTAAATCCTTGAGCCACTTCTGCCATGACTTTGAGAGTTCCACTTGAATTTCTTCATCCCATCCATATTGGGCTTTACAGAGTAATCGAAGTATTTGCTTTGCCTTCAATATGAAAGGGGCGAGAAGACCAAGAGGATCGTACACAGAGCAGACAGTGGAAAGTATACTCCTTCTTGTAAGGGTTTTGTTGTTCACAGTCACACGGAAACTGAATATATCATTTTCAATGTCCCAGAACATCCCTAGTGCTCTTTCATGTGGCAGCTTATCCCTGTCCAGATCCAAGTTTTTCACCTGTTTAGCCTTGTCTTCATCAGGGATGGATGCTAGCACCACTCGACTATTACTTATCCATTTCGTCAGTTTGAATCCACCAAGGGAACACATTTCTCTGAGAGACCTAATAAGGCTTATAGCTTGATTTTCTCTTGCTAGCGACTTGAGGCAATCATCCACATAGAAATTTGATTTGATTGTTTCTGCCACTTCTCCATCAAATTTGCCACAGTTGTCCTCAGCTGTTCTTCGCAATGCAAAGTTTGCGCAGCTTGGAGAGGAAACAGCTCCGAAGAGATGGACCCTCATCCGGTATTCCTCCAGATTTGTGCTGGTTTCTCCTTCAGGCCACCACAGGAATCTCAGCAAGTTTATGTTCTCCTCGTTTACACGCACTTGGTGAAACATCCCCTCAATATCTGCCATAATGGCGATGGACTCTTGACGGAACCTGAGTAGAACACCAATCAATGAGTTTGCCAAGTCAGGGCCCTGAAGGAGTACACTGTTGAGGGATTTGCCTTTATAGGATGATGCACAATCAAAGACCACACGGATCGTTTTTTTACGTTTATGATAGACACCATGATGGGGTATATACCACACTTTGCCGTTTTCCACATGTAGATCGTCCGATGGTACTTTCTCTGCATATCCTTTTTTGATAATGTCACTCATAAAGCCTTTATACTCAGCTGCAAAGGTCTGATCCTTCTGGAATTTCCTTTTTAGTGACATTGCTCGTTGCTCTGCCATTTGGCGGTTGTTTGGCATGATAATGTTTGGATTATCTAGAGGAAGAGGTAAATTGTAGACAAGGATCAAGACGCCACCACATTAGTCAAAAGACTCCGTAAACTGTGGATAAAGACTTCGAAGGACAAGCACAGGATTCGTGTGGATTTCAGCTCTGCTTTGGAAACAGCGAACAGACGTTCTAAAGTGCCGAGGAGGAGGCCGTGAGTAAACCATGCCGGCCCGGAACTTATGAATGAAACGCTGTTTACAACGGGATCGCTTCGTCAAACAATGCAAGTACTGATGTGTGCATAGTTACGGATGTTTGACAAAACGAAACGGGAAATCCATCCAGTGATATCCTGATGCTTACTGAAGATAATCCGCAATTGCTGTTGGAATGCTTAAACAATGAAATGCATTAACGAACTATCACGCAGTTAAGGAAGCGGACATTAAAGGAATGTTTGGCACAAACACAGGATTCGCGAAGAGCTGTTCTTGGAAATATTAATGACTTTATTTCATGTGGATTAAGTGAAGAAAAAATAAAATAAACAATGGATCCTGATATACCTCCAGCTGATGTTGCCGTGGCAGAGGAGAGATTTAAAACTCTCAGCCAATCGCGAAGAGGAAAACTTGGAGCATGCACCCGCAGAATGAATGAAATTAACCCATTACTGGTGCGTGGTGGAAATATGGAAAAGGTGGATGAAGCTGTTGCAACGTTCAAGATGTTACTCAATGAATTTATGGAATGTCATGGACTTGTTCAAATGCTTTTATCTGAGGAAATAAGGGAAACTGAGAGAATAGATTGGTATGAACCAAACATTTCTGCATTCACGAATTTCCTTAAGGATGTGGAAATGTGGAAAAGCTCTCAAATGGATCCTCAGATACTGATTGAACCCCATGACAGTGTTTCCAATGCATCAACCAGGAGGAGCTCAAAAGCAGGATCAGCAACTTCTTCTGCTTCCTCAATCCACCTCAAAATGGCCACAGAAAGAGCTGCCCTCCTTGCCCAGGCAGCAGGATTAAAGGAAAAGCATGCACTTGAAATGGAAAAGGCTCAACTGCAAGCTAGATCCGAACGGATAGAAATGGAAGCCAGCCTAGCTGAATCTGATGCAAAAATGAAAGTCCTGGAGCACTTTGAGACTGGTTCACAATATCCAACACAAGGCAAATATGATGGCATGAATGACTATTTAAAGGACTACAGATTAAAAACACATATGTCAATGGATGCAGAGCCGTCTCCAATTTCCTTTGCTGAGTTCGGAGCCATTCCCAAGACACCACTTCAAAGGCTTCTACACCAACAACCAAGACCACCAGAAAATATTGATAATGCAAACCAAAGCTCTCAACACACAGCTAGAGATGCAGGAATTACAGGGACAAATACTAATGACAATTTCCTGACTGTGATGCAAAGACAAAATGACATTGTTAATTTACTTGTACTTCAACAAAAACAAGCATCACTGCCCAGCAGGGAAATCCCAGTCTTTGATGGCAATCCCCTGAATTATCAAATATTTGTGAGGGCATTTCAACATGGCATTGAGGAGAAAACCACCAGTAACCAGGATCGATTATATTACCTGGAACAATATACTTCGGGATCCTGCAGGGAACTGGTGAGAAGCTGCCTTCACATGGATGCTAATAGTGGCTTTGCTGAAGCTAAGAGACTGCTAAAAGTGCATTTTGGAGATGAGCTCAAGATAGCAAACGCATATATGGGAAAAGCTCTCAACTGGAACACTATAAAGGCAGAGGATGGAAAGTCACTGCACTGTTATGCACTTTTTCTGAGAGGCTGCTGTAATGCAGTGAGGGATCTGCAGGACATGGAGGAGCTGGACCTGCCATCCAACCTACGGCTCATTCTTTCAAAGCTACCTTACAAACTAAGGGAGAAGTGGAGAACAGCAGCTTGTGATATTCTGGAGCGGAGCCATCAAAGAGCAAGATTACATGACCTTGTTGTATTTATTGAAAGACAAAGTAGAATACTTCAAGACCCTCTCTTTGGTGACATTCCCGATCAACTTAACAGTACAAAGGCGGCTTTCAAGACCAAGACTCTTGTTGATTCATATCGAAATAAGAGCAAAGGGAGCAGTTTTGCAACCACAGTGGCTATAGTGTCAGACAGCCGTGCAGAGAAAGAAGAAGACAAATATCCTGTTAAAAGCTATATTTCCTCCACTAACAATGACACCTCATGTACTTTTTGTAAACATCCTTTAGCTGAATGCCATAAAATACATTCAATATCTCATGAAGCTAAAATTGAGTTTCTGAAAGAGAAAGGACTATGCTTTGGCTGCCTGAAGGTGGGGCACTTGAGCAGGAACTGTAACAGGAGAATGACCTGTCAAATCTGTCATGCTAAGCACCCAACTATTCTGCACATTAAAAGATCTTCAAAGCCTGAAACTGAGAACTTTAAACAAGATAAGGCAGAGCAGCAGAGTGGGGGAGCAAGGCCTGAAGAGACATCCATCAGCAGTGCTCTTGTTTCAGTAGGTGAAGGAATCGGGGCTGGTAAAGACAGCATACTTGCCATAGTGCCAGTGAAGGTGAAACTCTGCCATGGAAATAAAAGCATACTGACCTATGCATTCCTGGACCCTGGTAGCACAGACACATTTTGCACAGAAGGGCTCATGAGGCAGCTTGGTGCTAGAGGACGGAGAACTGAAGTCCTTCTTCAAAGATGGGAACAGAGAAAACAGTCAGGAGTTTTGAGGTAACCGGTCTAGAAGTGGGCAATATGGAAGATGGCACATATATAAACTTGCCCAAGGTTTACACTCAGAACAAAATCCCTGTTACCAAAAGAAACATTCTTACCCAGGCGGACCTCAAGAAATGGCCTTATCTGCAGGACATCCAAATAAAAGAAATAGATGCTGACTTGGGACTTCTTATTGGAGTAAATACTCCAAAGGCTATGGAACCATGGAGAGTTATAAATAGCCAAGGAAATGGCCCATATGCAGTGAAAACACTGTTAGGATGGGTCGTTAATGGTCCACTTAATGCTTCCACAGATCTGGATGATGAAACCCCCGTGGCAGTAGTGAACATCATCTCAATTGTTCACCTTGAGAAGCGAATTGAAAGACAATATATTAACGACTTTCCAGAGAAAGAGTATGAAGAGGAAAGACAAATGTCAGCTGATGACCGAAAGTTCATGCAGATTGTATCAAGCTCGGTTTCTCTTAAAGATCGCCACTACAGTTTACCTCTTCCTCTAGATAATCCAAACATTATCATGCCAAACAACCGCCAAATGGCAGAGCAACGAGCAATGTCACTAAAAAGGAAATTCCAGAAGGATCAGACCTTTGCAGCTGAGTATAAAGGCTTTATGAGTGACATTATCGAAGTCTTTATCCACAGCTTACGAAGTCTTTTGACTAATGTGGTGGCGTCTTGATCCTTGTCTACAATTTAATAGCCACCTCTATCGGGGTTGTGGGTTTTGACGCGCCTCTCTTTGTTTCCAAACAATTCAGCGGAGATCGTAGTTGAATCAGATGAGCTTTATTCATTGATCCACACGGTACATACAGGAGGACACATTTCTTCGCTTCATAGTAACTAAAAGGTGTATCATTTTCCAAAGTAACAAAAAGAACACGGTCAAAAGACTTTTCCGTTTCCCCGTCTATCACCCCCAGCTGTGTCCTATCAACCTACCATATATAGGCATAGCCATGCACGTGATACTGACGCACATATAACAAATAATAAGTGAGCCTTAAATTAATGCATTTTAAACCATAATGTGACTCACAACAAATAGCCGATCATTTACAGTATAATCTAATTTATATTATTATTAAGCCTAACATTCAGACAATAATAACAAAAGGAAAAATGGCTCTAACAATGTTCCATTGTTCTGTCATGTCACAATATGACCACGTCTCAATGATTGATCTATTCAGAGTCTCACAGCAGAGCTAAGCAGTGCCATTTGTCCTGAGGGTGGCACTAGAGGAAAGGTGAGGTGGTACCTCCCTCCTCCCCCCTCTTCTCCTCATAAAGCAGATTGTAGCTGTTGGAGGATTACCTGCACTCTGCTGTGTTTTACTCTCTCCCACAGGTCACCTTTCTCCAATTTCTCTGGTATTCAAGGACCTGTTTAAGGACCATGGGTCTGCTGGACATCTTCTCGTCCATCATAAACCGGGTGGATAAGTTTATGTCTGAGAAAAACATGGTGACAGACTTTTTGGGGACGTTGGAGGAGAAAACAGGGATAAGGAAGAAGATCATTGCAGTGGGTATGTGAATTGTGTTTGTCTGTTCTTGTTCACTCTGACTAATCTGAATCTGAAGACTTTACTTGTGTTTCTATATGTTTCTCTACTTTTATTGAGAACATTTGTGCCTTCCTGTTACATGTCAGAGGATTCAGTTAATCCTCCTGTGATCATTTAGCTACAGTGAACAGCTGCTATCTGTAGACATGCACATGTAAATACGCTGGAAGTTTTCTTGGTCAACATTTGTGCTGCAGCAGATAAAGTTCAAATGTTGTTACTATCAATATTTTATATTTGGGATCAAATAGGGGAATTTGATTAACACAGCAAGCACAAAAGAATATCAAAACCACATCCCAACCGTTTATGACAGAACATTGCCTAATATAACATAAAATCATCATAAAAATAGCATAAGAAAACATAATTATTATTATTTTTTAAAGGACATCAGGTGCCACATGTAGACCCCATGTGATCAGAGCCGTTTAAGCAGCTGAATACTCTGTGGGAGGTCAAGCCTCTCTTAGTTTGCATCCTGGGCCAACATACCAGCATCCTGAAAGTAAAATAGCATTTTCAGGCCTGAGGATGCAGTGGATCTGCTAAGAAACCTCAAGTAGCTACAGGAGGTGTGTAAAGATTTAGTTTTTTGATTGTCAACATGCAGCTCTGTGGAGCTTCTCAGCCTCCTTACGTTCTGATAGTTATGGTTTTGCAGCACATTAAGGCCTGCGGAAAGGTGGGAGAAGAGACACCCACATGTAACATAACATTAATCGGATGACATTACTCCATTATATCTTTACATAGCAAATAGTACTTCTCTCCTTTATAAATTATCTTCATTATAGTGTATTTTTAAAGTAACAAGGCAATTCAAAGTACTTTACAAAAGACGGACAGGCATCAGGAAAATGAATACAATTAATACACAAAAAATCAATAGAAAATAAAAAATCTGTTAAAATTAAATTGAACAGTAGAATAGAAAGTGACAGGAACAATGCAGTGTCAAACATAAAGTAAAGTCCGAAATGTAAGAAAATTAGGATCAAATGCAGTTTTAGGCCTGGATTTAAAAGAAGTGATATGTGTTGAATTCAAATGTTAACTTGATACAGTGAACATATGAACCCTGTAAAGGTTTTTATCCTGCTCTCGATTTATTAGGAACAGCTGGGGGCAGAGAGGTCGAAGTTTTAAGGAATCAGACAAATACAAATATTGTATAGGTGCAGTATTCATTTGGGGACATTTACTGAGCCGTGAACAGCAGTCTATTCATACCCTTCTGATGCTCATACAGTGGATCAGTAGCACACTGCATGATGTCACTGTGGTGCCTGGTGCACACTGACCCACATCCTCTCTCTGCACCCTGCTGCAGTAATGTTAAAGAAGATAATCCTCAGAGACAGAAGCAGAGCAGAGCGGCCGCCATGTGTGAACGACCACATAAGCTGATCAGAGGTAGGACACTTTTTATACAACTACCTGTCTGCCTGCTGCGCTCACTGACGCACCCAGGTCAGTGAATATCTGCTGAGTTAGAATCCTTATGGATTGTGTTGGTCAATCATTCCTCTAATTATCAAAGGAAACAATGCTTGCATTTGTTACTCTATAGACAGTATGTTACTCTGTTCAGTTTTATTATTAATTATCTTTTGTATTAAATTATACACAAATCTAAGGCCATAACAAACACCATGTTCGAACATAAGGATGCTCATAAGTAGGGATGGGTATCGTTAGGATTTTATCGATACCGATACTGCTTATCGATACCGGTATTTTTCTATACTCTTATCGATACTTTTCAATAATTTGGTGCTCCAAATTATAGACATGATTACAAGATGTGAAGATTAAACAACAGTCATTTTATTGCAATTTATTTTTATTTATTATTTAATGTAACTTTTTCAATGTCATACCAAGCAAGTATGAGTGTGTTTGACAGTGTGTCTCTGGAAGGGGGGCGGTTATTAGGGGCAGTTCATAAATCCATGTAAACATGACCATTGGTCAGTTAAAACGAGACGCTGCGTGCGCACCTCCTAAACCGAAAGCTCCGGTCGGCTAACCATTATTAACTAACTAATTAATTAACAACTTTTGATCACAAAACAGCAAAGGTAAGACATAATTATCATCATGGCTACGTAAAGTGAAGTTGTTTTCTTGCTCTTTCCTGGCTGCTAGTTCAGTGAGTTTTGTCGTACAGTGATGAGACTTATACCAATGGAATCTGTGGAATCTCAGCTTTCATGTGATATGTTGTTTGTGCAGATAAAATGACGTAGAAAGTATCGCTTTTGCCAGTTATGTGCTAAAGTAGCCATTAGTGTTGATTTAGACTTGGTGTTGGACTTCTGTTACGTGTAGGTAACAATGGTTAATATTGTCCGTTAGCTGAGTTTCTTCCCGTTAAGTGGGTATGCATCTTGTTAAGAAGCCTTGAGACGCTGTTTCTTGCAAGATGTTGCGTCTGCCCCCGGGAGTCTCACATTAATAAGAGGGCTGTTAGGAGAGATGACGAGTGGCATTCACAGTGGCCAATCAGATACCGATAGCAGCACCGTTTGTCCAGCGGCTTAACGGTATTCCGATACTGTCCAATCGGCTACCGGTACTGACTTAATACCGGTTCTTGATACCCATCCCTACTCATAAGTGTACGTGGTACCAGAACACCCTAGGCAGAAGGTCCATGATCAATTTTGTTATCGTATCATCGGACCTGAGGCCGTATGTTTTGGACACTCGGGTAAAGAGAGGGGCGGAGGTGTCAACTGATCACCATTTGGTGTTAGGTTGGGTCGAGTGGCGGGGGAAGCCTCTGGACAGACCTGGTAAGCCCAAATGTGTAGTTTGGGTGAACTGGGAACGTCTGGAGGAGGCCCAAGTTCAGGAGGCCTTCAACTCACACCTCCGGCGTAGCTTTTCGGGCATCCCTGTGGAGGTTGGGGACATTGAACCAGAGTGGGCGGTGTTCAAAGCCTCTATTGCCGAAGCTGCGGCGGGGAGCTGTGGTCTCAAGATCTTAGGTGCGTCAAGGGGCGGTAACCCTCGAACCTCCTGGTGGACACCGGTAGTCAGGGAATCCGTCCGACTGAAGAAGGAGGCCTTCTGGGATATGTTATCCCAGGGGAGTCCCGAGGCAGTTGCAAGGTACCGACAAGCCCGAAGGGCAGCAGCCTCAGCCGTGGCAAAGCAGCGGGTGTGGGAGAATTTCGGAGAAGCCATGGAGAAGGACTTTCGGGCGGCACCGAAGTTGTTCTGGAAAACTGTCCGACACCTCAGGAGGGGGAAGCAGGGAACCATCAAAGCTGTGTACAGTAAGGATGGGACGCTGTTGACCTCAACTGATAGGGTGTTAGGGCATTGGAAGGAACACTTTGAGGAACTCCTGAACCCGACAACTCCACCCTCTATGGTGGAGTTGTGTTTTGTAGATTTGGAGAAGGCGTATGACTGGTTTCCCAGGGAGATACTGTGGGAGATGCAGGAGTATGGGGTGAGGGGGTCTCTACTCAGGGCCATCCAATCTCTGTACTCCCAAAGCGAGAGCTGTGTCCGGGTACTCGGCAGTAAGTCGGACCCATTTCTGGTGAGGGTTGGCCTCAGCCAGGGCCGCGCTTTGTCACCAATCCTGTTTGTAATATTCATGGATAGGGTTTCAGGCCACAGATTGCACCACGGCTTTTTTTAGATGATGTGGTTCTGCGACCCTCAGCACTCACTGGATCGGTTCGCAACCGAGTGTGAAGCAGCTGGGATGAGTATCAGCACCTCCTAATCGGGAGCCATGGTTCTCAGCAGGAAACCGATGGACTGTCCACTCCAAGAAGGGAATGAGTCCTTACCCCAAGTGAAGGAGTTCAAGTATCTCGGGGTCTTGTTCTCGAGTGAGGGAACAATGGAGCGTGAGATGGGCCGGAGAATCGGAGCAGCGGGAGCGGTACTGCAGTCGCTTTACCGCACCGTTGTGACGAAAAGGGAGCTGAGCCAGAAGGCAAATCTCTCCGTCTACCGGGCCATTTTCGTTCCTACCCTCACCTATGGTCATGAAGGATGGGTCATGACCGAAAGAACGAGATTGCGGATACAAGCGGCCGAGATGGGTTTTCTCCGCAGGGTGGCTGGTGTCTCCCTTAGGGATAAGGTGAGAAATTCAGTCATCCGGGAGGGACTCGGAGTTGAACCTCTCCTCCTTCGCGTTGAAAGGAGCCAGTTGAGGTGGTTCGGGCACCTAGTTAGGATGCCACCTGGGCGCCTCCCTAGGGAGGTGTTCCAGGCACGTCCAGCTGGGAAGAGACCAAGGGGTAGACCTAGGACCAGGTGGAGGGATTATATCTCTTCGCTGGCCCTGGAGCGCCTTGGAATCCCGCAGTCAGAGCTGGTTGATGTGGCCAGGGAAAAGGAAGTTTGGGGCTCTCTGCTGGAACTGTTACCCCTGCGACCTGACCACGGATAAGCGGGAGAAGATGGATGGACAAATCTAAGGCGTACAGTTCACTGCTTTAACATGCTTTTCCCACAAGGAGACTTGGCTTAACTTCTCTGTCTCGGACTCCGCGTATCCCCCCAACAGATTTTTCTATTTTTCACCAGGACCGGACTGTTAACTCACGGTGTGTGCTTTATGGTGAACAATAACTGGTGCACAGATGTGGGGGTTATTTATTCGGACTATTCCACTCATTTAGAGCACCTCATGATCGGATGCCGGCCTTTTTATCAGCCTTTTTATTGGTTGTGCTTACAGCAGTGTATGTTCCACCGCACGCTGACAACAACACAGCACTGGACGAGCTGTATGGTGTGATCGACAGGACAGAGACTTCACGCCCTCCCTTCGTCAAATTAGACCAGCTGCTGCCTGCTTACAGACTATACAGCATCTTTGCGCTCAAGTCCGAGTCAAGTCTCAAGTCTTTGCGCTCAAGTCCAAGTCGAGTCTCAAGTCAGGATGGGCAAGTTCAAGTCAAGTCCAAGTCCTAAACTTTGACAAAACGAGTCATAAACAAGTCATTATGTGTTTTTCACCAAATGTAATGACATTGATCAACAGAATAATACTTAATAATCAAACCACTCTTTATTAGTCACGTTAATAATTTTATAATCAATTTTCTCTCTGCTGGTAAAGTAACGTGTGTTTTTCTATTTGAAGAGGGATCAGTAAGGTAATGCTACCGTGACGGTTTGATTCAGAAGGAGTTTAATGTATAAGATCCCTGATGTTGAGGTAACCAGAATGTTTATTTCCACTGTGTACAACATGTTGTAAGGGACCCACAATCTATCTTTATGCAAGGGATAATGTGCAGCCAGGCGTCTCTATGGGGAAGAGAACACCTGCATCTAGATCCCTCTGCAGGTGGTACTTTAACTATATTTTGATGCTAATACTTTTGTACTTTTACTTGTAACATTTTGAATGCAGGACTTTTTATTGTAACTGAGTATTTCTACACTCTGGTACTTTTGTACTCAAGTACAAGATCTGAACTTCTCCCACCTCTGACAGTAAATCCTGAGTGGTTATCAAAATAAAGGTAACCAAAAAAGGTTATTTTCATTTTACAAATCCTGCACTCAGCTTTGCTTTCTCCAATATCATTGAAAAGCAGCCAGACGCTGCTTCTTTTTTCGGTTTTCGCTAATTTCTTGACTTTTTCCGACGCACTTGCATTTAAATCCGTCTCCCCGTCGCTCTGTGCAGCTGGCCTGTACCACTACACCTGCTGTGCCCCCACCCTTCTTTCACATAATGGTATGATCCTAGTGTGTCCTTGCATATGATTGGCCGCATGGTGGCCCAGCTAAATAAAGACCCGCCCCGCCCCTGCCTGCAAGGATTCTCAGCAAGAGTATAGGAGCGGCTGAAGATTCTGCTCTCCGGAGTGAGCTGTCAGACTCCGCTTTTCAACACTGCTTTGAACTACGGAGTGGTGTTACAGAGCTAACAGGTCCACAGATGACGCCATAGCCCTCACCATCCACACTGCCCTCTCAAACCTGGACCAGAGGAACACATATGTGAGAATGCTGTTCATTGACTACAGTTCAGCTTTCAACACCATTGTGCCCTCCAAGCTGGTCATCAAGCTCAGAGACCTCGGGCTCAACAGCGCCCTCTGTGACTGGATCCTGAACTTCCTGACGGGCAGACCCCAGGCAGTGCGGGTGGGAGACATCACATCCTCCACCCTGATCCTCAAAACTGGCGCCCGTAAGGCTGCGTGCACTATTTTAATTTTTTATATTAATTTTTTTATGTCTTGTAATTGAACTGTGAACTAAGTTTTTTATACATTACAAAATGTCAACATAGTTGTGTATATGTTATGACAATAAACCTTTGAATCTTTAGTATATAACACTTTAACAGAGCAGTGATATATAACACAAATACAGTCATGTATCAGACAATCTGTATCTTCAATTTATGTTTTGTTTTTTCTACTGGAGCTGCACAAGTGTATTGGTGGAGAGAGGACATTGGAGGTAGCTCTCCTTCCAAGGATGATCATTAGTTTTCAGAGAAACTTGTTGTGCCTCCAGGTGTTTGAGGTCTTGGACATACTGGTTTTGCAGCCAGTGAGGATATGCTGTAGAGCTGCGGTGTTTGGCAGAGAGGACATGATTGATTCAGATTCAACTTTATTGTCATTACGTAGTACATGTACTAGTGACGAAATGTAAGTTTAGGCATCTGACCAGAAGTGCAAAATAGCAGTGCAGGAGTCTATATAATAAGAATAATTATACCTGGAATTATTATAAATAGAATAATTATAAATAGGCTATACACAGATGAATATATATATATACAGTGTAAACGGCATTGACAGTAAAAAGTGGGGAAAAAGCTGACCCTGAACCTGCTGGTCTTGGACCGGAGGCTCCTGAGGCGCCTCCCCGAGGGTAGGAGGACAAACAGATGGTTTGCAGGATGAGAGGTGTCTTTGAAGATGTTGTGCGCCCTCTGCAAACACCGTGTCCCCTGGATGTCCTCGATGGCAAGGAGTGGGACACCGATTATGCGTTGGGCGTCACCCTCTGCAATGCCTTCCTGTTGAGCAGTTCCCATACCAGGCTGTGATACAGCTGGTTAGGATGCTCTCAATGGTGCAGCGATAAAAGTTCACCAGAATCTGAGGAGAGAAGTGATCTTTCTCCTCCTCAGGAAGAAGAGACGCTGGTGAGCCTTCTTTACTATGCCAGTGTGCGAAAAAGCACACGTCCCACCGTCCGGGACGTGTTATTTACAATATCGGACAAGTAGATCTTTAAATTGACTTGTCCGATGGACAAGTGACGTTTTTCGCCCTTATTTATTGACAAATTATTGATAAATTCAGCTTACAAAAGGCAGAACTAATTCGTAATTTGTCCATGTCCGCCATTGTTGTGGTTTTGCTTGTCGATTCCTAAGGAAATGCATCTCGCCGCTTTCTGTACTGTTAGACGGGGCGGGGCGGGACGTGTAGCACATTGGCAGGGTTGGGAAGCAAAACTCGATTCCGAGTAAGAACAAATAAGTTAATAACAATTGTCCGGTACCTGGATTAATAAGAGTTGTGAGGACAGGAGGCGAAGGCGGAGCCCCGCGGACCGCAGCTCTCTCTCCCTATTGTTATGTCTCGTACAATCTGTTAAGTTAATGTTTTAAGTTCAGTCTTGTATCCTGTTTTATTTTTGTAGTAACCTTTCCTTGTTGCAGATTACCTCACTTCCTCCCTTTGTGTGTTTTCCCTCCACTGTGATTGTCGACCCCGCCCTAATTGTCTGCACCTGTTCCCCCTTAGCCTGCCTATATATAGTTTCTGTCTCCCTTGTCTTGTTGCCAGTTCGTTTCGTCCCATGTGCCTGACTGCCAGCGTGAAGTCCATGTTTTCTGCTAAGAGCTAAGTTCTCTCTCTCTCTCTCTCTCTCTCTCTCTCTCTCTCTCTTACACACAGCGGATTCGCTGCCCATTTAACAGCCTCATATTTGACAAACTTTCTTATGTTCTACACGTAATGAAGGTTATTAAGCGTTTTAGCTCCAATATTATTAATATTGACCACCATTTCCTTTATGAAGTAAAGCAGCCTCCCTGTCTGTGTCCTCGCGCTGTACTCATATCCCCGGACCCCCAGACTCGGAGGAGCACAGGAATGTCAGTATTGTTTATGAAGCAGGGTATAGAAAGTACATTATTGAAATGAAAATACTATTTATTTATTTTTACAAACAGTGAGCAGCTGGGCAGCTGCAGCATGTTTATTGCAGGACATGTGTTGTACACACAGACTGTGTGGTTGGACTCTGTCTCACAGGCAGGTTGCAGTGTAACATCAGAGGAGACTGGGCCAATTGTACATTCTCAAACTGCACCACTTAGAACTAACCAAACAACTATTTTTATATAATTGTATTCAATAACCGTAACAAAATTAAACAGTATGAAGTGATTTGTAAATAGCAATACAGATTTGACTTAATGTTTTCATAAATATATTTTTTTTCCAGTTTGTCATGGGACTTATTTTTACCCTCTCAACGAACCAGAATCGAGAACCGAAAAGAACCGGAATCGAAAAGCATAACCGGAATCGTTCAAATCCAAACGATACCCATCCCTATGTGTGATGCAGTAAAATGTTACCGTAAAAACCGTGGGAAAATATAAAATACGATCGATTTTTCTGGACAAGTGAAAAATGTATTCGGACAAGTAAATTGCCAAACTCACTTGTCCATGGACAAGTACTCTCTAAAACCGTTTTCTTACACTGTATGCTGGTGGTATTGTTGGACCATGAGAGGTCATCGGATATGTGGACCCCCAGGAACTTGAAGCTAGACACACGCTCCACCGCCGTTCCATTTATGTGGATGGGAGTGTATGTGTTGCCTTTTCGAAGTCCACAATGAGTTATTTTGTTTTTGTTGTGTTAAGGGCCAGGTTATTGTCAGCACACCACTCAGTCAGATGCTGAACCTCCTCCCTGTAGGCCGTCTCATCGTTGTGGATGAGGCCGATCACCGTTGTGTCGTCTGCATACTTGATGATGGTGTTTGAACCATGTACAGGGGTACAGTCGTGGGTGAAGATAGAGTAGAGGAGGGGGCTCAGCATGCAGCCTTGTGGGACACCGGTATTTAGGCTGAGGGTCATGGAAGAGAGATTATCCAACCTGACATGCTGGGGTCTGTTGGTTAGAAAGTCTAAAATCCAATTACAAAGGGGGGCGTCGATGCACAGGTCGTTGAGTTTTGTGATTAGTTTGAAGGGAATGACTGTGTTGAAGGCTGAACTGAAGTCGATGAACAGCAGTCTTGCATAGGAGTTGTTTTTTTCCAGATGTGAGAGGACGGTGTGAAGTGTTATGGAAACAGCATCTTCCGTGCTCCTATTAGTCCGGTATGCAAATTGATGGGGGTCCAGTGTCGATGATAGGCGGGATTTCAGCTGTGCTAGGACCAACTTCTCGAAGCACTTCATGAGAATGGGTGTAAGTGCAACGGGACGGAAGTCATTCAGACCTGCTGCAGCAGAGTGTTTGGGCACTGGCACTATGGCGGGGGTTTTAAAGCACGTGGGGACAACAGTTTGGGCTAGGGACAGGTTGAAAATGTCCATCATGACCTCAGTCAGTTGCCCAGCACAGGCCCTGAGAAAGCGGCCGAGGATGCAATCGGGTCCAGCAGCCTTGCGTGCATTAATCCTGCTCAGTGTGGTGAAGACGTCAGAAGGTGAGAGTGTGAGGGGCTGGTGGTCTGCAGGGGGAACAGCCTTAGTGGCTGTCTCCTGGTTGTCCCTGTCAGAGTGAGCATAGAAATGATTCAGCTCGTTGAGGAAGGAGACGTCGTTTGACGGAAGAGAGGGGGTGGTGGGTTTGTAGTCAGTGATGGCCTGAATGCCCTGCCACATTCTTTGGGGGTCGGAGTTATTGAAGTGCTCCTCGATCCTCAGTTTGTAGCAGTGCTTGGCCTTCCTAATGCCCTTCTTTAGGTGAGCCCTGGATAAACTGTAAGCCCGTTCGTCACCTGATCTGAAGGCGATGTTTCGTGCTTTCAGTAGTTGGCGAACTTCTTTATTCATCCACGGCTTCTGGTTTGGGTACGTTGTTATCTGCTTCAGAGTGGTGACACTGTTGATGCTGGTGCTGATATAGTCCAGGAGGCGTAGTGGCCAATGTCTGTATGGGAATCCAAGGTGGCCTGGGTGGTAAACACACTCCAGGCTGTGTGTTGAAACTTGTCCTGTAGCATAGAGTCTGCCTCCTCAGGCCATACCTTGACAGGTATTGACGTTTGATGAGTGGTGTGTATGTGGGGTAAAGGAACAGTGAGAGGTGGTCAGACTGACCCAGGTGGGGGAGGGGAATGCCATTATATGCATTGGCCATGTAGGTGTAAACATGATCCAATGTTTTGTTGCCTCTCGTGGGGCAGGAGACATGTTGTCGGAATTTGGGGAGTACACAGTCTTCAAACTGGAGTGATTGAAATCACCCGCAACAATGAAAGCTGCCTCAGGGTGTGCAGTTTGTTGTTGGCTAATGGCTGTGTGCAGTTCTTTCATTGCAATTTTAGCATTAGCATCCGGGGCTACATATACGGCTATTACTAGGATTGCTGTGAACTTTCTGGGTTGATAGAAGGGTCTGCATTTAATAAAAAGATATTCCAGATGAGCTGAGCAGTGACCGCTAACAATAGCAGAGTCTGTGTACACCATGCTTTGTTTACATAAATGCACAGCCCCCCTCCCCTGGTCTTACTGGAGTCGTCAGCTGATCAGTCTGCTCTGAAGAAGTTACGCCCAGTTAGCTCAACGGCGCTATTGGGAACGCCGCTGTTTAGCCATGTTTCCGTGAAGATCATGATGTTGCAGTCCATCATCCGTTTGTGGTTGGCGATGCGTAGTCTTATCTCATCCATTTTGTTCATTATAGACCGCAGATTGGCGAAGGAAAATGCTGGGTAGGGCGAGCCGATGCGGTGTTAGCTTCAGCCTAGCTCTTAGCCCTCCTCGCTTCCCCCGCCTTTGTTTACGGTCTCTACGCCGCCTGTGGGCACTTCCGCTCGGCAGGGTAGACTGAGCAGGCTATACGGAGATCATCTGTCAAAGAGTTGGAATGACATAGTCCAATGTCCAGGAGTTGTTGTCGGCTGTATGAAGTTAGTGAAAGGCTGTTCCGAGTGAACAAACTTAATAAAAGTAAACAAATAAATACTATTTTGCTAATTCTAGAGAGACGCTGAGCCTCGCGTTGTGCACGCGCCGCCATACAGATGTAGCACTCTAAATAGGACTAAAGCCAGCGGATCCCAGTGGCTGGGGGCGTTGCCAAATTGCTAGAGGGCGTTGCCAAATGTCCCCATTTGTTCAATTACATGATTTAACCATGAGATGGCGCTTCATTCACAAATACAGTACAGTAGAACTTAGTCTGTTTGCAGCTCTGCAGTTGTGTTTGCTGAAGATTGTTATGGTTTTCACAGGCTACTATAACGAAAAAAACATAAATATTTTAAATCAAATAAAGTATATCTAATAGGGGTGTAACGGTTCACAGAAGTCACAGTTCGGTTCGTACCTCGGTTTGGGGGTCACGGTTCGGTACGGGTTCGGTACAACAAGAAAAAGCAAAAAAAAGTCCCAAATGCATAATTCCAGGTTTGTTGTTATTTATTTTTGAACAGTAGTGCAAGTTTCAGTTTAAAAATAAGGAACTCTAACATTTTGAATGATTAACTGTATTAAACAGTTAAAAACAAACCACAAACAGCACCACACACACTCAGATGGCCATATTATCTATAATGGCTGATGTCAAACAAAAAGGTTTCATCAAGCTGTAAAACTAAAAAGAATGTCTTGAAAATATTACATCATAAATAATAAGAAAGTGTTTCAAGAGCGCAAAGTCGTTGAAAAACACATGCCAAAAGCTTCCGTTATTTATTTTGGTCTCTCGGCTTTCATGTCTATTGGCTTCTTAAAAACAGCGGGGATCAGCTGCTGAACTGCTGTTGTCTTTTGCCGGGCTCCGGTGATTGGCAAATCTGGGTGATGCCTTCTGATATGATTTAGCATGTTTGGCGTGTTCCATCAGCATACCGCACCGCTGTCTAACAACGCCGACACACCGCCCTCGTCCGATCCATCACTCGCACACTTCATCGTTATTGTAGTCCACAGGGAACCCGAAATGTTCCCACACAGCTGATTTAAAAGAAGCAGGTAGGTTCTAGCTCCTGTGTGTTATCTGAAATCGCCATACTAACTTTTCTTCTTCTTGTATTTTGTTCGGTTTTGTTGTTGTGTTTCTTCTTGTTCTTCATTTGTTGTTTAAGGGCGGCTGGCAAACAGATTTTAGGCGCAATACCGCCCCCTGGATTATATATAGTGTAGTGGATACTGCCCTGAATGAAAGACTTTTCTCCCACTCGTAAAAAAAGGCGTATTCGTCGTGTGACTGCATGTGCCGAACCGTGACGTCCGAACCGTGACGGTACGGGACGAATACGGATACCGTTACACCCCTAATATCTAATCTTATTATCTTAATTGTAATTCAATAATATATAGTCTTTATATATTAAATAATCATAATAATAATAATGTAAATGTTTACACTTGTTTATTTTTTATGCTCATACTTTTACCTTTACAATAGTTTGCTTTAATGTGCAGTATATATTTTTTTAATATTGTTGTGGTGTAGATCGAAGTAAATCAACTCATTCATTATCACGTATTATATAGTAATGTGTTGTATTATTAAGTAATATCATTATAGCACATTAACATTAACCCCATTATAGCAGATGCCACATTGAATGAATGAACACATTTATGCATCAATAATTACAACGGAGTATTTCTAAATATAAGTTGTACAAATTATATGTATTTAATACTAATAACATGATTCATTTTATTTTAAAAAGACTTTCTTTATTGTTTAAGCATACATAGACAACATATAAGACAGTACACAAACATCCACAAGACATACCAAATTAAAGTACATTACAAGTCACATAAATAAAATAAATAAATATAATTAACTTCACAAACACGTGGGTAGGCTAAGTAAGGAAATATACAAACATGAAGGCAGATAGGAAAGGCTTTTATCCTTCTCCCAGCAGAGGAACATTAATCATCTCCAATTTGCTGACCCAGAGTACTCTCTAGATCCGCATGTTCCAGATAGTTAAGGAAAGGGCCCCATACTTTTTTAAATAGTTCTTGTTTTCCTTTAATTGAATAGGTTATTTTCTCTAATGAAACACATGCAGACAGTTCTTTTAGCCATTTGCCAATACTTGGACTGTTAACATTTTTCTATGAAAGTGCTATCATGCGTTTTGCCTGCAGCAGACATAAATTAAAAAAGATTTGTTCTCTCTTCCTTATGCTGTGTTCTTTTGGGTAACACCCTAACAAAAAAAATTGGGCTCCATGATTAACTGCAATGATAAAATCTCTTCTATAATACATTTGACCTCTTCCCAAAACGTTTTTATCTTGGTACACTCCCAAACACAATGAAAGAATGTTCCCTTAGATTGTCCACATTTAAAACATAAGGATATTACCATTACATTTGTTTAGCTTTTCTGGAGTAATATATGTACGCATCAGCCAGTTATATTGTAAGAGCTTAAGACGGGTAAACTTACCCCCTTCTCTAATTGCAAGCTCCTCAAACGACATCAGATTATCATCATTGAGCCTATATAGATCTTGAATTTTCTGTACCCCCTTATCTGACCAAATCTTAAACCCATTATCAGCTCTGCCTGGAATGAAGTCATAATTGGACTAAAACGTGAGTGAGAGAGAGAGAGAGAGAGAGAGAGAGAGAGAGAGAGAGAGAGAGAGAGAGAGAGAGAGAGAGAGAGAGAGAGAGAGAGAGAGAGAGAGAGAGAGAGAGAGAGAGAGAGAGAGAGAGAGAGAGAGAGAGAGAGAGAGAGGTTCGCCCAAGTACTTCCTTACTTCATGCCAGACTCTGATCATATTCCTAGTAATAGGGTTAGTTTTTTTTTTTTTAAGTTTCTTCACATTAGCTGAGTACAAATACATGGGAAGAGGTAACTCTAAAAGTTGGGTCTCCATCTCTCTCCAGACCGAGGGGTTGTCGTTTTTAAAATAAAACATAATAGTCCTTAACTGAGTTGCCCAGCAGTACCAGAGAGGATTAGGACACACAAGGCCCCCTCTATCATAGGGCATATACAGGAAGGCCAAGCGCAGGCGGGCTCATTTGTTGTTCCACAGAAAATTAACTTAAGTTTGGAGGAGGAGGCAGGGGGATGTTTTGGAATAGATACAGCAACTTGGGGAGTATGTTCATTTTTAATATATTAATTATGTTACAAACTCAGAAACTCTATAGGACCCAAATGCACGACCCAGGAGACAGAGGTAAAGTATTAGTAAGATACTTTATTTTCCAAATATGAACAGGAAAAGCATAATCTAATCTCTACATGAGATGAAAAAATGAATACAAAAGAAAATCGCTCACGTAGTGAGGAACAAAAACGTCCCGTTAACAATGAGAGCATAGGCATTCACTGGAGAGCATAGATCTGTCTGAGGCATAAGACAAGACGAACTGACAAAGACACATGGGAGACTGGGGAATTTAAGCACAGGATAACAAGACACAGGTGGGAACAACCAGGGGTGGGGCTGGTGCTGATCAGCGCGGGAGACACACAAAAGGTAGATGATCAGGGAGCCTGGAATGACAGGTAAATGGTGAGTGACAAAACAACACAGGAAGTGGAATACAATACAACCATAAAACAACATAAAATGAGACTCTCTCAACATTTCTGTCGGTGCACAACACATTCTCCCAATTAAAGAGATCGGCAAAGGCTTCCATCTATCAATTGTGCTTGTAATTGATTCCATAATAGGATTGTAATTAGAATTCACCACATCTGTTATATTGGGCACTATTTTTACACCCAAATATGTAAAATGCTCCGCAACTTTAAACTGGGAGACTGATGCAGTCGGACTACTTCTCTCTTTGGAGTTTAATAACAATATGGAACATTTGGAATGATTAATTTTGTAACCAGAAAATTCACCAAATGTTTCTATCACTTCTAATAATACTGGAATTGATCTCTCCAAGTCCCTGAGAAACACGATGACGTCATCAGCATATAAAGCTAAACGGTGGTCCGTTTGACCTATAGTTATACCAGAGATCTGTGGATGAGACCGAATAGCTATGGCCAGCGGTTCTATTGCCATTATAAACAGAAGTGGTGATAGAGGACACCCCTGACGGCATCCCTTGTGAATCTTAATTGGTTTTGAGGTGGTATTATTTGTAAGTATTTCTGCCACAGGGTCAGTGTATAACAATTTAACCCATTTACAAAAATTGTTGCCACATCCAAAGCGTTTGAGGATATCAAAAAGATATGGCCATTCGACCCTATCGAATGCCTTCTCGGCATCCATCGACAAGAGAGCAGTATCTGGCATGTCATTTTGACTATGCCGTATGTTCAGTACCCTCCTGACATTATGAAACCCTTGGCGTCCCTTAATAAACCCATTCTGATCTTCCTTAATTATCCCTGGGAGCAGGCCTTCCAGCCTTTTCGCAAGGATTTTACATAACACCTTTACATCCAAGTTAAGAAGGCTTATTGGTCTCAGATTTTTGCATCTATTGCAGGGTTTACCTGGTTTTGGTAACAATGTAAACAAGGCTTCTCTCAGTGATGGCGGAAGGACTTCATTTTTAAAAGATTCTAACAACATATTTAAGAGGGGAGATTGTATTTTATATTTTAACTTTTTGTAGATATCTATGGGTAATAGGGATGTTAAGATGCACCGGCAAAAACGTTCAAGATGCGAGTGCACCGGTTGAAAGAGTGCACATCGGCTACAGTTTGGGTTGAACTCGCGATGCATCGATTGTAGCGTCTTTGCATCGGTAAAAAAACGATTCATTTATATAATATCCCCTCATCCTGTCAGCACTCAGCAGAGACGACCTTTGATCTTTGCTTCGCACTACGGAGGCCGAGAGTCTCAGTGATCAACACACATGGAAGTCGAGGAGAAAGAGAAACACAGCGCACAGAAAAATACCTACAAATCAAATGTTTGGCAACACTTCAGATTTTTCAAGAAAGACGGTCAACTTGAAAAATCGCTGGCAAATTGTAAACGATGCCGAGCCGCTTTAAAGTACACAAGTAGTACGAGGAACTTAGCGACGCACATAAAGAGGCGACATGGGGTCTGCGGCTGAGAAAGAGAAACCTGAAAGTTAGACATATGAGTGAAATCACTCAGTGAGGTGTTCTGTCAGAGAGAGTGGTGTTTAGTTTACAGCAGACTGTGACGGCCAATCACAGTTTGAATGTCTTCCTTACTGTAAGCAGTTATTAAATACCTGTTTGTGAAAGGTTCTTTGTATTCTTTATTGTTCATATAGAACCACTGCTTTCTGCTCACTGGTGAGTTAGCCTATGAATGAGTGTTAAGCACATCAGGCAGCAGCTGTATGGGCATTGCACTATGGTAGCTGCACATTGTTAATCATGGGCAATGCATCCTTAAATTGTTTAACTGTGAGGTGTTATAACATTGTACTTTACTCTGGAGACAGAGAACACTACTACACTTGTGAAGAGGCCAGTCTGTGAATGGTCCAAGTGTTGTTTTTTTTTAAGGTAAAAAAGAAACAGCATGATGGGATGCACTAGTAGAGAGAACCAAATATGTAAAGCACTTTTGTTAATGTATGATTTGCTGCATATGAGGAATAAAACAAAAATCCTCTGTCGTACCATATTGAATTGTATCATTATTTTGCATCGTGTTAAATCGCATCGTATCGCCCCGAATCACATAATGTTGAATCAAATCGTATGGAACTGTATTGCAACAGGGGTGAATCGTATCGCATCGCCTGGTGTTTCAAAAGTATCATTAATGTATCGTATCGTTGGCAATGTATCGAGATGCGCATCGGCCTCAGTGATGGAGAAGCACATCCCTAATGGTTAAGCCATCTGGTCCTGCAGCTTTCCCAGATTTCATGTTATCAATTGCATTAGAGATCTCTTCTAGTGATAATTCCCCTTCCAAACTAGGTCTGATTTCTGCTGGGATACTCGGTATATTGAGAGAGTCTAAGAAGTTATTTTGACGCGTCAGATCTGAATTTGTGTCAGAGTCGTATAGTTTTTCATAGAAATGTTTAAAAGCCTCATTTATTTCTAGAGGATCAACTATATTATCTCCCTTGTTATTATGTATTGACGTAATAGATCTTTCAATTTGTAATTGTTTAATGCGCCACGCTAATATCTTTCCAGGCTTCTCTCCTTGATCGTAAAATGTTTGTTTGAGTCTGAGTAGACTTGCCACTGCTTTAGAAGCTGATCATTCATTATACTGTGACCTCAGTACTTACAGTTCTTGTTGTTCTTTAGGGCAGGGTTTCTGAAAGGCCTCACTCTCCAGGGTTTTATTTTTGATTCCAACATTGTCATTTTCTGACGAGCTTTTTTGGATTTAGAACTTGTGTAGTTGATAATTTGGCCTCTAATAAATGCTTTAAAAGCTTCCCATCTTATAGATGCTGATGTTTCCGATGTATTTGTCTCGAAAATATAAATCAATTTGTTTGCCAAGATTCGTGACAAAATCTCATTTAGAAGGATCTCTCACCAGCCTTGAGTCTACATAAAGCAGTGAGTTTGGTGCATGATCCGAAATAAGGATTCCATCATAAGTGCCGTCTTTGATTTTAGAAGCCAACTTTGCTGATATCAAAAAGTAATCAATACGGGAATAAGATTTGTAAGAAGCAGAATAGCAAGAATACTCTACAGTATCAGGCTTTAATTCTCTCCAGATCTCCTTTAAATTTAAATCTTTCATAATACTAAGTAAGACTTCCCTGCTTTTGGTGTGTGATTTATCTATGCCCCCTGACCGATCCTTTGTTGGATCCAATACACAATTAAAATCCCCTGCTATGATGTAATTACCAGTAAATGTTGAAAGCGTATAAAACAGGTCCCTAAAAAACTTTGGATCATCATTATTGGGGACATATACATTAACTAGATTCAAGTTCTCTGTTAGTAGAGTCCCCTGAACAATTAAGTATCTACCAGCCTTGTCCTTGATTACATTTGTTACCTGAAATGGTACTGATTTATGAATTAGCGTCATAACACCACTAGCCTGAGTAGAAAATGTTGCTGAATACACACATCCCGCCCACCTCCTCCTAATTCTAATATCATCCTTTGGAAGTAAATGTGTCTCCTGCAAAAAAACTATTTTAGATTGCAGACTTTTAACTCTATTCATAACCTGTTTAAGTTTTTAACTTTTTTCAGGCCTCTGCAATTCCAGGAAGTAAATGTAACCTCCACACCCTGCGACATGACTTTTGACACAGATTAGGTTACCCACATGTACATAAAAAAAAAAAATACATTTAAAAAACATTAAGAAACATAACACGGATGTTCCAAACCACATCCAAACCTGTGAACCTTTACCCCCTTTCCCTAATGCGTCCAACCTAATGGGCCACCCCCCCCTCCTCATGTTGACACTTCTTCTTATGGCTGACAGTCACTGTACTCTTACAGAACGTGCTTCAGCTCGACGATACTTCTATACCTAACCTTTGTTTTACCTTACTAACCACCATGTAACCATAAGAAATCCCACCTAAAGTAGATTCACCATACATATCTAATGGGTAGTGAGCTCAGGAGGAGCCAACAAATGTTATGTTGAAAAAATTGAAGATTATAAAACTAAATAAAATAAAAAGATGCGTTCATTCTTCAATTTTAAACTGAAGGCTCCACATACCCTTGTCATAAAACGACACTCAGCCGTTTTGTTAACCAACCATCAGGGCTTAACACAAATGTAGCTGAATAGCTAGTTATCAGAGCCAGATTGAATTTAAATCATCAATCCCCATAAGAGCTGGCCTCTCTATTACTTATTGACTCAGCCTCATTTAAGGCTATTGCTTTCAAACTTTTAACTTAAATATGCGTTACAACGTTGGCTAGATACTGAGACGTATGATGTGAATACAAACAATAAAATAAAAACAACCCAGAAATAAAAGCTAAATCGGGGCTAACGTAGTCAGCGACTCATGTGTGGTAACAGACCTCAACATTATAGAAAACACTCGTGACCACTAGAGCATACAAACAAAACATTTGGTCACCGTCAGACATCAGTTGCAAACTTCAAGTAGCTCGATATGTTCTGACATAACCAAGATGCCCGACTGCATATACTTAAAGAAAATAAGTCATGATACCTGCACATAGTTAGCACATGTTAGCCTTTTAGCCGGGCACAGCCACAGGTTACGTTACTCAGCCTGTTCCTCCTCTCTTGTAATCTGCTTGATGAAGTCTTCCACAGCAGACGGGTTCTCAAAAGAGTGCGACTTGTCCTTGTAGGTTACCAGGAGCCGAGCCGGCAATAGCATGCCATACCGAATCCCCAGGTTCCGTTGTTTCTGACGGACATTATCGAACGTCTTCTGCCGCTTGTGCACTCCTGCAGCCAAGTCTGGATAAAATCTCACCTGCTGGTCTTTGTATAGGATCTGTTTTTTTGCCCTGGCTGCCTTCGTTACAACCATCCTGTCCCTTAGGAATTTCATGATACAAGTTCTTGGTGGGGTTCTTCCCTCCTCTGGCCGATTCTGTGAGCTCTCTCCAGTATAAACTTTGAACGTAGCGGGTCCAAATTCAACACGTCTGGTATCCAGTTTTCGAGGAAAGCACAAGCATCCCCTTCTTCGGCGTCCTCTGGCAGATTCACAAGTCTCAAGTTGGATAACCTGGACCTTGCCTCCAAGTCCTCAACTTTATCCTCTAGCTCTTTTAGCCTCAAGCGTTTTCACTTTAGTTTGCAAGGAGTTCACGTCATCCTCGGCAGATGAGATTCTTACTTCAGGCTCTGCAATTCGATCTGAGCATTCACATACCTCCTTTCTCACTCCCTCTATTGCTGTTAGAATGCCATTAAGTCTTGTGGAAAAGTCCGACTTTAGAGAACCTATGGCAGCCAGTATTTTCTCCGAGCCAGCTTCCCCGAGCCCGGTCTCACCCGTCTCAACAGCAGTCATGGTCGGCGCTATGCTAGAGCTAGCAACACTTTCTTTAGCTTCCACGTGTAGCTTTGATGTTTTTTTGAAGTTTTCAAGCTTAGATTGAAGGGATTTCGTTCGTCCTTTAGTCAATTTCCCGGCTGCAGCCGACATTTCACTGTCTTTTCCGTAGAGTAGATACGATGGGTTGTCATAAAACGTGGGTAAAACAGGATATAAGACAGAAATTGGCGGAGCACTGAGCGAGCCGCCATAACCGGAAGTCTCATAATGATTCATTTTACTTTCAGATGATAATACTTTTCACTTGGACAATTGACAATTTTGAATGCAGGACATTTGCTTCTAACACATATTTTTACCTAGATAAATAATCGGAATACTTCTTCCACCACTGATTTTAACCTGTCACTGTTTTTAAAACTTTAATTAAATGTTTGATATTTCCAGAGACCCTTTCAGACCGGCAATGCTGCCCTGCATGTAATTCAGATTGTCCATCGGAATGTGACAAAAGTCTCCCATCCCCCATGGGAGACTTTTGTCACATTCTGATGGGTGATTATTTGAAACAAAGAGAGTCCGCAACATAGGCTACTATCTCTTGTTAACAGAGGGGGGATGGTAGAGCTTTGTCACACCGATGATGGCCGACAGACCCTTTCAGGGTTAACCTGTTAAGCCCCATCCCCCCGCCGGCGGGGGGAAAAACGCATCATCTGCAGGAAACAGCGTCTGAGGGCTTCTTAATATTTAAACACCTATTAATGTGTCATACCCACTTAAGGGGAAGAAACTCAGCTATCAGACAATATTAACAATTTTAAGCAAAACGAAACATAAGGGTAATAACAAAGGCTCTGAATTAGCCCTGAGCGAAAAAATGCTAACACACTTAGCACAGAAATCACGTTAAAATACCCTTATTATCGTATCTGCACAAACAAGATATCGATTAGCAAGCTGAGATTGCACAGATTCGACAGGTATTGGTATCATTACTGACCGATCCGAACTCGCGACATGAGAAGCTAACAAAGACATCACACCACGTAGCATTAGGTAGCCAACACGGCAATATGTCTTACCTTTGTTGTTTTCTGATCAAAAGTGTTCTTCAATGGCATTAAAACAATAAAAACGCTGCTGAACCTTAATCCATACGTTAATCCAATGTGTCTGTGTCACTTTGAAATTATTAAATAAAACTAGTTTTCAGTTTTCAGATTTCAGAGCTTGCTTTGCGCATAGCTCTCATTTCTCAATGGTAATGTGTGTGTGTGTAGGTGGAAATTCCCCTTCAATTCTATTGGCTCTAACGGTTCAAAAGAGATGTCAATCATCAAAAACGACCAATGGGTTCCAGAGAAACGGCAAATACGCCCATTTCCACCCAAATGACCCCAGAGGTGGGTTTCTTTTGCTAAACCTCTCTAAAAAGGTCAAATGTCACTTGTTTTGCTTCAATCTTGATACAGGGTACATATTATATGTTATACTTTGGATTCCTAAAGCTTTTAGTCTACCATCCCATCATTCAAGGGTGGTTTTCACTATAAGTAATGGTTTATTTTTGGACGGACACTATAATTTACATTTTTTTTACTATGTTCAATCTGAATTTACTTTTAAAATAAAAAAATTCTATATTGATTCTGACTTTTCTACATCCAACTCACAGGTTTATCATTACTTTGAGAAAAAAGATTATTAATGTAACCCTTTTAGAAGTAAAGTTATAGTCATTTGTTCTGGGAATGTCATTATCGAGCCTGAGACCTGAAAAACAGGCTAGTCTGTTTTTCAGGTCTCAGAAAAGTCAGAATCAATGTAGATCTTTTTATTTTAAAGTAAATTCAGATTGAACATAGTAAAAAAATTTAAATTATAGTGTCTGTCCAAAAATAAACCATTACTTATATGAAAACCACCTTTGAATGATGGGATAGTAGACTTAGTCCAGCAGATATGTAAATAATTGTGCTTTTGATGATAAAAACATGAAATTTGGCACACTGTTAGAGCATGCCCTAAGGAAGATTTTTGGCTATAGGGCCATCGCAAATGTGTCCATTGGTTGTTATTTTACCAGTAGCTTGGGATCTAGACCACCTAGGATCTTGATTCTGGTGGCTAATCCTACATTTTCAAGGATGGGGAATGCATTGGTACTATTTACAACATGCTAGAATGTAGCTAACTATATGTATCTGGTATTCAGGGAACAAAATACACAGTAAACCATTAACATATTTATTATGGTGAAGTAATACATATTACAGGTTTTCAACTAAATGCAGACTTAGTTCTGAAAACACAGTCCACCACAGTGGCAAAGGGCAGTGTACTGAATTGCTACCTTGACACATTCAGGAGGAGTTCACAACAGGCCTGGGTCGCTTCTGGTAATGTGGTCCACTAAACTTCCCATCCACCTGTGGCCTTCCTCTTCCACCCCCAGTCACCTGGGGATGGAAACATCCTCTGTCCCCAGCAGTGACCAGCTTGGAAGGCAGCTCTCTTTGTATGCTGAATCAATGCTGCTTGTGTTGGGAGGAATCCTTCAATTGTTCTACCTTTCTGGGTGAAGAGCTGCCTGATTGACTGACTCCTGGCTGGTAGTGCGATCATACAGCAATACCACAAATCGCTCCAGAGGCTCCATCCAGTTGTGTACAGAGTCTGGGGTGGCAGCCAAGGCACAGAAGGCTCTAGTGCAGGGGTCTCCAACACGTCGATCGCGAGCTACCGGTAGCTCACGGGCAGCTTTTCAGTAGCTCGCCGCTCGATTATCGATTATAGCGTAGTAACGTTGCTTCTTGATTTTTCGGCCGCGGCTGGACAATAAAGTGTTTTTATTTTAGAATTGTTTCTGTCACACAAATATAAAATTGGTCCGTGACGCAGAGATCAAGGAGCAGATGTGACAGCGGCACAGCGACACCACACGTGGAGCAGTCTGCTTTCTCCAGCAGCACCAGAACCAAAAAACTACAAACGAATGACCCGCTCTGAATCAGGCCGCGTCGCTGCGGCTCAGAGACACAGGGAGGGATTTGAGTTTTTGAAAAACACTCGTTATCGTAATGTCAGGTTTTTGGTGGATTTAATCAAGTCTTGGATTGCAGAGTATGAATGTCCTCTTGCTATTTTCAGTTGATAAATACGTGTGTAAAGTTTGTGAAGGCAGGAGGAAAGCTTCCGCGATCACCGTCTCCTCTCCGTTCCACCAAACCCCGCCCCCTCCCTGAAAATAATGAGTGACAGGCTGACAGATCGAAACTTTATTATTCACTTAATCACTGATTGAGATGATGAAGCTAACTTAATCTCATACATTCATGGGATTTATGTAACAGTAAGACAGAGAATGTAAGAGTGCACCCACATGCACTATTTTTGTTTTTATAATGCTGTTGTAAATACTCCTGTTGTCTGTTGTGTTCAGACTTAAGTCATGTGTGTGATGCCTCATTCAGGACATTCAGTGTCCTTTCTTTAACAGAAGACCGTTGCTTGAAGCTGCAGCTAGACTGCAGAAGTATTAGTTTTTTGTTTTTGAGGATGGAACAATGTCACACACAGATATAGGGAGGCTAGACCTATACAATTCATTTATTTTGGTTTATAATTGAATGTCAAGACGAAGAAGAAGAAAATATGGCTGAACTGTTCAGTGTTAATCCTGTGGAGATGGAGGTTATACATCTCCAAAATCATGTTCAGCTTAAGTCTCAGCAAAACTCACAACATTTCTGGAGCCTTGTCGACCCAGAAAACTATAAGAACATTCACCAAGCAGCACTGAACACGTCTGCTTTATTTGGCTCTACAGACTTTTGTGAAGCAGCTTTTTCTGGCATGAATGAAATCTAAATACAGAACAAGACTGACTGATGAACATGTAAATGACTCTATTAGAGTGAACCTAAGTGGGTCCAGCAGACCCCTCTATGGTGGACTCCATGCAGCGCAGTCATCTCACTAACTGTAAAAAAGAGTGAATGCACTTATTTTACATGTGCCATAAGATGCTTGCAAGGTGGTGATTAAGGCGATGTATTTACTATGTGGGTCATAATAAGAAGTGAAAACATTGTATTTTTCTCTTGGACATTTATGTGAATCTTCAGTGATCACTATGTTGTCCATATTAATATGTGAGAAATTGTCGTTTTCTTGGACCTTGATGTGAAGTTAAGATTTTAGATAATCTTTAGGTATTGCAATTTCATACGTGTACAAAAGTAGCTTAATTCAACTGATGAGTGCTATGTGAATAAATGTAAGCGATGTGACGCAAGTAGCTCTTGGTCACTTTCATTTTTTCAAAGTAGCTCTCAGATGGAGAAAGGTTGGAGACCCCTGCTCTAGTGACATCATCAAACGTCATCCATGTATCCCACGCCGTCTTCTTGCCCCTGCCACCAAAAGATGACACTGTCACATCCAGTAAATGCATGGAACATTGGTAAGGCTATGCATCAATCTGGACCTAGTGACCTCGCCATCTCATGAGTTGCTAAATGCCGAAAACTCTTCCCAGCTCCAAAGGCAACCCACAGCAGTGAGGTTGAGGGATTGGGCTGCTGTGATTGCCAGTACTACCACATCCGTGTCAACTGTGCGTATTGACACCTTGCTATACCCTTCCTTCACAGCATCTCCTAGGTGCAGTAGGATGCAGGTATCAGCCACCTCATGTGTGCATGTTGCAAGTACTGATTATTTGTTTGCCAGTGTTGAGGGCTGTCACACTGGTTGCCAGGAAGAAGAACAGTTCAGCCTTCTTGTCTTCAATGCGCAGAAACTCTGGCCAGTTTCCAGGAATGACACTGGATGGCTCAACGCGTCTATGAACTCCCTTCCCTCTCTTGCTGCGTGTTTCAGCCTTCAGACTTTCGGGGAAATATTCATCCCACACAACATCGACTCTGCTGACATGCTCCAGCTGAGACAGGATGTATGATGAGAACGCTTTCTGTGCATAATAAAAAAACGTCGGCCCAAAGAGTAGGCCCATCAAGGATGAAGCCTTAACTGTGGGGTGGGATGCGCTCTCTTGTAAAGAAATCAGGTCCTCCAAACAGCCCACCAAGTCTTGGTACCAGTTCTGAGCTTGCCCATTTGTGACAATGATGATGGACATGCCTGGTTTTCAAGTTTATTATATTTCACATAATTAATCCCAAAAAACTCATCCAGACTTCCATCACCTATCTCAGATACAATGTACAGCCTAGAGAACAGAGAACAGTCATTCTTCAGAGATGAGAGCTGTTGTGGGACCTGGACTTCTCTCGGACTGGAGGCCGGCTGAATAGAGGGAAGTTTTTCCTTTTGATGGGATATTTGATGGGCTTTGTCTGTTTGACCAGGCGCTCACTGACATACAGTGGAGGAAACAAGTATTTGATCCCTTGCAGATGTTGTAATTTGCCCACTTACAAATAAACAAACAGTCTATAATTGTAATGGTAGATTTAATTTATCAGAGCTGTGGCTGATGGGCCATTAGGTGTGTAAA
Organism: Pogonophryne albipinna; assembly: GCA_028583405.1. NCBI lineage: Eukaryota > Metazoa > Chordata > Actinopteri > Perciformes > Artedidraconidae > Pogonophryne > Pogonophryne albipinna. The sequence goes on from CM053246.1 coordinate 1,667,238, forward strand.
CAAAGAGAGTCACACACAGCTGATCAACTGAGAGCTGCCGTTTCATTCAGACTATTTAAAATAAAAACGGTCTGATTTTAACATTGCACAACAATGAACTCAATGTGTGATTGTTATAGCAGTAATATTAAACACTAATAATACAGTAAACTATTAACAATAGTATAATATTATAGCCCGTTTGCCCATGGTGAGGTGACGAGGCTTCATTAAAAATAAACATATTTTTTGTGAATTACTGAGATTGGGTAAGTTAAATAACGTTTTAATGAAGTTGACTACAGTAAATTCATATTTGTCAGTGCTTTCATGTCAATTCGGCGAACATAAACATAAATGATCGTGAAGATGATTAAATTATGATTACAAATCGGTAGTGAGAGCCGTGAGCACTGCATTTCTTCCCGTCGGATGTGATATAAAAACAAACCAATTTTTTTTTCAGTTGTAAACTCACGTGGATTAAACCACATTTATTAGTGCTTTCATGTCAATTCGGTGAACATATGATACATTAAATCAGTGCTTCTCAAAGTGTGGTCCGCGGACCACTGGTGTTCCGTGAGGGCCCCCTAGTGGTCCGTGAGTATATTGGTAACATTTCACATTTGAAATAAATAAATACATTTAAGTTTTCCGCACTCTCGCGGGTATATCTCCGCAATGGAACGAGCTTAAGTTTCACCTTCTATTGCATGATAAAGCCCAGGGCAACAACTCCGTCACACATGTAGCCACTTGTTTGTACCATTTTCAGGCGATTTATAATCTGTTCTAGAAAAACGATGTGTTTTGGGATATTTGTGGAGTTAGGTGGTCCGCGAGTGTTTTTTTATTGGTTAAGTGATCCTTGGTATGAAAAAGTTTGAGAAACACTGCATTAAATGATCGTGTGGATGATGATTAAATCGTTTGTATGAGCCGGTCTGCATTTCCTGATGAAAAAACAAACCGATGGTTTTGTAGTTGTAGTACGCCAACGTGGATCAAACAACATTATTTTGTTAAATAAAAATAGGTGATGTTTTGTAAATGATTACATGTCTCTTATTTAACACAGAATATGATGCTATGACATATGGATCTTAACAAAGGTCCGCTATATCAGATACCTGTAGAGATCTATCAGCTGTTTATTTCATATGAGTTCCAGTGGCAGCTTTTTAATCACTGCTCCCCCTGGTGGATCCATGATCCATTGCAGCTGGTTTCATTATCATTTAATTTATTTATCAAGGGGGCGTATCACGTATCGGTTTTCCTTTCAGTGAGGGCCCACCCCTTGCCGATCACGGGCCCACATCGGTAGGGGCGCCCGAAATGAGGTGCTACATCTGTATCATGACAGGGCACCCACAGCCAAGTAACAATTAAACATGAATTAAGTCGGCACGGCGACCCACATTGAAAATGACTTAGGCCTACCTTTGATGATCAAATCACTGAAACACAAAGTCCATCCTCCTGTCCTTTTGGATGAAGCACTTGATGGCGGGTCATGCAGCTGATCCTTTGCCACTCCAGTTTATCATTGTAACTCAATCTTGAAAATGACTCGGTTAAAAATTTCGCAGCGATGTCATCACTATCACTGACATGAGTCATCATGAACGAACTTATGCTAATCATAAATCTATCGATTTGATTTATGATTAGAAAATTATAAAAGTAGGGTAGACATGTGGATATTATCCGGCTGAACAAAACGTGCATTTATCTAACAGGTTAATTTCCACAGACCTTATTTCGAGCTATTTTCCAAAACCCTATGGAGAAATCCCATTGCTTTTTTGTTGAGGGAACCCATGCGCAGCTTACTTCCAGGTTTTAGGACGCGTCACTGCACCTCTTTATACACATGCATAAACTTCACAGTGGGCGGAACTTGTCATAAAGTCCGCGAAAATAAAGCCCACCCATTTAGAGGGAAGATATGATTGGTCAATTGTACTGTCATTTGACATTACTCTCTCGTTGAATCACTATAGCAGGACCACCAATCAGCTCCTATCTTCACAGTAACTCGCAGAGACGAGCTTCTTTCATTTAACCGTTCACATTCAAACAGAAACTGAACAGGCAGATTCGAAGGATTTATTTCTTTGGAAATGTTATTTTAAATACAATTAAATCAATTATGTTGGTGAAACTAATGACAAATATAACAAAACAAATATTTCAAAAAATAATAATTTAAAAAGAAAGTGTTTTTTTTTATGTTTTCAAATATAATTTTTTTGAATATCTTAGGCCTAGAGGGCCCTGACGGCTCGCCACTGCTTAAACACCTGGTTGCTAACCGTGCTAACTGGGCACATGTCTTTAGCTGATGGCATCTGTTATATCTTTGTGTCTTTGTGAGCTGGTTAAGTAGGCCGTTGCTCTGTAACCTTAATTGATGACTTTGATGTGGTGGATGAAGTTGAGGGGGCACGCTCGTGAACTGACAACAGGGGGGCGGGGGGAGCCTCGCTGCGGGGAAACTGTGGACCTCTGTCGCCTGGCAGCGCAACTGAAATGATGACGTATAAAAAAAGCGTCCCGGAACACACAGATGGCCAGTCCGCCCCTGCTGCACTGTACTTTTTTTTGTTCCACGTCGGACTCCTTAAACCAAAGAATTTCCAAACGGCAGAATTTGTTTTACCTTTCTTGTTCATGAGTTGCTCTTGTTCTGCCAACTTCGCTTGCGCTGAACTCTCACAACTATTGTCACTCACAACCTGGACGAGAGGGCTTTTAGGGAGGGGCGAAATCTCACACAGCAAAATAATCGTTTTATTTAGATTACGTTGTTTTCGTAATCGTTGCAAGCCAAAATCGTAATCAAGATTAAAATAATATTAATTGCACAGCCCTACATCGTAGCTGGATCTAATGATGAAGCTACGTCTGCCAAATTCCATCTCCCAAAGATTCCTCCAGGTACGTTTTTATTGCTCCAGGTTTTCCCATGCTGTCCACTCGCCCTGCTCGGCTTGTGGGGCTGACTTTGAGCATCATTCTGCCTACACCCGCTGCCCCCCCAAGCCCCTTCTTGATGTACAAATTGACTGTTTTCTCCAGCTTCTCAACTTTGGTGATGGGTAACCCGTAGAGTGTCACAGGCCACATCAGATGGGGGATCAATCAGAAATGTAAGCCCCACAGTTTTAACTTGCCACAGGGAGTATGGTCTTGTCTCTCCTCAGTTGATCGCTCTCGTCGGAGTCTTTGAGTATTGCATTATGACATCACCCCAAGTTCTTGACTGGCATCTCCGACACCATTGGATTGGGTGTTGCGTTCATATGGGACCTCTGGTCTGTGATGTTGTTGATAATTTTCAGATCCAAAAGCATTGACTAAGTCCAGGAAAAAGACATACAGGTCTCATCCTTCCTTCTTTGCGGCTTGATTCTGATGCCATATCATGCTTGTATGTACTAAGCATCTCGACATACCTGGTATACCAGCTTTTTGCACACACGTGTCAATCAAGTTGTCCATTTCAGGTAAGTTGTTGTAGCTGTCCTTTCCTTCTTCACCGCTTTCTCAATCTCACCTTAGAGGGTGATGCCATGGTTGAGGAATGGGTGGCATGTCTTCAGGTGGCACAGTTTGAGTGACCCATTAGTCACTCAAACTTGTGTACTGGCAGTGAATCTCTCATGAAGGCCGCCAGCAACAGCCCAAGCTCACCTCCTTTAAGTACTTCATCCGGCCTTGATATATTTGTAACCCTCTGATAGATGTTAACTTACCATAGATGTCTAAAGTGCCATCCCCACTTTAACTAGCTGTGAGGTGTGACTCCTAATTTACTCCTTACTCATATTTACTCTGTATAAAACAGCTTGGTTTTACCTCCATGTTGTAGCCGCTTAGATGATCCATAAAGTTTACCATTGAACTGACAGCTTTCAGATGCATGGATTTAAAAAGTGTAGAGCAAGATTGCACATCATAAGTGCGGATTGGTAACTCTTATAGATTCTTATAACATAATCGTATGAATAATAGTCAACTAAAGGCATCAGGAGTCAATTTACAACTTCCAAAGGTAAAGAACCCTACAGCTGCGTATTTTGCCACCCAAGAATGTTTAACATTTCGAGTTGTGCTGCATTATTTCACTGGACATGACCACTGTCTCCGTGTGTTTTTGTTAAGGTGCCGTCTCGCTGACAGGACTCTACCTGATGTATGGATACGGTGCCGCCCTTGTCTGCAACATGATTGGTTTTGTCTATCCAGCATATTATTCGTGAGTATCTTTTTATTAAGATACGGACCTGTTTGTTGTGTTTCCTGCACTCACAAATACATGAAATAATCCTGAAACGTTTCTAGTCTGCCTTCACACACAAGGCTGAAAGAGACTGTCTGTCACAATTTTGATAGAGCAAAAACTATAAGTCCCCTGAGACAAATGCTAACATTAAACAAATATTTGACTGTTCTGGTTTCTGGTATTGGCCGCTCTGTCTCTGTCACATATATCAGTTATACATGCATGCCGAAGCCAGTGGTACTTCAGTACAGTTTTACTTGTACTTAATTCTTCCATTTTATGCCAGTTTATACACCTTATCCTTTTTCACAGACACGGAAATCCATGGGTGGGCATTTGATTTCCGAGGGTGGGCTCACGGTAAAAATCTGATATGTAACATATGTGTATCTTGAATTTCACTGACCTGAATAAAACATAGTTAAAGCATATATATATTTGTCTCAATCATTCAAAAGAGTAAATGTGTAACATTACTGCAAACACGCATGTTTCAGAATATCAGAATCAGAATACCTTTATTAGTCCCACAGAGGGGAACCTTACATTGTTAGAGTAGAAAAAGAGCCACAGACATCTTAATGTTACATATGTTACATATGTTACATGCGTTAAAAAGTATTAAAGTAAAAAAAATATATATATATATAATACAAAATATAATAAAAAATAAAAAGTTACACAATTTACAAAATACACATCCTGTAACAATTCTTAGGATTTAGCAGCCAGGTACAGTATATATTGCCGTTATTAACGGCATATATATATATTGCCGTTATTAACGGCATATATATATATTGCCGTTATTAACGGCATATATATATATATTGCCGTTATTAACGGCATATATATATATTGCACATATAGCACATATTGCACATAGTTGGTTGGTATTTAACAGCAAGGGGTGTTATAGTCTGTGTTGTTGTGTGTGTGGGGGTCTACTAGGGGCTGTGCTGGTTGTATAGTCTGACCGCTGCAGGAAGGAAGGACCTGCGGTATCTCTCCGTGAGACAGCGGGGGTGCAGCAGCCTGTCGCTGAAGGAGCTGCACAGTGAAGACAGGGTGTCCTGTAGGGGGTGGGACACATTGTCCAGCAGGGAGGACAGCTTGGCTGCCATTCTCCTGTCTCCCTCCACCTCCACAGTGTCCAGAGGACTCCTGTCTCCCACCACCTCCACAGTGTCCAGAGGACTCCTGTCTCCCACCACCTCCACAGTGTCCAGAGGACTCCCCAGGACAGAGCTGGCCTTCCTTACCAGTCTGTTCAGTCTCTTCTTGTCAGCAGCCGAGATGCTGCTGCCCCAGCAGGCCACACCATAGAAAATGGCTGATGCCACGACAGAGTCATAAAATGTCTGAAAGATGAATTATTATTATGAATATATTATATTATAATTGTAATGTAAAAATATTCACGCTGCCATATCGCCTCTTCATATCAGCATACATTTAAATGTGTTTGGACCTACACATTCTATTAATATGCATCCATGGACTATTGAAAATAATAATGCAAATTTCTCGTGTGAGGGCCCAAATCCTTGATGCCGGTTCAGATTTTTCTGCACCTCATCACCTTAATTGGGCGTTTTCTCAGTTTTGTGAGAGGGCGCTGGCGTTGATTATCTCCCGCTCCTCCACCAAAAGTCTTATTTTGGTCCAGATCAGGGGCCTCACGTATAAAGCCTTGTGTAGGATTGGCGTGGGAAGGTTGCTTATAGGACAAAGCAAATAAATACGCACCAACACTTTCCGATTCATAAAAGACTGCGTACAGGCACAGGACTTGCGTACTGCACTTCCTACGCCGGTTTCCCTTTATAAATCACAATCGACTCGAAATGCGGTGCAGCTTTTGCGGGCTTCACGGAACGCCCATATTTGCCTTTAAATGGTCAAATAAACGCCCATTCATTCATTTTGACTGACTGCATGAAGAAGATCGCAGGAAATGACGACAGAACAGCTAAAAAAGACATCTCACACCGTATCAGATTTTGGTTATTTTTTGGTTATGAGGCCCCAGAACCACTTTTACCTTTACCATTAACGTGTTAACGGAGAAAGGCTTCTCCGTTAACACGTTAATTAACTGTAAAATACCATCTGTCTCATTTTGTTTCTACCAAATTACTACTTTGTACTTCCTAGCAGGGACGTGCGGTCAGGGAAGGCAGTGCCTCACCTGTCTTGATGAAAAGTAAAAATACAAATAACAATAAAATGAAATAAATATTAATATTTCTCAAATGGTCTGTGCTATACATTTATTATCTGTATGATTCCAATCATTTCGATCATTTTATAGCAAAACTCACTGAAATGGCGTATTTTCTGTTCCTATACATCAGGGGTATTCAACTAAAATTCAACGAGGTCCAGTTAGAGAAAATGTCCCCATGCAAAGGTCCGGAACATCAAAATGTCTAAGTTGCTTTATGAATTAGTGTGATATATATTGAAGTAGCTGCAGCTTTATCAACGTGTGCATGTAATCAACAACTGACTGCCAATCAAATAAAGAAAGTACAATTCATAAACAACAATATTTATTGTCAATTAACATTGAACTATACAGATATACAGTAACATACTGTGGATATGTGTAATGTTCCTCTCGGGCTGCATTTAAAAAAAAAATAGAGAAAATAAATAAAATAGCTTAATAGTAATTATTTGTCTCTCCCTGTCTGCTGCAAACACGCCTGTTCACTCTCCTCTCCGCTTCTCTCCCTGTATCGCTAACTCTTCTCTTCACTCATTTTCCTCTCCGCTTCTCTCTGCTGCTCTCTCGTCTCTTCTTCTGTGTTTCTCTCCCTGTATCGCTCACTCGTCTCTTTCGCCCCCTGTCGGCAGCAGTTACAATAGAATCGCCCCGTCAAAATTGAAATCCCTTATTAAAGGACCGTCATGGCCATTTCTACTGATCATAATTCCATTGTTGAGGTCTACTAAAATAGATGTATACTGTGCAATTTTCCAAACTCACGTTGGTTTCTCATACAGCATCTCTGTAAAGTATGTGTATTCACTCTCTGTCCTAAACGCCTTGTTGGAGCTCCAGCCCCCCCCTCCCTGTGAACCCATATTGAGTAAGAAAAAGGTTTATAACGCTGTGAGCATGGGTCTGCGGAGAGCATTTCTCCACCATCCCAACTTAGCAGCCGGAAAAACGTTTACCCATTTAAACAGTAGTGGTAGATACAAGATACTGTTAGCAATTCTAGAACCCTGAGAGCCGGAGAGACTGAAAAGAGTCAAGGGAAGCTTATAAAAGTTAACAGCATTTAATTACACAAAAGATGTGGTGGTGTACAAATGAAATGTGCGATTGGAGGAGCTCTCCTTCAGCCAAGGTCAGGAGAAGAAGAGCTCGATTGTTGGCTTGCCCTTTCTGTTGTCATCTGAGGTCTTCTCCTATTGGCCGGCGTTGTGAGGGGCGGGTCCAATGCAATAGCTTGGTTTCACTTGACGTCACACCGCTGCGTTCCTTTGGCGCGAAATTCCATTGGAGGTCAGGAAGTAATTTTCTACAGAGGATCTAGCTGCTGTTACCGTTGTGAAAATGCCGGTGTGTTGTGTAGTTTACGGTTGTTCCAATCGATCCGGCCGAGAGAAAAACAAGAGGTTTTACCGAGTGCCGAAGGTTGTCGTCCATAAAGCTGAGCAATTTAAGAAGCTAACCGAAGAACGCCGGAAAAAATGGCTTTCAAACCTACATCTGCGGTCGGGAAGAGCAGAGTCGTCTAATGCACGTGTCTGCAGCGACCACTTCATCAGAGGTATTAGCTAACTTGGTTTTTGTGGCTTTGTTTATGTATTATTGGGTTGTAGTTAAATGCTTATTTACTTAGTAATACTGATCATGTTTAAGTTACCTGTAGTCTAATATGGACTTTGTTGGGACTTTTTAGGGTGCCCTAGCGCTTTGGGTGACGTTGAGTCGGTAGACTGGGCTCCCACTGTTAGCCTCGGTTACCACCGATTATATATACAGTCTATGCGAAACAACGTCACCGACGCGGTAACCATAGTACCTACATGTAATCATAACACACATACACATATATATACACACACAGAACACTCACAGGCCAGTTAATGCTGAAGGCAAGGCGACAGCCGTAACTCTGCCTCACATGAGTCCATGTAGCTAAAGTTAGCTAGCTAGATGTCTCCTAATAATGCTACTTAGAGGTAAGAAGGTATAGGTAGTAACACTCACCCGGGCAAAAACAAGGCGACATTTGTTTAATGCCTTTTTGGTGCCGAGGTCATTCACCCATCCACACACGAAGTAGTTGAAAGCTTTCAATTTTTTTGGCTAGCCGTGTAGTAGGAGGTATGAAGGACGAGGTAGCTGGTGATATCCATCGCCTCGACAGTGGGCAAATCTGATAAATCACGAGAAAAGTCGCTCTTTTTCAGCTGATACGGATCGTATCCGATGCTGTGATTTTTTCACGATATCTGCGGCGTGCAGGTTCATTTCATTGTTTGACATAGTCGGTGTCCTCCATGATTCCTGCGTTGATGAATGATTGCGTTTTTAACTTCCTGACCTCCACTTGAATTTCGCGCGTCGTAGAAGTCACGTGACTGAAACCAAGCTATTCCTGCCTTTTTCTGTTGCTAAATTACATCATTCTGGTGTATGTGGTTATTTAAACATTCCCTAATAAACGTGATTTCAGCGTCAATAAATGAGTGTTAAACCCTGTGTGTTTAGGGTACAACATCACATGTCATTTCACCTTTAATTCACGGTTTGAAAACGTAGCATTTTACCACATGCTAATGCTAACCGGAAATGAAGAATTTTCAGAATAAAAGTGTTAAGTTAATAGTTAGTGTGAACTTCCGTTTTTTCAGAATAAAACTGATTTAAATTAAATAGTATATTTAATTCAAATTACGCCATATCAACATTGATTTTAATTTCTAACAATCCCTCCTTACAGACCCTTTAAGGTATGTAAATAATACTGAAATCAATGAGTTCTTCATCTGAACATTACATGGTACATAACTCATAAAAGTAAAAAATACGAATAAGAATACATATTCATCATAAATATGAAGTTTTTAATTTGTGCATAACTTCTAGCTTAAACCTTTAATGTCACTTTGTAAAATAGCAGCAATTAGCTTGGTATGGAAAACGTCAAACTCCCTCCTTTCACATCATAAATCATCTTCATACTGTATCTGGTGTAAAGGCACTTGTTCTTTTACAAAGTATAAGAAGGATTAAACTATCTGAAAATATCTAAATATTACTCTTTATTTAAACTCTCCTCTTCAGTTTTTTGCATACACCCACTTTTTCAACTAATGTCTAGCACCATTCTATCGGTCTGTTTTATCTAACTGTTTGTGTCATCTTTTACTGTGTCTCTGGTGTAATTTATGAATCTCTGCTGGTTGTAGTAGAAGTTCTCCCCATCCACATTCTTGTTGGTTGTGGGACAGAGGACTAATAATTCAGAACCTCCTGATATTTGAATCTTACTACTTGGCATATGTTACAAACAAAACAAAAAATCTTCATGGTGAACTAAATAACATATTTCAATAGCTCGGAAATGTCTGATGAGCCTCTGTGTTGTTCCTAAATAAAATCCTTGTAATCTTTCTCAAATCTAAATATAACAATGAACTATTCCTGTTTGTGGTAAAGACACACACTAATGTTATGTAATACAATTTAATTATGGATTAAAAAACAACTAAAGTCATGATGCTGTCAAAGTGAATGATTTCCTGAGTGTATCTGTCCTGTATGGTACGTCATTCTCTGCTTGGATCGTGTGCAGAAATCCCATCGATTCACCTGGCAATACGGCTGAAAAATGAATACAGAATTCCAACATACTGTCATCAAATGTTTTTCTATTATGAATTTAAATGAAATGTATATCCCCATAATGACCTAAACAATAAAGTCTATGGCTTTTACTTCTAATTCTTTACCAGACTAGTTACAAGATGTTCTGTCTCATTACATTACTATGTTTTAGCTTAACTTAACTGTAATATGTTCTTTCTACATTTCAACCCTCAGTTACTCTAATGTCAGTTGAAATATTAGAAAATTGTTTCATTATCACAGGTCAACTTCTTCGGTATTCTATTCTGGACTTACATCACTCACAGTAGCCCCTTGGCCACTGATTCTGCATCTGTGTTACCTGTTATAACTCAATCAATATTTAGAAACATGTCAACATTCATCAAACAGTATCTTATCCCCAGATATGGAGCAGGTTAATTCTAAAACTATCATTCAATGCTCAGTTTGAACATCTGGGTTGGGCGGAAGGTTTCTTTCAATCCCTAAAAGAAACATTTAAATTGTGAATTTTACAGCCATGTTGACATTATACATTATACACACACACATGTTGACATTATACATTATACACAGGGGTGCACATAACTTTTTTGCCCTGGTTCTCAAAGGAGCACCTGGAGATGTTGCTTGGTGCGCATCCTTAAAATGAAAGGAACCGGACCTTTTGAGGGGTACTTGACTTTATGAATGGGGTGGGGGGGGGGGAGGTGCACTGGTGAGCACGCAGCAGGGTTACTGTGCGAAGCGCATAAAGCAGGCCCTTCGCGCGATAGCGAGGGGTAGAGCGAGGGATCGCCGTGGACGGATTAAATTAAGTAAACCTAAATGGCTCGCGAATTATACTTTGGTGGCCGTTAATATACCTGGGTGGCCGGGCCAAGTAAAGTCTATCTGTGGGAAACCCTGCTATCTTATCAGTTCTTATGCAACTCGCAAAATATCTCTCTCTCTCTCTTCTCTATCTCTCTCTTCTCTCTCTATCTCTATCGCTCTCTTCTCTATCTCTCTCTTCTCTATCTCTCTCTTCTCTCATCTCTCTTTTCTCTCTCTCTCTCTTCCTCTCAATGTTGGTGCGCAAATGCACCTTTTTTCAAATGATCCGGTGCTCTTTTTTGGCGGGGGATGCGCATGCGCACCTGCGCACCAGTTATGTGCAGCCCTGATTATACACACTACCCCCTTTTTACGCATTAACTCATGTGTAACAACATGTAATGGGGAGGGGGAAAAAACGTTCAGGTAAATATTGGTTAGGGACATAGCGAACATTATTTACAATTTTACATCCATTATTATTATTTCCAAAGTAAACACTCCAGTGAAAATAAGTGTTTATCTCCGTCTTTCAGTCCTAAAATAAACAAAATCTTCAGATTTTAGTTTGAGTTTTACATTTTCAAACCGCCAACTCATGTGGGAGTAAAATATCATCAAGTAGATTAGAAACGGGTCACATGTGCGGTTTCCCCTTTTTGTGGATTTTTTCGGAAACCTCTCGTTTCCCTTGGAGCTCCAAAATAATATGTTAGTCCAAAACCATGCTTGGTTAGTTATTGTTTTAGAATCATGCAGTTACACTGATCACATGGCGGCATTCATTCACACTCACACTGTCTGGTTGTCAAGTCAGGTTTGGTCAGGTACACCCCAGAGTCAGTCATTGACAGTGCTTTTGTCACACTGTCAGTCAGGGTCAAAGGTCATTTGGTCTCGGTCTTTTGGCCATGTCGTGCTCTGCAGAGTCTTTTCAGAGGTAATTCAGCATAGGCGGGTACCCTTTATCTACAAAAATATATCATATGCGGAGCGCCATTCATTATTCATTCATGATTTCAACTATGATTTTCAAGATGGTTCTAACTTTTCATTGGGACTTCTGCCTCCCACCTTTCCTGAAACTTGGTACAAAACTCACTTCCTTATAGTACTACTACTACAATTCATTTACACCTAATTAGTATTAAAATGTCTGATAGATCTATTTCAGAAACTTGTGTACTTAACTATTATCTTGAGTCAAAACATTACTGGGACCTGTGTAGCTCTGCTATGTATTTCATAGCTCATTACTCATTTATCTTCAATTCTGGTCTACCTAAAAAACAATGTTAAACTCTTTAGCAGTGTGTGGAACCTTGGGTGTCCGAACATGCAACAATTACTCCCTCCTTTGTCGAGGATTTAAAAACAGAAGTCATTTCATATTTCCATCTTAAAGCCCTCCTATGGTAATAACTATGCTACAATGGTGAAATCAATACTTTAGATTGGAACACTATATTTGGCTTGGCACTAGCCCTCCCTTTAACATTATCCATACAAATAAAGGTTTGTCTTATAGAGCGGTTCCTAAAACTATCCCTTTAATGGTGATCAATATTGTAACAAATGAGATCACTACTTTATTCACACATGAATACAAATCTCTTAAAGAATAATTTGTTAACATGATGAAAAGATTGAAGAATATGGTTCGACTCTGTCATGTCTCCCCCTTTATCCCTCAGTGTGTTTTAGGATGATTCTCATTTCACTTTAATAGTTTCCTCTTTACTGCTATTTTTAATTTACCAATTGATTAATTCATGGTTAATATATCTTTTTGTCTTTACGTATTTATCAAGTCAATTCAAGTTCTTTAAATGTGGTCTCTTTTATGTGCGTTTTGTGAATAAGTGTGTTTATGTGTAAACTCACTCATTCCCGTTCTCCTTTTCTCCTCCCCTGGTTTTCTCAAGCCGTGACCCCGGCCTCCTCACTTCTAATCGACCATGCCAACTCCTCTGATTCTGTCTTCTCTTCAGTCCATCAGCTGTTGAACCATCCGCTGTAACTCTTTAGGCAGCCTTTGGCTCAGTTACATCTGCAGCCCACATCATGCCACTGTTATTGTACTGCTTTGCATTTCATCTCCTCCTTTACAGTCTCTTCGCTGTTTTTATGGAGGGCGGATTCTGCTCTCATGTCCCACACTTTGTTCTTGTGTAAAATCTCGTGGCTCACTTGGAACTGCATGCCCTGTCTGAGGGACTGATGAGAGTAATTTCATTTCATTTCAAACCTTTATTTATCCAGGTGTATCCCATTGAGATCATTGATCTCTTTTTCAAGGGAGAGTATCTCTCTGTATGTCAGCATGCTGTTTGGTTCTGGATACCACAGGTGGAGATAGTTCCGGCTGCAGTTCTGGATGCAGTCTTGTTGTTGTTGGTTCAGCTCTGGTTCTCTGTCTGTTCGATGGAGAAGGAGGAGTCTCCTGTTGGGTTAGGTCTTTTGTCTGCTTGGAGGATCGGGTAGCCTTTCTGACTCAGAGGGGGGAGTCCAGGTCTCGGGACGCATTACCTATAGGAAGTCTAGCACACTGAGGTTAAATAAATCCAACCCTTTCCACTCTGTCTTTTTCTAATCATACTATCTGTCTTAGTTTGTTAAATGCCATCTAAACAACACAATTAATGTCTACTAATGATATTACAAAAACTCCTAAAAATTGTTTCAACCATTGTTACATATTTACCCAACATAACTCTTTCAGGAAACCATTTTCTCCTATAAATTGGAATACCTACATGTTTCAAGCATCACATATTTCACACACTACGAAAGAACATCTCCATATTTTCACCAATATTTTAATCCCACTGTTTCTTAGAACAATAGTAAGCCTGCAGAGCACACTAATCGGATCACAGTAATGTAAATTGACTCAAGTGTAGGCCTATTTCTACTTTCTATTATACTTATTACTTTTGGTGAACATGTATGTATATCATCTAAATTCCTGCTCTATGATATGCAAACAGTTTGAGTGTAAAAATGTGTTTTTCTCTATGTATTTACACTACGGATTCTTGAGTTTACTCATCTCCTGGTGCTGTCGTTCCTACAAATGTTCAATTCCTTATTGTTTTGTACCAGTTTTTCAAAATCAGTTCTAACTGCCGTGCCGTTTCAGGAAAGGTGGCGGTACGGCTACACAATGTGTGGGTGCCAACATGTTCCTTTTTTAACTTTGATCCGGAGTGCATCTGCAGTGCGTTCTACAACTTCCCATGGTCCACTCCATACAGGTTGCAACGAGTTCATCTTGTGGATTTTTACATTTACCCAATCACCTGATCCAACAGAAATATTCGTCATGGCCCTGGCATATGCTTCCGCCTCAATTTTTCTAATATCTAACACTGGTTCTCCTCTGAATTGTGAGGTGCTACATTGTGGTGGATATTGCTGAGTGGGGCAATCTCTGGCCAAATGTCTACAATCACCACATATGAAGCAGCCATCATCCCTTCTTCCTCTCCATTGTCCCTTTTGTTGATGCTGTATGGGACTGTATACCTGTGCTTGTGGCTGTACTTGCGTAGGAAGATACACAGGTATTTGCTGAACTTGGTTTTGTGGACATACACTTCCTCCTCCGCTTTGTTGGTTCTGCATTCGATTATCTGCTTCTTCCTGAGTTTGAACTGTTGGAGGTCTCCGCCCTGCCTTCTCTGCTAGCATGGCCATCTGCTTTGTCGATTTCTTGTTTTTATTAGCTCCGGCATCTTTCTCAGCTACTTGTATCTTCAAAAGTCTTAGTTGTAGTGTTTTTATTTCTTCATCATTTTCCCTCATTGTTTCCTGGTATTTGATATTGTGGTGAATGAGATGTTGTCTCCATTCTTCAATGGGTTTAGTGTCTAATCCCACCACATCTCCCAGGCGTGCCTGCACTGATCGGGGAAGGGCTTTAATGACCGTGTTCTTCCACAACATTACGACAGCCGGAGAAACGTCATGTCGTTCTCCAGTGCAGTCCTCCCACACTCCTTCACATCTCTTCAGGAAGGCATGCATGTCTTCCCCCGGTTCTTTTCTCAGGCTGTTGAGGGCATGTAAACTGCGTGTTGTCGGGTAGATGTGACGAAAATTGCTTGTGCCCATAATGGGCAGCATTAATATATACCCACATGACAGCTAAGGTCAGAAGAGCTTTATTTAACAGCTGGTCTTATGTCTGTGACCCCTCCTGTTGTTAATTGATAAGCCTGAAACATGCACTTGTCAAGGTTCAGAGGCACATTTTGCAAATATGGCAGTAGCCATCGATCATCTTAAGATAAGATATACTTTATTGATCCTAAGTTGGAAACATTTGCGTTACATCAGCATGTGTAACAGTTGTAAATATGCAGTGGTGTTTATTTGTAAATCATTTAGTATAATGACACAAATTCTGTGTTTTATATTTAATAATTCTGTGTTCTTCATTTATTGAATGTTCAATACCTGACAAGGCCGGAGATGAAAAACTTGGGTCGCAGGTTCCTCAACAGTGCATTACAAGACATCTATCAATATGTGTGTATACCTCCCCCATTAAACTGTCGTATTCTGCACATTTCTTATACTATCTACATACATCTTATAAGAGTATAATACATATGTATAATATCAGTTAAAATAAGTGCTTAAACATAAAGTAGTTAACATTGAAGCAAAGCAATATATTAGTACTTTGTCAGGCTTAATATTTAAACCCCCAAAGCTTTTTTCTTATTCAAAATAAGACCTTAACCTAAATTATTCTTTAATGTTTAAATAAAGCCTTATTAGTTTGTCTGTCTGTGTCTTCTATTAATATCTAATAATTAAAATAATACATTTCAATAACGTGCTTTAACCACCAGGTGTCCCTTTCTATCAGCTGTGCACCGTTATGGTGTAAATATACCAATATACCGATTGGATCAAATATAAAAGTCAGCCGAATTAGTGTTGATACTGCAAGGAGACTTATATTGTGAAGAGAAATTGAAGATTTTGTTTAATTGATATATTTATGATCCACGTCACATATTCAGTTTCGGCGGCAGTTGTTCCTGTCTGTCCAGAAGTCTTCTCAGCAGGGCTCTATAGATAGCAAACTACGGCAGATATGTAATATTGAATGCAGCCGAACCGTGTATTACAATGCCGTTATGTGATGACCTCCAAAGAGAAAAGCAAGCAAACTCGGAATAAAGTATTATTTTTATTTTTTTAAATGTTTTCGGATTTCACATCAACAGGAAGTCCGGTTAACTAACATGTCCGTGCGGAACAATACCCCAACCCATAGATCCGTGGGTGAATAATGTCAATCACCACATTACACACATCCCTTCACAATTACATTTTAATTTACATTAAAGTATTTCGTGAGGCCTTCTAAAATATTTTTAAATATAATTAGTAGGGCTGTCAGTCGATTAAAATATTTATTCGCGATTAATCGCATGATTGTCCATAGTTAATCGCGATTAATCGCAAATTAATCGCACATTTCTTATCTGTTCTAAATGTTCCTTAGACGGATATTTTTCAAGTTTTTAATACTCTTATCAACATACGAGTGGACAAATATGCTTTATGCAAATGTTTGTTTATTATCATTTGATCAATGACAAATATTCTCATGAATATTAAACATAACAACCTCTGAACATTACAAATATCCACCTCAATTCAACTGGAACCTCTCTCATACAATACAATAATAAAATACAAAGTGTGTGTGTGTGTGTGTGTGTGAGTGTGTACTGTGATGGACCGTTGGAGCTATGTGCAACTCAAGGCATACGCTCAAATGGGAGCTGCCTGGACGCTGCAATCATGTTGCGCGCACTATCCGTGCTGAGTGTGCTGACTTTTCGTACAATGTCCCACTGTCTGGCTACCTGCATAAAGTCAAGTGCTGAAATGTCGCTCCTCTGTTTTCATTGAAACAGCTCCTTATATCTGTTAGCGCAGCTAGCTAGCACCAGATGTTAACAACAACAATACACGTAAGGTCTCTCTCTCGCTCGTGCCACACATACACACACCCTCCCGGTCCTCCCGATGGCCAGTTGGTGCCTGCCGGTGAGCGTGGAAGTGTGGTCTGCCACAAGCGGGCGGCAGGAGCGGGGCTGTCAGCATCAGCTTGTAGATGGTATTTTAAACTCGATGCGCTCTGAAACTACGGGGCGGCCGAGGAAAAAAAATACACATGCGTTAATCGCGTTAAAATAATTAGTGGCGTTATTTTTTTTTTGCGTTGACGCGTTATTAACGCGTTAACTTGACAGCCCTAATAATTAGGGTTGTAGTTGAAGAGTTTGTAACGGACAACGGCACGTCCATTAATTCCACAACCACACACATGGATCAACATCAATTTATTACATTAATGTAGCCTTTGTTTCTGCTAAAAGAGGTGTCGACCAGCTGGGGCAACAAGAAAATCGGCGAAATCGAGTGTGACCAGGGGCGTAGCTGGAAATTCAGGGCCCCATGAAATAATCTATTTGTGGGCCCCCAATCCATGCGAGTGCGCGTTAGCGCGCACGCTAAAAAAAATTGGGCCATTTATTTATTGATGAAAACGCATAATATGGTTTTTACCTATACATTCGGATCAGCAGTTCAGCACCTGAACTGTTGGTGGGTGAGCCTAGTAAAGGATGTCGCATTGCGTTCATCTTCAATGAAAGGACCAATGCAATAGTCTACCAAAGAACCTTGAGTCGCACTAGCTAGGCATATTTCCCCCTATTCTTGTGACAATGTTTTCTGATACTCAACATACAAAAGCTGTTACTTGTCCTGTCTCTCTGTAATCCCATCTCCAACACAAATAGTCTACTCAAGCACACTATTAGTTTGACAGACACTTACATTTTGATGTGCTCTGTAGTATACAATCGTTCCCTGCTTGGATATACCTTTTACGAAGCAGATTTTGAACTGTCGCGGGCAGAGCACTAGCTTTTTTGCTGTAGCGGCCGGGTTGCTGCCTTTCTCAGCAGAGTGCTAAAGCCCTACCTGTTACACGCGCAAGTAATTCGAGGAGGCGCGAGTGACAAGTGTTGAGCTATTGGTGGGGACAATTCAGGATTCTTGGATACTGGTGGGGTCATGACCTTGCGTCCACCCCCTAAACGACACGATGAAACCCAACCTCGAAAACCCTGTTGAAGTTAATGAACTGTAATGGACTGCAAGAAATCAACATGGACTGACTATCAACTTTATCTTCTGTCTATTTAATTGAAAATTACACCCAATACAGGAATGAACAAACAAAAAATCTCAACATTCTTTGACTTATTAAATTAAGATTTGAACAACACAAGGACAAAAGTATAAATTAACTGAAGATTTGAACACAATTATAAAACAATAAACTCTCAGGACATGAACACACTTACAGCAAACAATGAAAAATTTAGTAATAAGATAGTAATTGTTCACAATGTGGGCTGTAGCCTGTCAGCTTACTATAGGGAAACATCCCACAATACTGTCAGACTGGATTTTTATCCCTAAATCCCGAACGCCAATCGCCGGACCTTCTTGGTGGCAAAATCTTTTACGAGCTCTTTGAAATCAAGTGACAGAGCCAGCTTGCTTTCAATCGATAACATTGCAAGGCTGTTCAAGCTCTCTTGCGACATGGTAGATCTTAAATAGCTCTTGATAAGTTTCAACTTACTAAATGATCTTTCACCACCAGCTACGGTAACTGGGAGCGTCAAGAAAATTCTGAGGGCAATGCAAACGTCTCCAAAAATGCTCTGGAGTTCCATCTTGTATATTGCATTCAGTAGATCAAGAGAGCTACAATCAGGGGGGAAAGTGGCAGAAAATATTTAATTGAGATGCCTTATCTCACTCTCAAACTGATCTGTGAGATCCTGTGAGTATTTCTCCCTCAGTGGCTGACACACAGAAGCCATGACACTGTCACTCAACTTCCCAATTTTAAGTATGGCAGCAAATTCTTCAACAATATTTGCTGTTGTTTGGAACCGAGTGTCCAAGTCACTTATGATCTGGTCCATGGCAGTGAAAAACACAGTGTTACGGAATGTTGTTTCTAGCCTATCCTCCTGACCTGTTCCTTCAGCAGTTTCATCATGAAACCTCTTCCTCCTCCTCTCACGGCAAAGTTCTTTTTTGAAATGAGGTGGAACCTCCATTTCCTTAGCTACCATTGATGCCTCAGACAGAATTGCATCCCATCCATTTCTGAGAGTCTGCATCTCATCTCTTAGTGCAGCAACATTACCTGCCTCCACCTCTATTGAGATGTTCCCTGACTGGAGTATCACATTTCTGTCATCAATAGATTGCAATACTTTCACCCAAATGGTGAGAAGGACAATGGCATCAAATGACATGAGGTAGTTCCTCAGACCAACAGCTTCAGATCTGGCCTCACCTGTGAGACTGCATGAGCTCAGTATGGTAGCAAGGGCTTCAATGACACCAGGTAGGTGCCTTGCTACAGGTTTCACAGCATCAATTCTCGCACTCCAGCGAGTGTCAGATAGCCTATGTACAGAGCAACCTGTTTTCTTTTTGTATATAGACCAACGAGATGGACTGGCACTTACAAATGTGTAGAGGCGGTAACCAAAAAAGTTGGACACTTCAGGGCTCGATTCTGCAGCATGCACGCCTACCAGATTCAACGTGTGGGAGGCACAAGGTGAGAAAGTAGCAAGATTATTCTTTTTCAGTATTTGGGCTTGGACTCCCTTGATTTTCCCTGACATATTCGCCCCATTATCATACCCTTGCCCCCTGCAATCACTAATGTCTATCCCTAGATCCAGAAGCACACTCTCCATCATGCCTGCTACTTCACATCCTGTTTTTCCGTTGAAATCTTTGAATTCAATAAATCTTTCAGTGATCTCCCATTCGCCTGTGTCTTCATTATAATGTACATATCTTATGAGCACAACATTTTGCTCGGTGTGGGAAATGTCAGGCGTTGCATCACAAATGATTCCATAGTATTTGGCATCCTCCCTTTCCGTCAGAATGGTTTTTAAAACCTTTCCCCCACACAATTCAATAAACTCGTTCTGGATGTCTGGGCTCAGATAATGAGTTAGCTGGCTTCCTTTTTTGGATGTCCTGATTTTGTCTAAGTGGTCTTTCAAGAGTGGATCATATCGTGACAAAAGTTCTAGCGTACCTACAAAATTTCCATTGTGGACATCGCCCAAAGCATGCGTTTTACCTCGGAAAGCTAAATTCCTCGTTGCCAAGTGCAGAGTGACATCAAGGAGTCTCTGCAAGATAGCTTTGTTTTTCTCAATTTCAGACTGTAGCTCTCTCTGCAACTGATGATCAACGCCACATGCAGTCATAACCGAACACTGTAGGTGTTTCCATCGCAAATAACAGTCCCTATGATTCCTACTTGTTTCATGGCTTGGGAATTTATCATACATGCGACGCCACTCGACGTCACACATCTTGTATCCCTGGTCACTACTCAAAGCACTAAGAGAGGGTATTTTTTGCTCCTTGGAGAAAAGAACACATGGTATGCAGAACAGTGCATTTTCCCCTAACCTTATCTGCTTTGGTGTATTTCAAGTAATCTGGAAATCTCTTTCCCTTTGAATCATGTGGAAATTCTTGATCTGTTTCTCGCATTGCTAATTTCTTTACAATAGTTGCCCTGTCCTTGTCACTCATCCTAGCTGGGAACAACCCTGGGTCAAGTGATAGCAGATCTTCTACCTCAGACACCACTACAGGTGGCTCAGTATCTGTGGCATCCTGTGTCGGAGCCTCACTTTGTCCCTGACATTGACTGTCCATAGCTGCTTCCTCCTCATCTGAGCTGCTTTCATGGTCCTCGACCTCTTCTTGTACTGGTACTTCTGCCTCTTCACCTCTGCTCTCCTCGTTGGCTGCCTTGCTCGAGGGCCCTGGCTCTAGAGTATCCATAGTGTACATAATTTATAAAATGCCCTATAATAGTAATAACACAGTACAGCTCGAGCTATCTCTTAATTGTTATAATAATAATAATAATCATTTGTATAGATATTTTCCAATTGCTCAAATCTAGCTATAGCTACTGTAACAACCTCAATTTAATGTGCCAGTGGTCAATGGTATTGCAATTACTGGAAGAACTAGAGTAACTAAATGTGAATATTACCTGAAGTTGTATTCAATGCATGGTAAGCATATTTAAAATCTGTTTGTTAACCCCAAGCCCTGCTGCTTTACCTTCCTCTCCTTCAACTGGGAGCTGGCCTGAGGGAAGGGGTACTGATCCTGAAGCCGCATCTGTGCATTAGAGCAGATGTGATTAGCATGTAACATTATACAGGTTAGGTTAGCTAACCATAGCAAAAGGGCATAGCTGCTGGATACAAATTCACTGGGCTCATCTACACTCATCTAATTTTTGATAGCAACAGGTAGCTAACGTCAGCCACAAAATGTTGGCCAAGCTGTTATTGGCTTCAAAACAAGTTCTGTGAATAAATACCTTTCTTGTGAAAATACTTGGTGACTAGCTGTCGACCTCTTTTATTATTTTCCTTTTGCTGACGTTTTTTCTTTCGTTTCTGAGCTCCTGATTCATGAGCTGTAGAGGACATTTTCCTGTCAGTCTGTTCAAGCTGCAAGCTGCTGGTGCGCTGCTGTGCCGCCTAGTTATAGTTGAAAGTGGGGGTGCAAGATTAGTAACTGGCAGGCAAGGGGTGGTTTGGAGTGGGTCAGGCACGACCACCTCCATGGCAGAATTTTTTTAATTTAATGAACACCTGTACGTGCAATTTCCTGCAATATAGAGCACAGAACTGTCTCAAAATCCTATGGGATCCTAAAGGATTCCTATAGGGTTCCAAAAACGTATAGAGATTCCTATAGCATTTTTTGACTAGGGATGTTATCCTACACTTTAAGCTGTCTGATATCCCATTACCTGTAACTCTTGGGTCTCTTTCTCACTTCCTCTGCCTCCTCCCTGAGTCTGCACAGTCACCACATCATTCTACATTAAGGAGAGCAATACACTTATGAGTACACTGAACTGGTTTGAATACACAATCTGTATGCTACTCTGTAAAGAAAGGGAGAGAGGGGGGAATATATTATCCAAGTATTTGTGTCTTAATTTGTTATGTTATCCTACACTTTAAGCTGACTGATATTTCCATTACCTGTAACTCTTGTGTCTCTTTCTCTCCTTCTCTGCCTCCTCCCTGAGTCTGCACTGTCACCACCACATCATTCTACACAGGAGAGCAATACACGTATGAATACACTGAACTGGGTTGAATACATGATTTTTTCTTTTTTCTGCCATGTTCTACCTGGTTGGCTGGCCACACACACACACACACACACACACACACACACACACACACACACACACACACACACACACACACACACACACACACACACACACACACACACACACACACACACACACACACACACACACACACACACACACACACACACACACACACACACACACACACACACACACAGTGTGCAGGTTAGTTACAGTAGGAGATGGGCTTCTATCATATTATCTTCTATCATTCTATAATTCATTCTTCTTTTATTTTCAGGTAGTTGTACCTTAAGAGAATTGAAGGCTGGCATCTGTAAATGCAGATAGATATAAGTACTTTATTCTTATTTTATTATCATTATTTTCTTTCCAATGAAATGAAATGAGAAAATAAGTGGTATATGATGGAAAATATGAAAGTCAATGCTTGAAGGAAAATGGACTTCGGAAATCAGTTTTTTATTTTCTGTTCTGTAAAAGTCTTGTCGAATGTAATGTTTTATATTTTGTGTGGACCCCAGGAAGACTAGTTGTTGTCATGCAACAGCTAATGGGGATCCTAATAAACTCAAACTCTAATGGGCTTCGATCTACCAGGTAGCTAGCTAGTCAAACACACACACTGGTTGATGTTACTAGCTAGCTAGCAAATGTCAGCTAACCGCTAGCTAACATAAAGAGTGACCTGTAATTCAATGCAGCGAAAATGAAGAGAAGGTGATGATTATAAATGTGTTTTATTGTATTGAGTGGTAGAAGTAAAGACATGTCTAACATATTCTTTGTTTGAACAACTTACTGAAAAGGTCTGCCACCAATGACAGACTGGTCGCGGTGATTTACACTCAGCCTACCTGCATCAGGACTGCTGTGGGTGGGAGGCAGTTGATCAAACCATTGTGAGCGAAATGCGGGGGGGGGTCACAATCTTTGGAAACTTAAAAACTCGCTATTAAGTGTCTATAATCAGCACAAGTTCTTTCATTGCGTATTATTAATTCGATTGAAATTACATACTTATGTTTACAGTGATATATTGGGGGGGACATATCATATTTTTCATATGATCAAAAAGTGGGGGTGCAAAAGCACACGTTTGCTCCCCCAAGGTCAATTGTGGGTATGCACCTGCTCCGCTTGCTCCATTGCTCAAGCGCCCATACCATGCAATGAATGAAGGGAGGGGTGCTCATTCTGTCAAACAGAGTAACAAGCACCTGTTTGTTTCTTTTGTGACGTTTTTTTTTAATACAGGCAATTATACTTTTGAGTCATCTACATTAACTTACTTTAGGATAATAATAAAACCATATGAATAAAAAGATAATAATAGTGTTCTCTGGGCCCCCCCCCCCAGTGCTGGGCCCTTGGAATCATCCTAACCTCCCCCCCCCAGCTACGCCCCTGAGTGTGACTATTACAAAATAAATAATTATTATATTAATATTGACAATAACAACCGACCATCAGGGAGCGTTCTCATGGCGTCTATTATCAACGCTATGGGAGGTCTATGAAGGTCTATGGGACGCCCTGCCCGTTGAAAACAGACTCTCAAGGGGTACCCTGTCCGTAATAGAGTGACGGGGAGGGGCCCTGACAGTCCGTCAACGTGTGACGGGTTGGGAGTGAGAACGTGTTGCTTGGACAGTGTACTTCTCCAGATCATTCACCCACTTCTGACCTCCTTGGGTGAGTGGAGGTAGCTTTGCCACTAATGATTGCATGTCCCTGTGAGTCCATGATTGGTATTCAAATCGTCCTTCTCCAGCTGCTATCAATGGTAACATGTGTCTTGTGCAGTTCTTGAGTCTTCCAGCTATAGCTACTGTTCTTGTTTCTTGTTGCTCGTTTTCTGAGAGTGGTGTAAGACTCCGTTGTTGCTGTGACGGTATACAGAGTGTCTGCTGGTTACAGAATGTGTACTGCCGTTGTCCTTCGTAATATTGTTCGTCAGAAGAGTAGTTTGTTCGGCGTGTTCTTTGAGTTCTTCATTCTTCTTGTTCCCTCCTTTCTCTCTGTTGTCTATCTGCCATCATGACTTGGAATCTTTCATCTTCTTGTCGTCTTTGCACCATGCGTTCTTGGTATTCCTCTTCTGTCCTTTTTCTTTCTGCCATAATGTCATTATGTGCTTCATCTGCCTGTCGTCTTTCTTCCATTCCTCTGATGAGTTCTGCTTCCATTCTTCTGCCGAGTTCTTCCATTCTTCTGCTGAGTTCTGCTTCCATTCTTCTGATGAGTTCCTCCTTCAGCTGGTTGACACTGGATAGGATTCTTACCTCATACGCCAATTCTTTCACATTTGGGGCTTGAATTGAAGCTTGGTGGGAAGGGTTGTTCTCTGATATGTCGGGAGGAGACACTTCGGTCAGGCTTGGATACTGCTTTGGAGTTTGGATAACTGGAGCCTCTTCTGTTATTTCTGTCTTTCTTTGCTGGCAGATCTGCTTCTTGAACCACATACATGCTATTTGTTGATTCTTTGCTGACATATTTCAGATGGAGTATCAGAATTGTAACGGTTGTTTTCCTGTTGTCAGCTTTGTTGATAGCGCTTTTTCCAGGCTTAAGCCAAGAAGTTCGTCCGGCTTTCTCCCAAGCTTCTTGCTGATTTAGGTATTCTCCATTTTCATAGTCAACTGCAGCTTTTCTATGGGCTCTTGTTGGTCCAGGTTGATCAACTGCTGGAATCAATCCTCTCGTTTGCCATTGATCAAACAATTCCTGTATCTGTTTCCAGATCCTTTGTCTATCTGGTGGGTGTGTTGTAGCATCTGATCTGATGTGTACCTTTTCCTTGATGTCTGCAGTTGACCTTGGCACTGCGGGTGCTCTTAACTTAGTTTATTTTGGTGACATATTTCTTAAGTAGTTGGATATGGTTATTAAGTTTATCAAAGATGAATTACTAATCTACTGAATAGCACCTTCGTTCCTGATAAAAAATCCTATGTCATCCGATCTTAACTTTAAAATCTGGGAATCTTTTTTTTTTTTTTTTAACAGATTTTGGAAAAATAAATTAAAATGTTGTAGAACTGAAATTGGAAAATCAAAATTAGACATACAATTTAAAAATTTGAAATCTGAATTAATAAATAAAAATGAACAATGTATGGTTTTGACTTTGGAATATGAAAAATTGTGAAAATCCAAATCTTATTATTATGTAGGGATGCTCCGATCGATCAGTCACCGATCGAGATCGGCCGATACTCACTCTCTACCGATCGATCGGTGCTCTCTAAACATGCCGATCGCGAGAGCCGATCGCATGACGTAAAATACATGACACTTTTCTCTGTGCGCGGTAAAACAAGCTCGCCAAAATGGCTTCACCGGTCTGGCATTATTTTAAGGTGTCCGAAAAAGACAGTAAAATAGCGGTATGCAACGTGTGTGAAGCAGAAATCCTGCAGCTCCGCCCGCCGGACCGGTAAGCGGAGCGAAACACACAAGAGTTAGACCTAACACACTTAGCTATTTGATCTACCTCTGGAACAAGCTAAACTAGTCATTATAAATATATGTATTCTTCACTGTCGGGTCACTCATTACTGGATCAGTGAGCTGCATGAGATACTGACAGGCTGTCAGGAGAGAGAGGGAGAGAGGGGGGAGAGAGAGAGGGAGAGAGGAAAAGAGAGCGCTTCCGCTCATTTCTCCCGTGTTATTATCCAAAGTGAATATAAACTTGAATAATGTAAATCATTTGAATGTAATAATTAAGTTGATTGTTGTTTGTGGAAGCTCCAGTGAATGAGCCCATTAACTGAGTTTTAAACATCACTTTAAATGGAAGATTTAAAGTGATGTTTAAATCTTCCATTTAGGCCCCGCCCACTCGATCGGATCGGCGATCGGTATCGGCCGATACTGATTCCGGCGATCGGCGATCAGCCCCGAAATTGGCGATCGGAGCATCCCTAGAATTATGCAAATGTCATAACTTGTGTTAGCTTCAATAAATTGGTGTTTTGGTTCTACAGTCTAGGTTGAAAGACTATTATTTAAAGTTTCTTATTTTTTTAATAAGAAACCACATTTTGTCTGTGTGGTGAAGAATGTATTAACTGTAATACTTCTTATGTCCGCTAGGGGAGCTGTTTTATTGTTAACTCCTTTCAAATGTATCAACTAGCACTTCCGGTTCATAAACCTACTTCCTGTTTATTTCCCCAAATAATAAAGTTCAAATTACTTTCTTTGAAAAGCATGAAAAACAAAACAACTTAATCTACTCTCAACGTTCATCTACACCAGGGGTGCCCAACCTTTTTTGAACCGAGAGCTACTTTTAAAGTTGCCAGTCTGCAGAGATCTACCAGTCCAAATAGAGAGGCGTAGCCATTACTGACAGCCTACTACCAGGTAAATACACACTTCTACTTGTATAAAACTGACCTTTGTACGATTAATACTTCATAAAATACTGCAGATCCTTTATCTTACCTCTTTCTAATCTACACACGTACAAGTATTTAACTGAAGTTACACAACAGTGTTGTTGATACAGAGTTGGAGTTTATTCACACGTCACTACAGTGGGTAATGTTTTCAAGAAACATTGAACAGTGCTGCCACATATGACACAGGGAAAAAAGAAAAGACTCTGAACCCTTTCTTTGCCATTATATAAAAATAGTGTTGCTACAAAAGTATAAATGAGGCTTACTAATAAGACGACTCAGATCTGAAGCTACACAGGAATCTGCTGCCAAAGTGCAATAAAAAAGACAAAATTAATAGAATCAAACACTTTTTTTGTTGCATTTTAGTAGAGTATAAAAAGAAATGCCTTTAAAATAGGATGCAAGCAACACTAGTTTCTTAACCTGAATTGATGATAGACTATAATCAATTTAAGTTTGCATTCTTATACCATTTTGTACAATAATTATAATGAATAAGTTCAAACAAACTAAAACTTACAGCTGATTAATAACGGTATCTAACTTGAGTTTTTATTATATCAAAAACCTGTTGAAATGCTACTGTTATTTTTACTGTCCCCCAAAAGCGCGTCGGCAGCCTCCAGGAATGCTTCTTTCACAACTTCGTCGTCTTTGAAAGACTTCATGTGTTTCGCAAGAACGTGACTGACACGATAAGATGCTATGGAGCAGCCTTGCTCTTGTTGTTGGGCCTGGTGAAAATGGGCTGCTGTGCATTTAGCTGTCCTTTCAGGCCCCTCCCCTTTTGGGAGCATAGGGCAGAATTAGGAGGGAATTCCGTCTCATAGCGTTTGTGCACTGTTTTGAAATGCCGCTGCTAAATTACCCTTCTTCGATAAAGCCACGCTCGCATTGCAGATGAGACAGATGGACTTTGAATTGGAATAGATACAAAAATAATCATCCTCCCACTCGGAGTGAAAATTATATATTTTGGGCTTTTTTGCTTCTGCCATAATTGCGGTCTTGTGTGTGTGCGGACTGTCACTCCTGTTGCCACGGACAACGTCAGCGAAATAGTGCCCACTGCCCACTAGCCACGCCCCGATACATGGGGTCATGCCGGCCAATCACAAAGCTTTGATGCGTTCAAGTGCATTATTCTAGCACAGGAAGATTATGTTATAGGACATTAACGATAAAACAGAATATTGTTGTTCTATTTTTAGACACATCTCGCGATCGACTGGGAATCTCCCCGCGATCGACCGGTCGATCGCGATCGACTGGTTTGGCACCCCTGATCTACACCATCCCTGTGTATTTAATCAGTAGTTACCGGTTGTATCTTTACTCAAACTATTTTACCAACTTAAATACAAAACAACAAAATCTTCATTTATCTTAGCTCTAAATTATATGGATGCTGACCTTAAAAGCTGATCTCATACCAATCTTGTACACAATCTTTCCGGCTTAGAACATCACACAAAAATATACTTTTCGGCTTAAAAACTCCACACAATATACTTTATCAAACCAGACTACACCGGTTTAACACATCAAACATATAGACTAACATGAATGGACCCAGTCCAGTGTAAAACAGATCAAGTCTGGTACCTACCCAGAGGTATTTAACACAAGGTGGACCCAGTCCAGTGTAAACCAGATAAAATCTAGTGCCTCCCAAGAAGGTCTTAATACTATATAATATTCACATTAATCGGGCGGCGCCGAAGATACAACAGAGACAATAGCAACACTATATGCAATCTCCACACCACTCGCAATCACCACGTTATCACCACAGATCAATCTACAAATCACTTCCAACGCTTGCACCTAATGTAAGTTATTGAACTATACAATTTTTGAATTAAACAGGTAACTGTCTCACCTTTCGTTTAGGCCCAGTCAAAAACTCCTTTGTCTGCAGCCTAGTGTGATGCTCGTTAGCTTGCAGCCTTCCCCTCTCTTCCAGCTCTATCCTGCGTCAGAGTCCCACTCCAGGGACGCCAAATGTTAGCAATTCTAGAACCCTGAGAGCCGGAGAGACTGAAAAGAGTCAAGGGAAGCTTATAAAAGTTAACATCATTTAATTACACAAAAGATGCGGTGGTGTACAAATGAAGTTTGCGAGTGGAGGAGCTCTCCTCATGTGTTGGTCAGCCGAGGTCAGGATAAGAAGAGCTCGATTCTTGGCTTGCCCTTCCTGTTGTCATCTGAGGTCTTCTCCTATTGGCCGGCGTCGTGGGGGGCGGGTCCAACTGCCTTTTTCTGTTGCTAAATTACATCATTCTGGTCTCTGTGGTTATTTAAACATTCCCTAATAAACGTGATTTCAGCGTCAATAAATGAGTGTTAAACCCTATGTGTTTAGGGTACAACATCACATGTCATTTCACCTTCAATTCACGGTTTGAAAATGTAGCATTTCGCCACATGCTAATGCTAACCGGAAATGAAGAATTTTCAGAATAAAAGTGTTAAAGTGGACCTATCATGCTATATTTGAAACATATATTGTAGGGCCATACCTATATAAAGTATATAAATATATATATTTTTTCAGATCCTGCATTTTAGCCATGCCTCATTTCGCTCTATCTATTCAGCCCCCTGCAAAAACAGGGCTGGAAAGACCCAGCCCTGTTTTTGCAGGGGGCTGATTCTGTCAGCTGCAACTGACCACGCCCCCCTGCAGGACAGGGGAGTTGGCAGTTACTTTGGCATTAGGGCAGGGATATCTAGATACTTTCCAAGGTTTGACATAATGAATTGTGCTACTTTTAAAGCAAGCAATGATGTTTTCAAATCTGTAATCAAAAAGCTCCTCAAAAACGCTATCGACACAGTTCCTGCCGTTGCTACGTTAGTTCAAACAGTAACAACGGACTATTTTTCTTAGCCGATGCATGTCAATTTAAATCAATACAACTATTTTTTAAATCAATAAAATCATTTTCGAAATCCATAAAAGCATTTCAATTAATATTGGGAGTCATATCGTTACTTTGTTGAGAATGTGGCCATGTAATAAGTGGGATAATGTGCAGCGTGTACACCTTCATGCCAATCTAGATCCCTCCGCTTCGCCTCGGGCTCCTGATCAGCCTGTCGGTGTTCTTTTCCCCATAATGACCGCGTCGCTGCACATTATCCCTTACATATGATTATATAGTCATTATTCATTTGTTTTAAAGCAGGAGGTGCAAACGCTTGCCTCAGGGAGGGAGAAAAAGAGCCACAGCGGAGAATAAACAGAAGGGCAACCATGGCAACCATGCAAGCAAAGTCTTCTTCGCTGCTTTTGTGGCAGACTACAGCGCCACTTACAGGCCTGGCATATGTTCTACAGCGTCTCGCTTTCGAGCAGCAATGGCCGGCCGTGGCCCAACCTCTCATTCCCCTGATAGGTGGAGAATTGACCAACAGCCGTAGCGCCACTTTACTGACGTCAGGACAGTGTTCAAATCTGGATCAGTCTGTTTCAGATCCGTTGCAGCCCCTTTTTTAGAGATTTGGGTATGGAGGAAAATAGAGAGGGTTGTGTTTTCTGACACTTGGTGAGTTCCCTGGAACACCGGGGACACATATTCATGTATAAAAGACGTACAAAAGTGCATTTTGCATGATAGGTCCCCTTTAAGTTAATAGTTAGTGTGAACTTCCGTTTTTTTCAGAATATAACTGATTTAAATTAAATAGTGCATTTAATTCAAATTATGCCATATCAACATTGATTTTAATTTCTAACAATACCTTGTTTGTTTTAAACATCATAAATACACAAATAACAATGAATACTTTCAGGTTGTGTACCCGAATCTCCCGCTGGTCCAAACAAAGTAGGAATAGCATCGTTCTTCAGTGCCCTACGCTTTACATATCCGGCATGAATCGCTGAAAGGTTTGGGAAGCTTTGTTTCGTGAAAGGCTGGCAGAGGGTGTGGCCTCTGGGTATCCCCACGTCAGAGTGCCCAGGAAGTAAACAATGGAAAATGAGAAATCTCCAACGAGGCGTTTTGGGGAGGTCTTTTCTGTGTTAGAGTTTTACTTGCTACAGGGTGTACTTTGAGCAGAGGTTGCGTTAGACTTTTTTGTTGCCCGTCATTTTGACGGACAGGATCGTAACATTTCCATCATAATCCATTAATACCCGTCGGGTCTGTAACAACGAGCTGACGAGGGGGGGGGGTTATGCCGCGTTGTGCCGTGTTGTGCCGTGTTGTGCCGTGTTGTGCCGTGTTATGCCGTGTTGTGCCGTGTTGTGCCGTGTTGTGCATGCACCTCGCGGACATTTCAAAGATTTGTACGGCAAAGTACGGCTTGGGACCGATATCATTTCCTTTTTGGAGGGCATGCATAACACGGCATACCACCGGAGCCTCGCTGCGGGGAAACTTTGGCGCTGTTCCGAGTTTGATCAAAATGACTGACTGCTTTCAGATTTTTCCGTCATTGTTAAAAAAAATCCGTCATAGACGGAAAATATTCGGTTAACGCGTCCTCTGACTTTGAGGGTTTGTGACTCTGCAGACCGTTTACATGCATAACAACCTTCATAACACACAAGGGGACGGGTAATAACCGGAAAAGCATGACATCGGACCTTTTAATGTATTGATTATAGGTCCGGGTCCGTATAGGTCGGTGTCTGGTAGGGGTGTAACGGTTCACAAACATTTCGGTAAGGTACGTACCTCGGTTTTTAGGTCACGGTTCGGTTCGGTACGTTTTCGGTACAGCAGAAAAAATTATCACAAAACATAAAATATATATATATATTTTTTATTATTATTAAACTGTGAATAATGTATTCACTCAAATAAATACAAAATATAATAAAATAAGCATTAAGGTGCAGCATTTCGATGAACTGAAATAATCTGTATTTGAACGTTACTGTACTAGTACTCACAAAACATAAACTATTAGTTTTGGGTTTTTAATTATTATTAAACTGTGAATATTCACTCAAATAAATACAAAATATAATAATATAAACATTAAGGTGCAGCATTTCGATGAACTGAAATAATCTGTACTAGTACCTAAGCAGCCAGTTTGACATTATGACTTGCTTGTCATTGTATTTTCATGTTTTTTTAAAGAAAAATGTACTTGTCCACATTGCTTGCCGAAAGGGCAGATCTGCTGGCACTAACAATGTCTCCTGCTGTGGAGAACACCCTCTCGCTGGGGACAGAGGTAGTAGATACAGCCAGGTAGCGATTTGCTAACATGGCAACATAAGGATATTTGGCGTTTGTAATAGCTTTGGCTCGGTCTGAACTTTCTGCGAGTGGTGGAGGCTTAAATGCTAGTGGGAGTTGGGTTTGCACTTCAGTCTTTTTTCTTTTGGTACCGGTGATATTCACGTTCGGGTGATGCCTTTTCAAATGAGTATGCAAGTTTGATGTATTGCCAGCCGCGTAACCAATTTTAGTTTAACAATGCCGACAAACAGCTTTGGTTCGGTCCACCTGTCTTTGTCCGTCATCCTTGTACGTAACTGCGAAACCAAAATGTTCCCAAACCGGAGACTTCAATGATGCTGGAGGATTTTCGAGCTCAACTTTATCTGCGTTCGCCATTTCGACAGTTCCTCAAATTACTGACTACATTTGAACGCATCCCTGTGACCAGCTCTCATAGTATGCCTCTCGTCCAAAGAAATGACTTGGTCGCTCTATGACGCGTTGAACCCAATGTGAGCAAATTACTCTGAATGCTGCGACGCAGCACCTGAGATTACTTCCAAAAAGTTGTTCAGGTTCTCTTTTTTACGTTTAACGTTATATTCGTTCGGTACACTTCGGTACACACGTGTACCGAACCGAAGGGCCCGTACCGAATAACACCGTTCCACCCCTAGTGTCTGGGTCCGGATCCGGACCACGGTCCGCCTGTTGCCGACCCCTGCTATATAGTATGAGTAGAGAGTAGAGATGCAAACTGAGGCAGCGACGAGTTGAGCCTCACCTCGGATTGCGCAATCCCTCACAAACTAGGTCAGGGGTACTCAAATACAAATGTTAAAGGTCCAAAAAAATTGTTTCAATAAGACAAAGGTCCGTTTATTACCGTCATTTAACCCTTTAAAGAATTGCAACAAGATTCTTAACACAAGGTTGCAAAAACAAAAAGTCTCTGTATGCAGCAGTTTTTATTGTTATTGTGTCTGTGCTTGATCCCTCACGGAGCCTACACACGGCGGCGTGCGTTGCCGCTTCAACGCTTCTGCCCATTCACTTTGAATGGGGTGACGTCACGATTCGCCGAACTGCATTGTGGGAGCAAAGCGTAGCTTCTCTCGCAGTGCTCGCTGCAAAAGTAGAGCAATGTTCTACTTTTGCCGCCTCGACGGAGGCGTCAGCCAATCAAATCCCGTTTATGCAAATCTGCCAGTACAAACGCTAGCCAATCAAACCACGTGTATGCTGGGAGAGCCAGAGTCAGAGCCAGACCGCAGTTCATTTCCTCATATGCCAAAAAATGGAGGAGAAAATAATCGTAGCGGGAGGGAATCACCCGGTGCTTTATGATCAGTCCCTGTTCACCTACCGGGATACAAACCGGAGGAGCCAGGCATGGAGGGAGGAGGCAGAGACAGTGGGTGAAACTGGTAGGTTTTCGCCTGTTTGGGGAGTTTATATCCAGTGTACTTCGTTTGAATGGACAGCTAGCAGACAGACAGTATTTAGCCAGCATGGAATGTTGCGTAAAATAGCACCATAGATATTAATGTCATAAATGTTCATCATATAAAGTGTGACATGTAAAACCTTTTATGCAATTGACAGGAGAGATTCATGTGATTGGTTGTTGGTCGCGTTGCTCGCGTAAACTCCCCAAGCTCAAGACACGCCCACCGCCAAGCGGCAACGCACGCCGCCGTGTGTAGGGGCCGTCAGAGTCGC
Organism: Pogonophryne albipinna; assembly: GCA_028583405.1. Classification (NCBI taxonomy): domain Eukaryota; kingdom Metazoa; phylum Chordata; class Actinopteri; order Perciformes; family Artedidraconidae; genus Pogonophryne; species Pogonophryne albipinna. The sequence goes on from CM053246.1 coordinate 1,700,824, forward strand.
AGTGTAAGAGCTGCAGTTATGAATAAAGGCAGCTGCACCCTCTTTCATTCAGCATTATTGCTTTATAAATGTCTTGCCCCCTTGTGTGTCCACTGAGGTTCGTCAGACCCAACACATCTTCAACAAACTCCCCCTTTGCCTCATCATAAAAACTCACAAACACCAGCAAGTGAGCATTGTCAGTGGTGTCAGTGGACTCACCCACAGCTAAGGAAATGCACTGTGCATTTTCTATTCCATCACAAAGCTGATTAATCAAATCACCAGCCAGTATGTATGTTCTTCTGGTTGCTGTGGAATCTGAGAGGGGGATTTGCTTGATTTTACCTGTTATTTCCTCTTTTTGTTTGCCTTCAAACATGGTCTCCATCACTTCAGTCATGCATTCTTTTATACTTCAGTTATTATCCAGTGGAAAGTCCTTACCTACTGGCCTAGTTCAATCAAAGTGGTTACTTTTTTGTGGCTGGGCAGTGTAGTTTTACACACGTCTTATTTGACTTTCTCAGGACTTAAAACTGTTTTTTGGGGGCAGACCCCCACAAATAAATATGTCACATTATATAATGACTGTCACCGAGTCATCATTTTGAGAAAAAGGCCTTCAAAGTTTCCTCTTCTCTGGAATCCATCGATCTGATTGATTATTAGTGGAGCAAATGATCAAAATACTACGGAGGGAAGATATTTTCGTTTGGAGGGGAAGCGTGTGTGTGTTTGTGTAATTTTGCGTGTATTGTGTTTGTTTCCCGGGGAAAACACTCACGAGAAACACCGGCTGTTGTTATGCCTGCTGTGACGTTAAGTTACTCCGTTCTCCGCTTGTAATTATGCCGTCACAAGCTTCAAAGTTGTATTTATCATCTGAATTTGCCGAAACAAGTTTAATATTCTGAAAGCCAAGACTTTGTTTAATTGAAATCAGATGAAAACAAACTGTAACGGACCCTGCCGTGTTATCTATGATTACTATACTCTTACATTCATAATGTCAGCCGGAGGGAGGGGGGACGGCGCTGCGGAAGAGCAGATTGCGAGTGAGAGGTGCCTGTCATCTTCCCTTCACAAGCTTCAAAAATGTATTTATCGTGTGATTTTGGAAATAAAAGTTTCATATTCTGAAAGCCAAGACTTTGTTTGTTTAAAAAAAAAAATGTTAATTTAAAAAAAAAATTTTTACGGAAATCCACGTTTATTTTGAAATGAGCCGTTGCGACTTCCGACTGATTTCGATAGAGCGGGTCACAAATCGTCCGTCACATGTAAAAACTCGCGCAAGAGCAATGCATATTTGCATATTGGTCAGCCGTCTCTAGACGGTCTAGACGTCAAGTGTCCTATTTGGGTTGCCGTCCGGAGTTTTCCAATATGGCGGACCATCTCGCACATGCACACTGCAGATAGGGCAGGGCTGCAGATCGGGTAGTGACAGGGGCCGTTTCTCAATCGCGAGGAAATTGGCTTCCAAGCCAATATTTCAAGGATACTACGTCATCAAGTGCCGCCGAAGGACTGTTCCAATCTCCAGCATACTTGGAATTCCACCGAGGCCGCGTCCTTGGTTTGTGGGTAATTTCGAGGCTGCACATGTGTAGACTCCGCGGTCTTAAAATCCCTACAATGCTTTGTGCACGGACCAATTTCCCCAAATCTGTGGCGGAAAATGTAAGGCGGGGCTTCTCTTGTGATGCACACTTGCTAGCCTGTTCCACTCTTCATTTTCCGAATGCCAGGAAGTATTCTTGCCTCGCTTCTGAAGAAAGTGACTCGGAAGACATGTGCTACCAAGCAAGCGTACTCGACATTGAGAAACACCCCACGTCTCCACACTCCATCCCGTCCATCTGATCCTGTCGCACTTCCGTATTACGCTACAACAAACAACACGTGAATCTGACCAATCTCCGTCCACTTCCCTGGTCCCCTCATCCAATCGCAAGGCGACGTCATCTTTAAGTGGCCCTCCTCAACACAAGCTCCATAAACAAAAACAAGAGCCACATTCAGAATGAATTTATAAAGAGATATATCACTGGATATATCACTGAAACCTGGCAAAAATACCTCGAATATTTTTCAACAAATCAAGTCACTCCATCAGGATTCTCCTACATTGACCAACCTCGTACACAATGGCGGGTGGTGGTATTGCTACCGTCTTTAAAAAGGACATTAAAACTATCTCCATCCCCGATGTTCCTTCATTCAAACACATTGGCCCTTCATTTCTCTAATTCCCCTCCTCGACTCCCCTCCTCGACTCCTATCCTCGCGTCTTAGTCCCGCCCACAGGAGATGCGAGCGGAGGAGCCGAGGAGAGAGGAGGGGAAGCAGCAGGCGCTTAGAGAAATGAGAACTCCTCTCCTCTGAGCGGTCATTTTAAAGAGACGTCCATTAATGATGACAGGAGGCACAGCAGCCCTCTGTCTGATGGACAGATGTGTTCATGATGACTTATATATTTACTTTTAATTAATTGACAGTGCGGTATAATGAGACAATAACAGGCTACAGATGCGGACATATATACACACACATATATATTTATATAAATATACAGCCCACTCTCTTCAGTCTGCGTACAAATGACACGACTTTGCAAAGGCGTGCAATAGATACGCAGAAGTCCGATTTTGCGTACATATGATACTCCCACGTTACGTTTATTATGAACGTATGTCAAATACGTTTTTATTCTACAATTTTCTCCCACGTTACGTTAGTTATGAACGTATCTTAAATGCGTTTATTTTCTACATATCTTTGCCATTTATTTAACCCTAACCCTAACTATAGCCCAATAAGCTGCTGTGTCGTTTATTGCACCGCAAACATTAAAACTGTCATTGGAACGGCGATCAAGCCTGAAGCCACAGAGCTCTTTGTTTTAATGTTTGAGGTGCAATATCAGCGTATCATATGCACGCAAAATCAGACTTCTGCTTATCTATTGCACGCCTTTGCAAAGTCGTGTCATTTGTACGCAGACTGTGAGACCGGGTTGAAATATATACCAGTTCAGAATCAAACAAGTACGAGAGCACTCTCATAATAACGTAACACTATCAGAGACTGGATATATCCCCCCGTGATGAAAGCAGTTACTAAAATAATATCCAGGGGATGCATGCAGAGCTGTCGAAACCAGCCCGAGCACACAACCACCAGACTCACAGCCTCGCCGCGTCCCGCCGTCTCAGGCTGAAAAATCTGCGGAGCTGCAGCTGAGAAAAGATTGAGTGTGTGTGAGGAACAGCTCCGCGGACGTAACGTAACGGCTCCGCGGATTGATCCATTTGGGTATGGTTACGTCACTATACCCAGGAAGAAAAAATGGAAAATGAGAAATGTCCAACGAGGCGTTCTGGGGCAGCATAGACAGGTCTTTTCTGTGTTAGAGTTTTACTCGCTACAGGGTGTACTTTGAGGGTTAGTGACTCTGCAGACCGTTTACATGCAGAACAAGCTACATAACACACAAGGGGACGGGTAATAACCGGAAAAGCATGTCATGGGACCTTTAAGTTAATAGTATTTTAACTATAAAATAAAACACTGCCATTTAAAAAGTACTGTATTTTTGTTTACGATAATAGTGTTTCAACTGTAAAATAGAAACTTTAATGCTATAATTGTAAGTTACAGTATCAGTATTGTAACTGTAAAACTATTTCTTTATTATAGTATACTTCATGTCATGCTGGTAATTTACAGATTACCAGAAATTCTTGACACAATTTTAAAGCTCACCAATAACTGCAGGGAGACAGCAAACAATACATTTTAACAATGTATTCTTAATTGTTGAACGGTATCAAGAACATGTATTTTCTTGTGCGAAATGGGTGAACATCATGGCTACCACAAATGTAGTCTTCCATTCAGGGGCGGACTGGGGGGGAAAAGTGGCGCGGGGATTCATTGACAGACAGGCCCACTTAATGCCGGACGGCGACGAAATTATGTTACTTAGACGTCACTTCCCCCTTTTCTATCCTATGGGTACAGCCACTCCCCCTGAACCCTGTTTCCCTGCCAACACCCCCCCCCCTCCCCTATGCAAGCCCCTCCCTCTGAACCCAGGGCTCGCTACAATACTGTATACTGTATACACAAACTATACAAAAACGCCTTTACGCTTTTGGAGCTTGTTTATCCATCTGTAAGCAACTGCCAGCTAGGTCTCTCAGTCACTCACTCCTGATCGTTCACTGCGCAGTGACAGCTGCTACGGGCCTGATGTGTGAAAGTGAAACTATCTGATAGATAGAACATAGGCCCAGCCCAGCCCAGTGGGGTTAGGGAGTGGCCGGAACACTTACAAATGTGGGCCGGTAGGATTTAGACAAAAAAAAAATGTAATTACTTTTTTTTTTGTAATGTTTGGCCCTCCGGCCCACGCACAGCACAAAACTCCCGGTATTCCCAATGGCCAGTCCGCCCCTGCTTCCATTGCATATCCCATGTACAATTATCTTCCATGTCTTATAAACTGTGCTTAACTGACCAACAGCTGCAATTCCTACACTTATTAAATATTGTCACCCATAAAACAATGGATATTAATATCCAAAAACATGGAGATTGCATTTTTAAAACAGTAGCGATAACAAATCAACACAAAAAATATGAAGTCATTTCTTCTGCCAAGCCATTTTAGAGACGTGCTGTAGTCAGGACCTCGACACAAACTGGAGAACCCAAATGCACAGTCTTGAATGTAACAAAAATTGTCTTTTTAATGTCAATGAACAGAAAATCCCTCTTAACAGAGTAAGTACTGGAATAACAAAAAAAACACTCACAAGGAGGAAAAAAAACAAGTGTAACAAAAAGAGAACTTAAGATAAACTTAAAGGTGGGGTAGGTCATTTTGGAGAAACCAACTCGAGTGCGATAGAATTTGAAAATACACAACCGGATCTGCCACTTCCCTACAGAGCCCCTCCTCCAACACACACAAACGTGCACATGACCAATGAGGGCACGAGATAAGTTTGTGCACAGATGGAAGGCTGACAGGCAGGTAGGCCATCCAGTTATTTTAGCCGGGCCGGCTCAGATGATTGGTCGTGCTTTTTACAGCACTACCGCTTCCAAGGATGAAATCTTTTTATGGATTTTTTGTCAAAGCACTTCAGATATTCATTGCTATCGGGATGTTAAGAGCATTCCATGGAATATAACAAAAAGTGTATCTCGAGCCGGTTTCTCAAACTTACCTACCCCACCTTTAAGTCTACAAAAATAACAAAATAACAAAACCTGACAAGACTGGAAACGATCCTCTCTTTCCTGGCCTGGCACGACTACACCACAAACAAGACTAACAGACACAGGACAGGAGGGAGACGGGACTATTTAAACATGTGGTGAGTGGGAACAGGTGGAAACAATGAGGGGCGGGCTGACGATGGCGGGAAAACACACAAAGGGAGGAAGTAACAGGGGCGGAAATGAGAGACAAGAGGTAAGTACAAAATAAAACAGGAAATGGAAAACGAGACACGACATGAAAAACGGGGACTTAACTAGAGATGAATGACATAAATAGACAGACCTGACATGACGTGAATAAACATGAAAACCTGACTAAGCATGAAATGACAGACATAATACATAAACATAACTAACAAATTTGACGAGACACAACAAAAATATGAAGGTAGATATGGTGCAAAATACGAGAGCGTGTGAAACTTGATGTGAGCACTTGCAGAAAAAAAATCTGAGCTTGTGTGCATACATTTACACTTGTATAAAATATCCACGTAACTGTGAATCAAACTTACACTTGTATAAAATATCCACGTAACTGTAAACCAAATTTGAAGTCACAGAAGAAAAAAAAAAGTTTTGTAGCTTGTAGAAAAAAAATGAACTTAGTGATGGCGCAGACTGAAAACTCATCTCTTTCGACTCCACTTCGAGCGATAGAATTACTAACAAAGAACTGCTAACAGAGCACTTATATACTAATAAAGGACTGGCTTATCTAAAGCCAGTTGAGTAGCACTTGAAATGTTTGGCTCTATGAAACCTGATGTACTTATATGATTCTGTTTTCTTCAAGGTTGTATCTTCCCGGTCAAATGTACTTATTGTAAGTCGCTTTGGATAAAAGCGTCAGCTAAATGCAATGTAATGTAATGTAATGTAATGATGAAATGTTCACTTGCAGAAAAATACATATTTTTTAAATATATTTTCCATTACAACTGCAACTTGGTTATTACAACCTCTCAAATCAGTCATTACAACTTGACGAATCTGCACTGTGGCAGTATACATTGACGAATGTGCGGTCTTGACTTTTGCTACATTTCTTGCGATAAATGTGTCGCAAAAGTAATTTTCACCTGTAGATGTGGGGGGAGGGAGGGGGGTTGGAGCGAAGGGGCGGAGCTATCAGAACGAGGAGGCTCGAGTGACTGGAGACTGCGGGGCTAACGGTTCGTGTCGCTACCTATGGTCGCTACCAGTCCGCTGACATGGCGCGTCAATCAACGGTAAGTTTTGCCCAGTATTACTTTGAATATTATTATTGTGATTGAGGATTAAATCCGCTTTGAAGACCACCGTTTTATATCGTGCAGTTTAGCGGCAAAATAACGTCAGTTAGCCAGCTAACGCTAGCTTTGTTGAGTTTATGCTAGCTAAACAAGTAGAGGTTGTAGTCTACAGCAGTAATTAATATATTATAGCCTACTGCTTTGGCACTAACGGTTGATAACCGTTTATGAAAATAAAACCAATTGAACTGTACTGAAATAATGACAAGTTTTATAATTGTCTTGGGCTCCTGCTGTGTTTTTAAAGCCTTTGTAAATTATCCATGCTATTTTCTATTTAGAACGAAGACTTCAGAATCTTAAAATCCCTTAACGTTTGTATGCAATTGTGCTAAATTCAACACTGGAATCAAGCAAATATTAATATGTTTGCATGACATTAGTTATTTATATTTTGCCATCACTTAATTATACGTTTAATACATTTAAGTCAAGCTAAGGTACATGTGATGGTAGCTAGTTAGTGCTCTTACCTGTGAGGCCTCCTCCAAACAGCATAATAACCAGACTGTATCATTAAAACTAAATACCAGTTCTAGATCCTTGACTTTAGACAAACAATTCAAAAGACAACATGTATTTAAAGACCAATCTTTATTTGAATGTGCCTCTTAACCTGCCATAGCTGATACCAACTGCACAGGCCTAGTCTGTCACTTTATTTGACTACATGTGTTTACTTATACATTTAATAGGTTCACACCTTCTGTCCATATGTGCTTTTTACTTAAAACATGTTTGATTAAGTTTTGGTTCACATTTCAATAAATTGTATTTGTATTTGCATTCCTTTTGTCCATTATTCTTACTGAAAATGTTAGATCACACATTCACATCTGACTGAAGATTGGCCCCATTTATTTGTGACGTTGCAAACTCTGCGGTACAAGGCACAGGTGATGTGAAGCTCATAAAGCGAGGCAAATAGAAATAATCAGCTGATGGAGTGTAGATGTGGAAATAGGTGCATTCGATCAGCTGACTGTGTTTTCACAATAAAAGTAGTTTCTTAGTGAATGTCCTGTACTGGTCTTAAAATCTCATAACATCAGCTTTTAATGTTCCTCTTGGATGTTCTTCTTGACCCTCAGAGAAGGAGAACATGTCGTGTCTTTCAGGCATGTCCTTTCCTAACAAAAATGACAGGAAACATAAAACATATTATTGCAGAACAAGTGTGTTATTTATGAAAGCGGTGTGTTTGTGTGTTTAGGGGCTGAAGATATCATTATTTTGTAATTGTAATCAGATTATGAATGAACAGTATGAAGCTCATCAACATTGAAATATATTTTATTATAAAAATAATATTTAACTGTTATCAAAACGTAGTGCAACTGTAGAAGCTTGCTCTGTTGTCTCACTGAAAGAATCACTTTTACCACGTTTTTACAGACAATATTGAGAGATAAATAGTAGCAGTTCTCACTATGTGTTAAATATCTTTGCCTTCAATACATTAAATTAGAAAGCTGACAAAGTCATGTTGCTAAATATCTAAATGTAACTTTTTGCATGGAAAAAACCCTCAACTTAACTGATGTGTAGGTGATCTAGTATTTAGTATTGTTTAATGGAATGTATATCAGTTTATTAAAGTCAATACTTCATTTATTTAAACCAATATCTTTCTTGATTCTTTGTACAGTATGAAAAAATAGTCTTTGTACCTGTGCTGAAGTTCACTGCTGTGAGGAGTCCAGTTCTGTCTCTCACTCTCTGGTCCAGCCTGTCTGCATCACCTGGACACCTTAAACCAGGGTTGGGCAAATGGCGGGCCGCATGCGGCCCCCACCTCCTCTTTTTGCGGCCCTCAGATTAATTTCTAAACAACATAATTAATAAAATAAAATTAGATTTTTTATTTTTATTTTTACTTGTAGTACTGATACCGTCCACTAGACTCCTAGTTATGTCGCGAGCTGCGTAGATTATTTCAAATACCGCGAAATAATCTGTGACGCATTTGTGTGTATTGTGTTTGTTTCCCGGGGAAACCCTCACAAGAAACACGGCTGTTGTTATGCCTGCTGTGACGTTAAGTTGCCTCTTGTAATTATGCCTTTACAAGCTTAAAAGTTGTTTTTATCATCTGAATTTGGCGAAACAAGTTTAATATTCTTAAAACCAAGACTTAGTTTATTTGAAATCAGATGAAAACAAACTGTCACGGACCCTGCCGTGTTATCTATGATTACTACGCTTTTCATTCATAATTTCAGCGGGAGGGAGGGGGAGTGGTGCTGAGGAACAGCACAGTGCGGGCTGACAGGTGTCTGTGTTGACATTCCCCTTATTGTGGAATAAGGGGAATGCAGAGACTGGCTACAAGTGTTTTAGGTTCAAGTTAGACAACTAATGTCTGGGTTAGTGTTCATGACTTCATGTGTATGTCATCTAATTGTTAATCTCAATACACACATTTTCCGTGCTTTCCAATAGTTTAAAATAGTTTTATTCCACTGTTTAATAACCTGTTCAATACAAACATGCTTGTAAAAATGAAATAAAATGTCTGTGAACTGATATTTGTTTAGTGAGCTTATTAGAGGATGTTCCCATTTTTTGGGGATGTTCCCTTTGATTGTAAAATGTCAATGAAGATGTCAGACTTAGTATATTTGTTAATAATTACATACAACACATGGAATTTTTGTGTGTGTGTGTTCCAAGTGAATCTGCGGCCCCCTGGTGGCCAGTACATCAATGATGTGGCCCCCACCACCATCAAAGTTGCCCATCCCTGCCTTAAACAAACAGATATATATGTAAAGTACCATGTGTACAAACAATATAACTGATTCTCTTCTGTTGAACATGTTGGATTGTGTATTGTCCGAGTCAGGGTCCTTTTTATTTTACTGTAACTTTGGAAGTTGTGTTACCAATGCTTACTGTTTATTTGATACCCATTTGGTAATGCAATTAATAAAAACAACAAGGTTTGGGTTCGTTCTTCAGATGACTGTGACGTTAACGTGTAAGCTCAATAATGAACTCCAGCTCAACCAACCATATTGTAATATCTAAGTAATCATCTTGAAATATGACATTAATAATTGTAATATACACACATCTTATTGTGAGGCTGATTTCACATACACTACTTCGACATTAGCTAAATAGAAAATAGCATGGATCATTTACAAAGGCTTTAAAAACACAGCAGGAGCCCAAGACAATTATAAAACTTGTCATTATTTCAGTACAGTTCAATAGGTTTTATTTTCATAAACGGTTATCAACCGTTAGTGCCAAAGCAGTAGGCTATAATATATTAATTACTGCTGTAGACTACAACCACTACTTGTTTAGCTAGCATAAACTCAACAAAGCTAGCGTTAGCCAGGGCCATGTCAGCGGACTGGTAGCGACACAAACCGTTAGCCCCGCAGTCTCCAGTCACCCGAGCCTCGTCCTTCTGATAGCTCCGCCCCTTCGCTCCAACCCCCCTCCCTCCCCCCACATCTACAGGTGAAAATTACTTTTGCGACACATTTATCGCAAGAAGTGTAGCAAAAGTCAAGACCGCAGATTCGTCGATGTATACTGCCACAGAGCAGATTCGTCAAGTTGTAATGACTGATTTGAGAGGTTGTAATAAATAAAGTTGCAGTTGTAATGGATAATATATTTAAAAAATATGTATTTTTCTGCAAGTGAACATTTCATCACTAAGTTCATTTTTTTTCTACAAGCTACAAAACTTTTTTTTTTCTTCTGTGACTTCAAATTTGGTTCACAGTTATGTGGATATTTTTTACAAGTGTAAATTTGGTTCACAGTTACGTGGATATTTTATACAAGTGTAAATGTATGCACACAAGCTCAGATTTTTTTTCTGCAAGTGCTCACATCAGGTTGTACATGCCCTCGCATTTTGCACCATATCTACCTTCATACAAAAGGCACTGTTTGGCAAATACATTATCACTATTCTTAGATAATACACAATATTTTAAAACACTTTGAATACAAAAAAACAAATGCAAACATGTATTTTATTATTTAGTAGTGTGTAGGCAATCTGGCATTAATGGGGTGGAGTCATGGAGTTGAGAAAGAAAATAAAAAATAATAAGCCTGTACCCACAATCATAAGCTACGCTACACAGAATGGGGATAGGAGATGCACGTTATGAATACAATGTAACTCTTTGTGTTGCAGATGAGCATGGAAGAACTGTAGTGTCTGATCATGGAAGTGTCTGATCATTTAGACAATAAAGTAGCATTTTTTTTTTAATGCACGTCGGTGTACAGTAGGCTTTCTCCAGTAAGCTCCTTTCTTAACCGTCATGTAAACAAGGTAGAATTATCCTGCAGAACGTCGATTTCTCTGCCATCTATACAAGTAACTGGGTTTCTGCTTTTTAACACTGCAGACGGAGAAAGCACAGTGGAGGGCCTGAAAGGAGATCATATTACACGTAGCGACTCGTCCTCATATTTAAAACGTATCTGGCCAAAGCCTGTAGAAGTCTAAATAAGTCGATATCCACTGCTGAATTGGATATTGAATTATTAGTCAAATTCACACAATGTTGTGAGGAGGAGCTCTGCTTTGCCTGCCTATCCTCCTCTCACTGCCGTCAGTCCACTCCGACCGACACACACAATGTGGCCTTTTCTGATACTATAGTGTATCCCATTGAATCCTGTGCTGTTAGACAGGATACGTTTTGAAGAAGAAATACAACTTTAAAATCGGTCTAAATGATCAGATACATTAACCATAACCTTTTTCCATTCTCAACTGCAACACAAAATATAATCACAGCACAAAGTTTATTATTCATAAATTCTCCCCATAAAACAAAAACAAATAAACAAAGAAAAAGCTTCTATATATTGAGCCTTGAAAGTGCTCTCTATACTATACGCCTGGGATGGCTTATGACCATGAAATGAGAAAATGTAAACTTTGCCGTAGAGGTACACCAAATACATTGTTGGAAAGGTCTTGACTTGGAGAGCAACATATGTCAGTATGAAGATTCCACATGGCTCCTGCTTTGAAATACTGACCTTTGAACCTTGACCTCGGTGCATGTTTGAAGGCTTATATAAGCAACAAAAGGGACTACAGACATGGGACATACTGTTCTAGAGAGCTCTTGATCTCAGCTATCATGTGAGTATAGTCAAAACTGGGGGCACTGTCAAATTTGGGTCAAATATGGTTAAAATGTATTTAAAATCTGATTACACACATGTGTTTACCATCCCCTTAAACCCCTCAGTGTATTCTTAACACAAATATATTTTAAAAACTACGATTCCCTAGAGCCACGCTATGCAGCTTGGTACAAATCAGCACCACAGTTGTAGTTCTTCTGGATTGCAAAGACATAGGGTCTTAAAAATATATATCTACTAAGTATATACAATATCTAGTATAGCCAAACTAGTAATTACACTGCATAAAGATTATTTGTATTAAGAAAAAGATGTTGGTTTATTTAAGATATTTTAGCTATTCTAGAAATAGGGTTTTTCGGTTGGTTCTTTCTTTTTTGGTTACTCTGATCTTCTACAGTACATTGTTGGTTACTGTGATTATCTACAGTACATTGTTGATGACTGTGATCTTCCACAGTTGGTTACTGTGATTATCTACAGTACATTGTTGATTACTGTGATCTTCTACAGTACATTGTTGGTTACTGTGATCTTCTACAGTACATTGTTGGTTACTGTGATCTTCCACAGTTGGTTACTGTGATTATCTACAGTACATTGTTGATTACTGTGATCTTCTACAGTACATTGTTGGTTACTGTGATCTTCTACAGTACATTGTTGATTACTGTGATCTTCTACAGTACATTGTTGGTTACTGTGATCTTCCACAGTTGGTTACTGTGATTATTTACAGTTGGTTACTGTGATTGTTGGTTCTTGGACAGTGTATTGTTAGTTACTGTGATTTTCTACAGTACATTGTTGGTTACTGAGATTTTATACAGTTGGGACGTTACTACTGATATTTTTAAAGTAACTCCAGAGGTACAGTAATTTTTGGTTGGAAACACGGTATTATACTCTAAAATAGTATAGAGTAATTTACTGTGCACAAACACTGTAAATAACTGTGGATTTCACAGCCATTTTTTACAGTGTGCCTCTTCACCCACTACCGAGCCCACATCACCCCTGCCCTTCAAAACCTGCACTGGCTCCCCATCCGTCAATGAATACATTTAAAAATCTCCTCCTGACCCACAACGCACTCAACAACCAGCCCCCACCTCACTGACCTGCTCCACCACCACACCCCCTCCCGCAGCCTTCGCTCATCAGAAGCCAACCTCCTTTCTATCCCCAGACGAACCAAGCACCGGACCTGGGGTGACAGAGCCTTCTCCATCTCTGCCCCCACCCTCTGGAACTCCCTCCCACAACAAATCAGAGACTGTACTGACCTCCCCACCTTCGAAACACTGACCAAAGCTTTTAACTTGTGATTAACCTGTCCTTGTGACTAATGTGGTTTTTTTAACTTTATTTTCTTACATCTGTAAAGCGTATTTGATAAATAAAATGTATTATCATTATTATTATTACATTAATTGAATAGCTAGAGTTTCTTGTTTCTCTTCAGACTCTGATTTCTTGAAATGTGAAAGAAACACATGAATAGCTTAAATACAATAACCTGTTAAATACCAACCAATAGTATCTGACCTTTTTGTTTTGTGACAATGAATTGTAAGGAATTTCGCCAACTTAATTTAAGAGTTAGAGCCTACATTTCACAAAACTACGATTTTAGCAAAGTGTTAACGTAAAACACAAATTTGTTTAGTAGATTTTAATTTTTTCTTATTCTTTACCCTGTTCCCACCCTCTTCAGATGTTTTATGTTACATTGAAAGGATCTTTATACTCTGGTTGTGACATTGTACTGGTAGCCTTCACCAAAGCTCTACTGAGATATAGCTGGACATACTTCTGTCAAATTCCAACTCTGTTATTTCTGAAGGTATTTCAAAGATAAATGTATTCATCAGCTCACCTGAAACATTTGACAATCTATTTCCACTCGTATCTGCAGAATCAAAGCCCTTGAAAGTCCAAGCAAAGAAGACGACACAAAATGGCTGACGTACTGGGTGGTGTATGGCGTCTTCAGCCTCGGAGAGTTCTTCTCCGATATTTTCCTCTATTGGTTCCCATTCTACTACGCTTTTAAGGTGAGAAAAGACTGAAGGACCAATGATTGTTTCAAATTATTCTAAGCTTACTTTGGTATAACTTCAACAGAACTTAATTTAGTGTGAATTCTGCCCATTTTAAGGGCAGTTAGAATCGCTAAATGGAATTACAGATGTGTTAACCTGTTAAGTCCTGAGCCTGTTTTTCAGGTCTCAGGCTCGAAAATGACATTCCCAGAACAAATGACCATATCTTCTCTTCTAAAAGGGTTAAATTAATAATCTTTCTTCTCAAAGTATTGATAAACCTGTGAGTTGGATGTAGAAAAGTCAGAATCAATATAGATATTTTAAAGAAAATTCAGATTGAACATAGTAAAAAACTGTAAATTATAGTGTCCGTCCAAAAAATATGTTGTACTTATAGTGAAAACTAACCTTGGATGATGGGTTAGTAGACTAAAAGCTTTAGGAATCCAAAGTACAACATATAATAAGTACCCTGTATCAAGATTGATGCGAAACAAGTGATATTTGACCTTTTTAGACAGATTTAGCAAAAAAAACTCTTCTGGGGCCATTTGGGTGGTAGGAATGGCCTGCTCTACTATTTTAAAACGGAATTGCAGTTTTATTGCTTATAGATTATCAGAACATTTCAAAGGGGACACAGCCACATTGGATATTAACCTATGGATTAACTACACCGTCGTTTTTATCATTTTAATGCCATTGAAGACCAGTTTAGACATGACAAAGACAAAGGTAAGCAATGTTAGCATTGTGGGCTACCTATAGCGCCACTTGTTTTGATGTACGTTTTTGTTGATAACATCATGAGTGTGTATCTTTCAGTGTTGAGGTGGGCACCGTTAGATTCTGTGTCTTTACGATCATAAACAATGTGTTGGATGTGCAGCTAGGATAAGTAATAAGGGAGCTAGGAGTGATTTTCGGTGCAGTAATAGGTTAGCATTTTTTGCTCGGGCTAATTCAGAGGCTCACTGTTAGCATTGTGTGTTTTTTTTAATTATTTTTTTTAAAAGATCAGTTAAATGAGTTTTTTCTCGTTATATGGATATAAAATATTCATAGTTTATTAAATATTAAGGTTCCTTAGACGTTGTTTCCTGAAAATGACGCGATTTCGGCCCCGGAACCGGGTCCGTGGGGCTTAAGAGGTTAAAGGCTTCGGAATCCCCCCCATTGTAGTTAAAAACTGTAAAAACTAGGGCCCCCAAACTGCATCTTGCATAGGGCCCCCAAAAAGCTAGAAACGGCCCTGACTACGAAGCAGGGTTTTCGTTTAGCAAGATAACTTCTGGGATTTCCGGTACTACGAAGCTGGTTCCCTTTTTAGCGGGCTAGATAACTTATTCTGAACGGCTAGCCTGTGCCGGAGCAGGATAGCTTCCAGGATAAGAGATCAACTGTGCGGAGTTCTTCTTCTTCTTTGCTTTAATGGCGAATCGCTTCCACTTGGAGCATATCACCACTGTACTGTTGATTTATTTCATGTATAAACTACCCATATTGTTCATGTAGAACAGTGTTCACGTAAGCCTGCACATTGATTTTATTTTTCATTGAATGTAACCGTTTCAATAAGGATAAATCTATTATAGGTTGAGGTAGAAACCATGGTAGAACAGCTGATAACAACAGTGTGCAGAGTTTAAAGCGATCAAGTCATATTACAGGATAAAGGAAATACAGTTTAAACTGCCGTTGCAGTTAAAATCACCGTCTGTGTGAACGTGAAAATGAATAGAATATCACCTCCCATCTTCAGAGCAATCTGACTATTATATTAGCGTTAAGAAAGCTTACTTAAATATCTGCCACAACATACACTGAACAAAAATATAAATGCAACACTTTTGTTTTTGCTGGTGTCAGACGATCTTGGAGGTGAACATGCTGGATGTGGAGGTCCTGGGCTGGTGTGGTTACACGTGGTCTGCGGTTGTGAGGCCGGTTGGATGTACTGCCAAATTCTCTGAAACGCCTTTGGAGATGGCTTATGGTAGAGAAATGAACATTCAATTCATGGGCAACAGCTCTGGTGGACATTCCTGCTGTCAGCATGCCAATTGCACGCTCCCTCAAAACTTGCGACATCTGTGGCATTGTGCTGTGTGATAAAACTGAACATTTTAGAGTGGCCTTTTATTGTGGCCAGCCTAAGGCACACCTGTGCAATAATCATGCTGTCTAATCAGCATCTTGATATGCCACACCTGTGAGGTGGGATGGATTATCTCGGCAAAGGAGAAGTGCTCACTATCACAGACTTTTTCAGATTTGTGAACAATATTTGAGAGAAATGGTTATTTTGTGTATATAGAAAATGTTTTAGATCTTTGAGTTAATCTCATGAAAAATGGGAGCAAAAACAAAAGTGTTGCATTTATATTTTTGTTCAGTGTAAGTAACCGGATCAAAGTAACATTACGTAGGCTACAGTCCGCGGCACTGTGAGTGCAGACGTCGATGTGTCCCATTATCATTCATATCACATCATAATGTATCATATATTTCCTTATCTGAGTCAGCTGAGCCGTATCTGGCCGTGCACATACTGTATGCAGAAGTAACCAGGTTAGGTTGAACCAGCTTCGTAGTACAGGCCTCTGGTCCCGACCAGGGGGGTGTACTACGAATCTCAACCTATCCTGGATATGTTTGAGTTATCCGGTTGACTTAATCCAAAACAAAGCCGCTCCCGCTAAACTGTCCTACAACGCTGGCTATCAACTTGTTCGCTCAAGCCAGCCGTGTCCTATCTAGTTAGGTGCGCGTTCACATGAAAGGGGTGGTATCTGGAGCATTCGACCAATCACAAACATGGAGAAGCGTACTGACAGTGCAGCGTCATACTTCCTGAATGAAAAGTCAACTATAATATTAGACATATGAAGAAGTTAAACTTTAAACATCCATGACTTGCTTAAAATAATACTTATGCATACAGTAGGCCTATGTGACACTGTGAGTGTTGCACGGCCAGTTACGGCTCAGCTGACTCAGATAAGGAGATATATGATACATTATGAAGTGATATGATGTGATATGAATGATAATGGGACACATCGACGTCTGCACTCACAGTGCCGCGGACTGTAGGCAACGTAATGTTACTTTGATCCGGTTACTTATGTTGTGGCAGATATTTAATTAAGCTTTCTTAACATAATAGTATAATAGTTATAATAGTCAGATTGCTCTGAAGATGGGAGGTGATATTCTATTCATTTTCACGTTCACACAGTCGGTGATTTTGGCCGGCCGTCTTTCCTGCAACGGCAGTTTAAACTGTATTTCCTCCGCACACTGAGCTCTGATTGGTCAGCAGGCGTGGTGCTTTCGCTGAGTTGATCTCTTATCCTGGAACCTATCCTGCTTCGGAGCACAGACTAGGTTCCAGGAAAAGTCACCATGGAGATCTAGCCCGCTAAAAAGTGAACCAGCTTCGTAGTACCGGAAATCCCAGAAGTTATCTTGCTAAACGAAAATCCTGCTTCGTAGTATACCCCCCAGGTTAGCCGCACAGCATAAGTTACCATGGAGATCTAGCCCGCTAAAAAGTGAACCAGCTTCGTAGTACCGGAAATCCCAGAAGTTATCTTGCTAAACGAAAATCCTGCTTCGTAGTATACCTCCCAGGTTAGCCGCACAGCATAAGTTACCATGGAGATCTAGCCTGCTAAAAAGATAACCAGCTTCGTAGGACCGGAAACCCAGAGTTTTCCCTGAAGTTAGCCGGCTAAGCGAAAATCCTGCTTCGTAGTATACCCCCCTGAGGCCTGTACTACGAAGCTGGATTTTCCTAACCTGGATATGTTTGAGTTAGCCGGTTGGCCTAATCCAAAACATACGCGCTGTCACTAAACGGTCCTATGACGCTGGTTATCAAGTGGATCGCTCAAGCCAGCCGTGTCCTATCTATAGTTAGGTGTGCGTTCACATGAAAGGGGTGGTATTTGGAGCATTCGACCAATCACAAACATGGAGAAGCGCACTGACGGCGCAGCGTCATACTTCCTGAATGAAAAGTGAACTTTAATACTAGTCAAATATGAAGAAGTTAAACTTTAAACATCCATGACTTAAACACTTTATCCAGGATAAAAGCCACATAGCTGCACCTGCAAGGTGAATACAGCTGGTAAAAGAACAAGTGTTTGAATGCGTACATTAACAGGTTTATGATATCACTGCCCGTCTAAGACACGATCTGACTTTAATTACATTTGACTCGAGTGTTTCGCCAACTTAATGTGTTGCTTAAAATAATACTTCTGCATACAGTATGTGACACAGTGAGTGTTGCACGGCCAGATACGGCTCAGCTGACTCAGAAAAGGAGATATATGATACATTATGATGTGATGATGTGATATGAATGATAATGGGACACATCGACGTCTGCACTCAGTGTACTTATGTTGTGGCAGGTATTTAAGTAAGCTTTCTTAACGCTAATGTTATATTAGTCAGATTGCTCTAAAGATGGAGGTGATATTCTATTCATGTTCACGTTCACACAGTCGGTGTTTTTTGCCGGCCGTCTTTCCTGCAACGGCAGTTTAAACTGTATTTCCTTTCTCCTGTAATATGACTTGATCGCTTTAAACTCCGCACACTGAGCTCTGATTGGTCAGCAGGCAGTGCTTTCACTGAGTTGATCTCTTAGCCTGCAACCTAACCTGCTCCGGAGCAGGTTAGCCGCACAGCATAAGTTACCATGGAGATCTAGCCCGCTAAAAAGAGAACCAGCGTCGTAGGACCGGAAACCCCGAGTTTTCCCTGAAGTTAGCCGGCTAAGCGAAAATCCTGCTTCGTAGTACAGGCCTCTGGTGTGTGTTTACCAGTGTTGGGACTAACTAACTAATAATTATAGTTACTGTGATTTAAATGGGTGCGTTACTGCGTTACATTATGTGATGGAACTGAACCGAATCTCCCTGCGGATGTAACTTACAGGCGAATACAGTGATGTCCTCTCACAGTACCATGGAAAAGTGAGAGTGACCAGAGAGCAGTGATGATTGGTTAACGCGGGGTAACATTTCAGGGTAAGCCAATCAGAGACAGAGTTGGGCGGGTCTTGCCTTATGTGGAAAATACAGGAGCCTCATCCCAATACCCCTCCTCGGCTCCTCTCTTCCCCTCCTCCGGGACTTGACCCGGAAATCGATCAAGACACGCCATTTTGAACGACGTCCCAATAGCTGAAATGCACACGGAGGAGTCGAGGAGGGGTGAGGGAGGAGGGGTGCGGGAGGAGACGAAAGGGAGGATACCAAGCCCCCAGGAAGTGCGCCGGAGTCTGATGAGAATATTCACACTTTTTCCCATTGACTTACATTGGGAAAGAGTGGTCTGTAACTCGTTGGATAATTTTTTTTAAACTAAATAAACTACCCAGTATGAACACTTGTATAGCCCTTATTAAAAACATTCGTTCCTCAAGTTGTAAAAATGTGCTAATAACGTTATTCTGAGAGTTATTTCCCTCTGCATTATGAACGCGCATCTAACCCACGGGACCGCGCCGCCCGGCACGTTCATGTTACGTGTTCAGCACTACATTCGTTTATCTTTACCCATGGATGCACAATAAGAACGGACCCATATCGTCTTACTGCCATCCCACGGAGCTGTAATAATGGATATATTGCACATGTTTGCTGTAATTCATCATTTGTAAAATATTATCTACATGGGCTGTATGATTAAATCTTGTACCGTAAATGTTGTATTAAATAAAGTTAATATTACCGACGTTAGATTAACGTCCCTGTAGCTTATTATTGCACTAAGAAGCTTATTGCACTGTGTATATATATATATATATATATATATCAGGGTTTCCGCTAGGATTTTTTCTCGCCGGTCAAATGTTCGGGCAGAATTTATTTTAACGGACAAATTTGAAACTTACCGGTCATATTTCACTAATAATAATAAGAGTTGTGTAGCAGAGTTTCCGTTAGCAGGTAATTACCGGACTCTGACCGGATATGCTGATGTTTAAAACTGAGTTAATGGGGCTCGTTTTTATATTGCTTCAGTTTATAATCGTAACAGATCGAAAAATTCAGATTCATTTTTCAATAAATTATTCCACAAACAACATAATTATTACATTCAAACAAACTACTTGTAGTAGATAACGTACATTATTGAAAAGTTTACATCAACTTTGAATAATAACATGGGAGAAACGGAGCCTCTCTTTTCCTCTCTCCCTCCCTCTCTCTCCTGACAGCCCGTCAGTTTATCATGCAGCTCCTGCAGCTCGCTAAACAGAGGCGGGGCTTCAGGTGATTATGCAGAGCTGCGTGTCTCGGTCTGACTCAGCAGCTGATCTGATCTCTCTCTCGCGTCCGGTTATACCTCACTCGCATTTATGTCCATATCGATCAGATCCAGCTCTCCTGATCGGCCTTTATAGAGAGCACCGATCAAACTATTAAGAGTGAATATCGGCCGATAATGACCGGCGGCCGATCTATCGGAGCATCCCTAATTATTACCAGACATTTTGACCGGCAGGTTTTGAATTTACCGGTTTTTAATACATTTTACCAGCTAAAAAACGGTAATTACCGCCTAACGGAAACCATGATATATATATATATATTAGTGCTGTCAAAATTATCGCGTTAACGGCGGTAATTCATTTTTTGAATTAATTGCGTTAAAATATTTAACGCATTTAACGCATGTGCAGAATGGCCCGCCCCATACGTGCCACCAGTGGCAGCGCCAGGGTATGGCTGGGGTAGGCTACACCCATACCAAGAAATGGCTTAGCCCCACCATGAAAAATGATGTTAAAGTAAGCAAAATAAAGTCCGCCAACTCGCGCGGAGTAAATTGCACAGACAGTAGTTAGTAAGATTGATTTCAGTAGCCACTTGTCTGGAAATACCGAAGACCAGAAACGGTTTTGAAAACTTTTGTCACGTAGTGATCATCTTCTCAATAGAACATCTTTGATAATGTCGGTGTTGTTGCAGGAAGTCCCGACGGAGAATACTTTTGCTGTAGTACAGGGGTGCACATAACTGGTACGCAGGTTATGTGCGTAATCTGAAACTTGTGTCACAAAGCGCATTTGCGTACCGACGTACTTGTGCAGCTTTTCCAGAAGGCGGTTAGATCACCGGACGACAGAGTCGGTCTCCGTGTGCACAGACAGCGCTGCTGTTAACGTCGGTCTGTACAACGGAATTGTGCCGAAACTACGCCAACCGGCTGCGGAGGGAGACTCCCCCCCCCCCCCCTTCACTGGAGAACTGCGCTAAAACAGCTGATCACAACGTTCACACTCTCTGGTCACGAAGTACCCCACTAGCCGCCGCCCCCCCCCCCCCCCCCCCCTCTGTCGACTTTCCTGAAGTACTCTCCCGTTGATAGAAATCAACACGTAATGAATTAAGACCCCACGGTTTGATGATTGATAGGTGTGTGGGTTGTCTTTCATTTTGACACGCAGACATTTTTTATAATAAACATAGATACTGTATGTTAAATGGATATATCCGCCTTCTTTCATTTATCTTTCCATTCCCACAACAATATACATAAATAAATGGCATATTTTGGACATAGTTCGAATGGTGATTAATCATGATTAATTAATTTTTAAGCTGTGATTAATCTGATTAAAATGTTTAATCGTTTGACAGCCCTAATATATATATATATATATATATATATATACAGTGCAATAATTCTTCCATGCTAAATGAAGCTCTGTTGGATATCACTAGATCCTGTTACAGCGTAATATAAGTACATAACGATTGATGTTTACATTAGCATAATTACTAGCTAGCCGCTAGCTGCTAACTGCCGCCTCTTTAATATCAAATCCATCATAATAACAATCCATTACCAAGCTGTCATGAACGCACGGTGCTGTTACGTGTACGCAAATTGACGTGCTTGATGTGAACGAGCATTTTGGTTAAAGTTGCGCATGCGCTATGAGCGCACATACGGGTACTTCTCAGGCATGCCGGGTAATCTGTGACGTTTCACTCTCTCAAAAGTTGGGCCATTTTATCATCATGCGCTAATGAGCAACTCTCATAGGAATGAATGAGGCCCCGCCTCCCACGCTGTATCCAGTTCTTATTATACATCCATGGAGGATACACGCGAGCAGACTACGCGGAAGTGTTTTCACTACTCGCGTATAAAAGCCCCGCCCCCACCTTCACAGCTGGTCCATTTCAACAGAGGAAAACCTACAACTGGAAGATGAGTGGAAAAGTGCTCACAGCTCCGTGGGAATTATTATGTGCAATTCATTTCTAAAAGGCTTTCACATTACTATAATTATATTTTTATTTAAATGTAGGCTATTTTACACCAAAACGGAACACAAAAGCAGGACCAACCATCATACATTGAATTCCTTGACTAACAAGAGAAAGATTAATTCATTTCAATAAATATTTAACAACAAATGGGCCGGTTCTAAAGGGTTATTCAGTTAAGCCCGATGAGAGGGGATACAGCTGTGCACATGTCATCATTAACAGACGTCGTTTAAGAGTGACGTTTGAGTGAACGAGGACATCCCAATTAATACCTGAGGACTCCTCGTGTCTCTCGCTCGCATCTTACGGAGGCGGAGCTAAGATGCAAGGAAGGGACGTGAGTGAGGGAAAGGAGGAGTCGAGGAGGGGTATTGGGATGAGGCTACAGACACACAAACACTTGCTAACCACACACACATACACGGCAACGCCCACCACCAGCAGATGCAAGTATCAGCGAGAGCAGCAGCGCATTTACAACTTGGAGATATAACCACTATTTTCAATTTGTGGGGATAAAGGACGCAAAAAATATTACGGTCAAATGTAAATTGTGTGCAGGACAGAAAGCATTGTCCACATCGAATAACAGCAATGCCAATCTCCTGAAGCACCTAACGTACATGGGGCTATAAAACTAGTCGCCAAAGACCCCACCGTCTCAACCACTGGCAGTGCCTGTCAAAATGTCTAAACATATCTTTTGTGTTTTATTGTTCCACTACATTTCATAATGATAATTGCTACAATGATGGGGAGTTGTCTTTTATCTTACTGTGCCAGAACAACACAAACACTTGTATTTTTATTGTTATTATTTTTAAAGTAAAGTAACTTGTTACTAGTTACTTTTATAATTTAGTAACTAATAAAGTAACTAGTTACTTTTTTGAGAGCAGTAACTATAACTATTACTAGTTACTTTTTTTAAGTAACTTGCCCAACACTGGTGTTTACACAATAAAATATGCATAGTAATTTAATAAATCCTTCCAACACACATTGTAAGAACAGTTCTGTTTCATATGAGTGTTGAGAGCTGTTCGGGAATATAGGCTATTGCGATATGAAGCAGACACAATAAATCAAAATCCAGTACCATTCTGAAATCACCAGGATGTGTCTAAGTGATCTAACTAGGTTCTATTCATATTCTTGACGGGAAGAGCAGTGTAAATGGGCGTCCATATGCATTTGAAAAGCAATATAAATCACACAGTTATTATACAATTGGCTTTAAAAGCACCATCGATAACCATTACCCTTCTCCAATTCAAACTCTTGATGGGAAAAAAGGTCTAAATGGTTGGACTATACTGTACCCTACTGTATACATACAAAGGCCATTCAAGCTAGACGTTCTTCTGGAAATGTTCACATCAGGCACCTTCAAGTTAAACAATCAGGTGAACAACTTTAAGGTACATACCGCCACCTCCGGAGTCGGCTTGACTCGGTTTGCATTCATAAAGAATGCACAAATGTGTTTAATCGTTAATGTCAGATATGTACTAAGTAAATACATGTGTTCCTGCTCAAGATTAGATTCAACTTTATTGTTATTGCACATATTACAGGTACTGAGACAATGAAATGCAGTTTAGCTTCTAACCAGGTGCAACAAGCAGTGAAGTGAAAAGTAATGTACACAATAGACAGAATCAAATATAGAATGAATTGAATGATGAATAAACAGTGAGGGGTATGAATACACTAGATATACACAGCAGCCTGTGAGCAGTATGAACAGTGTGTATGAATATGCTATACACACAGCAGCCTGTGAGCAGTATACACAGTGAGTATGAATACACTAGATATACACAGCAGCCTGTGAGCAGTATGCACAGTGTGTATGAATACACTAGATATACACAGCAGCCTGTGAGCAGTATGCACAGTGTGTATTAATACCCTAGATATACACAGCAGCCTGTGAGCAGTATGCACAGTGTGTATGAATACACTAGATATACACAGCAGCCTGTGAGCAGTATGCACAGTGTGTATGAATACACTAGATATACACATCAGCCTGTGAGCAGTATGAACAGTGTGTATGAATACAGATACACACAGCAACCTGTGAGCAGTATGAACAGTGTGTATTAATACACTAGATACACACAGCAGCCTGTGAGCAGTGTGTATGAATACAGATACACACAGCAGCCTGTGAGCAGTATGAACAGTATGAACAGTGTGTATGAATACACTCGATCAGTGGTTCTCAACTGGTCAGGCCTCGGGACCCACTTTATACTTGGTCAATACATCGCGACCCAACATTTTGAAGCACTCAAATCTATTCAACAAAAAATCGTGCTGTAATATATACGCTTTTCAGCATACAATATTAATAAAAGTGAAGTACAGTGCATATATCCCTTATATCCCTTCACAGAACTAAAGTATGCTTTTAAAAAAGGTTTAATGAGATGATGGAATCAAAGCTGAACTATATAAAAAGGCACACATGCTGAAAACCCAACCCCAGCAGGGGGGTCTGGGGGGATTCTCCCCCAGGAGATTTTTAGAAATACTAACAAAAACTATGCATTCTGGTACACTCTGAGAAGAAAATAAATAAATCTATTACTAGCTACCCGACATATTAATAATATTTTATGCCATTGTTTGTTTTTCACTTTGTTCTGACATCTTGCAGAAGAGTAAAGAGGAGATAGTCTGTGTGACTTACTTTAAATTGTGGGTAAGGGTAGATAGCTCCCATTGTTCTGTGACCTGTCAGTCATCAGACCGGGGGTCATATTTCATTATGTGTTGATTTCTATCTGAAGTTGTAACCATGGATGTATAAAGAAGAGTTCTACCGCAAAGTTATTCTCCGTGGGGACTTCCGGCAACAATCTTGATTCTGATTGGCCAAAAGACTCGAAAAAACATCAGCAAAGATATTTTATTGAGAAGATGATCACTATGTGACAGAAGTTTTCAAAACCGTTTATGGTCTCCGGTACTTCCAGTCCAACGCCGACTGCATGCACAGTGTTAGAAAATCGGGCCTTCAAAATAAAAGTTTGACTTTTCCCCCCAAAAAAAAAAAGATTCCAATTAGTTTTTTTACATTTTTTTTTCTTCACTCACACATCCGCGACCCACTCCAAACGGATCCGCGACCCACTTTTGAGTCACGACCCACCAGTTGAGAACCACTGCACTAGATACACACAGCAGCCTGAGAGCAGTATGAACAGTGTGTATGAATATGCTAATATATATAAAGTATGAAACGGTAAGCAGTGCAAGTATAGTATCAAATATATAGATATTCATTTCATGATGATAAACATTGTGGAACAATGATGAAAAATGGGAATGGAAGTGGCGACGTAAAACTGACACAAAACAACAACAAACTTTTGCCGAGCCAATTGGAGAGTTTCATCAGCAGCACGGGGTAAAAACCACCAATGAGCGCTCAGCTCGAGATACCAGCGAGTCAGAGAGAGAATGATATCTGCATTTTCTCTTTTGGTTTGATTAAGATACATCCTGGGGATTGTGTTTACAAACATTGACCATACCGTTCACCACCCCCCATGTTGCCTATGCTGCAAACTCTTTGTTTAAAACTAATTGGCCATCGGAATGTGTGGAGGAAGTCTCCCAAGGGGGATGGTCACATTCCACAGCTCTCCCCCCCCCTCCTGTGATCTCCCAACCCCCAGTCTGTAGGTTTGTGTTCGCATATTTCAGTGTTAATTTTGGCAGCTGTTTTTGATTTAGTCTTAGTCTTTAGACGAAAATGGTTATTAGTTTTAGTCACATTTCAGTCATTCCTATCCTTCGTAGTTTTAGTCTAGTTTTAGTCGACGAAAACTCAAAACGTTTTAGTCAACTTTTAGTCTATGAAAAATTACATTTTAGTCAACTTTTAGTCAAAATGTGTCTCTATACTCTCTGAACGCTCCGTCCCCGGCAGATCTCTGTGTCCGCTGCACTGTCTGTTAGGCCCCGCCCCCCGCACACAGAGAGACACAGGGAGATCGCTCTTCTGGAGTGAAGAGAGCGGAAATAATGATATTGCAAGTTAGAAACGTAAGATGCATTTTGACAGACAAGATGGAAACTTGGGGGGAAATATGCTGCATTTTTAATGTCCGATAGTCCACCATTAACACCTTAGTCCCGTCTCGTCTCGTCAACGAAAACTAAATATACATTTCGTCATAGTTTTAGTTATCAAGAATCTATTTTTAGCTCGTCATCGTCTCGTCTTAGTGATGTAAAAAAGGTTGTTGACGAACATTTTTCGTCATAGTTTTCGTTGACGAAATTAACACTGGCATATTTAAGCTGTCGCACTTTCTGTTGTTTCTATCGCGCATTGCCGGTATGAAAGGGTCTGTGCCGGAAATATCAAACATTTAATAAAAGTGAGAAACAATGAACAAGACTTAACGTATTCATCAAAATTAATTATATTTATTCAGTTTGGATGTAGGATTGTTGACTTTGTTTAGAGCAGTGATCTTCTCTGCAGCAGAGAGCTAAGCGCTGTCAGACCGGAACTAACCCTGAAAAGTATTATCATCTGAAATTAATCATTATGTTATTAATATTAAATATATATAAGTATTTTTACAACTTGTATTTAGAAATACTCTGTTGTAATTATTGATGCATAAATGTGTTCATCCATTCAATGTGGCATCTGCTATAATGGGGTTAATGTATGATATTACTTAATAATACAATACATTATAATATATGATAATTACATTTGAGTTTTATTCATTTCTTATTTCATAGTTTCTCATTATTTTTATCGCTCATCTTATTTTTGATTTTATTAATCTGTGTGAATCTGTGCTATCCTGTTTTTCACTCTTACCCTGTTGCTGTTTGAACTACTGAATTTCCCCACAGGGATTAATAAAGGTCCATTTTATCTTATCTTATTTTAGGGTGCATTCACACCTAATAGTCCGCTCTCTGGTGCGCACCAGACCACAGTTTGTTACATTGTTTCATTTTTCAGAAGGTTCGGTTTGCGTTCACACGGGCAAAACTCAAACGGACTATAAACTTTAAACACAAGTCATGTGCTCGGAAATGCTGTTCAACCATTGGTCAGACATTAAGGGGGTAAAAACACAAATCCCTGCAATTTCTAGCGGAGCCTCCGCCATGGAACATCGGCACTTTCGGCAGGTTATTCTCATGCTGCTGTTAGTCTGGAGATCAACAGACACTAGCGGCCCGCGCATATGATTATATAATCAGACGTGCGTTAAAAAACATTATTACATGGCTTTGTTGAATACTCGATTCTGATTGGTCAATTCAGAACACGTGACACGTTGTTAATCCAGAACAGACAGACCGCTGTCAAGGATTTATTGACCGTTGTTAAGGACGCTCACATCTGCACAAAGAAGTCCGTTCGATTTAACTGTATACAGTTTGGCTGTTGGCAGTTACTTTGGCATTAGGGCAGGGATATCTAGATACTTTCCAAGGTTTGACATAATGAATTGTGCTACTTTTAAAGCAAGCAACGATGTTTTCAAATCTGTAATCAAAAAGCTCCTCAAAAACGCTATCGAAGCAGTTCCTGCCGTTGCTACGTTAGTTCAAACAGTAACAACGGACTATTTTTCTTAGCGGATGCATGTCAATTGAAATCAATACATACAACTATTTTTTAAATCAATAAAATCATTTTCTAAATCCATAAAAGCATTTCAATTAATATTGGGAGTCATGTTGTTACTTTGTTGAGAATGTGGCCATGTAATAAGCGGGATAATGTGCATGCCTTCATGCCGATCTTGATCCCTCCGCTTCGCGTCGGGCTGCTGATCAGCCTGTCGGTGTTCTTTTCCCCATAATGACCGCGCCGCTGCACATTATCCATGAGAGACGTTCTGCAGTAAGGAGGGGCGTTTCACCGACGACAGGTGTTCTTACTTTTATGTAGTTGACGGAGAATTTTTACTTTACACAACACTGTTCAACACTTCATTCTGCTTCACTCTAACTAAACAACCGCGGATGTCTTGAAAGACTCTTTCGCTAAATATTTTTGAAGATATCCGCGTTCTTATGACACGTAAATACTACGCTTCCTATGTTTTGGTGCGGATCGCGTTCACACCAGCAATGAACTGCTCCAGAGTTCACTAGCAAGCGCCCCGAGACCACCTATTTTAGCGGACCAGAGTCCGGTTGTTTAGTTCACTTAAGAGGTCTCGGATTGTGTTCACACCGACCCAAATGAACCGCACCAAGCGGCTAAACGCACCAGGGTTCGATTCAACCGGACTATACAAGGCAGGTGTGAACGCACCCTTAATGTATAAGTTGATTTACTTCAATCTACTATACTGTGCAAAAACACCCCAACAATATTACAAAAAATATACTGCATAAAGCAAACTATATACTTTATTTGATCTAAAACATTGATGTTTTTTCATTATAGTAGCCTGTGAAAACCATAACAAATAAGTGATTGAATGCTACAGTATTCAGCAAACACAACTGCAGAGCTGCAAACATTGCAAACAGACTAAGTTCTCCCAGTTGTCTTTGTGTATTTGTGAATGAAGCGCCATCTCATGGTTAAATCCTGGAATTGAACAAATGGGGAAATTTGGCAACGCCCTCTAGCAATTTGGCAACACCCCCAGCCACTGGGATCCGCTGGGTTTTTGGTTGGGACACACCCATGTGAGTCCTATCTGGAATGCTACATCTGCACCCATCGATTCTGTGTCATCTCACGATGCGAATCGATGGGTTGGAAGTGCAGAAAGGATAAATAATAAGGTTTTATGAGTGAGTTTCAGTGCAGTAATCTGTTAGCATTTTTCACTCGTTGCTAATTCAGAGGCTCAGCGTTAGCATTGTGGGGTTTCTTTTTAAAAAAAAATTCAAATGATCAGTTAGATGAGTTTCTTCCCGTTACATGGATATAAAACATTCATAGTTTATTAAATGTTAAGATGCCCTTAGACACTGTTTCCTGCAAGAGGGCCCCGGTACCGGGGTCTCTCGGGCTTAACAGGTTAAGTGGTCTGGAATCTAGGCTGATGAATCAGATTCAAGATGTACATGAATATCAAGGTTCAAGGCTTTTATT
Organism: Pogonophryne albipinna; assembly: GCA_028583405.1. Classification (NCBI taxonomy): domain Eukaryota; kingdom Metazoa; phylum Chordata; class Actinopteri; order Perciformes; family Artedidraconidae; genus Pogonophryne; species Pogonophryne albipinna. The sequence goes on from CM053246.1 coordinate 1,730,003, forward strand.
TGGCATACGTACATAGCTACAGTGTAGTTATGTAGATGAAAATCTTAGGTCACAGGCTCCACCAACAGTGCAACACAATAAAACAGAAAAACAGAAAAAATAAATACAAACAAAATAGTAAAATAGCGAAATAGTGCAATAAAAGTCTATATACAAGTGATTGGAATAGGATATATTAGATACATAATTTGTAAGTTGCAGCCAGATGAATGTTATGGATGTTCTTTGAAAGTTCAGGTGTTTAACAGTCTTATGGCCTGTGGAATGAAACTGTCCCTGAGTCTGGTGGTTTTAGTCCTGATGCTGCGGTACCGCCTTCCAGACGGCAGCAGACTGAACAGTTTGTGGCTGGGGTGATGGGGGTCTTTGATAATCCTGAGGGTTTTTTTCCTGAGCCGCTGGGAGTAAAGATCCTCCATGGATGGCAACTCCGTCCTGGTGATGTGCTGTGCAGCTTTCACCACCCTCTGTAAAGCCTTACGATTGAGGGCGGTGCAGCTGCCGTACCAGGCTGTGATGCAGCCAGTCAGGATCCTCTCTATGGAGCACCTGTAGAAGGTCAGGATGCTCTCTAAGATGCACCTGTAGAAGGTCAGGGTCCTCTCTATGGTGAACCTGTAGAAGGTCAGGATGCTCTCTATGGTGCACCTGTAGAAGGTCAGGATCCTCTCTATGGAGCACCTGTAGAAGGTCAGGATGCTCTCTATGGTGCACCTGTAGAAGGTCAGGATCCTCTCTATGGAACACCTGTAGAAGGTCAGGATGCTCTCTATGGTGCACCTGTAGAAGGTCAGGATGCTCTCTATGGTGCACCTGTAGAAGGTCAGGATCCTCTCTATAGTGCACCTGTAGAAGGTCAGGATACTCTCTATGGTGCACCTGTAGAAGGTCAGGATACTCTCTATGGAGCACCTGTAGAAGGTCAGGATGCTCTCTATGGTGCACCTGTAGAAGGTCAGGATGCTCTCTATGGTGCACCTGCAGAAGGTCAGGATCCTCTCTATAGTGCACCTGTAGAAGGTCAGGATACTCTCTATGGTGCACCTGTAGAAGTTGCAGAGTATCCTGGAGTCCATGTTGAACCTCCTCAAAGAGCCGCTGTCGAGCTGTTTTGGTGATGGTGTTTGTGTGATGAGTCCACGTCAGGTACTCAGTGATGAATCCATGTCAGGTCCTCAGTGATGAGTCCATGTCAGGTCCTCAGTGATGAGTCCACGTCATGTCCTCAGTGATGAGTTCACGTCAGGTCCTCAGTGATGAGTCCATGTCAGGTCCTCAGTGATGAGTCCATGTCAGGTCCTCAGGGATGTGGACCCTGAGGAACCTGAAGCTGCTGACTCTCTCCACCGTAGTCCCATTGATGGCGATGGGGGCGTGTCCCTCTCTCTGCTGCTTCCTGTAATCCATAATCAGCTCCTTGGTTTTGCTGACGTTGAGATGGAGGTTGTTATCCTGGCACCAAGATGTCAGGGTTTCGACTTCCTCTCTGTACGCCGTCTCATCGCCGTCGGTGATCAGGCCAATGACGGTCGTGTCGTCAGCAAACTTCACAATTGTGTTGGAGCTGTGTGAGCAGTATAGTAAACCAAGTCAATCAATTTCTGATCTTTGTGGTTCCAGTGTCTTTTCCTGTTGTGGTGCATGGCTCCTATCTCGTGGAATGGCTCCCAGGTCATCTACAACAAAGTGATTCGGCCCATCTTCCTCCGCTATGAGGCTGTGGTGGACGACATGGTGAATGACATCGGCGGGAGGGCGATGAGTGCTGCTGAGGACATCACCAGAGAAGGTAAAGACCAGTTCAACACCAGTTAATTTTTTTATTAAATATGTGAGTACTTGAATATTTCTGCTTTTCTTCAGTCCTGTGCACTCTGATGAAGAATAAAGCTGTGGTAGCGCTGACACCCGCTCAGCCTGAAACCAAAAGTTTACCGAGTTCATCAACAGCTACAGTAGCTCCTTCAGATTCAAAAGAAGAACAACCAGTACGTATACCCCAGCTGCATCACCCACCTTCTGAAAACCTGAAGGCCTCTGTGTGCTTCAAATGAACTGAACACTGGACATAGTGGACACTGGACATAGCTTTCTGTTACCCCTTTTTCTAGCATTTCTGCTAATCTAATCAGGTCTTGACTCAAGTTCAGTATCTTCGGTATAGCACTTATCAGTCTAACCATGACTGCTGACATTTCAATCCTTCTTTCTCTGAAAGAGTTAGAGCATTCAGATTTTCAGCACCTTCTTGTAAAAACGGCTGCTCAAAGTTCCAGTTCTGTATTTATTAATTAATTGGTTTGGTGTTTGGAGATCTAACCAATTCAGACAGCCACTCAGTCTAATTTTCATTACATAATTCAGTCATTTTCATGCTTTTTTAGCAAACATGGTGACTTGTTTGTCCATCCCACACAAGAACTGGAGAGACCAAATACTTTGCAAAACAAAGTTCTTCAAAAGTGTTTCTTGCCAGTCTCTGATTGTATTACATTATTATGAGAGTGCTCTCATACTTGTTTGATTCTGAAATTGTATATATTTATATAAATATATGTGTGTGTGTGTGTCCGCATCTGTAGCCTGTTATTATCTCATTACACCGCACTGTGAATGAATTAAAAGTAAATATATAAGTCATCATGAACACATCTGTCCATCAGACAGAGGGCTGCTGTGCCTCCTCTCATCATTAATGGACGTCGCTATAATATGACCGCTCAGAGGAGAGGAGTTCTCATTTCTCTAACCGCCTGCTGCTTCCACTCCTCTCTCCTCGGTTCCCCTCCTCAGTCCTCCGCTCGCATCTCCTGTGGGCGGGACTAAGACACGAGGATAGGAGTCAAGGAGGGGAATTAGAGAAATTAGAAACCTTCTCTGTCTTTTAACCTCTTTCCTTCTGTCCCCTGATCCTCCTCAGCAATGGTCCTTATTTTGGGTGCATAATAATGACCGTGGCTGAGGAGGATCAAGGGACAGAAGGAAAGAGGTTAAGAGGTTTGACAGAGCGTTGGATGTCACAGAAATCAACAGAAGACAGACAGGAAGTTAACATCAGCCCTTTCTCATTTCTCAGTTAGCACCTCCTCGACTCCTCTCCTCGTCTTAGTCCCGCCCACAGGAGATGCGAGTGGAGGAGTCGAGGAGGGGAACCGAGGAGAGAGGAGGGGAAGCAGCAGGCGGTTAGAGAAATGAGAAAAAAAGGAGCCTAACATCCAGGGGAGATGTGATTAGTGAGTAAACAAACGGTAAAGGGCAGAAAGTCTAACGCACATTTAAATAACTTATAATCACAACGGAACAGTTTGCCCCGGAGGATACATCAGTGTACCCTCAGTTATAGCTTCTCCAGAGAGCCTCCTCGATCCTCGATTTTCGATGCGCATCTAGAGAAATAAGATGTCCTTCAAGGTGGCTCGCTGACATTGATTATCGGGTCACTACAGAGGAGTCGAGGATTAGAGGAATTGAAAATTAGATAAATGAGAGGTACAGGTACAGCTTAAGAAGACAGACAGGAAGTAAACACTAACAGGAACAGTGACAGTATGGGATCTGCAATGTTTAAGGACATGTTAGTGGAAAAGAAACTCTGACAGTTGTTTTCTTAGTGGAAGCAATACAATCATTTTCATCATTTTTGGTATAATGTGCTGATCAAGCTCCATGTTCTTTTTCCAATAATGACCGTCCGCCTCGACCCATCAGAATTGCATATTCAACTAAGCTGTCTAATAACCAAAATTGTTTGAACATTCAGATTCGAGATTACTTAACATGCTTACCTATCCTGTTGTCTTGTTACCTATTTCAGCTCTTCCTTGGTTAACAATATGGTAAGTCAACTGGTTGTGAATGTTGCGTGTTAGTGTAAGAAAATTAGCATGGAGCTTAGCGACCCTCTCATGCCCCTTTTCCACCAAACCGGTTCCAGAGCAAGTTCCGGGCTAGAGCCTGATTAAGCTCTGGGTCTTCCTGTTTCCACCGCAGCGGAGCCGGCTCTAAGCACCGAAAACCGTCACCAATACGTCACGCTTACGTCGGAGGCGGGATTAAACTGATCAACAACAACAAAATGCCGCAAATTCTGTACAGCAACACACACAACTACGAACCAGGATGGATGCCATTAAATGTAAGCAGCATGGACCGCGGAAGAGACAAATGACCTCCTCGGGCTTTGGTCAACGCAAGAGGTACAGAGGAAGTTGGACGTCACAACGCGGTCTAAAGCTATTTTCCAGCAGCTGCAGCGGGAGTTGGCCCCGCTGGATACCACCGGACTCTGGAGCAAATAAGCAACAAGCTGGAAAAACTCAAGAAAGACTACCGGGATCGTTGTTGGTGTTGTCGATAAGAGGGATTTTCGCGCCGTGTGGGTGTCATAAGAAGGCACGTAAACGTTTACGTGATGTAAGGATGATTCTATAACACATAGGTTTGAGCAAGCTCTCTGATTGGTCAATAGGCGTGTTTGATTCCACGATCAAACAACGAACAAATAGAACGTGCCTAATCACAAAGTATCCAGTGGCCTACACACGCCACTAGCCTACCGAAACTACTTCCATGAGCCTACATCGTGTGGTTTCCATAGCGACGTTTAGCGACACAGCCATTACACTGTTATACATTGTCTCTCGTTGGAAATCGGTAGCTACAAAATGTCAGATTTTAAAGTTAATTTTGATTTGTTGGGGCGCCTCAGTATTGATGAATGGTTGGACATGGACACAGACCACAAAACTAACGAAAGATTTGCGTCAGAAGCACCTGCATACAGCGGCTGGCGGAGGCAGGGTTGGAGGCCAGAGAAATCATGTCCGTTAGCGGACATAAAAACGAGTCATCGATTCGCAGCTACTGGGCTCCATCTCTAGACAACATAAAGATGTGGAGCAACGCGCTTTTTGCCGGTCCGGGACACGCCATGAAACGGCCACTGGAGGAAAGCTCTTCCTATAACGTAGTCCTACCCGTGAACACCACAGCACCACCTGCAAAAAAGTCTGGCATGGAGTTCATGGAGAGCTGTTTCAAGAATTGCACTTTTAATGGCAGCATGAACATCCACCTTCATTCTGAACCTAAAATGTTTCAGCACCATGGACGGCCTGATTTGATTTGTTCCGCTAATCCCACACAGTGATTACTCAGATATTTAAATAGCCTAATTCAAGAATTGTTTTCAATAAATTGTTTTCAATAAATTGGTTAATAATATATTATTTACTATAATTATATCAATAACTGTAAGCGGGGTAGCAGGAGTGTTCGATTGATCGGCTATCGTTACCATGGGAACTACTTTCTAGGAACTACTTTCTGACGGAGATTAACTCAAGCAGAAAGCGTAGGTTTGGGAGCAAATTAGCCCACATTATGAAATTATTTTACGATATTGTTGATTACAATGATAGTTTGTGTAATAGAATCGCAATCATACACTTGAGGCCGTTCTTGAACGTCATTATTGGTACTCCAGTACAGGCGTACGGACCTCGGCGCAAGCGCCTCGGTCCTGCCGCAGTACTATCGTACCAATAATGACGTTCAAGAACGGCCTCTCATGTATGATTGCTTAATTAAAGGATGACGAAATGACGCAGCTTCACTCGAGCTCCGCTCGGGCTCTGAGCGGTGGAAACACAAGTGGTGCTACAGAGAAGAACCGGTTCAGCATCAGAAAAGCAAAAGAACGGTTCTTGAACCGGATCCGGTTTGGTGGAAAAGGGGCATTAGACCCTCAATGCTGCTGCAGTTCTGGCAACCCTGTCTCCTAAAAATTACGTTCCCACAGAACTAAACTGCATTCTCAATTACGTTTAGCCAGAAACTTATTTTCTCCCACGTTACGTTCGTTATGAACGTATCTCAAATACGTTTATTTTCTACATATCTTCTAGAAACTTTTCTCCCACGTTACGTTTCTTATGAACGTATCTTAAATACGTATCTTAAATACGTTTATTTTCTACATATCTTTACCATTTATTGTCTTGCTTATAATAATGATAATAGTCATTTATAAATATCATTTTAGAGCACGCATTTGAAATCAGTAGGCGAGGCTGTAATTTCGCCAGCTGTTACTCTCATGAGCGAGACAGAAAATAATAGTTTTAACATGCCAAAAAGCTGCTGTGTCGTTTATTGCACCTCAAACATTAAAACAAATCCAGAGTTACGTGTTTCTGTACTTCCTCTAAGAAGAAAGGACAGTAACAGAAGATCTCTGTGACGCCAGATGTGGTGTTCGTAATGCGATATGATATCCGAAAACAAATTCAGTTTAGGATGGCCGAAGACACTACACTACCCATAATGCACAGCTATCGTTTGGGACTACAGTCCTGTTGACAAACCCCGTGATTAATCTTCAAACTCTGGAATTGGATGTTGGAGTGGCAGTGCGCCAACGGTTACACCGAGCGTCAAGCTCTTTGAAATGGAACGAAACCACGGCAGACTATTCAAAACTGGATTTGAACGCCTTCCGAGAACTACACATGCTGGCTATTGTGATTCGCAACATGTTCTCTATGGCACGTCTCTACTGGGAATTGTAGTTTTAAAAGACGTTTTCGTTTTTCCCAAAATTAGAAGTTGACAGTATTAAACTGTGTACAGCCCTGGAGGTTTAGGCGATAGGAAACACATTGGTGTGTACACATTTAAAACATGTAATTTCTAAATGGGTGAAAATCGCTTGTATCCATAATGGGCAGCATTAATATATACCCACATGACAGCTCATTGTTACTTTGTAATTCTACTCCACTACAATTCAGAGGTTAACCTGGTATTTTTACTCCACTACATTTATTTTAGTTACTTTGCAGATTCTGATTAATGATGTGAAATATAAACAACCCTTAAATCAGACTTTAGTTACACCTGAGTAAAATTCAGGGAAAGGTGATTGTCAAGTGCCAACAATCAGGAGAGATATTTGATAGTTGGTGCTTGAGAAGACTAAACATTTATCTGCAGATATCTATAAAGTATATTAATTACTCGTTATTCTCTACTAATAGTTAATTAAAAAAAACGGTATATAATTGCTATGTTTGCACATCCCTTTCAAGATTTCAAGATTTTCTAAGGTTTATTGACACATCATATACACAACTTGGGTCGCAGGTTCCTCAACAGTGCATTACAAGACATCTATCAATATGTGTATACCTCCACCATTAAACTGTCATATTCTGCACATTTCTTATACTATCTACATACATAAGAGTATAATTAATGTGTATAATATCAGTTAAAATAAGTGCTTCAACATAGTTAACATTGCAGGAAAGCAATATATTAGACGTTAAGTACTTTGTCAGGCTTATTATTTATCTGTAGATAGATACCCCCAAAGCTGTTTTCTTATTTGAAAGAAGACCTTAACCTAAAGTATTCTTTAATGTGTTAATAAAGGTTAATTAGTTTGTCTGTTTTGCACATCCTCCAATTAATATCCTTGTACATCCGGCACTAAACTGTTTTATTGTAGAGATCACTTATAGTATCTTCTTGATTTTTTATATTCTATATTTCTATCATTGACCTTCTACTTTCCCCCTATGAAAGTATGTACTCTTAATATTTTTTTCATCAAATAACATTATTCAACAAAAATAACATTATTCAACAAAAATAATTCAATGACGTGCTTTAACCACTAGGCGGTGCACACAAGGTACACACAGCATACTAATAATAACTTTGTATTATTAGTGTAGGACACTTATGCATGTATAACATCTGAAGATGTGTTGTTTTATTCATGTTTTTACATAATTTTACAGGATATTGCTATACTATTTCCCATGTTTTACTTCTACACATTAATATCTGATTTGTAAAACATCACAGACAGAAAGGCATATCCGTCATTTAATGGTAAGGTATTGCAATTGTGATTCCATAGAGGTGTCTCCCATCACCCAAATCCCCTGACTATTCTCTCAACTCAGTATTTACATTCTGATATTCAAAGAAAATCAGTAATATCTTTAAAAACTACAAGTCCTTTTTTATCAGCTGTGCACCGTTATGGTGTAAATATAACCTATCTACCAATTGGATCAAATATAAAAGTCAGCCGAATTACTATTGATACTGCAAGGAGACGTATTTTGTGAAAAGAAATGCAAAATGCAGTTCTTCCAGTTTGTCCAGAAGTCTTCTCATCAGGGCTCTATAAATAAAGAACTACGGCAGATGTGTAATATTTAATTCAGCCGAACCGTGTATTACAATGCCGTTATGTGATGACTTCCAAAGAGAAAAGCAAGAACACTGGGAATAAAGTATTATTATATATTTTTTAAATGTTTCCGGATATCATATCGCATTAACATCATATCCCAACTTGCATTGCGGCTAAAACATCCAATCAACGAGTTTCAAGCTGAGGATCTTGGGTAATCTGTTCAGTGGGTTTGTGGTGTGTATCGCTCGAAATGTCCCTTGTAGGCCTACGTCTGTTTCCGGTGACTTTATTTACAGCTAAAAAGCCCAAGATTATAGAATTAAACGAATAAATAAAAACAAGGATAATTGTGTGTTATTGTTGAGTAAATAACAGTGTGTTATTTAGAAAAGAATAACAAATTAGAAGGAAAAAAAGATTTTAAAAAATACAGATTTCAGTATTTTGAGGCTCTGAGCCATTTCTTTTCCTCACAGACGGAGAAAAAAGTCCGACATTATACGATTTAAAATAAAAACAAATAAATAAAAAGATAAAACACTGGCATGTAATTTACATTAGAATAAATAGAATGGTTTTGAATAATAGATGAGAGTAAAATCTACGTCACTTTACAGCCCCGCCCACTTTTGGGGAAACCAAAGCTGTCATTTGAACGGCGATCAAGCCTGAAGGCACAGAGATCTTCTGTTACTGTCCTTTCTTCTTAGAGGAAGTACAGAAACACGTAACTCTGGATTTGTTTTAATGTTTGAGGTGCAATAAACGACACAGCAGCTTTTTGGCATGTTAAAACTATTATTTTCTGTCTCGCTCATGAGAGTAACAGCTGGAGAAATTACAGCCTCGCCTACTGATTTCAAATGTGTGCTCTAAAATGATATTTATAAATGACTATTATCATTATTATAAGCAAGACAATAAATGGCAAAGATATGTAGAAAATAAACGTATTGAAGATACGTTCATAATAAACGTAACGTGGGAGAAAATATGTTTCTAGAAGATATGTAGTAAATAAACGTATTTGAGATACGTTCATAATAAACGTAACGTGGGAGAAAATATGTTTCTAGAAGATATGTAGAAAATAAACGTATTTGAGATACGTTCATAACGAACGTAACGTGGGAGAAAATACGTTTCTGACTAAACGTAATTGAGAATGCAGTTTAGTTCTGTGGGAACGTAATTTTTAGGAGACAGGGTTGGTTCTGGCTGCAGATTAGAATGTAGCAGCAGATCGAGCTGACAAGATCCCCCATGAAGACCTAAACAGTCCTGAAGGGTCCTAACAAATCAGGTATATAATAATGCATTATTCTGTGTTTCCTGACTTTCTCGTTCTTTTAGTCCTTCAGATAGCAGCAGAGAAAGAGGAGCAGAGGGCCAAGACTGGTCTGTTCAGCCTGACATATCCCAACAAGAGGAATATTCCCTTTCAAGGAGACTGATTTCCTTTTTATATGAGATATGTTATATACTATTCTTTACTGCAAAAACTCTGCAATCAGACTCTGACTTTGTTTTAATTGTATTTATATATTAATGGTTTTTGGGGGTCAGTTGAATGATTTTTATAGATACAAAGCACCTGAATGCAACAAAGTAACAATTACAGCAGCTTAATAAAGTCAGGCAACACTAACCAGGCTTCGTGTGATTCTGTTTATTTGTACCTTACTTTCACCATCCATTCGCTGTTATTGATCATTGTGGAGAGCAGGCAGACGTTTAGTATTATAGCATCCATCGGATGGAATCAATGCATGGGCTGCACAGGTTGTCATGTCCGACTATCACAATTAGAATCATAATGAAAAATACGCCGGTAAAATGTGCCTGTAGAAAACGGCTTATGCCACAATAGGATAGCAACAACAAGTAGTCAAGATAGTCAGTTTAGCTTCGGTTGCTATGCTAACATCACCCATTTTATACCAGAGAAACTTTCATAACAGCGTTGTGATGCCAAACAGCGTCAATTCAGACTGAAACACATTCACTTATGGGGAAGTGGGGATATGTATCAGCTGCTTGTGTGACAGTCAGACAGTGAATACTTTACAGCGGACGCTGCCGTGTGAGCTAACCCGGAGCTAACGGGAGAATAAACTCAGGTGGAAGAGCAGCACTGCAGCGGTCGGTAAATGCCGCAGAAACACATTAATAAACAATGAACCACGGCACTCTGGAGAAATGTATAAGGTTGGAGAAGTCGTTATTTAATTTAATCTGGCTTCGTATGATTAAAAGCAACACCATCATCGACCCGACACAGTCCCCCGTTGTTGTTGTTGTTGTTGTTGTTGTTGTTGTAGTGAGCGCCGTAACGCCGTTGGGGAGAAAATCAGCAACGTAAACGGTGACGTCATGACGCAGCAACGGCAGCACCAGTCGGGCTCTGGGGGCGTACTAGTGATGGGTCGTTCGCGAACGATTCGTTCTTTTTGAACTAATCTTTGAAGTGAACGAGATGAACTGATTCCTCCCACAAAACGATTCGTTTGTTTGAGTCGCCGCCTTCCGCCAAAAGCTAAAGAGAAGCTGTTCGCGAACGACGAACTTAAAGAACTGGCGGAAACAGTTCAGAACTGTTTCCTACAGTGTACTGTAATCAGAGCCCTCTCACCTGAGCTCCGACACACACACACACACACACACACACACACACACACACACACACACACACACACACACACACACACACACACACACACACACACACACACACACACAGGAGCGGGACATCCTCCTCAACCTGTCCGCAATAAAGAGGACGGATACCGGAACCGTAGCGTCCAGCTAGCTTAGCGATAAATACACACAGCGTTGTATTCTCCTCCCCCTGTCGGCCCTAAAAGCTTCAGATGGTGGATACCTGAGCTCCATAGCGTCCCGCTAATGTGAAATACACACACACAGCGTTAGCGGGATATTCTCCTCTCCCTGTCGGCCCTAAAAGCTTCAGAGGGCGGATAGCTGGGCTCCGTAGCGTCCAGCTAGCTTAGCCGCTAGCTTAGCGATAAATACACACAGCGTTGTATTCTCCTCCCCCTGTCGGCCCTAAAAGCTTCAGATGGTGGATACCTGAGCTCCATAGCGTCCCGCTAATGTGAAATACACACACACAGCGTTAGCGGGATATTCTCCTCTCCCTGTCGGCCCTAAAAGCTTCAGAGGGCGGATAGCTGGGCTCCGTAGCGTCCAGCTAGCTTAGCCGCTAGCTTAGCGATAAATACACACAGCGTTGTATTCTCCTCCCGCTGTCGGCCCTAAAAGCTTCAGATGGCGGATACCTGAGCTCCATAGCGTCCCGCTATTGTGAAACACACACACACAGCGTTAGCGGGACATTCTCCTCTCCCTGTCGGCCCTAAAAGCTTCAGAGGGCGGATAGCTGGGCTCCGTAGCGTCTCACTAGCTTAGCCGCTAGCTAAAGGTAAACATAGATGGGTACATACTATAGAATATGAATAAATCGTCACCGATGTAGAGGATATATTTTTTTATTCACTTTGAACTCGGCCAAATGGAGTTTAATGCTTTGGGATTTAAGTTAGGCCACATAGTACGTGCATGGGTTTGAAAGTATAACGTGCTAGCCTGCTGTAATACATCGTATAGTCAGGCACACATTTATGAGAGATTTAACAATGGCCAATTATATTTCTTAAATAATATGTAGCCTATTCCCAGAGCATATTTCATGGGGCAACAAGGTGAGGTGTAAAATGTGTTTTAATATCATACATGTTACGCCAGCAAACTTCTTGTACGGACTTCGGCAGTAGTGAAGACTCACTGAACGAACTAAGTACAAAGACGAATCGTTCGCGAACGTGCAAATCACCAGAAGTCGTTCGCGAACCGGTGAACGAATCAGTGAACGAATCTTTCAAGTGAACTGAATCAAAAGATTCGTGTCCCCGAAGGGAATCGGAATTCCCATCACTAGGGCGTACTGTCAACTCGCCGGAGCCTCGTAGCGGGAGAAGGGTCCACCGGCAGCACCAGTCGGGCTCTGGGCGGGTACTGTCAACTCGCCGGAGCCTCGTAGCGGGAGAAGGGTCCAGCTGCAGCCGCAGCCGGTGGAGGTTGAACCTGTAGGAAGTTGTACTTCCAAATATGGTCAGAACGCCCAACACGTGAGACGCTGACGCAAGGATAGTTAATGAGACAAGGACCCTTTCTCATTTCATCAAATCCCCCTCCTCGACTCCTCGGTCCTCCGGTAGTGACCCGGAAATGAATTTCAGCGCGCCATGTTGAAGGACATCTCATTTCTCTAAATGCACTTCGAGGACCGAGGATCGAGCGTCGAGGAGGCTCTCTGGAGGAGCTATAACCGAGGATACACTGATGGGTCCTCCACGGTCCTCCACGGCTCCTTCGTGGATGCATTTCCGGCAACAGAGATGTTTCAAAGAGTCGTGACGCACGGCCGGACTTATCTCAGCCAATGACAGCTCTGCATGCATCCCCTGGATATTATTTTATTAACTGCTTTCATCGCGACGCGATGTTTCCAGAGAGAACAGCTGTGAGGTCCGTGCAGAAAGCAGAGCAGTGTGTATAATATATATCACTCAGTATAACAGGCCTACTCTCTTTATTTGCTGTAGTTTAGTAGATATCTACAAACAAAGAGTTGATATTTTTCTAAAACCATTTAGTGCTTCACATAATAAAATACACAACGGCTGTAGCCTGTTTTAGGAGCTGTAGGTGCGTGTGTGTGGTACAGTGTGTGCGTAGATGCAGCAGACAGACGGGTCTCAGTTGGTTTGGTGTCCTCTGCTTACTTTTAATACTTGTAAATACAACTTTTGGCCCGTAATTTATTTCCCTCATTGTAGCGACCAGAGGGGGGGATATATCCAGTCTCTGATAGTGTTACGTTATTATGAGAGTGCTCTGTTTGATTCTGAAATTGTATATATTTATATAAATATATATATGTGTGTGTATATATGTCCGCATCTGTAGCCTGTTATTGTCTCATTACACCGCACTGTGAATGAATCAAAGTAAATATATCAGTCGTCATGAACACATCTGTCCATCAGACAGAGGGCTGCTGTGCCTCCTGTCATCATTAATGGACGTCTCTTTAAAATGACCGCTCAGAGGAGAGGAGTTCTCATCTCTCTAACCGCCTGCTGCTTCCCCTCCTCTCTCCTCGGTTCCCCTCCTCGGCTCCTCCGCTCGCATCTTCTGTGGGCGGGACTAAGACACGAGGATAGGAGTCGAGGAGGGGAGTTAGAGAAATGAGAAAGGGCCATGGAGGTTTACAGAGAACAGACAACAGACAATATGGAGAACCGAGTTCAGGTAATTAGACTATTTAGGTTCTCGGTTGTTTGTCGATTTGGCTGTTTAGCGCAGTGTAATTGTGTTTATTTAGCTAATTTTAAATATTCAATTTAAAGGAATGGAATACATAAATAATATATATATGTGACCTGCTCTATCGAAATCAGTTGCATTGACCCGAAGACACATTTTGAGTTGTATACACTGCTGGAAAGAGGAGATTCCTAGCTTTCTAATGATATCTGGATTGTTTTTGTCCTCCAAATATTAAGCGAAATATGTCACATTATATAATGACTGTCACCGAGTCATCATTTTGAGAAAAAGGCCTTCAAAGTTTTCTCTTCTCTGGAATCCATCGATCTGATTGATTATTAGTGGAGCAAATGATCAAAATACTACGGAGGGAAGATATTTTCATTTGGATTACTGGTCTGGGGGAAGCTCGTGAGTGTGTGTGTGTGTTTGTGTATTTTTGCATTTGTGTGTATTGTGTTTGTTTCCCGGGGAAAACACTCACGAGAAACACCGGCTGTTGTTATGCCTGCTGTGACGTCAAGTTACTCCGTTCTCCGCTTGTAATTATGCCGAAGCTTCAAAGTTGTATTCATCATCTGAATTTACCGAAACAAGTTTAATATTCTGAAAGCCAAGACTTTGTTTAATTGTAATCAGATGAAAACAAACTGTAACGGACCCTGCCGTGTTATCTATGATTACTATACGCTTACATTCATAATTTCAGCCGGAGGGAGGGGGGGCGGCGCTGCGGAAGAGCAGATTGCGAGTGAGAGGTGCCTGTCTTCGTCCCTTTACAAGCTTCAAAAATGTATTTATCGTGTGATTTTGGAAATAAAAGTTTCATATTCTGAAAGCCAAGACTTTGTTTGTTTAAAATCAAACAAAACACCCAAACCCTGAAAAAATTGTTTTTTACGCAAATCCACGTTTATTTTGAAATGAGCCGTTGCGACTTCCGACTGATTTCGATAGAGCGGGTCACATATATATATGTGTATGCTAACTGAGCGAACATGTTCAGTTAGCATGGAACAGTGCATGTATTCTAATTTTTACAAGAATCTGATTTTGTGTAAGTTTTAAATATTCATTGAAGGTGTCTTTCACATTTGAATGTTTATTTATTTAAAACATGTATTAGTTGCTATACTGTAGACATGTAGGCCTACATATGTATACTTATATTATTATTTTAAGTGTGGTTTAAAGTAAACTTATATAAAGTTATTTGGTTGAGCCAAGTAACCCAGGTGGATGCAATCAGGTAATTAGGACAGAGCCTCTGTTTTTAGATGGGGTTTGTGGCCATGCTGTAGGCCTGACGTTTAACATAAATGATCAAATCTTATCTGTTAAGATGAATGTTTCATTTAAAAGGTTTTGATTTATTTGTTTAAAGGGGACCTATCATGCAAAAACGCACTTTTGTACATCTTTTATACATGAATATATGTCCCCGGTGTGTCGGGGAACTCACCAATTGTCAGAAAACACAACCCTCTCTCTTTTCCTCCATACCCAAATCTCTAAAAACGGGGCTGCAACGGAGCTGATTATTATTTGAATTTTTCTGACGTCAGAAAAGGGGTGCTCCGTCTATATGGGCAACTCTCCACCTATCAGGGGAATGAGAGACCGCTCGAAAGCGCTGGAGATGCTGTAGTACATATGCCAGGCCTGTAGGTGGCGCTGTAGTCTGCCACAAAAGCAGAATCAGCCCTTGCAAAAACAGGGTTGGAAAAGAGCAAATAGAGCGAAATGAGGCATGGCTAAAATGCAGGATCTGTTTGGTATTTTGAAAAAAAAACTTCACAGACATGTTTTGTATAGGTATGGCCCTACAATATATGTTTCAAATATAGCATGATAGGTCCACTTTAAGGAGGGACCCCAGAGCCAAGGGCAGGCCGAGCAGACCGCCTTCTCCCACCGCAGGCAGGATCAAACTCTCGGTCCGGCAGCTTCCCCGGTGATGGGCTCCGTGTAACAAGTCCCCTCAGTCTGTGCGGGGAGCCGCGCCGTGCCCAGGTACTCCCCGGTCTGCCCTATCTGCACCACGGTGATGCTGCTGTCTTCGCTCGCCTCTCCTCCGGTGGTGCCCTCGGCTCCCTCCGCCGCCACACTGCCCAGCACACTGGAGATCACTATCCCGTCGGGGGTCGCCAGTCTCTGGCACTGCTATTTTGGGGGTCGCGGCCTGAAAAGCCTCATCATACTTAATCCTAGACAGTAGCACATGGTATATACTGTACGACTTTGTAATTTTTGAATGTTTATATGTATTCGCTCATAGCCTACGTGCCTTTCACGCAGACAATAAAAGTGAATTTTGAAATGACAAATAGGTTTATGTTTCAAGTTTATTTGCATTAGAAACGTGTGTTTAAACCCTTCTGTTCAAAGTTGATATTTTATTTCTTAAAAGATGAAATCTTTAAAAACATGCTGTTTGCCATTTTTAAAGTTTGATGGAAGAAATTAAAATATAGGTCACTGACGTGGAGCTTTAGGCCTGCAATGCTTTAAAACAAATGTTTTAGAATATGGATGTGAAATTCACAAATTAGTAAGAATAATCTGAAACAGGATCTTGAGCCATGATGCCTGTTTTTAAAGTACAGAAACATTCAGAATGCATGACGATTCCTTCAAAGGTTTTGTAATAGACCTTAATGACCCATGATGTGATTATTTATATCTTAAAACCTTTAACAACTATTTTAACAACTATATTTAGATGTTCATAAATATCTACATGTATGTATGTACATGTGTAGCAGTTAGACAAACATAATTAATAGATCTCATTATTACCTATTTTATATGTATTAAAAAATACAAATAAAGTTTACTAAGCCACCTCTCTGTTTTAAAGTATTAATTAGATAAATTGATTTGTGCTTAAAGTCATACACTGTTGTGTCTCAAACGGATAGACTAGGTTATTAATTTATTTGCCTAATAGTTGCTTAAAATGCTACAATAACATTTGCAATTCGTTTTTAATCTGCCATGTACGGTATCACTAGGTTTGTTTGAGATGAGCTGCTTTTCGCCTCGAAAGTAGACGAGAATAGCCGATCACAGCTGGGAGAGGTCTCAAAAAGCTCGCCTGAAGTCGGACAGCTCGGAGTCGGCTTGACTGGCTGGACTCGGTTTACAATGGCGGAAATTGCGTTGGCGTTCTTCGTTGCAGATGAAGTGAATGCAATAGAAATCCCACATTTATTGTATGGAGAAGGGCATTATGAACACCGTCTGCGGAGGTAATTACGTATCTTTTCATTTTTTTATTTGATAGGGACAGAGCATGGTAATGAACATCAGTATAAAATACAAGAAGTATAAATGCTTTTGAGCAAATAGATATATATAACATAAAATATGTATTATCTGGACTGGTGATATTAAAAGCCATTTATTCCTTTCTACCAAACAGGATGTGATGACGACTATTGGCCCGTTCTACTTGAACAGACAGCACAGTAAAGTGGTGCTTCAAAACAGTGTCCTTGCCTGTCTGTGGACTCTATCCAACTAAGAGTCCTATAGGGGGGTTGCTGATCATTTTAATATGACCAAATCCACTGTCTGCCTGCATCTCCATGAATTCTGGACTCTTGTCACCACATATTTGTCTCACCACATTTCCTGGCCCACAGGGCAAGCCCTGCATAATTCAGAGTTAGGATTTCGTGCAGCAGGATTTCCCAACACTGGCTGTGCGGTAGATGGATGCCACATTCCCATTGTGAAACCACACTGTGAGAACCCAGTAGCATACCTCAACAGAAAACAGTTTTATTCTGTTGTGCTTACTGGGTTCTGTGACAGTGAGCGGCGATTCTGTCACGTCAATGTGGGCCACCCTGGTAGCTGGCATGATGCACGGGCAATCCGGTTGTCTGCTGTTGGAAGGCTGCTTGATGAAGATCCCCAGTCCCTGGTGCCTGAGGGAACGCACATCATTGGGACTCTGCCTACCCACTATTGCCTCAGCTTATGAGGCCATACAGGGACAATGGCCATTTAACTGCTTGGCAGCGTTGTTTCAATCAGCTATGCGCGTGGTCATTGAGCATACCTTTGGCCTACTGAAAACAAAGTTCAGGAGGCTCAAATGTTTGCATATGAAAAACATCGCAAACATTAGCACAGCAGTCACTGCCTGTTGCATACTTCACAACATGTGCTTGGAGGAAGGGGAACCAATTGAAGTTGATGAAGGTTCAAGGTTCTTTATTGTCAAACTAACATAGCTACAGAGCAATTATGTCGTTGAAAATCTTAGGTCACAGGCTTCTCCAACAATGCAACACAATAAATAATAAATAACAATAATGAGCAGGTTGAAGCAGCAGATAACGGGCCACCGCATCCCCAGAACCAAGATCCAGTGTTGCACAGAAATCAGATTTGTGACCTTTTGTAAAGAGCTCATCCCCGCCACACACACAAATAACCATTGTCATATTCTTTGTGGAAGAAATTCGTTTTTTATTTCCTTTCCTTTTATGTCATGTCAACCAAAATGATTGCGTCAAAAACTTATAGAAATGAAGGAATACAAAGAAATAAAGAAAACTGGGGAAAAAATAAATAAATGTTCGGGCAAGAAAAAAAAAAATGCATATATATATATACTGTATATGAAAACTAGATCTGCTCATTTTACATTTTATGTCAATAGCAGTTGACTATCTTCTTTGAAAATGAAATTACTATATATAAATATGTACACATGTACTTGGCAAATAAATAATAATAATAATAATATATGCATATAAACATTGTGAACACTTATTTTCAAGTGACTTTTTTTACATTCACATGTTCACACATACACAAAATATACATAAGCACCATATGTTCAGGTGTATAAGTACACACATGCACTCATATACACCAATACAAATATTACAAGGCAATGATGGCAGAAGACACTACACTACCCAGAATCCCCAGCTATCGTTTAGGACTACACCATGTGCTCTGTTTGACAAACCCCGTTTTTTTTCACCATTCATTCTAATGGCTGGCGTCTATGTCACGTGATCTTCAAATTTCTCCCTGCAGAAAAAAAACATGGCCGAACTTCGTTTTATTCTCGGTGGAAAATGCCTATTTTAAAGTTAGTTTGGCCATTAAAATGCGTTTTGATGTCATTTGATGCGAGAAATATGAGTTGTTATTTCAGATTATGTGTGCAGTGGATGTACATGATCTTTAGTTTGCTAGCTATTACGAAGATTACTTCAGGGAATTGCGTCCATAGAACGTTTTCATTGTTACCAAGGTGGTTGCTAGGGACGCTGCTATCGATATTATTTCTGTTATGTTGTGTAACTGTTTAATGGTGTTATCTTTATTGCTACCCCCTTCCCCGTCAATGTATAGTGTTGGTCCACAGCCCAAACATATTAGTTTAACAAAATCCGCATCTAAAGATAGCCTACGTTATTTTCCCCTGTGCAATTCCAGTCTCACATCTCACATCACATCGTCATTAACAAATACCGGAAACAGACCAAAAACATTTAAAAAAAAAAAAATAATACTTTATTCCGAGTGTTCTTGCTTTTCTCTTTGAAAGTCATCACATAACGGCATTGTAATACACGGTTCGGCTGAATTAAATATTACATATCTGCCGTAGTTCTCTATTTATAGAGCCCTGATGAGAAGACTTCTAGACAAACATGAGGAACTGAAAACGTGACGTGGATCATAAATATATCAGCAATTAAACAACATCTTACATTTCTTTTCACACAATACGTCTCCTTGCAGTATCAACACTAATTCGGCTGACTTTTATATTTGATCCAATTGGTAGATAGGCTGTATTTACACCATAAAGGTGCACAGCTGATATAAAGGGACACCTAGTGGTTAAAGCATGTTATTGAATTTAATTATTTTTATTATTAGATATTAATAGGATCCCTATAAAGTATATTCATTACTCGTTATTCTCTACTAATAGTTAATTAAAGACTGTATATAATGACTATTTTGCACATCCCTTTCAAGATTTCAAGATTTTCTAAGGTTTATTGATATATCATATACACAAACGGTGTAGTTATGCAATGAATGAAAAACTTGGGTCGCAGGTTCCTCAATAGTGCATTACAAGACATCTATCAATATTTGTGCATACCTCCAGCAATGTTAACTATGTTGAAGCACTTATTTTAACTGATATTATACATAATGTATTATACTCTTATAAGATGTATGTAGATATTTCATCTCCGGCCTCGTCAGGTATTGAACAATCAATAAATAAAGAACACAGAATTATTAAATATAAAACACAGAATTTGTGTGATTATACTAAATGATTTACAAATAAACACCACTGCATATTTACAACTGTTACACATGCTGATGTAACGCAAATGTTTCCAACTTGGAATCAATAAAGTATATCTTATCTTAAGCTGATCGATGGCTACTGCCATATTTGCAAAATGTGCCCCTGAAGTGCATGTTTCAGGCTTATCAATTAACAACAGGAGGGGTCAGAGACATAAGACCAGCTGTTAAATAAAGCTCTTCTGACCTTAGCTGGCATGTGTGTGTATATATTAATGCTGCCCATTATGGGCACAAGCAATTTTCACCCATTTATTAATTATATGTTTTAAATGTGAGTGTTTCCTATCCCCTAAACCTCCAGGGATGTATACAGTTTAATACAGGCAACTTCTTATTATGGGAAATACGAAAACGTCTTTTAAAACTACAACTCCCAGTAGAGACGTGCCATAGATAGAGAACATGTTGCGAAACACAATAGCCAGCATGTGTAGTTCTGGGGACGGGGTGGGGGAGGGGGGGGACGCGGTGGACCCATTCAAATCCAGTTTTGGACAGTCTGCCGTGGTTCCATCCCATTTCAAGTGCTGTTCGACGCTCGGCGTAACCCTCGGTGCACACTCTCCAATCACAGAGCTTGAGGACTATCACAGGGTTTGTCAAGCGAAGCGGAGAGAATACTTACTTCCCGGTGTAATATTCTCTAAAGCAAATGAGCTGCTCCGACCCTCGGTCCTGACGGACTCCAACTTGTGTTTATTAATCAAACAAATAAATAAACACAAGGATAATGATGTGTTATTTTTGAGTAAATGGAGAATTGCACAGGGGAAAATAACATAACTGCCACAATTTTAGATGCAGACTAATAAGTTTGCGCTGTGGACCAACACTATACATTGACGGGGAAGGGGGTAGCAATAAAGATAACACCACAGTTACACAACATAACAGAAATAATATCGATAGCAGCATCCCTAGCAACAAGTAACAAGTAGTTAATAATAATAAAAGACATTAAGAAAAAGGCATTTTAAACAGTCATTAAAAAGCAACACAATCTACCTGCATTGCATTACTCTAAACGTGTAATACCGTGCTTTAACCAGTAGGTGGTTTGGGTTAAAAAGCTGTCAAGTTTACAGTGTTAACAAAATAAAATATACTGCTGTTTCTGGTTTAGTTTACGACCATAGACTGTATATATAAATGGACGTAGGGTCCGTGACGTCACCCATAGGATTCTGCAGAGTTGCCATGAAGCCCTTAGTAGGCGGAGTCGGCCACTAACGGCTCGACAGTGACGTCAGAGTTCAACTCCCGCCTGTTCCAGCCTGCTCCAAATAAGGGCGAAGAGGCGGAGCCGAGGCGGGACATGCTGCCACCGAGCTGGAAGTTCCAGAGCTAGCTAAAGCTACCAAGCTAAGCTAACATGCTCCCCATCTGCACACTGCCGTCGTATTTTACGTTTCTAAGGTAAGCGGACATGAAACTATTCAGTAAAACTATAAATAATAATCTAAGTTATTGAGTTTTTAGCATAATACTTCAGAATCTTAAAACCCCTTAACGTTTGTATGCAATTGTGCTAAATTCAACACTGGAATCAAGCAAATATTAATATGTTTGCATGACATTAGTTATTTGTATTTTGATATCACTTAACTACACGTTTAATACATTTAAGTCAAGCTAAGGTACATGTGATGGTAGCTAGTTAGTGCTCTTACCTGTGAGGCCTCCTCCAAACAGCATAATAACCAGACTGTATCATTAAAACTAAGTACCAGTTCTAGATCCTTGACTTTAGACAAACAATTCAAAAGACAACATGTATTTAAAGACCAATCTTTATTTGAATGTGCCTCTTAATCTGAGATATTAGTTATACAGTAATAGTATTGACAATCTAAAAAAACTGAGCAACTCAACAGTCAACTTTATGTTTCTTATTGTCTGAAGCATTTATTATTTTCATTTTTACCCTCTCATATTCAGTGTGGACGGATTGAGACAGCATGGTGTCCAGAGAGCTGCTGAGACTTCAGGGAGAAACCTCCGTGTGATGGACGTCCAGTCTGTTGGTGTGGAGAGGACTGAGGGTCTTTCCTCTGCGAGGAGGACCAGGCCTGATGGAGGAGCTGATACCATAGCTGATACCAACTGCACAGGCCTAGTCTGTCACTTTATTTGACTAAATGTGTTTACTTATACATTTAATAGGTTTACACCTTCTGTCCATATGTGCTTTTTATTTAAAACATTTGATTAACTTTTGGTTCACATTTCAATAAATTGTATTTGTACTCCTTTTGTCCATTATTCTTACTGAAAATGTTAGATTACACATTCACATCTGACTGAAGATTGGCCCCATTTATTTGTGACGTTGCAAACTCTGCGGTACAAGGCACGAGTGATGTGAAGCTCATAAAGTGAGGCACATAGAAATAATCAGCTGATGGAGTGTAGATGTGGAAATAGGTGCATTCGATCAGCTGACTGTGTTTTCACAATAAAAGTAGTTTCTTAGTGAATGTCCTGTACTGGTCTTAAAATCTCATAACATCAGCTTTTAATGTTCCTCTTGGATGTTCTTCTTGACCCTCAGAGAAGGAGAAAATGTCCTGTCTTTCAGGCATGTCCTTTCCTAACAAAAATGACAGGAAACATAAAACATATTATTGCAGAACAAGTGTGTTATTTATGAAAGCGGTGTGTTTGTGTGTTTAGGGGCTGTAGATATCATTATTTTGTAATTGTAATGATTTTTTTTTATTTCAACAGAGCTACAAAGACAATCAGATTATGAATGAACAGTATGAAGTTCATCAACATTGAAATATATGTTATTATCAAAATAATATTTAACTGTTATCAAAACGTAGTGCAACTGTAGAAGCTTGCTCTGTTGTCTCACTGAAAGAATCACTTTTACCACGTTTTTTACAGATAATATTGAGAGATAAATAGTAGCAGTTCTCACTATGTGTTAAATATCTTTGCCTTCAATACATTAAATTAGAAAGCTGACAAAGTCATATTGCTTGTTAACATCTAAATGTAACTTTTTGCATGGAAAAACCCCTCAACTTAACTGATTTGTAGGTGATCTAGTATTTAGTATTGTTTAATGGAATGTATATCAGTGTATTAAAGTCAATACTTCATTCATTTAAACCAATATCTTTCTTGATTCTTTGTACAGTATGAAAAAAAGAGTCTTTGTACCTGAGCTGAAGTTCACTGCTGTGAGGAGTCCAGTTCTGTCTCTCACTCTCTGGTCCAGCCTGTCTGCATCACCTGGACACCTTAAACAAACAGATATATATATGTAAAGTACCATGTGTACAAACAATATAACTGATTATCTTCTGTTGAACATGTTGGATTGTGTATTGTCCGAGTCAGGGTCCTTTTTATTTTACTGTAACTTTGGAAGTTGTGTTACCAATGCTTACTGTTTATTTGATACCCATTTGGTAATACAATTAATAAAAACAACAAGGTTTGGGTTCGTTCTTCAGGTGACTGTGACTTTAACGTGTAAGCTCAATAATGAACTCCAGCTCAACCAACCATTGTCACACTCCTAGGTTTATGTCACGGGTTTAGTGTTGTTTGTCTGGTTATGGGTTTTGTCTTCCTCCTTGTGTTTATTGTCTGGTCCTTTTCCCTGTGTTTTTCCTCCCGTCGTTAGTTCCCTGGTGTGTCTAAGTGTCTGATTGTGTTCACCTGTTGTCCTTGTGTTTCTCCTCCCCTGCCCAGCTGTTTCTCGTCCCGTGATTACCCCGCCCTGTATTTAGTCTTGTCTCTTCCTGTGTTCAGTGTTGGTGCTTCTTTCGTATGTGACTGAGTTCACCGGTGAGTGTTCTGTTTTGTCTGTTAAATTAGTTATCCTTGAAATAAAGGTTTGTTCACGGTAATCTGCATTTGGGTCCTGCTTGCTGCACACACCCTGACAGAAAGCACCAACCAACAATGGACCCAGCGGATTTTTACGATTTTGAGTACCCAGCGGATTTTCATGATTTTGAGTTGGATCTGTTCGATCTGGATTTCTCGCTACAGTGTTATCATGCCGAGTGGAGGGGAACCTCTTCTAGAAGGGACAAAGAGGCTATCCTCGAAAAGGCACGAATGGAGGTGGCTGAAATGCCTTGGTTGAGGAGTTCGTTGCCTAAGTGGCTACAACGCTTCACAAGTTGTCCTGTTGGAGGTCCACAGAGTCTCCAAAAAACCTCTAGGAGACGCAGGGCCAGGATTCCAGCCCGTGCTCCAACAGCCATGATCCCGGCGTCAGTTCCGGTTTCCACAGCCATGGATCCATGCACCAGTACTGGCCCGCAGAGCTATGTTTGCTTGTTCGATTACCTGGCCCACACAGCCATGGTCCAGGCCTCTGTTCCGGTTCCAGCGACTCCAGTTCCAGCCTCAGTACCGGCCCCAGTAGCCATGGTCCCGACTCCAGTTTCGGCTCCAGGACTGGCGTACCGGCCGACGCCAGCTCCCAGAGTCCTGTCGGCGTACCGACCGACTCCAGCACCTCGTCTCCTGCTGGCTCCCCAGCCGACGCCAGCTCCCAGAGTCCTGTCGGCGTACCGGCCGACTCCAGCACCTCGTCTCCTGCTGGCTCCCCAGCCGACGCCAGCTCCCAGAGTCCTGTCGGCGTACCGGCCGACTCCAGCACCTCGTCTCCTGCTGGCTCCCCAGCCGACGCCAGCTCCCCGAGTCCTGTCGGCGTACCGACCGACACAAGTCCCCTCTCCAGTTCCCTCTCGAGTCCCCTCTCCAGTTCCCTCTCGAGTCCCCTCTCCAGTTCCCTCTCGAGTCCCCTCTCCAGTTCCCTCTCGAGTCCCCTCTCCAGTTCCCTCTCGAGTCCCCTCTCCAGTTCCCTCTCAAGTCCCCTCTCCAGTTCCCTCTCCAGTTCCCTCTCGAGTCCCCTCTCCAGTTCCCTCTCGAGTCCCCTCTCAAGTCCCCTCTCGAGTCCCCTCTCCAGTCCCCTCTCCAGTTCCCTCTCGAGTCCCCTCTCCAGTTCCCTCTCGAGTCCCCTCTCCAGTTCCCTCTCGAGTCCCCTCTCCAGTTACCTCTCAAGTCACCTCTCGAGTCTCCTCTCGAGTCTCCTCTCAGGTCCCCTCTCTAATCTCTTCTGGAGTCCCCTCTCCAGTCAACTCTCAAGTTTCCTCTCGAGTCCCCTCTCAAGTCACCTCTCGAGTCTCCTCTCGAGTTCCCTCTCAAGCCCTCTCTCGAGTTCCCTATCGAGTCCCCTCTCAAGTCTCCTCTCGAGTCTCCTCTCGAGTTCCCTCTCAGGTCCCCTCTCGAGTCTCTTCTCGAGTTCCCTCTCAAGTCCCCTCTCAAGTTCCCTCTCGAGATCCCTCTCAAGTCACCTCTCAGGTCTCCTCTCGAGTCCCCTCTCCAGTTCCCTCTCGAGTCCCCTCTCCAGTTCCCTCTCGAGTCCCCTCTCGAGTTCCCTCTCAAGCCCTCTCTCGAGTTCCCTATCGAGTCCCCTCTCAAGTCACCTCTCGAGTTCCCTCTCAAGTCACCTCTCGAGTTCCCTCTCAGGTCCCCTCTCGAGTCTCTTCTCGAGTCCCCTCTCAAGTCACCTCTCTAGTCACCTCTCGAGTCTCTGATCGAGTTCCCACTCAAGTCCCTACCCAAGTGTCGTTGGCGGTTCCGCTGGGGGTCCTGCCAACTCTATGTCCTGTGCCGTTGGAGGCCCCGCCGACTACTCTCCTGCCGGGGGTCCTGCCAACCCTGTGTCCTGTCCCGTTGGAGGCCCCGCCGACTACTCTTCTGCCGGGGGTCCTGCCAACCCAGTGTCCTGTGCCGTTGGAGGCCCCGCCGACTACTCTCCTGCCGGGGGTCCTGCCAACCCTGTGTCCTGTCCCGTTGGAGGCCCCGCCGACTACTCTTCTGCCGGGGGTCCTGCCAACCCAGTGTCCTGTGCCGTTGGAGGCCCCGCCGACTACTCTCCTGCCGGGGGTCCTGCCAACCCTATGTCCGGTGCCGTTGGAGGTCCCGCCGACTACTCTTCTGCCGGGGGTCCTGCCAACCCTGTGTCCTGTGCCGTTGGAGGCCCCGCCGACTACTCTTCTGCGGGGGTCCTGCCAACCCTGTGTCCTGTCCCGTTGGAGGCCCCGCCGACTACTCTTCTGCCGGGGGTCCTGCCAGCCCTATGTCCTGTTCCGTTGGAGGACTCGCCGAGGGTCCTGCCAACTCCTGGTCCTCTTCCGTGGGGGATCCTGCCAAAGCCTGTCCCACCGACACCGGGTCCTGCCCGGCCTCCGGAGCTGTCCGGTCTTCGCCCTCGAGCCCGGCCCCCTGAGAGCCGCGGTCTTCGGCCTCGAGCCCGGCCCCCTGAGAGCCGCGGTCTTCGGCCTCGAGCCCGGCCCCCTGAGAGCCGCGGTCTTCGGCCTCGAGCCCGGCCCCCTGAGTGCTGCGGTCTTCACCCTCATGCTCGGCCCCCTGAGGTTGCCCGCTGTGGTCTTCGCCCATCCATGGTCTCTGCCTTGTCCCCGGGCCGTCCGCCTGAGTTCCCCTCCATGGACTCTGCCTTGCCCCCGGGCCGTCTGCCCGAGACCCCCTCCTTGGTCTCTGCCTTGCCCCCGGGCCGTCCGCCCGAGACCCCCTCCTTGGTCTCTGCCTTGCCCCCGGGCCGTCCGCCCGAGACCCCCTCCTTGGTCTCTGCCTTGCGCCCGGGCCGTCCGCCCGAGACCCGTCCTCCAGACCCCCTCCACCCACCCTGCTGGACTTTGTTTTTTGGGACGTCTGGGATCCGTCCCTTGAGGGGGGGGTTCTGTCACACTCCTAGGTTTATGTCACGGGTTTAGTGTTGTTTGTCTGGTTATGGGTTTTGTCTTCCTCCTTGTGTTTATTGTCTGGTCCTTTTCCCTGTGTTTTTCCTCCCGTCGTTAGTTCCCTGGTGTGTCTAAGTGTCTGATTGTGTTCACCTGTTGTCCTTGTGTTTCTCCTCCCCTGCCCAGCTGTTTCTCGTCCCGTGATTACCCCGCCCTGTATTTAGTCTTGTCTCTTCCTGTGTTCAGTGTTGGTGCTTCTTTCGTATGTGACTGAGTTCACCGGTGAGTGTTCTGTTTTGTCTGTTAAATTAGTTATCCTTGAAATAAAGGTTTGTTCACGGTAATCTGCATTTGGGTCCTGCTTGCTGCACACACCCTGACAACCATATTGTAATATCTAAGAAATCATCTTGAAATATGACATTAATAATTGTAATATACACATCTTATTGTGAGGTTGATTTCACATACACTACTTCGACGTTAGCTTGTCTACATACTTGAGCATAGCCAATTTAAATTAACCTTAGCGATGCATACAGTTCCTACCTAGATAATAAAATATCTCTCTACGTTACAAGGATGACCTTATTTTATCAACCTCAAACAGAAGCCGTTTGTTCAACAGTATTATCCCACTTAATGTCTATTTCGTTTTAACCTTTATATATACAGTCTATTATTTTAACTTGGAGGCTACGATTAGCATCGTTAGCACCGATGTAGCTACCACACGCTAACCCAAGCCTTAACATTCATTACGTAGCTGATTAAAATCATTAACACATAAATAAAGCACTCGAATTTCACTTACCGCAAAACCGCATTCATGCACCGTCTGTTTTAACCGCAGAGCGAGTCACAATAGTCCGATATATAAGCATGAACAACAAACAACCACGGCCGGCTTCAAGTTGTGTTTACTGGATGAACTGAGCAGGCAGAGTCCCTGTAGTTTCACGGAGCAGCTAGCAGAGAGACAAGAAGCTAGCAGCAGCAGTCACTTGACAGAGCTGTCACTCAATGTGACCACGCCCTAATATATGCAAAAACGTTAAGACCTAATATAAATAAAAGGGTCGTGTTAGAAAACAATTCACTCACAGATCCATAATCATGAAGGTGGAATCTAACTATATCGATAATAAAAATGTATGGAGTCAGGGGTAGAAACATGTTTTTTTCTGCTGTAAAGTTGGGCATTTCAACATGGGGGTCTATGGAAATTGCTCCTTTCTGCAGCCATCGTCTATTGGCCAATATATGAACTGCAGTGTGTGGCACTTCCGTATTGGCGTCCCGGCTGTTCCCCAGAGTTTGCCCCTTGTTTACGACGGATATATTTAGTTATTGTTTTGATATTTGTAACACAAAAGCGATGGAAAAAACCCACAGCAACACAGAAAAGATAGTCTTAACATGACCCAGCGGTCTAGTAGTTAATAAAAAACAATAATATCAAAACAAAAATATTACTACTAACTTTATTGTGAAATTCAAACTGAACGGTAAAAGAATAGTTTCCGGTCTATTCTGAGCCCGATCTCTGTAGATAAATAAAAATAAAGAACTACGACAGATGTGTAATATATTTAATGCAGCCGAACCATTTATTACAATACATTCATGTGATGACTTTCAAAGAGTAAAGCAAGCACTGCTGAATAAAGTATGATTTTATCTTCTACGAAACATTTTTTTTCATATGGAATGCAGTTGGAGGTCAACCAATCACAGAGCTTGAGAACTAATCACGGGGTTTGTCAAACAGAGCACATGGTGTAGTCCTAAACGATAGCTGGGGATTCTGGGTAGTGTAGTGTCTTCTGCCATCCTTTACTCCGAAAAAATATTTGTTTCTCTGAATCGAAGGGGAAAAATACAAAAGCATTGTACACAATTTAAACCAATCAATATTGTGTAATTAACAAGGATAATCTGGTGTTTTTTAGTCGATGAGTAGTGCAGATATCACTGTAAAATCAATCGACAGTAAGGGTAACTTACTTCCGGGTGTACAATTCTCCGTTATCCAATGGGAATGGACGCTCACATTGCCTTTTAGGGCAGCCGACACAAACGAATGCCGTGCTTCCATGAGCGTCAAATCCCGCCGCAGATGGGAATACATTGCAATCAGTTGAAAGCTATTTGCGTCCCTTTATGAAGCTGAAGGAGCCTAGGAGCGTCACAACTGCACGCCATGGGACCAGGGTTTCCGTTAGCCGGTAATTACCGGTTTTTAGCTGGTAAAATTGAATAAAAACCGGTAAATTCAAAACCTGCCGGTCAAAATGTCCGATGCTCCGATCGATTGGCCGCCGATCATTATCGGCCGATATTCACTCTTAATAGTTTGATCTGTGCTCTCTATAGGCCGATCAGGAGAGCTGGGTCTGATCGATATGGACATAAACACGAGTGAAGTGTAACTGGACGCGAGAGAGAGATCAGATCAGCTGCTGCATAATCACCTGAAGCCCCGCCCACTGTTTAGCGCGCTGCATGAGAAACTGACGGGCTGTCAGGAGAGAGAGGGAGGGAGGGAGAGGAAAAGAGAGGATCCGTTTCTCCCGTGTTATTATTCGAAGTTAATGTAAACTTTTGAATAATGTACTTAATCTACTACAAGTAGTTTCTTTGAATGTAATAATTATGTTGTTGGTTGTTTGTGGAGTCATTTATTGAAAAATGAATCTGAATTTTTTGATCTGTTATAAAATTTACGATTATAAACTGAAGCAATATAAAAATGACTCCCATTAACTGCGTTTTAAACATCAGCATATCCGGTCCTAGTCCGGTAATTACCTGCTAACGGATACTCTGCTACACCATTATTATTATTATTATTGAAACATGACCGGTAAGTTTCAAATTTGTCCGGTAAAATAAATTCTGTTCGGACATTTGACCGGCGAGAAAAAATCCTAGCGGAAACCCTGCATGGGACCCTGACCAAACGTCGCTCCTGGACGATTATGGAGTGAGAGTGTGTTGCATACACACACACAGGGCCGTTTCTAGCTTTTTGGGGGCCCTATGCAAGATGCTGTTTGGGGGCCCTAGGTTTGACAGTTTTTTAACTACAATGGGGGGGATTCCGAAGCCTTTAAGATGATCTGTGGAGATGCATCAATCTGTTACACTTTAACAGGAAAACAGGCTAATTTCACGAAAACCAAGCAATTGAAAATTACAAAAAATGATATTAAAAAGGTAAACAATAAGGCTCCTCTATGTCAATAAATGCAAGAGATGCAGCATTTTCTCAGCTGTCAGCCCAACGATGATTTGGACTTTATTACCCCAAAAACCCAAGCCACAGCTTAGCTATCATTGTAGTTTAGTCGTGTTTATATCCTACATTGGATTTGTAAGCATATAATGCTTCACCGAACACTCACAGGAGGGGGCTTGGCTGTTTACAAATAAAGACGCCTCATTTTAATTCTCCCCTAGGCGATCTTGTAAAAATTGTGAATGCAGAATTAAAAATACTATGTAACTGGTTTGCAGTTAATAAATTATCCCTTAATGTGGCCAAAACAAATTACATGTTATTCAATACAAAGTCTGAGAGTAGAAATGACTGCATTATACGGATTTGCAATACAGAGATAGAAAAAGTTGGTGCATGTACATTTGTAGGACTGCTTGGTGACGAAAAACTCAATTGGAAGCACCATATAAATTATGTACAGACTAAACTGTCAAAAACAATAGGTATTTTGTATCATACTAAGAACATTCTTGAAGAAAAGATACTCTTTATAACAGTCTATTTCTCCCTTACCTTTACTACTGCTCCGAAATATGGGGAAACACGTACCCAACAAATCTACAAAAAATAATAACATCCCAAAAAAAAGTATTACGAATAGTCTGTGGTGTTGGTAAATATGAACACACAACTCCCATATTTAAAAAAACTCAATCTATTAACATGTGTTGAGATAGTACAGCTTAAAACAGTACTGATTATGCACAACACTTTCCATAACAAAATGCCTAATAACATTCAAAAGCAGTTCCAAACCACAGCGTGAACATATGTGACCCGTTCTATTGAAATCAGTCGGATGTCGCAACGGCTCATTTCAAAATAAACGTGGATTTGGGTAAAAAACTATTTTTTCAGGGTTTGGGTGTTTTGTTTGATTTTAAACAAACAAAGTCTTGGCTTTCAGAATATGAAACTTTTATTTCCAAACTCACACGATAAATACATTCTTTAATCTTGTAAAGGGAAGATGACAGGCAATCTGCTCTTCCGCAGCGCCGCCCCCCCCTCCCTCCGGCTGACATTATGAATGTAAGCGTGGAGTAATCATAGATAACACGGCAGGGTCCGTTACAGTTTGTTTTCATCTGATTTCAATTAAACAAAGTCTTGGCTTTCAGAATATTAAACTTTTTTCGGCAAATTCAGATGATAAATACAACTTTGAAGCTTGTAACGGCATAATTACAAGCAGAGAACGGAGTAACTTGACGTCTCAGCAGGCATAACAACAGCCGGTGTTTCTCGTGAGGGTTTTCCCCGGGAAACAAACGCAATACACACAAACGCAAAATTACACAAACACACGTATACACACACACACACGCTCGATCTTCCCCCAGACCAGTAATCCAAACGAAAATATCTTCCCTCCGTAGTACTTTGATCATTTGCTCCGCTAATAAACAATCAGATCGATGGATTCCAGAGAAGAGGACACTTTGAAGGCCTTTTTCTCAAAATGATGACTCGGTGACAGTCATTATATAATGTGACATATTTCGCTTAATATTTGGAGTACAAAAACAATCCTGATATCATTAGAAAGCTAGGAATCTCCTCTTTCCAGCAGTGTATACAACTCAAAATGTGTCTTCGGGTCAATGCGACTGATTTCGATAGAGCAGGTCACATATGAATGTAAAAAAAGTCACTTGAAAATAAGTGTTCACAATGTTTATATGCAACTATGCATATATTATTATTCATTTGCCAAGTGCATGTGTACCTATGTATATATATATATAGTATTTTAATTTCCAAAAAAAGATAGTGCTATTGACATGTGCAGAAAATGACCCGATATCTAGTTTTCGTATATATATATATATATATATATATATATATATATGCATTTATTGTTTTCCTGCCCTAACTTTTATTAAATTTTTTCTCCTGTTTTCTTTATACTCCTTCATTTCTATACATTTTTGACGCAATAATGCCGCTGTATTAGGATGATGCACGGGAGGGCTACTTTCCACAAGCTATGCTTCAGCCCTCCCGCTTCTACTAATTTTGTTCATCTTTGTGTGTATGAATTAAACTTTTTTTGTTTTTCGGATGAATAAAAAAATAAATAAAAATACTTTCAGCTTGGGGGCCCCCTAGTGGCCGCGGGGGTCCTATGCCCCCGCATAGTCCGCATATAGGAAGAAACGGCCCTGCACACACACACATCATGCGCCTTGGTGACTGGACATCTCCTTCATAAAACTAATAAAAGGGGGAGTAATCGGGCAGTTCGATGTGTGTAGAGATGTGTGTACAGGTGTGTGTGTGTGTGTGTGTAGAGGTGTGTGTGGTTAACACGTAGCAGCCTGCAGTCACTCTTAAGCTGTTCTGATGAAGGTAAACACAGCGAAGGCGGTGCGTAAAAAGGCACAGCTCTCGGCGCGCTGGTGCTGCACTTCTCAGAGGCGGAGTACGTCCCGCTGCCTCCTGATGCTGCAGCCATTTCATGAAGTGAAGGAGGCTTTCCTTCTATAAAACAGCTGCGGGCAGCAGATACCGCGAGAGTCCCGGACATTAATTCATAGATCAAGGCAGACTGGTTTACAGACTCTCCTGTTTTGCCAATCCGGTGCTTAAACAAATAGCTCTACACCCCTGGCCGACATGTCCTTAAAATGAAGTCTGAGTTTGAAATATATCTCAAATAATGTATGCACTGCCATTTGCCTACATAAACACAACAGTCTGCAATTAAACGGTTGCCTCCTGTGCGCTCCTCTTCCTACTTGGCGCACCGGTAACTTTCTCGTGCGCACGAGAGGCTGAGACCTTAGGCTGAGCCGCCGAATCCCTCGGAACATCATAAAAGCCATTGTCAATGGTTTTGCTGTGAAAGATTAACTAGGCTACTGGATGAAATAATATGACTGGTGTAGGTGCAAAAATTAAACACTTTTTGAAAAAAATATGATAAAATATATTCATATATTTATAATTCTGCAAATATTATGATAAACTCACAGCTATTTCGCGGCGCGGCAGTAACACCTCTGCGGCCCGGTACCGGTCCGCGGACCGGGGGTTGGGAATCCCTGCTTTAACTGACAGGACTCAGGATCAACTGTGTACTGTAAGGTAGCTTCTAGCTTCATGTCGAACACTGACAGTAAGTCAACATTTCCCAGAGAGCTTTCTTTGAAATCACCAGGTAACGCCAAAAAACACAACATTTAGATTGTATGACAAAGTGTTTATTTAATATATCTGGCTAGCTATAGCTACTTGCTAACGGTTTAGCTTACCCACGCGATTCAAAGTAACGTCAACGTAGCTATAATTTATGCTTTGCTTGCATGTTCGCATAACTTGTAAGTTTACTGACATTTACATACCTTGTTCACCTGGCTCAGGTGGTGGCTCTGGGGTTGTTGTGTGAGCCACCACTTGAGAATTGCCTTCTTTTTTATTAAAAAAATGTCTATTGTCCATCTTCAGAAACTCCGCGTCCGGGGCTGACAGTTTAAAGTGTAAACACTGTCACAGAGGAAAGGTACGTACCTGTCAGCCAATAAAACAAGTTTATTTCCATGCAACTCTCTGATTGGTCTGGTGGTGTCTTGAACACGGGAAATTACAATTCTGCCGTCCTCTAGGTAAAGTACGGTTAATGTATTATATTATTGAGGGAGAATTTGTCCGGGGCTAAAGAAAAAACATCCGGGGCTTTCAGGCGACGCCCATGGTACAGGGGATCAATCGGCATTACAACAAATTAAGGAGACAAGGGGGGAGATAAATGAGATCCTCAGAGGAGAAATTGAAAAAAAGGCAAGGTTTTTAAAGCAGTCTTATTGTCAAGTGTTGCGACCTGGCTCAAAAGGCCACAACAAAAAGGAGACACAACATATCAACGGGTAGGTAATGGTGTTTATTTAAGACAAACAAGTCAAAACCAGTAAAGTATGAGGTGTGGAAGTCAGTGGTATCAGTAATGTAAATGCAGGGTGAGGATTGTATGGACATGTATGTGTGTGAGAGTGTTGAAGTGCACAAAGTAAAGCAACTGAATAAACTCCTATCATACTCAACAAAACCGGTGTGCCTGCAGGGAGAAGCAGAGAGAGAACAGAGAGGAGCAGAGAGGCGTTAAATAGCTGCAGGACACCAGACCCAGGTGCCCTGAGTTACTGCAATCACCAATCACCACAGCACAGCCACCTCCTCTCTACTGATGAACCCACAGGGGCATCACACAAGTTTCCTTGGCTTTTTGTGTGTATTCCCCACTTGAAAGGGATGAGGCGTCTACCGGACTTTGGGAACAGGATTTCACTCCAGTGACAGCTTCTTTTCAATACTTTTTATTTAGATTGGCAAGTTCACTTTATGCAGCCACTTTATGTAGGTGAAAAACCTTTTAAAAAAAAAAGAAGAACATTTTAGAATTTGTAAACATATAAATAAAGCAGATTCTTTTAACTTAACTTTTTCTGGAAATGTTGACAAATCAAGTTAATTATTATTTTTAAACTAGAAACTATTATTTCCTCCTTTAACAGAGGTATTCAATGAATAAAATAAGACTACTATTAACGCTTCTAAATCAAATGGATTCTTTATAAGACATTACTTATTTCTAAACAAGAAAGCTTCTTTCTAAGATAAATAAACAGCGCGTCTCAGCTCTTGGTGTGCCGCACAATTAACACAGCACATTGAAACCACACAAACAATGCTGCGCAGCGCCGCTCGCGCTCTAACAAGACACGTGCATATTATAAATATTCACTAGCGGCCAGAGATGGGGTCGTTACTAAAAAAAAGTAATATATTACATATTACTTTAAAAAAAAAAGTAATTTATTACACTACTTCGTTACTCTCTACATAAAGTAACTCGTTACTTTACTCGCAGGGCCGGCCCGCCCTTCCCTGCAGGCAGATCACGCAGACTGCTAAAGTTTCAAATGTTCTCTTTAGTTCAGTTTCCATTGTCGCATTAAGAATGATCCAGATAGCTCCTGAATGTTCTCCTATCTGACCATGGCTGTCCTCTGTCTCCTGCCATCTGTATATTTTGCGCAGTCTATCTCTGCTCACGCTGTTGCGTCGGCGTGTTCTCCTGCGTGTTGGCCATGTGTTGCACTGGAACCAGACTGGAGCACACCGCAAAGACTTCAGCCGAGCACGTACGAACTGCGCATGCGTGAGTGGCAATAACTCTCCTTACCAGCAGGCGGCGGTAGTGTGTATTCGTCATTCAAAACAGGCAACAACCGGAAAACAGAGAAAAAGAACAGACTACGTGATATAAACAAACAACAAATAGCTGTGCATTAGCTTTGTAACGCGTTACACCCAACTCTGCTAGCGGCTCTGCTGAGCTCTCACAGCATGATGGATATGATCTTACCGGCTGCCTGTCCTGACTCGGTATAAGTGCCTCCCGTCTACACGCTTCCGTCTACTAGGATCGCACACAGCTACTATTTAAACCCTCCTTGAGGATGCAGCACTGGGCTCTGTAATTAGGGTGATTACACCCAGCTTGCCAGAGGAGGCAGGACTGCCTGCGATCATTACACCTGTTGTTTATCCTATTAATTGGTGGTTTGTCTTTAAATTAGGGCTGTCAAACGATTACAAATTTTAATCAGATTAATCACAGCTTAAAAATTAATTAATCATGATTAATCACCATTCGAACTATGTCCAAAATATGCCATTTATTTATGTATATTGTTGTGGGAATGGAAAGATAAATGAAAGAAGGCGTATATATCCATTTAACATACAGTATCTATGTTTATTATAACATTTTTCTGCGTGTCAAAATGAAAGACAGCCCACACACCTATCAATCATCAAACCGTGGGGTCTTAATTCATTACGTGTTGATTTCTATCAACGGGGGAGTACTTCAGGAAAGTCGACAGAGGGGGGGGGGGGCGGCGGCGGCTAGTGGAGTACTTCGTGACCACAGAGTGCGAACGTTGTGATCAGCTGTTTTAGCACAGTTCTCCAGTGAAGGGGGGGAAGTCTCCCTCCGCAGCCGGTTGGCGTAGTTTTGGCACAATTCCGTTGTACAGACCGACGTTAACAGCAGCCCTGTCTGTGCACACGGAGACAGACTCTGTCGTCCGGTGATCTAACCGCCTTCTGGAAAAGCTTCACAAGTACGTCGGTACGCAAATGCGCTTTGTGACACAAGTTTCAGATTACGCACATAACCTGCGTACCAGTTATGTGCACCCCTGTACTACAGCAAAAGTATTCTCCGTCGGGACTTCCTGCAACAACACCGACATTATCAAAGATGTTCTATTGAGAAGACGATCACTACGTGACAAAAGTTTTCAAAACCGTTTCTGGTCTTCGGTATTTCCAGACAAGTGGCTACTGAAATCAATCTGACTAACTGCTGTCTGTGCAATTTACTCCGCGCGAGTTGGCGGACTTTATTTTGCTTACTTTAACATCATTTTTCATGGTGGGGCTAAGCCATTTCTTGGTATGGGTGTAGCCTACCCCAGCCATACCCTGGCGCTGCCACTGGTGGCATGTATGGGGCGGGCCATTCTGCACATGCGTTAAATGCGTTAAATATTTTAACGCAATTAATTCAAAAAATGAATTACCGCCGTTAACGCGATAATTTTGACAGCACTACTTTAAATGAAACATATTTGTAGTGTTTGATTTAAATTCTGAATAAAGTTAAGATATTTTGTTATTCTATGTATCCATATCTATTAATATTCGACCACTTGTCATCTGTTTTTTATGTTATGCTTATTAAAGCCTTAGGCTCAGTTTGACTTTACACCTCCCACTCGATCTTCCCGTTTCTTTTGGAACACTGGGAGATCGCTTGCTTTGAGGCAAACAATAAACCCTAGTCACTCTTTCTGTTCTTCAGCAGGTAACAAGACGACCAGCCGTCGGACGTCTCTGTGCAGAATGGTGGCAGGGATCTTTTCGCTTCCCCTCTTAGAGGTTAGATTTAGTGTCTTCTGCTGGGCTCTTGTCACAGGGACAGGATAGCTTGGGAAAATCCTGATGTTGACATCTCTCACTATCCCTTTGCTGTCCGGGTTGGTATCGATGACTCGGCCAAGCTTAAACTGACCTCTTAGCGCGTTCTGGTCACACAGCCAGACTATGTCTCCAACAGTGACATTTCTCTGCGAAGTGTGCCATTTGTTCCTGACAAAAAGGTTCGGACCAGCCAGCTGGCTCCAGCTTCGCCAGAATTTGGCTACCTCTTCTTGCATTGCTCGGAGTCTCTTGTAGGGATAGCTTGAGAAGTCGAAGGTCCTGAAGTCCCCGCTTTGAGATCCTCGGCCCAGGAGGAGAGTATTTGGGGTGACAAAGCGGATAAAGTCTTCTCTGCTCTGTACTCTGGCATCGATCGGACGCTCATTTGCCAAGTTAGCCGCTATGCTAAGGGTTGTTTGAAACTCACTATAGCTGAGCCCAGCTCCCCCTCCAAGACTCTGGAGTGCCCTCTTCACAATCTTTACAGCAGCTTCTGCGGCACCATTCCTGTGTGGGGAGTCAGCCGGATGGATTTTCCACATCCATTCCGTTCCCTGCTGCTGTCTCTTCCAGGGAAACTTTGTTCTGGCTGTTTAGGAACCTGTATAGCTCTTCCAAGATCGGCTTTGCTCCAATGAAGTTGGTTCCTGGGTCTGACCAGATTTTCTTTGGGTGCCCTCTGATTGCAGTAAATCTTTGATATGATATGAGGAACCCTTCAGTCGACACTGTGCTTACTAGCTCAGTGTGGATTGCTCTGCTGGCCATGCAACAGAAGACAACTCCCCAGACCTTCAGTGTTGTTCTTTTCTTGACATCGTCTTTTACATGATAGGGTCCAAAGAGGTCGACTGTTGTAAACTCAAATGGACAGGCAGGCTCGGTTCTTTCTGTTGGCAGATCTCCCATAATTTGTTGACATATCTTTGCTTTGGCTTTTCTGCAGTTTATGCAGCCATCAACAACCTTTTTAGCAAGTTTTCTTCCCCTTATGATCCATGCCTTATTTCTCACTTTAAGCAAGGTTCCAGCCACGCCATCGTGTCCAGCATTGTGTGCCTCTCGAGTCAGCAACATCGATACCCAGGAATCATAAGGTAGGATGGGAACACCACTTTTATCTTCTTTGAAACCTTGGAATATTCCTCCACAAAGCAAAAGCCCAGAGATGTTGTCCCTGTAGACTACAAGTCTGTCTGTGGTGGTGTTTGAGAATGATACACCTGCTTGGGCTGACAGTAAAATGTCTCGCAGGGCATCTTCTCGCTCCTTTACAGAGATGACTCCCGAAGAGGATACCGCCTCCCACTTTTCACAGATTGACTGAGTTTGATGAACTTTTTTGCTGCCCTCCAGATCCATGCAACTGTCTTAACCAATCGGCTCAGCACATTGAACTGCTTGACATCCACCAGGTTCTGGACCGCTGACCCTGCAGGTGGTCTCCTCTCTGCTTGGATTGGGTTCTGCTTTTGTGGTGGTTCCTGTTTCTCTGCCTTGGCCCTCGTTAGTGCATCAACAAATGCCTTCTTTTGCAGCCTGTTGATGCCTTCTCTGGCAGTGTCAGCAAGGTTCCTTGCAAATTTGATTGGCCACTCGTTCGCTGGCAAGTTCAGAAACTTTGGCCCATTTTGCCACTCTGAGTTTTCGTTCAGGTCTTGAGGGCTTGCTCCTCTGGGCCCAAGAGTTCAAAGCTTTTAATCTCAATCAGATCCGATCAGATTTTGAAATCCCATTTTTTGTGATCCAGGATCAGACAAGTCGGCCAAATTTTGTCCCTGGAGTTCAAAGCAATTCAGGATAGGATCAGTCTGATCCAGATTACGATTTTTCAAGATGACTAGATCCTGAATATCAGTGCTTTAATCCTACCGATCGCCATCTAGTGGATATGAAAAATAATACAAGGAAGACAAGAGACCACATTGCAGAGACATCTATAATGTTTAATTATATTTTTAAATACATAAAGGACATCAAATCATAATGAAATTGTAATTAAAAAAATACTCCCACTAGGGTAACAACAATAAAGCATTCATTCAAAGGCAGCTGGATCATCCAGGCGTGCTTTGAGGAGCTGAATTCTCAGTGAGGTTTCAGTTTGCTGAAGCCGGCACAGCTGTATTTGTTCTTTCGGCCAGACGGATCTGCATCTCTGCCCTCTCCGTTTCACGGCTCAGCAGAGTCTCGTAGGCATCATCCCTCTGCTCTGGTTTTCTGGTGCGCTTGCATTTTCTCTTTAGAGGTGGCTCTTGCAGTGTGTCATCAGGCCTGGCTGAAGGTCCAGCTTCTGGATCCACATGGGTCAGGAGGATCTCATCTTCAATGGTGTGTGTCACATCAGGTGCATTGACGACCTGAAATGAAAGTTTATCAATATACTTTATACCCCTTAATAAGATGATCACAAGCATGCAACCTGGAAAATTGTAGTACTAGGATGCTATGTAAGACATATAGCCATTGTAGTACTATGAAAATAACAATTATACAAGATAATAATTGTAGTTCTATAGGAACAAGTATAAAATCACACATACCTGCGACTCAACATCCAGTACAACGTTTGGTATTCCATGTAAAGATTGTGACTGCTGACCACCAATGATATCAAGTACCACATCTGTGTATTGTCCCCTTTTATGTGGTTTGTTACCCGTCTGTGGGTTTTTAGCCTGGCTGTGGTAGCTTGCTGCTTCAAATTCTTCCACCTCAACCTCACTTGGTCCACCGTCCTCTTGTGTCCAGATCCTGTGGCATTCACATTGTCTGTAACTTCCATCCATATTCCGCTCTTTACTTTAGTCGCTCCACCCTCTCTGTTAAAGCTACCAACTATGGAGTCATAATTGTTCCTTACACCCAGCAGCAGTGCATGGTCTCAGCAGATGTAAAATTAGACTCCCTTTTTGTCCATCTTTCCAACTCAATGGTCAAGTCAGGTCAGCAATTAGTTTTATAGGTCTGGCCTTGCTATTAATTACATAATTAACCACAGGCCCTAACCAATCTGGACATTCATTCCAGGTTTGTATTTGCAATTAGTTGTTATTCAGAGACTGATGTAGGCCTACTGACAGTCAGAACACAGTCATGGCAGGGATTGTTCACATCTTCCATGCTGGAAGGAGAGGTTACCGCCAAAGGGTCCACACCGAGCGCCCCAAACCTCTCCAACAGTACACAACAGAAGAACTGTACAATCGTTTTCGATTTGGACTTGATAACATCAACTACATTGCTGATCTGGTCAGGCCACAACTGCAGTACAGAACCTTGGGGAGTCATGCTCTGACTGTAGAGGAACAGGTCCTCATTGCCCTGCGCTTTTACGCATGTGGAACATTCTATGAGGTCATAGCTGACAGCATGGGAGTCCACAGGACAACAGTGGGTGAAGTGGTGACAGCTGTGTCTGATGCACTGGCTCGCCTGCTGGATCACTTTGTGACTTTTCCCACTGATGGCCAGATTGCCATAGTGAAGCAGAAGTTTTTTCTTCTGGGAGACATGCCCAACACCATTGGGGTGATCGACTGCACCCATGTACATATTCAAGCACCTCGTCAGAGGGAGTGGGAATATGTCAACAGGAAAGGGAGGCACATCATCAATGTGCAACTTGTGGGAGATGCTGACCTTGCCATCACCAACTGTGTTGTGAGATGGCCTGGGTCAGTACACGATGCACGTATCTTCAGAGAGAGCCGGTTGTTCACTGAATTCCAAACCAACAGGCCGGATGGAGTTATATTAGCCGACAGTGCCTACCCACTCCTACCATGGGTGATGACACCTTTTCCCACGGCCAACACTCCTTCACAGATGCGCTACAACAATGCCCATGGAAGAACAAGGTGTGCCATTGAGCGCTTGAATGGAGTACTGAAGAGGCGTTTTGCATGCCTCAACTATCTGAGAGTGGAACCCCAAGGAGCATGCCAAATAACACTGGCTTGTATTGTGCTACACAATATCGCTGTCCATCGCAGAGTCCCCATCTCTGACATCGATGATCCCCCAGAGTCCCTCGCACCTGCTGATGATCTAGGCCCACCTATGGATTTCCCTCTAAATGAGACTGAGTGGTGGTGCAAGGCGAGATGCTATTGTCTGCAATTACTTGTGAAAGGTGATGACGGACTTTTTTTTGTTGAAGATATTTTTAATTTAATCTACATTACATTTGTGATTGACAATCTTTGTTGTGATTTATGTCATCAACATTTGGTTGAAAACAAAATAGGCCACCATAAACGTGAGCAAAAATAAAATTTATTTAGGCTAAAAATTGTGTATTATTTCAGTTAACAAACTTTGCCATCTAATTTATATTGAAACATATTTTAAAATAAATTGTACAGTACATTTTGCTCTGGTAATCCACTGGAAATCCACCCCTCTGGTGGGATCAGGATAATCCAGTTTTTTGGGATCAAATTGATCGATCCAGATTAAAGCTTGGATTGGATTTCCTGATCTGATCGGATATCAAAGTGATCCTAATCCTGTTTTTTGGTTTTGAACTCCCCAAAAGATAAATCTGATCGGATCAGATAGGGATTACAAGTTTTGAACTCTTGGGCCCTGGTGATTATGTCAGCGATGTTGTATGCACCAGAAATCCACCACCAGTCAAGTATGTTTGAGTTGTTCTGGATTTCGCCGATCCGATTTGTAAAGAAAGTCTGGTAACCATAGCTTTCTCTCTGTATAGCACCAAGGACTGTTTGGCTATCAACCAGATGATACCACCTTTTCACTTTGATACTACTGTGTAACTCAAAGTACTTTTTCAGGTGAGTGGAAAACACGGCTCCACACATCTCTGCTTTGACTGCATCACCTCTGTGGTCCAAAGGAGTCAGTTTGGCTTTGGATTCCACCAGCCTGACAATCGGGCCTTCGTCCATGTTCCATCTCAGATACAGTACTGCTCCGTAAGCATGCTCGCTTCCATCAGAGAGTGTGATTCCACAGGGTTGCTCTGCAAAGCCTGGGGGGGGTTAGTGCCCTGCTGAACTTGACTTTACAAAGTTGGACGTACTCCTCGAAAAGTTTGATTGCATCCTCCCTGAGCCCATCTGAGAGTGCCATGTCCCATGTGTCCTTTACTGCACACTTTTTGCCTCTTGCCTCCTGGAAAGCCCGCCGCACCAGAATGGCTCCTTTCTGTTTAGCAGGAGTTACCAGTCCAACTGGGTC
Organism: Pogonophryne albipinna; assembly: GCA_028583405.1. Classification (NCBI taxonomy): domain Eukaryota; kingdom Metazoa; phylum Chordata; class Actinopteri; order Perciformes; family Artedidraconidae; genus Pogonophryne; species Pogonophryne albipinna. The sequence goes on from CM053246.1 coordinate 1,772,157, forward strand.
ATACAGTCCTGACACTTGGCTCAGCAGTTCTCTTCTCGTCAGAGGGTTTGGTGTCTGGGCTCGGATTTCCTCCTTTAAAAGGTTTTGACCAAGTCGCATCTTTTTCTTTCTCCTGGAAAAGTTTATTCCAACCATGACATGGAGTTTGTCCTCTTCCACCATGTAGCCCAAACCAAGTGCCTTATTGTTCTCCTCACACATTTAGTTTGGTAGAACCATGGTCTCTCTCTGATCCAATTCCAACTCGTTGCCGCATTTCTTCCTCCCACTTTGACCAGAGAACACCCATGGCTTGAGCTCAAACCCTCCGGCCTTTAGGATCTGCTTCACATTTTCTGTGATGGTATACAGCTGCTCACGATCGTTGTGTGAAGTGAGTATGTCATCGACGTAGCTGTCCTGATGAAGTACCTGCCGCTCCTTTTCAAGGTGGGTGAAAGGAGGCAGGTTAGCTGTCTCCCGCATGGCTAGCTGTGCGATGCACCCTGCAGGTTTATCTCCGATGTTTACCCTGGTGACTGCATAGTCCTCCAGCTCTTGATCTTCGGAGTCTCTCCAAAACCTGCCGACAACCTGTTCAATTGGTGGGGGCTGTCTTCCAATTACCTCCTTGTATTGGACAGCAGCTGCCCTCATTGACCTGGCAAAATGTGTCTTGGACATGTAAGCCGACCCAGTAACATCCTCAAAGAGTTCAGGGTGTGTTCCTCCAACAGTCTTCCCCAGCGGTCCGTCCCATAGGACTAGGTCTCCAACAGCTCTGATTCTTTGAGGTGCTAGTTGACCTTCTCTGTGGCTGATCAGCAGACTTATTTCCTGGGTCTTTTCAGTTCACAGAGTGTCTGGAAATAGTTTTTGCAGTTGCTCTGGAGTTACACTTCCCTGAATATCTGCTATGCTGTCCAGACCATAACAAACCAATTGATGTGATTTGAGGGTGCCCTTGGGAGTATTCACTCTGATCTTTAGAAGGTATCTTCGGGGCTCCACGAAAACCTCCATCCCTCCAATTCCATGGATGACAAGCGTGATTTCTTCACTCCTTAGGTTCAGTTTCTTTGCAGCCTTGTGGGTTATATAGTTTGTGTCGGAGGCCAAATCAATTAATGTCCCAACTTTTTGTCCAGCATTGGCTGTGACTTCAAGAAGCATCATCAGCACCGGTGGTTCCTTTAATCCACTCTCCTCTAGAAGTCCTAACTGGTCTTTTCTATTGCTGAGGGTTCTTGACGCAGCATTTAAGAACACATCCCGACACTGTTTCGCCAATTCCGGAGGTAGCTTGTTGAGGAAGTCTTCTTGGTACTCTGTACATCTCCTCCCGTCTTCATTTCCCTCTGAACCAGGTCCGCTTTTATTCTGACTTGCTTGGCTTCTCCTGGCCTTGGTGTTGGGACATAGGTAGAAGTGAAGGTCGGGAACATGCTCATTCCTGCAGTCTTGATTCTTACACAGAAAGTCAGGTTTACAGTATGAGCTTCCATCGTGGACCTCAAGACATCTCCTGCATGCTCCCAGCTTCCTCACTGCACTCTTCTTCTCTGTTAGCTACAGCGCTCTAAACTTTCTGCAGAAGTAGAGCTTTCTCCTGTGTTTCTCGTCTCCACAGATTACACACCCTGCCTGGTCGTCGGTCATTTTGGTAGACTTGGTCCTGGCATGCCTTGGATCAGCCTTGGCCTCCATTCTGCATGGTTCCTCTTCCCTCAGTTGCTCGAGCTGCTCATATATGCTCTCTTGCTCTTTAAGGAAAGTCAGGAGACAGTCAAACCGATTCTGCGTCGGACCAGAACGTTGTCTCTCAGTGGCATAGACAAGCCATTCTTTCTTGAGGGTATCTGGGAGTTTACTCTCAATGGATTTGGTTACTAGTAGATTTTGTATAGCACCTGTGTCTCCAAGGTGACTCAAATCTTGAAGAGCTTTTTCAACAGTTTGGATCAACTCCACAATTTTACATGGCTGATATCCTCTGACAGCTGGCATCTTCTGTAACTCCTCCACTATTTCGATGGCGATGGATGTGTGATTCCCATAGCGGTTCTCTAGGACACGGAAGATATCATCTGCAGTGTTGTAGGCAGTGAGGTGAAGATCTCTTGTCATTCTGTCTTTAAGACTGTCCAGCAGTTGGATCTTTTTCACCTCTCTTGATCCAGTAGGCTCACCTTGCTTCGGAAGTGCCTCCCAATGCATCCTCCATCTGTGGAATTTGCATCTGTTGCCACTGAACTTGGGAATTGCTGCTGGCTTTAATTTAATGGATGCCAAAGGATATCTGGCTGAAGTAGCCGTCTGCCTTCAGTGTCCTCCTTCATTTTTGCCTGAATGAAGTCTGCCTTTCTGGAGAACAATCTTGGGAAATGGAGTTCAAACCCCCGTAGCTGGCTTTGCAGGTCCTCCCGCATTTCTGAAGGGATCCACTGCCTCCACCGACTGTGCACTTCTTTTGCAGCCCTCATAAGCTCTTTCAGATGGTTGAGTGTGAAGTCATAGGCCTCCAGATTACCACCAGGCTCTGCCGCAGCAGCACGTTCACCTTCAGCCTCCGCCGCATGAAGCGCTACTGACACTTCATGTTCTCCAAAGTTAGTCCACAGAGCTTCTTGAATAAGTCTCTTCAACTCCTCAAGCTTCCGCGTACTCTCCTCTGCAGTTTCTTGTAGGTCGTCTTTTTGCTGACTCGTTAACTCAGCTGTGTCCAGCTCTGCGATGAACCCAGCTTCCAAGTCGTCATTTGCTTCCATGACTTTTTCAACTTCTTTAGTGAATTTCTTGAAACTGTCTCTGAGTTCTTCTTCAGACATGTCCTTATAAGTCCTGGTTATGGTGTTGGCCAGTCGAGAGGCTAACCGCTTTGCCGTCGTCCTGTACACCTTTAGTTGCTCCACAGCCTTTCCTCTCGCTTGATCCGCCATGATTTCCCCTCTTTTGGGCATTCTGCCCTTTGCCTGGGGAGTGGTGTGATTCAAGAACGAGGAACCTTGGATGATCAGGTCTCAGGTGTCTGCTTGAGTTGTAGTCCAGCGTCTCAGGAGTTCTTCCAGTCCCTGGTCTCCCGGTTTTTCACTGTCAAGTTTCCTGGGCTTTTTGTGTGTATTCCCCACTTGAAAGGGATGAGGCGTCTACCGGACTTTGGGAACAGGATTTCACTCCAGTGACAGCTTCTTTTCAATACTTTTTATTTTGATTGGCAAGTTCACTTTATGCAGACACTTTATGCAGACACTTTATGTAGGTGAAAAACCTTTGAAAAAAAAGAAGAACATTTTAGAATTTGTAAACATATAAATAAAGCAGATTCTTTTAACTTAACTTTTTCTGGAAATGTTGACAAATCAAGTTAATTATTATTTTTAAACTAGAAACTATTATTTCCTCCTTTAACAGAGGTATTCAATGAATAAAAAAGACTTTACTATTAACTAGCGGTGTAACGGTTCACAAACATTTCGGTTCGGTACGTACCTCGGGTTTTAGGTCACGGTTCGGTACGTTTTCAGTTTGGCAGAAAAAATTATCACAAAAACATTTTAAATTATTATTAAACTGTGAATAATGTATTCACACAAATAAATACAAAATATAATAAAATAAACATTAAGGTGCAGCATTTCGATGAACTGAAATAATCTGTATTAGAACTGTACTGTACTAGAACCTAAGCAGCCAGTTTGACATTATGACTTGCTCGTCATTGTATTTTCATGTTTTTTTAAAGAAAAATGTACTTTTCCACATTGGTTGCTGAAAGGGCAGATCTGCTGGCACTAACAATGTCTCCTGCTGTGGAGAACAACCTCTCGCTAGGGACAGAGGTAGCAGATACAGCCAGGTAGCGCTTTGCTAACATGGCAACATAAGGATATTTGGCGTTTGTAACAGCTTTGGCTCGGTCTAAACTTTTTGCGAGTGGTGGAGGCTTAAATGCTAGCGGGAGTTTGGTTTGCACTTCAGTCTTTTTTCTTTTGGTACCGGTAATATTCACGTTCGGGTGATGCCTTTTCAAATGAGTATGCAAGTTTGATGTATTGCCAGCCGCGTAACCAATTTTAGTTGAACAATGCCGACAAACAGCTTTGGTTCGGTCCACATGTCTTTGTCCGTCATCCTTGTACGTAACTGCGAAACCAAAATGTTCGCAAACCGGAGACTTCAATGATGCTGGAGGATTTTTAAGCTCAACTTTATCTGCGTTCGTCATTTCGACAGTTCCTCAAATTACTGACTAAATTTGACCGCATCCCTGTGACCAGCTCTCATAGTATGCCTCTCGTCCAATTAAATGACTTGCTCGCTCTATGACGCCCAATGTGCCCAATGTGAGGAAATTACTCTGAATGCTGCAACGCAGCACCTGAGATTACTTCCAAGAAGTTGTTCACGTTCTCAATTTTTTACGTTTAACGTTATATTCGTTCGGTAAACTTCGGTACACACGTATACCGAACCGAAGGGCCCGTACCGAATCATTTCGGTACAGGTACGTGTACCGTTACACCCCTACTATTAACGCTTCTAAATCAAATGGATTCTTTATAAGACATTATTTATTTCTAAACAAGAAAGCTTCTTTCTAAGATAAATAAACAGCGCGTCTCAGCTCTTGGTGTGCCGCACAATTAACGCAGCACATTGAAACCACACAAACAATGCTGCGCAGCGCCGCTCGCGCTCTAACAAGACACGTGCATATTATAAACATTCACTAGCGGCTCTGCTGAGCTCTCACAGCATGATGGATATGATCTTACCGGCTGCCTGTCCTGACTCGGTAGAAGTGCCTCCCGTCTACACCCTTCCGTCTACTAGGATCGCACACAGCTACTATTTAAACCCTCCTTGAGGATGCAGCACTGGGCTCTGTAATTAGGGTGATTACACCCAGCTTGCCAGAGGAGGCAGGACTGCCTGCGATCATTACACCTGTTGTCTATACTATTAATTGGTGGTTTGTCTTTAAATGAAATATATTTGTAGTGTTTATGATTTAAATTCTAAATAAAGTTAAGATATTTTGTTATTCTATGTATCCATATCTATTAATATTTGACCACTTGTCATCTGTTTTTTATTTTATGCTTATTAAAGCCTTAGGCTCAGTTTGACTTTACACTTATTATGAATCAGGCTCAAAAGCAGCTAGACTCCTGGCTAGACACCTGCGCAAACAGCAATCCTCTAATACAATTCATAGAACAAGGGACCCCCAAACTAATCAACTATTGTATGAGCCAGATGAGATAGAAAGAATATTTGAAGAGTACTATAAAACACTCTAATCTAATCCACCATTAGCTGATGAAAGCACAATAAGCAGGGGTGCACATAACGTTTTTGCCCTGGTTCTCAAAGGAGCACCTGGAGATGGTGCCTGGTGCGCATCCTTAAAATGAAATAAACCGGACCTTTTGAGGGGTACTTGACTTTATGAACGGGGGGAGGGGCGCTAGTGAGCACGCTCATGAACTGTTCACCCATGCCTCGCAGCAGGGTTACTGTGCGGAGCGCATAAAGCAGACCCTTCACGCGATAGCGAGGGGTAGAGTGAGGGATCGCAGATGCCGTCGTGGTCGTGGATGGATTAAAAAAATGAAACCTAAATGGCTCGCGAATTATACTTTGGCGGCCGTTAATATACCTGGGTGGCACGCCCAAGTAAAGTCGATGTGTGGGAAACCCTGCTATCTTACCAGTTCTTATGCAACTCGCAAAATATCTCTCTCTCTTCTCTCTTTTCTATCTCTCTTTTTTCTCTCTCTCTCTCTTCTCTCATCCCTCTTTTTTCTCTCTCTCTCTCTCTCTCTCTCAATGTTGGTGCGCAAATGCGTCTTTTTTCAAATGATCCGGTGCTCCTTTTTTGGCGGGGGGTGCGCATGCGCACCAGTTATGTGCAGCCCTGACAATAAGAAACGTTCTTAACTCGCTTGAGCTGCCATCTATAGGTGAGATACAGAATGACACCATTACGTCGCAATTTACAGTTGAAGAGCTGGAAGCTACAATCAGTAGGCTAAAGACCAGTAAATCACTGGGCAGCGATGGGTTCCCACCAGAGTTCTATAAAACTTTCACGAAGGAGCTAACACCTCTGCTTCTGTCTTGTTTTAATTGGACTCTTAAAGAAGGCAGGGCTCCCCCATCTTGGAGGGAAGCAATTATTTCCATTTTGCCTAAGGAAGGCAAAGACGAAGACCACTGTAAAAATTATAGGCCAATTTCTCTTTTAAATGTGGACTACAAGCTGTTTACCTCAATCATCTGTAAAAGATTTGAGACCTTTATGACAGATCTTATTCATGAAGATCAAACTGGATTCATTAGAGGGCGCCAAACACAAGACAATATCAGAAGGACTCTCCATATTGTAGACAATGCACATAAAAAGGGCACAAGTATGGTTCTGGTTAGTCTGGACGCAGAAAAAGCATTTGACAGTGTCAGTTGGTCTTTTTTATATGAAGTACTAAGGAGGTTTGGTTTAAATGAAAATGCAATTTGGTGTATTAAGACTATTTATCATGAACCTACGGCTAGGATCAAAGTAAATGGGAGTTTGTCCAATAGGATTCAGCTGGAGAGAGGCTCTAGACAGGGCTGCTGTCTCTCTCCTACTCTCTTTGCTTTATTTGTTGAACCATTGGCGCAAGCAATAAGGCAGAGTGAAGATCTGCAGGGTGTCAATATAGGGGGGGAAGATCATATCATTGGGCTTTTTGCGGATGATGTTATAGTTTTCCTTGAGCAACCAGATGTATGTTTCCCAAACCTGATGAACCTACTCGACACATATGGTTACTATTCAGGGTATAAAGTGAACGTAACAAAAACTCAAATTCTCTCATTCAATTACTCACCATCCCAACAAATTAGACATGCATATAACCTAAAATGGAATTCCAAAACAATGACTTATCTTGGTGTAACTATAACCAAAACATTTTCCAACCTGTTTGAAGCCAATTATAACAAAATTGATGACAATATCCGAAAGGATGTAGAAAGGTGGTCCACCCTCCCTTTAGACTTCAGTGCCAGAATACAAACGGTTAAAATGAATATCCTACCTAGGCTGCTGTATTTCTTTCAGTCTCTTCCAATTGATGTTTCCCAAAACAAATTCATAACCTGAGACAGGATGATTTCTAGATTTGTTTGGAATAGTAAAAAACCAAGAATACGATTTACGACACTTCAGTTTCCTAAAAGTAAGGGGGGAATGGCTTTACCAAATCTTAGGGAATACTTCTATGCAGCCCAACTCAGACCTTTGGCCTACTGGTGTAGACCAGATTATGAGTCTGGATGGAAAGCCATGGAAAGGGAGGTACAGGGTCGCCACATTCAGGCCTTGGTAGGAGATAAGAATTTGGTGAGGGCTCTGAGAGGTGAAATGAATACGATAGTTGCGTTTACACTAGAGGTCTGGAATGTTGTAGTAGCAAAATACAAATTAAAGAGAGGGATACGCACGCTGAGGTGGTTTGCATACGATTCCAATTTTAAACCAGGGGTGTACGACCCAGCATTCAAAGAATGGGTGCAAAAGGGCATAACAGCAATGTGTACGGTTTCAGAAAAAGGTGAATTGATGGGTTTTCAGGATTTACAGGCAAAATATGGTATTACACACAGGGATTATTTTAGATACATGCAGCTAAGACACTACTTTGTAAAAGAGATTTGGCTAAATGCAGATGAATCTTTAGATACTGTAACTGGGGTGATTGTGGATGGGTATCAGCAGAAGGGGTCTCAGATCATCTCTGCTTTCTACCAGGCTTTGGGGGGAAACAGGGGGGAATCGACTATCTACATAAAAGCAAAATGGGAAGCAGAGTTACAAATAAAAATGTCAGAGGAAGAATGGTTTCAAATGTTCGAGACGCAATTTACATCCACAAACTCATTAGTATGGAGGGAATTCTGCTGGAAGAACCTGACTCGCTTTTTCATAACACCCAAAATAAAGAGCAGGCAACTTGGTGTACAGCAACAGTGTGGAAACATGGAGGCTGACCACTCGCACATTTTCTGGAACTGTAGAAAGATAAGGTCATATTGGGAGAAGGTTAATGCAGTTGTCAAAATTATTATGGGTTATGGAATCCCAAATACCTGCCCGGTGATGTATCTTGGGAACATTAAGGATGTTGTGATGGGAGGCGATCTATATTTGATTAAGGTTTTACTTGCAGCGAGTAAGAAAGCTATAACCAGAAATTGGCTTAATGTGAACGCTCCGACCCAGGAGCAGCGGCTGGAAATTGTTCAAGATATTTCTGTCATGAAAAAGTTGACATATGTTTTGAGAATCCAAGAGAATGCATTCAATAGGAAATGGGAAAAGTGGAATATTTACGTGGTTGACACCAATGAGTAAGTGAATGACTAATTCAATCCTGTACGGTATGTGTGAATATTGAAGGTCTTCAGACAACTAGTATTTAATGTGCTTTATTTTACAACTGATTTGTGTGTATTATGTTTTGTCGTTCTGTTATTATTGTTGTGAAAACTCAATAAAAACATAAGTGTACAAAAAAACGCTCAGGGGAGAGGATTTCAACACTGGGAAGGACCACATCCACTGGACTTCGCGTACTGCCATCAAAATGTGGGACCACTGGAGGTCCTCCTTAGGCCTTGGACACCTTTGAACATAACCAAATTAGTAACCCAGCCGTCATTACAAGGGCGTTATATATCATTCGTATAACCCTTCATATAAAAGTTTTGTGTTAACCATTTATTCACAACCGTTGACAAATGTTTAAAGGTATATGTTGAAAGAAATAAGTAACCCAAACGTTACTCCAAGGGCGTTTGTTCCCCTACATTTTTTTTTTAAATCATTCATATAACCCTGCCAGTAAAAGTTTTTTACTGACCATCTTTTACAACCTTTGACAAAATGTTTAAGTATATGTATAATAAGTGTATAAGTTTCTTTCATAAGCCCTTTTTTATTAATTGTCATATCATGGTCAGAAACCTTTTTATATTTATGAACAAAACACAAACCAGATACATAATACGTATATATGAATATATGTGTAATGTTAACCTAATTAGGACACACAGTGTCACGGATGCAAAGCACCCAAAGCCGGGATCAGAAGAAAATGTTTCTGCAGGGCTGCAGCACCTGCAGATGTTAAAGTGCACCGTCTCTATACATAAAAGCAATCTTACTTCCACCACATGGAAGAGAAGTGTTTCAGCTGCAGTTCTGCAGAACAGTAACTATAAGAGGCAGGTTTTAACATATTTGTAGCTGTCTTTGCCTGTAGGAGCCGATGCTGACGTGTCTACGCCGTTCACTGTATACAATTGTTCTACATCTGCTGCTTAAGTGTGTTTTTTTTTTTTACAAGTGTGTGGTTGCGTTCTAGTCACTTTGCTCAGCGCTACTGCTTGTTACAACTTTTATTTGCCGTACTCGCCTTTAACTGTTTGCTCAGGTTAATCTCGCCCCCCTCCGACGTAAGCGTGACGTATGCAGTTCTTGCTTCAAGACCGACAATTTTTTGGTGCTTGAAACGAACCGGATTCCGGAGCTTAGAGGCGGCTTCGCTGCGGTGTGAACAGGAAAAACGGTGCTTTTCAGGCTCTAGCTCCAAACCGGCCCTGGAACCGCGTTGGTGTGAAAGCCCCGAGAGTATGGAATGCCGTTTAAGCCAAAATTAAATAAATAGGGGTAGTGGTGGTCTAATGGATAGTGAGGTGGGCTGAAGATTGAAGGTTGTGAGTTCAATTCCCGCCAGGAACACCACCACTAGTGTGCCCTTGAGTAAGGCACTTAGCCCTTAGTTACTCCAGGGAGAATGTCCCTGTAATCAGTAACTGTAAGTCACTTTGGATAAAAGCGTCAGCTAAATGAAATGTAAAAAAATACATAATTAAATTAATACATACACTGAACAAAAATATAAATGCAACACTTTTGTTTTTGCTCCCATTTTTCATGAGATGAACTCAAAGATCTAAAACATTTTCTATATACACAAAATAACCATTTCTCTCAAATATTGTTAACAAATCTGAAAAAATCTGTGATAGTGAGCACTTCTCCTTTGCCGAGATAATCCATCCCACCTCACAGGTGTGGCATATCAAGATGCTGATTAGACAGCATGATTATTGCACAGGTGTGCCTTAGGCTGGCCACAATAAAAGGCCACTCTGAAACGTGCAGTTTTGCTTTATTGGGGGGGTCCGAAAACCAGTCAGTATCTGGTGTGAGGGGTAGGATTAGGGTTAGGGGTAGGGTTAGGGTTAGGGTAATGTTGTGAATCGAGTGGCCTGTGTTCGTCGTCCATAACATACGCCTGCCCATAACCCCACCACCACCATGGGCCACTCAATTCACAACATTATCCTAACCCTACCCCTACCCCTAACCCTCACACCAGATACTGACTGGTTTTCGGACTCCCCCAGACCCCCCCAATAAAGCAAAACTGCACGTTTCAGAGTGGCCTTTTATTGTGGCCAGCCTAAGGCACACCTGTGCAATAATCATGCTGTCTAATCAGCATCTTGATATGCCACACCTGTGAGGTGGGATGGATTATCTCGGCAAAGGAGAAGTGCTCACTATCACAGATTTTTTCAGATTTGTGAACAATATTTGAGAGAAATGGTTATTTTGTGTATATAGAAAATGTTTTAGATCTTTGAGTTCATCTCATAAAAAATGGGAGCAAAAACAAAAGTGTTGCATTTATATTTTTGTTCAGTGTATGTTGTGGCAGATATTTAAGCAAGCTTTCTTAACGCTAATATAATAGTCAGATTGCTCTGAAGATGGGAGGTGATATTCTATTCATTTTCACGTTCACACAGACGGTGATTTTAACTGCAACGGCAGTTTAAACTGTATTTCCTTTATCCTGTAATATGACTTGATCGCTTTAAACTCTGCACACTGTTGTTATCAGCTGTTCCACCATGGTTTCTACCTCAACCTATAATAGATTTATCCTTATTGAAACGGTTACATTCAATGAAAAATAAAATCAATGTGGAGGCTTACGTGAACACTGTTCTACATGAACAATATGGGCAGTTTATACATTAAATAAATCAACAGTACAGTGGTGATATGCTCCAAGTGGAAGCGATTCGCCATTAAAGCAAAGAAGAAGAAGAACTCCGCACAGTTGATCTCTTATCCTGGAAGCTATCCTGCTCCGGCACAGGCTAGTCGTTCAGAATAAGTTATCTAGCCCGCTAAAAAGTGAACCAGCTTCGTAGTACCGGAAATCCCAGAAGTTATCTTGCTAAACGAAAATCATGCTTCGTAGTCAGGGCCGTTTCTAGCTTTTTGGGGGCCCTATGCAAGATGCAGTTTGGGGGCCCTAGTTTTTACAGTTTTTAACCTCTTAAGCCCTGAGCCTGTTTTTCAGGTTTCAGGCTCGAAAATGCCACTAACACAACAAAGACTATATCTTCACTTCTAAAAGGGGTAAATTAATCATCTTTTCTCTCAAAGCAAGGTTACATCTGTGAGTTGGATGTAGAAGTGTCAGAATCAATATAGATGTTTTTATTTTAAAGTAAATTCAGATGGAACATAGTAAAAACATGTAAATTCTAATGTCCGCCTAAAAAAAACCCATTACTTATAGTAAAAACCACCCTTGAATGATGGGTTAGTAGACTAAAAGCTTTAGGAATCCAAACTATAACATATAATAAGTACCCTGTATCAAGATTGATGCAAAACAAGTTAAATTTGACCTTTTCAGAGAGGTTTAGAAAAATAAAGTCCAGGCGGACTCACCTCTGGGTAATTTGGGAACCATCAGTTCCATTTGAACTTTTTCACTGTAAAAATCATTTTATTACTTTGAATTTTCACTATAGGTATTCATTCCATCCAAATACAACTGTTGTGAAAAAAATAAAAATATAAGAACATACTCTGTTATCCTCTTAGGCAAGGCAAGGCAAGTTTATTTATATAGCACTTGTAGGCCCCACGGACCGAAATCGCGTCATTTGCAGGAAACAACGTCTAAGGAACCTTACTATTTAATAAACTATGAATATTTTATATCCATATAACGGGAAAAAACTAATTTAACTGATCTTTTTCATTTATTTTTTCCAAAAAAACACAATGCTAACAGTGAGCATCTGAATTAGCCCCGAGCGAAAAATGCTAACCTATTACTGCACCGAAAATCACTCCTAGCTCCCTTATTACTTATCCTAGCTGCCCATCCAACACATCGTTTTTGATCGTAAAGACACAAAATCTAACGGTGCCCACCTCAACACTGAAAGATACAAACTTGCGACGTTATCAACAAAAACGTACATCAAAACAAGTGGAGCTAGGTACTAGCATGCGCTAGGCTAATGGCTTACCTTCCTCTTTGTCTGGTCTAAACTGGTCTTCAATGGCATTAAAACGATAAAAACGATGATGTAGTTAATCCATAGGTTAATATCCAATGTGGCTGTGTCCCCTTTGAAATGTTCGGATAATCTATAAGCAATAAAACTGCAATTCCGTTATCTGCTGTCCGCTCTGTGCTCCGTGTGCTCTGTGTGCTCTAGGTCCTGCTGTAATGCCTGCTGTGAGTAGTAAACAATAAATGAAGCCGCCTGCGTAAAGTACTTAAACTGGCTGGCATTCTTTATACTTTACGCAGGACCATATCTCTGGAACCCATTGGTCGATTCGTGTGATTTACACCTTTTTCTTAACCATCAGAACCAATAGAATCGATGGGCAGTTCCCAAATCAACGTAAAAATTACCATAGCGGACGTAATAGAGAAGCGAACAAAGCATATCTGAAAGTGCACGCCTGGACGGCAACATTTTATACCCAGTATATTGCCATAAATATGATGAAGGATTATCAGTCAAAAATGTCTACGTGACACAAAGACATTGGATTAACCTTGAGCGGCGTTTTTATTCCGGTGAACACAACTTTTGATCACAAATCAAAAAAGGTAAGACGAAATTATTGTAATATTTTTTAAACCGGATGTTGTTTACGTTCTCTTTTCTGGCTGATAGCTCCGCAATTTGGGGGCGTACAGTGATGATATTATATGTCTGGAATCTGTGGAGTCTCAGCTTTAAATCGTATATCTTGTTTGTGCAGTTACGATAAGTAATAAGGGCATTTCTACCGTGAGTGCTGTGTAAAATCCGTTAGCATTAGTTAGCATTTTTTCGCTCCATGCTAATTCAAAGGCTTGGTATTACTCTTGTGTTTCTTTTAGCTAAAAATGGTTCACATTGTCAGTTAGCGGAGTTTCTTAGCGTTAAAAGGGTATGGAACATTAATAGTTTCATAAATGTTAAGAAGCCCTGAGACATAGTCTCGTAAAAAAAACTGTGGGGGGGGTCCACTGGGGACCCTCGGGCTTAAGAGGTTAACTACAATGGGGGGGATTCCGAAGCCTTTAACCTCTTAAGCCCCACGGACCCGGTTCCGGGGCCGAAATCGCGTCATTTTCAGGAAACAACGTCTAAGGAACCTTAATATTTAATAAACTATGAATATTTTATATCCATATAACGGGAAAAAACGAATTTAACTGACCTTTTTTATTTATTTTTTCAAAAAAAAAAACACAATGCTAACAGTGAGCCTCTGAATTAGCCCGAGCGAAAAATGCTAACCTATTACTACACCGAAAATCACTCCTAGCTCCCTTATTACTTATCCTAGCTGCACATCCAACACATCGTTTATGATCGTAAAGACACAGAATCTAACGGTGCCCACCTCAACACTGAAAGATACAAACTCGTGACGTTATCAACAAAAACGTACATCAAAACAAGTGGCGCTATAGGTAGCCCACAACGCTAACATTGCTTACCTTTGTCTTTGTCATGTCTAAACTGGTCTTCAATGGCATTAAAACGATAAAAACGATGGTGTAGTTAATCCATAGGTTAATATCCAATGTGGCTGTGTCCCCTTTGAAATGTTCTGATAATCTATAAGCAATAAAACTGCAATTCCGTTTTAAAATAGTAGAGCAGGCCATTCCTACCACCCAAATGGCCCCAGAAGAGTTTTTTTTGCTAAATCTGTCTAAAAAGGTCAAATATCACTTGTTTTGCATCGATCTTGATACAGGGTACTTATTATATGTTGTACTTTGGATTCCTAAAGCTTTTAGTCTACTAACCCATCATCCAAGGTTAGTTTTCACTATAAGTACAACATATTTTTTGGACGGACACTATAATTTACAGTTTTTTACTATGTTCAATCTGAATTTTCTTTAAAATATCTATATTGATTCTGACTTTTCTACATCCAACTCACAGGTTTATCAATACTTTGAGAAGAAAGATTATTAATTTAACCCTTTTAGAAGGGAAGATATGGTCATTTGTTCTGGGAATGTCATTTTCGAGCCTGAGACCTGAAAAACAGGCTCAGGACTTAACAGGTTAACACATCTGTAATTCCATTTAGCGATTAAAATGGGCAGAATTCACACTAAATTAAGTTCTGTTGAAGTTATACCAAAGTAAGCTTAGAATAATTTGAAACAATCATTGGTCCTTCAGTCTTTTCTCACCTTAAAAGCGTAGTAGAATGGGAACCAATAGAGGAAAATATCGGAGAAGAACTCTCCGAGGCTGAAGACGCCATACACCACCCAGTACGTCAGCCATTTTGTGTCGGCTTCTTTGCTTGGACTTTCAAGGGCTTTGATTCTGCAGATACGAGTGGAAATAGATTGTCAAATGTTTCAGGTGAGCTGATGAATACATTTATCTTTGAAATACCTTCAGAAATAACAGAGTTGGAATTTGACTGAAGCATGTCCAGCTATATCTCAGTAGAGCTTTGGTGAAGGCTACCAGTACAATGTCACAACCAGAGTATAAAGATCCTTTCAATGTAACATAAAACATCTGAAGAGGGTGGGAACAGGGTAAAGAATAAGAAAAAATGAAATTCTACTAAACAAATTTGTGTTTTACGTTAACACTTTGCTAAAATCGTGTTTTTTTTTAAATGTAGGCTCTAACTCTTAAATTAAGTTGGCGAAATTCCTTACAATTCATTGTCACAAAACAAAAAGGTCAGATACTATTGGTTGGTATTTAACAGGTTATTGTATTTAAGCTATTCATGTGTTTCTTTCACATTTCAAGAAATCAGAGTCTGAAGAGAAACAAGAAACTCTAGCTATTCAATTAATGTAATAATAATAATGATAATACATTTTATTTATTAAGCGCTTTATCAGGTGCTCAAATACGCTTTACAGATGTAAGAAAATAAAGTTAAAAAAACCACATTAGTCACAAGGACAGGTTAATCACAAGTTAAAAGCTTTGGTCAGTGTTTCGAAGGTGGGGAGGTCAGTACAGTCTCTGATTTGTTGTGGGAGGGAGTTCCAGAGGGTGGGGGCAGAGATGGAGAAGGCTCTGTCACCCCAGGTCCGGTGCTTGGTTCGTCTGGGGATAGAAAGGAGGTTGGCTTCTGATGAGCGAAGGCTGCGGGAGGGGGTGTGGTGGTGGAGCAGGTCAGTGAGGTGGGGGCTGGTTGTTGAGTGCTTTGTGGGTCAGGAGGAGATTTTTAAATGTATTCATTGACGGATGGGGAGCCAGTGCAGGTTTTGAAGGGCAGGGGTGATGTGGGCTCGGTAGTGGGTGTGGGTGAAGAGGCACACTGTAAAAAATGGCTGTGAAATCCACAGTTATTTACAGTGTTTGTGCACAGTAAATTACTCTATACTATTTTAGAGTATAATACCGTGTTTCCAACCAAAAATTACTGTACCTCTGGAGTTACTTTAAAAATATCAGTAGTAACGTCCCAACTGTATAAAATCTCAGTAACCAACAATGTACTGTAGAAAATCACAGTAACTAACAATACACTGTACAAGAACCAACAATCACAGTAACCAACTGTAAATAATCACAGTAACCAACTGTGGAAGATCCATAGACTGTATATATAAATGGACGTAGTGTCCGTGACGTCACCCATAGGATTCTGCAGAGTTGCCGTGAAGCCCTTAGTAGGCGGAGTCGGCCACTAACGGCTCGACTGTGACGTCAGAGTCTAAACCCGCCTGCTCCAAATAAGGGCAAAGAGGCGGAGCCGAGGCGGGACCTGCTGCCTCCGAACTGGAAGTAAACAGAGCTAGCTCAGGCTAAGAAGCTAAGCTAACATGAAATACATGCATACCAAGTTACTGCTAACAGTGTAGTTCCCCTATATAAACGTTACATTCATAATCAAATGAGACAATCTGCAAGAGAATTAGCTATATTTTGTTATTCTTAATGCTTGTCATTCACACGTTGAGAAAAGACGGACTCCACCGGCCGGAGCTAACGGAGCCGCAGGGGGCTAGCTCCGGGACGCCGGCTGGAGCTAGCCCCCTGCGGCTCCGTTAGCTCCGGCGGCCACCACTGGGATAATTGGGTCCCCTATTAACATTTGCTCCCGTTTAGCATTATGGGCGTCATAGCCATAGACTATAAAAGTCTTACCGAAGGCTGAATCATAAACTAAACTGTATATATATATATACACATGTATAAAGGGTTATGTCCTTAGCTGGCTAATAAGCTCCATTACAAGCTAAGCTAACAAGCACACAAACACCTGCTAACGGGGTTAACATGTATAATATTATCATTTTACTCACCGAAAAAAGCTGAGAGTAGACTTCTTGGAAGTTCTGTTAGTACATTCAAGCGCACAGCACGACATTTTAATTGTCTGGTATTTGTAACAATATTCCCACAATCACCACGAACACGGCTAAAGCTAAAGGGTCAAGTACAGTACTATGACTAACTAACGTTGTAGCCTAGCAAAGTGGACAAGTTGCTGTTAGCTGACAGTGAGGCATGTACGTGTCCATCAAAGTGACCACGCCCTAATTTATCCAAAAACTTTAAGACCTAATATAAATAAAAGGGTCGTGTTAGAAAACAATTCACTCACAGATCCATAATCATGAAGGTGGAATCTAACTATATCGATAATAAAAATGTATGGAGCCAGGGGTAGAAACATGTTTTTTTCTGCTGTAAAATTGGGCATTTTAACATGGGGGTCTATGGAAATTGCTCCTTTCTGCAGCCATCGCCTATCGGCCAATATATGAACTGCAGTGTGTGGCACTTCCGTATTGGCGTCCCGGCTCTTCCCCAGAGTTTGCCGCTTGGGAAGATCACAGTAACCAACAATGTACTCCAATCCAATCCAATCCAATCCATTTTATTTATATAGCACATTTAAAAACAACAGAGTTGAACAAAGTGCTGTACATCAACAACTGTATAAAAACATAGCATAAATACATACAAACAGACAGGACATGAAACAAATGTAATACACGAGACAATGAAACCAGATCAGAAGCCACCGACTGAAAAACTCACCAATATGACGTAAAAACAATACAAAACACTAGTAAGGTAAAAAATAAATAAATAAAAAAATAAAAACCACATTTAACAGCACAAGTGTCACCTGGTATGTACAGTAAAAGCCAGGGAAAATAAGTGGGTTTTTAAACGAGATTTAAAAACAGGCAGAGTTGGAGCAAGTCTAACCTGGAGGGGTAATTTGTTCCATAACTTTGGAGCTGCAACAGCAAAGGCTCTATCTCCCCGCTGCTTTAGCCTCGATTTTGGGACTACCAGAAGGAGTCTGTCAGCAGACCTCAGTGACCGTGTGGGTGTGTATGGTTTTAAAAGATCTGCCAGGTACGGTGGGGCTAAAGCGTTCAGGGCCTTGTATGCGAACAGCAACATTTTAAACTGTATTCTAAAATGGACTGGTAGCCAGTGTAAAGAGGCGAGTACAGGCGTAATATGTTCACGCCTGCCTGTCCTTGTAAGGAGGCGTGTAGCAGCATTCTGGACCAGCTGTAGGCGTGACAGGGAAGCCTTGGTCACTCCAATATAAAGAGCATTGCAGTAATCCAGTTTAGTGGATATAAAACAATGTATTACTTTCTCAAAGTCATTAAAAGAAAGGAAAGGCTTGACCTTTGCTAAAAGTCTTAGCTGAAAGAAGCTGGATTTTACCACAGAGTTAATCTGTTTGTCTAGTTTAAAATCACGATCAATCCGTACACCCAGGTTTGTGACAATGGGTTTCACATATGGGACAAGAGAATCCAGCACAGGTGGGGCATTGGGGCCACCACTGGGTCCAAATATTATGACCTCTGTCTTTTTTTCATTTAATTTAAAAAAATTCAAGGCCATCCAGGCTCTGATGTCCTGCAGACAGTCAGACAGACGTTGCTGAGGGTTTGGGTCATTTATTTTCAGGGGCATGTAGATTTGCGAGTCATCTGCATAAAAATGAAATGAGACACCATATTTCTTAATGATAGCGCCCAGGGGGAGCAGGTACAGGGAAAATAAAATCGGCCCAAGAATGGAGCCTTGGGGTACCCCGTATGGGAGAGGAGCAGAGGAGGAAGTAAATTCATTAAGATTTACATTAAAACTTCTTTCAGACAGATACGACTTAAACCAGTCTAGAGCAGTACCACTGATTCCCACAAAATGTTGCAGGCGAGAAATGAGAATACTGTGATCTACAGTGTCAAAGGCAGCTGTCAGGTCTAAAAGTATAAGAACAGCACTGTTCCCAGAGTCAGTAGCTAAAAACAGGTCATTAAAAACTTTTAAAAGAGCAGATTCAGTGCTGTGGAGGGGTTTAAACCCAGACTGGAATACCTCAAGAATGCCATGCACATTTAAGAAAGACTGCAACTGCTTCAGTACGACTTTTTCTAAAATTTTGGACATAAAAGGAAGTTTAGAGATAGGTCGAAAATTGTCAAAAACAGAGGTGTCCAGGTTTGGTTTTTTAATCAAAGGCTGGACCACAGCATGTTTTAGGTACTTTGGTACTTTTCCTGTAGTCAGGCTGCTGTTAATTATATTAAGAACGTTAAGTCCAACAATGTCCCAGATTTCTTTGAAAAATCGCGCAGGGACAACATCGCTGGGAGAACCTGAGGGTTTCAATTGAGCAACAATTTCTATTAGAGCAGGAAGTGACACAAGCTCAAACTGATCCATAGCAGCTGAGCAAGTGTCCATGACAGATGGATCATGGGAAGGAAGTGAGATGTTTGCTCTGATGACGGCGACCTTGTCAATAAAAAACTGAAGAAACGCCTCACAGGTTTCAGTGGAGGTTACTAAGTTGATGGATTGTAGGACATTTAGTATACAGTTTATAGTGCTAAAAAGAACACGGGGTTTATGACAGTTATTACGTATAACATCTGAAAAATACTGCGTTTTTTCCGCTTTAACAACTTTCTGATAGCTATGCCAGGAGCCCTTTAAGATATCATAAGACACATGCAGCCTGTCTTTTTTCCATTTGCGTTCAGCCCTTCTGCACTCCTGTCTGGCAGTACGAGTGGACTCATTTAACCATGGTTCAGACTTAACTTTAGGGCGAACAGCTTTTAGTGGAGCAATAGTATCAAGGATGTCTTGACAAGAGGAGTTAAAGAAAGAAAGTAACTCCTCTGTATCACCAGTAACAGGATATGCTCGGTCATCCACAACATTTTTGAAGGCAGCAGAAAACTGAACAGCGGTGGAGGGTTTAAGCATGCGACGAAAATGAGCAGACTGTGGACACTGTTTACCAACAACACAAGGGATAGTGACGTCAAATAGAACAAGCATGTGATCGGAGAAGATTGGGTCGCATATCTCAACATTACATATTGATAGACCATAAGACAGGACAAGATCAAGAGTATGCCCGTGTTCGTGCGTGGGGCCAGAAATCGATTGAACAAGATTAAAGGCATCAATAAGATTTAAAAAGTCTCGAGCCAACGGTTTGTTAGGACAGCAAACATGTATGTTTAAATCCCCCAAGATAAGAACCCGGTCATATGTATGCATAATGCATACTAATAATGATCTTCTACAGTACATTGTTGGTTACTGTAGAAGATCACAGTAACCAACAATGTACTGTAGAAGATCACAGTAACCAACAATGTACTGGAGAAGATCACAGTAATCAACAATGTACTGTAGAAGATCACAGTAATCAACTGTGGAAGATCATAGTAACCAACAATGTACTGTAGAAGATCACAGTAACCAACAATGTACTGTAGAAGATCACAGTAATCAACAATGTACTGTAGAAGATCACAGTAATCAACAATGTACTGTAGATAATCACAGTAACCAACTGTGGAAGATCATAGTAACCAACAATGTACTGTAGATAATCACAGTAACCAACTGTGGAAGATCACAGTCAGAGATGTTCACAAGTCTTTTTTTGCAAGTCCAAGTCAAGTATCAAGTCTTTGGTCACGAGTCCAAGTCAAGTCTCAAGTCTTTGAGGGGTGAGACTTGATCAAGTCTCAAGTCTTTGGTCACGAGTCCAAGTCAAGTCTCAAGTCTCTAAAAAATAAAAGTCTCATGTCTCTTCTGGTTGTAATAAGCCTTCTATTGTCTGCTGCTATCCAGTCTGTTAAGAATACTGCACAGCTATATCTAAGAAATTCAAAGCATTTACTGTATTATTATCACTCCTATATCTATTAGCATACAGTATCAGTACTGATTAGTTGTTTGTTATATGATCACTTTAAACAGGCTATTGCAATGCAATATGAGGAAAAACATCACACTTTAGCTAAATGCAAACAACTTATAAGCAAAACACTCCAGAATCAGAAATCAGTATCACAAATATTTTATTAATCCCCCGCAGGGAAACTGTGTTAAAAGTACTTAAAAGTAAACATTTGTTCTGTGCCATTTGCAACTAAAAAACTATTGCTGCAATATTATCTGAAATATACTGAACTGGTGATATTAAAACATGACCTGTTCCAAAAGAGATATCTACCATTAACACCATTTACCAACCAAATGCTGGTAAATCATCAAGTGGCTGGTTCTGTATGTTGCACGCACCAGCCAAAAATAACAATGGCAATCTATTGAGTGGTTGGTAAAATGTCAACATTCACTAGGCTAGTGTTAGAAATTAAAATCAATGTTTTGATAGCATAATGAACCATAAAACATACCGTCAGTTTAAAAGCGGTTGTTAAGACCTTGGATACTCAAAGGTAAGGACTCAAATGCACGACCCGGGAGCCAGAGGTAAAGTATAATTAATATACTTTATTTCTTCCACAAAATATATACAAAAGAAAAACACTCTTACGAGGTAACAAAAAAGGGTCCAAAAAGATACAACAAAATATCGCTCACAACGTGAGGAATTAAACTTTCAATAAGTTTCAGAAGCATAACGTAGGTTTGCAAAAAAGAAGCAATCTACGACGAGCAGAGTACTGGCATGAGGACAGGACAAGGCGAACTGACACTGAACGCTGGGAGACTGGGGACTTTAAACACTCAACAACAATACACAGGTGAACACAATCAGGGGCGGGGCTGATACTGATGAGGGAAGTGAGTCAAGGGACCTGAAATGAGGCGTGAAACAAACAAAACAGGAAGTGAGCAATAATAACACATAAACATGAAACATGATTACTAACACTTTTGACGGTGCACAACAGTACCCCCCCCTCTAGGGCCGACTCCTGACGGCCCAGGCCGATCATAAAAATCCTGAATCAGGGTTTTATCCACAATAAACCTCGCAGGAACCCAGCATCTTGCCTCGAGACCATAACCCACCCAATCCACCAGGAATTGTTTTCCTCGACCCCTATTGCGGACTTCCAGCAACTTGCGGACCTTGTACGTTAGGCCACCTTCGAAGAACTGGGGTGGTGGAGGGGGCTTGGAGGCGGGAATCAGCGTGCTCTCATGAACCGGCTTTATCTTGCTGACTTGGAATGTAGGGTGTACCCCCATGGGTCTGGGAAGTCTTAGGCGCACAGATACCGGATTGATGACTCTTGACACCGGAAAAGGCCCCACAAACCTTGGAGTCAACTTCTTGGAAGCCACCTGAAGTGGTAGGTCCTTGGTAGAAAGCCACACCTTTTGACCCGGTTTGTAGCTGGGAGCGGGCCTGCGGTGGATGTCTGCTACATCCTTCATCCGAGCCGAACTTCGTAGCAGAGATTGGCGAGCTCCAGCCCAAACTCGGCGACAGCGTCTAATCAAGGCGTGAGCTGATGGTACCTTAACTTCCCCTTCGTCGGTTGAGAACAGCGGCGGTTGATAACCATTGGCACAATGGAAAGGCGAGAGACCTGTGGCCGCCGTGGGAAGAGTATTGTGTGCAAACTCCACCCAAGTGAGGTGGTCGCTCCAGTTGGTCTGGTTCTGGAAAACGAGACAGCGTAGTGTAGTCTCCAGTTCTTGATTCAGACGCTCCGATTGTCCATTTGATTGAGGGTGGTAACCTGAAGACAAGCTGACAGTAGCGCCTATGAGTCTGCAAAACTCCTTCCAGAAAGCTGAAATGAATTGTGGACCTCTGTCGGAAACAATGTCATTTGGAAATCCGTGGATCCTGAATATTTGGTTCATCATGACCTCTGCGGTACTCTTGGCAGAGGGGATCTTGGTTAGAGGAATGAAATGAACCATCTTGGAGAACCGGTCCACCACTGTCAGAACCGTAGTTTTGCCTCTGGACGAGGGAAGACCTGTCACAAAGTCCATAGATATATGTGACCAGGGACGTTGAGGAATCGGCAGTGGTTGGAGCAAACCCATCTTGACCTGGGACGAGGTCTTATTGCAGGCACACACCGGACAAGCCGCTACGTACTCCTGCACATCCTTCTTCATGGCTGGCCACCAGAAACGCTGCTTAATCCTGTACATAGTCCTTTTAACTCCAGGGTGGCACGAGATCACCGACGTGTGGGCCCAGTGGATGACCTTAGAGTGGAGAGACACAGGAACAAAGAGCAGGTGGTTTGGACCTTTGCTAGGTGCTGGGTTTAATGCGTTAGCCTGTTTAACGTCCAATTCTAGTTGCCAGGAAAAGGCTCCGACCATACGGTTTAATGGAAGGATGGTCTTGGGCTCTACCGAAAAAGGTTCTGGATCGAAAAGGCGAGACAAGGCATCAGGCTTCTGATTCTGAGATCCGGGACGGAAAGAGAGAGTGAAGTTGAACCTACTGAAAAATAGAGTCCACCTGGCCTGCCGAGAGTTGAGGCGTTTAGCCTTTCTGATATACTCCAGGTTTTTATGGTCTGTCCAAACTAAGAACGGCTGTTCTGCCCCCTCAAACCAGTGTCTCCATTCCTCCAGAGCAGCTTTTACAGCTAACAGTTCCTTATTTCCCACATCGTAGTTCTTCTCTGCCGCCGTCAGCTTCCGCGACAGGAAGGCACATGGGTGTATCCTGTTGTCCTTCAAGGATGTTTGGGACAAAATGCCTCCAATTCCCTCATTGGAAGCATCGACCTCGACCACAAACTGGCGCTGGGGATCCGGAATGGTGAGAATCGGCGCTGTGGTGAACCTCTCCCTGAGGAGCTGGAAAGCGCAGTCAGCCTGGGGAGTCCACTTGAAGGGGACTTTGGAAGAAGTCAGAACATGCAGAGGAGCAGCTACAGAACTGAAGTTTCTTATAAACTTTCTGTAGAAGTTTGCAAACCCTAAGAACTGCTGAACCTTCTTCCTGGAGTCTGGTGTTGGCCACTTGGAAACTGCACTGACTTTAGCAGGTTCCATCTGCATCTGGTTTGGTGAGATTATATATCCTAGAAAGGCCACCCTTTCTACGTGAAACTCACACTTCTCTGCCTTGACATATAATTGATTTTCGAGTAGTTTCTGCAGAACCTGACGGACATGGTGAACATGGGACTTAGAGTCTGGTGAGAAAATCAAAATGTCATCAAGGTACACAAACACAGAAACATTCAAAAATTCCCGCAAAACCTCATTCACAAAACCCTGAAACACAGCCGGTGCATTACACAGTCCAAAAGGCATCACAAGGTATTCATAGTGACCGCTCTGAGTATTAAATCCTGTTTTCCACTCATCCCCTTCCCTTATTCTAACCAAGTGATAAGCATTTCTTAAGTCCAGCTTGGTAAAAATCTTGGCAGTCTGAAGTAGCTCGAAAGCAGAGGACATGAGTGGCAGAGGATAGCGGTTTTTCACCGTAATGTCATTAAGAGGGCTGTAGTCTATGCAAGGTCTCAGAGAACCGTCCTTTTTTCCTACGAAGAAAAACCCCGCTCCAGCTGGGGAAGATGAAGGACGGATAATCCCTGATTTGAGAGAAGCGGAAATGTAGTCGTCCATTGCCGCTCTCTCTGGCCTTGAGATCGAATACAGTTTTCCCTTGGGAATGGGAGCCCCCGGTAAGAGATTAATGGGGCAATCAAAAGGTCGGTGAGGAGGTAACGACATGGCTTTTGATTTGTTAAATGCTTCCTTAAGATCATGATAACATGACGGTACTTTCTGTAGGTCAGGATAGTCTGGGTGATCAATGACGATCCTACTAGGGTCTGTTGGTGCTTTAACAGAGCGTGAATGTTTACACCTGTTAATGCAATCCTCTCCCCACTCCTTAACCTTTCCTGAGCGCCAGTCAATGTGTGGGTTGTGGATTTTTAGCCACGGAAAACCCAAAATAACCGGATGCTGAGCAGATTCAAAAATGTGAAACTGCATAACTTCAGTGTGGTCATTATTTACAGTGATCTGGATAGGTTCTGTGCAGTGGGTGACTGTAAACAACAAACGTCCGTCTAAAGCACTGGCGGTAATGGGAGAAGATAGAGGGACAGTTTTTATACCAAGCTGTTTGACTATGCCCCAATCCATAAGACTTTCGTCCGCTCCTGAGTCTATTAGCACTCCTTGGGAAATGACCTGGTCATTAATAAAAATGTTTACCTTGGTAACTGGACGAGGAGGAAAGTCTGTGGAAAACTTGCTCACCAGCGCCCTCCTCTTGGCTGGTAAGCTTGCTCTTTTCCCGGACATGACGCGAGTTGGTGACCCGGCTGGCCACAGTAGAAACAACACCCTTCTCGTAGCCGGCGCTGTCTCTCCTCCACGGAAAGCCTGGTCCTTCCCAACTGCATGGGTTCATCTGCAACAGGCGGAGGTGCTGTCCTCCAACGGACCGAATCCGCTGGCTGGAAAACCTCCTCTGGTGGAAAGGCTCGTGGAAAAAAGCCCTGGAAACTGGGATGTCCGTCACGGCTGTGTCGACGTTCTCTCTCTCTTTCCCGAAGTCGGTTGTCGATCCGGATGGAAACGGCGATGAGAGCTTCCAGGTCCCGGGGTACCTCCAGGGGAGCCAGCTGGTCCTTGATTGAATCTGCTAATCCAGTCAGAAAAGCGTCGCGAAGAGCCGGAATATTCCACCCGCTGTCCGCTGCTGCCGTGCGAAACTCGATAGCATAATCCACCACCTGGCGCTTATGCTGCCGCATCTGAAGTAGTCTTCGGCTGGCTTCTGTTGCAGGTGATGAATGGTAAAAAATACGACTCATAGTGTCTGTGAAGTCGGGTAATGAGTAACATAGTTCCGTGTCTCTGGACCATTCTGCAGTAGCCCAGGCTGCAGCTCTTCCCGTTAAATGGGACACGATGAACGCCACTTTACCATGGTCTGATGAGAAAGCGCCTGGGTTGTGTTGGAAATGCAGGTCGCACTGCACCAGGAAAGATCTGCAATTGATGGAATCACCGGAAAACCTCTCCGGGAGAGCCAGCCGTAGTGCGGAAGACACAGCCTGGCTTGGATTGACAGCGTCAACAGGATCCGCGACATGCAGGCGGTCAGCTGTGACTGACGTCATCGGCGGAGCAGTCTGAAGGTGAGTGATGAACTGCTGCATCTGATCCGTCAGCTGTCGTATCTGTGCAGAGATGGAAACTTGGAGCTCGGCCTGGTTTCCTACCAGTGCCTGCACTCCTTGGCTGATTAATCCCAGCTGTTCCTCGTGATGAAAAATCCTCACGCCTTGGGCTGACAGGGCGGCGTGAAGAGCTTTTGGGTCGGCTGAGTCCATTGTGGTCAGTTCGTTCTGTTAAGACCTTGGATACTCAAAGGTAAGGACTCAAATGCACGACCCGGGAGCCAGAGGTAAAGTATAATTAATATACTTTATTTCTTCCACAAAATATATACAAAAGAAAAACACTCTTACGAGGTAACAAAAAAGGGTCCAAAAAGATACAACAAAATATCGCTCACAACGTGAGGAATTAAACTTTCAATAAGTTTCAGAAGCATAACGTAGGTTTGCAAAAAAGAAGCAATCTACGACGAGCAGAGTACTGGCATGAGGACAGGACAAGGCGAACTGACACTGAACGCTGGGAGACTGGGGACTTTAAACACTCAACAACAATACACAGGTGAACACAATCAGGGGCGGGGCTGATACTGATGAGGGAAGTGAGTCAAGGGACCTGAAATGAGGCGTGAAACAAACAAAACAGGAAGTGAGCAATAATAACACATAAACATGAAACATGATTACTAACACTTTTGACGGTGCACAACAGCGGTTTTATACTGAAAAACCAGAAGTTCCTGTGCACAACCAGTTGTTAAGCTTTTATTCTGAAAATCCTTCATCTCCGGTTAGCATTTAGCATGAGGCTAATATACCATTTACTATAGAGGTGAATTTAGCAGCGAGATGATATGATGTTGCACACCGAAACCTACTGATTTCAACACTACAACTACAGACGTCGAGATATTATTATTGTTGTTGAATATTAAATGAAGGTACAGTTTATTTGAGTACGTTATTGTTTACAGATGTGGGTAGCATGTGACAACTTCCGGAACGACCGGAAACCAAACTGTCGTGGAGTATTTCCTGGAGTATTGATTACAGCGTTTAGAATGTGTTAAATGAAAAGTCATGAAAGAGTTAAGGAAGAGAAAAGGCGTGTTTAGATATATATTGAATGTACAATGTCTGTATCCTCTGATATGCGAAACAACGGACATTAAGACGTGGAGAGCCGGCCCGCAGGGAGGAGCCAGCAGAGGATATAAATACAGCGTTATAAATTTAACGTTAGCCAGTAGATGGTGGCAGCGGAATGTAATGATTAACGTTACCGACCTTTTGTATGTCATGTCAAGAGTTGGATGTCAACGCCACTCAACGCAAACAAGTGTGACAAGCAAACATTCACTCATCTTTTCAAATATTCAGTTACAAAGCTAGTAGCAAGCTAAGTTAACATTACATAGCTGATGCTGAGCTAAACATGTTTGCTAACCGTCCATATGCGTTAATGTGACTGACCTCTCCGGGTGAGTTTTCAAGTGCCTGATGAAATTTGACGTTGTTGCACCAGCATCCTTGATTTTAATATTGCAGACTTTGCAGTGTGCGCTCCTTTTGTTGGTGCCGCCGGCGTTTTGTTAGAAGTTTTTATAGTACCTAATTACAAGCGGTACAGCTGCAGGTGTGCCACCGGTCGCCATGGTGTTACCATGATGTTAATGTTAAAGGTGCGGTAGGTAAGTTTGAGAAACCGGCTCGAGATACACTTTTTGTTATATTCCATGGAATGCTCTTAACATCCCGATAGCCGGCCCGGCTAAAATAACTGGATGGCCTACCTGCCTGTCAGCCTCCCATCGGGGCACAAACTTATCTCGTGCCCTCATTGGTCATGTGCGCGTTCGTGTGTGTTGGAGGAGGGGCTCTGTGAGGAAGTGGCAGATTTTCTCCGGTTGTGTATTTTCAAATTCTAGCGATCTCGAGCCGGTTTCTCAAACGTACCTACCCCACCTTTAACACGCCAAAAATAGAAAACACAATGATTGTTCACGAGTCCCAAAACACGAGTCCAAGTCGAGTCCGAAGTCTTTTGAGAAGGAGTCCAAGTCAAGTCTGAAGTCTCTGTGTGTGCGACTTAAGTGCGACTCGAGTCCGAGTCACAAACTCGAGTCCCCATCTCTGATCACAGTAACCAACAATGTACTGTAGAAGATCACAGTAACCAACAATGTACTGTAGAAGATCACAGTAACCAACAATGTACTGTAGAAGATCAGAGTAACCAAAAAAGAAAGAACCAACCGAAAAACCCTATTTCTAGAATAGCTAAAATATCTTAAATAAACCAACATCTTTTTCTTAATACAAATAATCTTGATGCAGTGTAATTACTAGTTTGGCTATACTAGATATTGTATATACTTAGTAGATATATATTTTTAAGACCCTATGTCTTTGCAAACCAGAAGAACTACAACTGTGGTGCTGATTTATACCAAGCTGCATAGCGTGGCTCTAGGGAATTGTAGTTTTTAAAATATATTAGTGTTAAGAAAACACTGAGGGGTTTAACAGTTATTTACATACTGTAAATACTTATTGAACATACTGTTCATTCATAATCTGATTACAATTACAAAATAATTATATGTACAGCCCCATAACACACTGTATAACAGTTATAACAGTATCAATGCTTACTGTTTATTTTATATCAATTTGGTAATGCAATTAATAAAAACAACAAGGTTTGGGTTCGTTCTTCAGATGACTGTGACATTAACGTGTAAGCTCAATAATGAACTCCAGCTCAACGAACCATATTGTAATATCTAAGTAATCATCTTGAAATATGACATTAACAATTGTAATATACACACATCTTATTGTGAGGCTGATTTCACATACACTACTTCGACGTTAGCTAAATAGAAAATAGCATGGATAATTTACAAACACAGCAGGAGCCCAAGACAATTATAAAACTTGTCATTATTTCAGTACAGTTCAATTGGTTTTATTTTCATAAACGGTTATCAACCGTTAGTGCCAAAGCAGTAGGCTATAATATATTAATTACTGCTGTAGACTACAACCACTACTTGTTTAGCTAGTAACATAAACTCAACAAAGCTAGCGTTAGCTGGCTGACTGACGTTATTTTGCCGCTAAACTGCACGATATAAAACGGTGGTCTTCAAAGCGGATTTAATCCTCAATCACAATAATAATATTCAAAGTAATACTGGGCAAGTAATGGGCAAAATGTACCGTTGATTGATGCGCCATGTCAGCGGACTGGTAGCGACACGAACCGTTAGCCCCAGTTTCCACCGGGTCCGTCTGCGCTGCGCCGCGTCACGGCTGCGCCGCGGTTTTGGTCCGACCTCCTCGAGCGCCATAACCCACCGGACGCGTCCCAGAAGCGTTTCAGAAGCGTTTCAGAAGCGTAGCGTCGTGCGTGCAGGCTCGCAGTTTTGTTATTGATTCGGGCATCCTGGACATTTGTACTTCTACAAGAAAGTAAGTAGGCTACGTAGTTAAATGTTTTATTTTTGTGTCTGTTTAAATTGTGTTTATTGAATGGCTCTGCACTGTACCTACAAGTATTAATTAACTTTAAAACATTAATATGTAGTTGTTACCTTCCACTCCACAAACTGCAGCGACTAAAAACCAGGCCTTGTCCTTTCTGATGTTGTCCTTGTAGTAAGCATTGGTTACATCATATCAAATAGTGTGTTTTTCCACTTCCATGATGAAAACCTCGTCCATTGTGCGTATCGTAGTGGAGGTGTTGTGATGAAGGAGGGGGGTCTGCTAAATTAGTATATGTGGGGGATGGGCCTGGCCCGGATGCTCACCTTTCGACTTCCTGCGAGGGGGGGGGGGCTGCCTGCCCGACCATACCTTACGGTAGCGCCGCGGCAAAAGTAGGATTCATCCTAATTTTAGAGAAGCGCTGCGCCGAGCCGCTTCTGGGCCGCTTCTGGGATGCGTCTGAGCCGTAACGCGGCGCGTGTGGTGGAATAGCACCCATTGACTAGAGTGGCCGCGATCCTTACGACCGCCGCGGCACAGCCGTAACGCGGCGCAGCCGTAACACAGCGCAGACGGACCCGGTGGAAACTGGGGGTTAGCCCCACAGTCTCCAGTCACCCGAGCCTCGTCCTTCTGATAGCTCCGCCCCTTCGCTCCAACCCCCCTCCCTCCCCCCACATCTACAGGTGAAAATTACTTTTGCAACACATTTATCGCAAGAAGTGTAGCAAAAGTCAAGACTGCAGATTTGTCGATTTATACTGCCACAGAGCAGATTCGTCAAGTTGTAATGACTGATTTGAGAGGTTGTAATAAATAAAGTTGCAGTTGTAATGGAAAATATATTTAAAAAATATGTATTTTTCTGCAAGTGAACATTTCATCACTAAGTTCATTTTTTTTCTACAAGCTACAACACTTTTTTTTTTCTTCTGTGACTTCAAATTTGGTTCACAGTTACGTGGATATTTTTTACAAGTGTAAATTTGGTTCACAGTTACGTGGATATTTTATACAAGTGTACATTTGGTTCACAGTTACGTGGATATGTTATACAAGTGTAAATGTATGCACACAAGCTCAGATTTTTTTTCTGCAAGTGCTCACATCAGGTTTTACACGCTCTCGCATTTTGCACCATATCTACCTTCATAGTATGCACCTTAAAGTTGTTTGCAATCCAACAAAAAACCGAGAGAAGAAGAAGACGAAGCCGACTCCGAGCTGTCCGACTTCAGGCGAGCTTTTTGAGACCTCCCCCGGCTGCGATCGGCTATTCTCGTCTACTTTCGAGGCGAGCCGCAACGCGTCTCAAACAAGCCTACTGCTTTCATCGCGTCGCGATGTTTCCAGAGAGAACAGCTGTGAGGTCCGTGCAGAAAGCAGAGCAGTGTGTAAAATGTATATCACTCAGTATAACAGGCCTACTCTCTTTATTTGCTAAAATCATTTAGTGCTTCACATAATAAAATACACAACGGCTGTAGCCTGATTATGCTTTAGGAGCTGTAGGTGTGTGTGGTAGGCCTACAGTGTGTGTGTGTGTGTGTGTGTGTGTGTGTGTGTGTGTGTGGTACAGTGTAGGTGTGTGTTGTACAGTGCGTAGATGCGGCGGACAGACGGGTCTCAGTTGGTTTGGTGTCCTCTGCTTACTTTTAATACTTGTAAATACAACTTTTGGCCCGTAATTTCAATTCCCCATTTCAGCGACCAGAGAGAGGGGGGGATATATCCAGTCTCTGATTGTGTTACGTTATTATGAGAGTGCTCTCATACTTTAAATTGTATATATTTATATACATATATTTGTGTGTGTGTGTGTGTCCGCATCTGTAGCCTGTTATTGTCTCATTATACCGCACTCTCAATTAATTCAAAGTAAATATGTGGGGGAACAATGTTCAGCTGATCTAACAGAGATTATAAAATACAGCGCTATGACAAAACACTCGACAGCTGATGCAGCTGTTGCCACGTAATAATGAACGGACGTCGCTTTAATATGACCGCTCAGAGGAGAGGAGTTCTCATTTCTTTAAACGTCTGCTGCTTCCCCTTCTCTCTCCTCGGTTCCCCTCCTCGGTCCTCCGCTCGCATCTCCTGAGGGCGGGACTAAGTCTCGAGGAGGGGAGTCGAGGAGGGGAAATTTAAGAATTGAGAAGCCTCTCGTGTCCCATGGAGGTCCACCGGAAAGGGAGGGACTTCGCCACTCCATATCGCACATGCGCACTGCAGATATGGCAGGGCGGCAGATCCGGTATTGACAACGTCAACTCATCTCTCCTGAGCTGGCTCGTATTTACCGAACAGTTCTGTATTTAGCAGCATTTTGGTCATTTCTCTTCCTGCAGTCCGGTGTACGTTTCAGAAGACATTCCGGAGAATTCCTGAGACCCGCCGCTGTATTTCAGAAAGACGACTAAACACCAGTAAGCACCGGCTAACTAAACCTCCGTATGGCTCAACAACCTGCGGAACTCCGTCTAACAGTTAAACACATTAGACCACAACTGCTTATAGGCGAACATTACACTGTATCGTATTTTACTGAAGATGTCTCATGAATCTGAAGGACTTTATGTTAAATTCGTCGTAGTCATATTTCCACGGGTTTCACCAATTGTGATGCCCAGACCAAATTTGCTAGCTAGTTAGCATATGTCCTCGGTCTGTAACGCTGGATGATAGGTTATTAATGTTAAATAAAAGAAGAAAGCTAGACGACACCATTGATGTGAAGTTATACAGGTTTATGTTTATTAAGATAACTGGGATTTGTTTAGGGCCGAGTTTAATACTAACAGGTATTACTTCGGAAATGTATTTTGAGTCAATTATTTAGTTACTATAAAATCCATGACATTATTATTTCTTAATGTATCGGATCAATAAACAGCTCAGATGAAGGCTTCACGTGAAGGGTCAGTGATGCACAGGGCATACATTAAATACAATGGTCGCTAATGAGCACCCTCTGAGTGTCACTGTTGGAATGGCAGACATAGGGTCAGTTTCTCTCATTCTAACAGCACAGTTTCCTCCTTAGGATCACTGCTGCTGACCTCAGAATGTATGATGTTTGTGTGCAGATGCAGAAGGTGTAGCCTGGTCTGCAGCACAATGAATCTTGGTTCTAAAAACAAAAAGCGTGTGGTTCTGCCGAGCCGTCCAGAGCCCCCCACTGTGGACCAGATCCTGGAGGACATCAACAGAGCCCCCCCCAGTGACCCGGTCTTTAACATCCTGGAGAAGACTGGACACGGTGAGTCCACACTACCCAGCGTCCCCTGTGGTTTACTGACTGTTTCTCCTGAGTGAACTGACTGGCTCTTTTGTGGTTTGCTGACTGTCTTTTTCTGTAGCTTACCAGCTGGTTCTCCCATATACTTAACTGACTTTTTATTTGTAGTTTACTGACTGTTCTCCTGTAGTGTACTGACTGTTCTCCTGTAGCTTACTGCCTGTTCTCCTGTAGTGTACTGTCTGTTCTCCTGTAGTGTACTGTCTGTTCTCCTGTAGCTTACTGTCTGTTCTCCTGTAGCTTACTGTCTGTTCTCCTGTAGTTTACTGTCTGTTCTCCTGTAGCTTACTGTCTGTTCTCCTGTAGCGTATTGTCTGTTCTCCTGCAGCTTACTGTCTGTTCTCCTGTAGTTTACTGCTTGTTCTCCTGTAGCGTACTGCCTGTTCTCCTGTAGTTTACTGTCTGTTCTCCTGTAGTTTACAGTCTGTTCTCCTGCAGCTTACTGTCTGTTCTCCTGTAGTTTACTGTCTGTTCTCCTGTAGTGTACTGTCTGTTCTCCTGTAGCTTACTGACTGTTCTCCTGTAGCTTACTGTCTGTTCTCCTGTAGCTTACTGCCTGTTCTCCTGCAGCTTACTGTCTGTTCTCCTGTAGCTTACTGACTGTTCTCCTGCAGCTTACTGTCTGTTCTCCTGTAGTTTACTGACTGTTCTCCTGTAGTTTACGGCCTGTTCTCCTGCAGCTTACTGTCTGTTCTCCTGTAGCTTACTGTCTGTTCTCCTGTAGCTTACTGACTGTTCTCATGTAGTGCACTGACTGTTCTCCTGCAGCTTACTGTCTGTTCTCCTGTAGCTTACTGACTGTTCTCCTGTAGTGTACTGTCTGTTCTCCTGCAGCTTACTGACTGTTCTCCTGTAGTGTACTGTCTGTTCTCCTGCAGCTTACTGTCTGTTCTCCTGTAGCTTACTGACTGTTCTCCTGTAGTGTACTGTCTGTTCTCCTGCAGCTTACTGTCTGTTCTCCTGTAGTTTACTGACTGTTCTCCTGTAGTTTACTGTCTGTTCTCCTGCAGCTTACTGTCTGTTCTCCTGCAGCTTACTGACTGTTCTCCTGTAGTGTACTGACTGTTCTCCTGTAGTTTACTGTCTGTTCTCCTGTAGTTTACTGCCTGTTCTCCTGCAGTTTACTGTCTGTTCTCCTGTAGTTTACTGCCTGTTCTCCTGCAGTTTACTGTCTGTTCTCCTGTAGTGTACTGACTGTTCTCCTGCAGCTTACTGTCTGTTCTCCTGCAGCTTACTGTCTGTTCTCTTGTAGTTTACGGCCTGTTCTCTTGTAGTTTACTGTCTGTTCTCCTGCAGCTTACTGTCTGTTCTCCTGTAGCTTACTGTCTGTTCTCCTGTAGCTTACTGCCTGTTCTCCTGCAGCTTACTGTCTGTTCTCGTGTAGCTTACTGACTGTTCTCCTGCAGCTTACTGTCTGTTCTCCTGTAGTTTACTGACTGTTCTCCTGTAGTTTACGGCCTGTTCTCCTGCAGCTTACTGTCTGTTCTCCTGCAGCTTACTGTCTGTTCTCCTGTAGCTTACTGACTGTTCTCCTGTAGTGTACTGTCTGTTCTCCTGTAGTTTACTGCCTGTTCTCCTGCAGCTTACTGTCTGTTCTCCTGTAGTTTATTGTCTGTTCTCCTGCAGCTTACTGTCTGTTCTCCTGTAGTTTACTGACTGTTCTCCTATAGTTTACTGACTGTTCTCCTGCAGCTTACTGTCTGTTCTCCTGTAGTTTACTGACTGTTCTCCTGCAGCTTACTGTCTGTTCTCCTGTAGTTTACTGCCTGTTCTGCTCTAGCGTACTGTCTGTTCTCCTGCAGTTTACTGCCTGTTCTGCTGTAGCGTACTGCCTGTTCTCCTGTAGTTTACTGACTCTTCTCCTGCAGCTTACTGTCTGTTCTCCTGCAGCTTACGGCCTGTTCTCCTGTAGTTTACTGTCTGTTCTCCTGTAGTTTACGGCCTGTTCTCCTGCAGCTTACTGTCTGTTCTCCTGTAGTTTACTGTCTGTTCTCCTGTCGCATACTGCTGTTCTCCTGTAGCGTACTGCCTGTTCTCCTGTAGCGTACTGACTGTTCTCCTGTAGTTTACTGACTGTTCTCCTGTAGCTTACTGTCTGTTCTCCTGTAGTTTACTGACTGTTCTGCTGTAGTTTACTGCCTGTTCTCCTGTAGCTTACTGTCTGTTCTCCTGTAGTTTACTGACTGTTCTCCTGCAGCTTACTGCCTGTTCTGCTGTAGCATACTGTCTGTTCTCCTGCAGCTTACTGACTGTTCTGCTGTAGTGTACTGTCTGTTCTCTTGTAGTGTACTGTCTGTTCTCCTGTAGCGTACTGCCTGTTCTCCTGTAGTTTACTGACTGTTCTCCTGTAGTTTACTGACTGTTCTCCTGTAGCGTACTGCCTGTTCTCCTGTAGTTTACTGACTGTTCTCCTGTAGTTTACGGCCTGTTCTCCTGCAGCTTACGGTCTGTTCTCCTGTAGTTTACTGCCTGTTCTCCTGTAGTTTACTGCCTGTTCTCCTGTAGTTTACTGCCTGTTCTCCTGTAGTTTACTGTCTGTCAGGGGTAGACATTAAGGGTAAAAAGCCACTGGCCCTCCGGGCCGGTGGAATTGTATTGTCATTGGCCCCACCATTGTAACCACTGGCCCGGAGCATTCGTCCAATTTTTTTTTTTACTAATAATGAAGAAAATTAACACATTTGTTGCAATAGTAATTTATGCACTAACTACATTACTACTTGTACTACAACATTTGAACAATCAGTTCTTCCTCGTTTTCCTCAATTGTTCATATTTGGTTTATTAAAATAATGATATTGTGGTCATTGTTAAAAAATTTCTGCTATTATTATGTATAATGCACTTTCTGCCTTCCTGTCATTAGGAGTTAGAAATGTAATGGCTATAGATTAGATTAGATCCTTCATTTTCCTAAACTGCTGGGACATTTCCCTATAGCCAATACCTTTATATTTTCTACTCTTCACTTACTTGTCAGCATAGGTCGGCATTGATGTACAGCGCCACAGAAGACCTTGTTTATATTGGCATCATATTGAGGGGTGCAGTGACGCGTCCTAAAACCAGGAAGTAAGCTGCTGGTTCCCTCGACAAAAAACAATGGGATTTCTCCACAGGGTTTTGGAAAATAGCTGGAAATAAGGTCTGTGGAAAACAAACCTGTTTGATAAATGCACGTTTTCTTCAGCCGGATAATCTCCATGTCTACCCTACTTTTATAATTTTCGAATCATAAATCTAATCGATAGATTATAAAAGGGTTTTAGGACGCGTCACTGCACCAAGAAGCCAACTCCATCGATCAAGCTGAAACTTTCTCTCCCTCTTCTTCTCATGCTCCCTGTCACTCTTCTTTAACTCCTCCGGTGACTTTCTTTTATTTGAAGATAGTTTTTTGCCCGGCGCTTGGCCGGTTACGGCTGGTATTAAAAACATTTTTGGCGAATGGTTAGGTGGCGCGATAGTCTGTAGTGAAGGAGCGCGCTCCCGCTCACCGGAGCCTGCTCGCGCTGCGCTCCGCAGCAAACAGCTGTTTGCTTTTTACCCAACAACGACAAGCGACTCACGAAACGCTATGTTGTAGCGTTAATAAACGAAACAATTTAACAAAAATTGCTAGTCAAAATACCAATACCACAGGAAACATTTTTTTTTAAACAATATTTTTAGTGGCCCGAGCGGGCAAGTGGAAAGTACGTTATGCTGGCCCGGGGTGTCTAAATAGTACTTCCGGGCCAGCGGGCCATTTATAATGTCGAGCCCTGTCTGTTCTCCTGTAGTTTACTGTCTGTTCTCCTGTAGTTTACGGCCTGTTCTCCTGTAGTTTACTGTCTGTTCTCCTGCAGCTTACTGCCGGTTCTCCTGCAGCTTACTGTCTGTTCTCCTGCAGCTTACTGTCTGTTCTCCTGTAGTTTACTGTCTGTTCTCCTGCAGCTTACTGTCTGTTCTCCTGTAGTTTACTGCCTGTTCTCCTGTAGTTTACTGCCTGTTCTCCTGCAGCTTACTGCCTGTTCTCCTGCAGCTTACTGTCTGTTCTCCTGCAGCTTACTGTCTGTTCTCCTATAGCTTACGGCCTGTTCTCCTGCAGCTTACTGTCTGTTCTCCTGTAGCTTACTGTCTGTTCTCTTGCAGCTTACTGTCTGTTCTCCTGCAGCTTACTGACTGTTCTCCTGTAGCTTACGGCCTGTTCTCCTGCAGCTTACTGTCTGTTCTCCTGTAGCTTACTGTCTGTTCTCTTGCAGCTTACTGACTGTTCTCCTGTAGCTTACTGACTGTTCTCCTGCAGCTTACGGCCTGTTCTCCTGCAGCTTACTGTCTGTTCTCCTGTAGCTTACTGTCTGTTCTCTTGCAGCTTACTGTCTGTTCTCCTGCAGCTTACTGACTGTTCTCCTGT
This sequence comes from Pogonophryne albipinna, assembly GCA_028583405.1. NCBI lineage: Eukaryota > Metazoa > Chordata > Actinopteri > Perciformes > Artedidraconidae > Pogonophryne > Pogonophryne albipinna. Next base: position 1,809,100 of record CM053246.1, read on the forward strand.
AGCTTACGGCCTGTTCTCCTGCAGATTACTGTCTGTTCTCCTGTAGCTTACTGTCTGTTCTCTTGCAGCTTACTGACTGTTCTCCTGTAGCTTACTGACTGTTCTCCTGCAGCTTACGGCCTGTTCTCCTGCAGCTTACTGTCTGTTCTCTTGCAGCTTACTGACTGTTCTCCTGTAGCTTACGGCCTGTTCTCCTGCAGCTTACTGTCTGTTCTCCTGTAGCTTACTGTCTGTTCTCTTGCAGCTTACTGTCTGTTCTCCTGCAGCTTACTGACTGTTCTCCTGCAGCTTACTGACTGTTCTCCTGCAGATTACTGTCTGTTCTCCTGTAGCTTACTGTCTGTTCTCTTGCAGCTTACTGTCTGTTCTCCTGCAGCTTACTGACTGTTCTCCTGCAGCTTACTGACTGTTCTCCTGTAGCGTACTGCCTGTTCTGCTGTGGCTGACTGCCTGGTTGTGCTCTTTCTCAGACGGGTCGGACAGCGATGTGGACCTGAGGTTCCGGCAGTGTTCTCAGTATCTGGACCTGACGGAGCGGCTGCAGGAGGCTCGGGGCCGGCTGCAGCTGCAGAGGGAGGGGCTGCAGGTGGCGGGGCAGCGGCTGCAGAGCGACGTGGCAGAGGTCAGAGGTCAAACCCTCTGACCCGACTCTGTCAGAGACTCTCCTCTGCTTCTCTACTGGGACTTTGACTGACTTTTTTCAGTCCAGAGGGATGGTGGTTCAGCTAGGTCAGTCAGACCTAGCTGAGTGCCCTTCAGCCAAATAGCCCAGTGTAGGCAGCTCCTGACCTCGGGAAACATGTGAGTGTTGTTGCTGACGGTAAGAGCGGATAGAATGAAGGTAAAAAGTACATTCAGGCTGAGATCTTGACTGATACAATGGTTACAGACATTATCAACTGAAGTTGCAGTTTACTTCTTCAATCAATACTAGACATATTGCCATACAATCACAAACTGACCAATTACTAGTTAAATTGGGTCGATTTCTGCTTTTGCTGGTCCGGTGTACGATCTTAAACTGGTGTGATTATGATGATTACTTTTTTGTTTGACTGGGAAGTTGATGTGTTTTAGGGGAGACGGCACAGTGTCACACCAAAGCACTGCTGGGTCGACAGTGGCAGTAAAAGAGTCTGTTGAAGTAAATATCCGACTGTTTTGCAAAAACTTTACAGTATGAAGTGATGTTATATTTGTCATGCTATGATGGACAGCTAACATATAATCAGATAAAGTCTTTAATAGTTGACAAAGAATGTGATTATACTCAATCAAAATAAATGTAGCAATTTTAGCGTTTGTTGTTAATCCGATCTATGTACAGTTTTGCGATGTGTTTTGACTGAGCGTAAGGTTTTGCCTTGTTATATTGTTCAGTCGTGTAAATTCCCATATCTCATTGTTTTCCTAAATGATTCTGTACAATTCTGAAGTTCCTACATTTTCCATACAGTGCAAATGTTAAACAGTCTCACCCTGAGCTCTGAGGACAGGAAGGTTTTTGAGCGTCAAACCTCTATGGTGCTGAAGAGCCCCATTGGTTTGAATTGTCTGCATGGTGCAGTTAAGATGGTGACATGTGTTATTGCACTTTAAATGTACGTTTTTTCTCAAGTCCAGAGTCAGTTTGACCAGGTTTTTCTTGCAGTAATGTATGTTCATATCAGATCTTGACAATGCTCTTCCAATATAAGTGATGAAAGACAAAACCTACAGCTATGTGAAGCTATCATGAGGCTTCAGCAGGTTCCCAAATATAATCAAGTATATTATTTCTATTCAAATATAATCCATGTATTTTATCAGGTGACAGTGCTTTTAGTGCAAAATCCTTTAATCGCCTGCCTCGCCTTTACTAGAAGTCCTTTTACTTTAAATAAGCTTATCTTTTTTCATTAAAAGAGGGCTGAGGATTTTGTTCTCCATCAATTTCATGAAAAGCACGTTAAGGAGAGTCCAAAACAGAATACAAATCTCCATCCTGCAAAGATGAATAAAGTGCCATTTGAAGCCCAATCTTCAGTTCCTCACTGACAGAAATATTTCATCTAGGAAATTGAAAAATCTGCTTTCTTTTGTTAGTACTGGAACTTTCAACAGCCTGTATGAGCTGGAGGCAACATCGAACATTATCGTGACCAAAACATGTTTTTACTGTTTGGATCGACACCTTACTTTTGTTTTAACTGACTTAAAACATTTTGAACCTAAATCCAAACCTTTACCTTAACTCTAATACCTCATAACAAACAAAGTATAAAGCTTAGTTTTACAAGCCAAACAAGCTGTATTTAAAACCAGCGTACCAATTCAACACTGCTCACAAATACCATTTGCTGATGCCCGCTAGCCGTCAACTTCTAATGTGACACCACTTGTCACTACTTCACATTGTTATGTTGAGGTTTCTTGTACATATTTCACCTCCTAAAACTGGCCTCATGTTCAGTCTAAACCTCTTTATTAACAAGACGCATTGAATGTCTCACTACTAAATAAAAAGCACCATGTTGATGACGTCCTTTTTTTTGTCTTCTCATTTAACAATTTTGTACCTTCAGCTGTTTGAAGAAAGTGGACCCAGAGTTCTAATGAAACATGTCATTTTTTATTTGATGAAAACATTTATTATGACACAGTTCTGCTGCTTCGCCTATTTCACATGGCACCATAACTCCTCGGGGGCCTTGTTCAGGCACGACAGGCTGGGGCTGCCATTATGAGTGACACTAGACATGAGCCCAATAACTTTCCACAAAATGTAAGTTTCAAGAGACCTTATAATGTATCTAATATTTAATTTCATAACAGATTGTCTACAGCCAGGCGTGTTCAAGGTTGCTGACAGTGATGGTGGACTAACTCCCAGGACCCTTCTGATGGCTTTTTCACACGAAAACCCCCTGTCCGTCTCATTCACACAGTTTTCACTCTTCGTCCTAATTTTTATTTTTAGTTGCTGTTAAAGTGATTCTCAAACCCAAAATCTGTCTTGATAAGTATCAAACAAACTGTTTACAAATTCTCATTTCAAGCCTTTAATTATGGGTTCAAACAAGGAACACAAATATTTTAAATGTGTGAAATACATGTTTAGGAAAATGCCAAACTGTTCTGTTGACTCCTGGGGCTTCACTTTTATCTGGTTACAGATGAAACAAATGTACATTTCTTACAGTCTAAACATATAGTGGTTTAGAGTCACAACAGTCCTGTCATCCCCTGCTGCAGGTGTGAATATCAGGTCACATTTAGACAAATATTCCCTCACAAACTGCTGTGACTCAGGACAGCTAGTGTTGTAGCTATCACCTGACTTTTTGACTGAAATAAATATTTGTGTGCGTGCTGTGATGACACTATGTTTACATGCACATTGATTTCAACATTTCAAATAATTGATAGATTACGAAACTAAAGTTGATCACTCAAACTTGACCCAAGTACCTTAGCTTTGACAGAAATATCACACCATATATCAAGGCTAAGGTACTTAGGCCAAATCATTCTACTCTTGCCTACAGTAAATGTGTGTTTGCATGTTTAAAGTCAGTGTCAGCTTTAAATCTGTACTCAGATCAAGCCCCTTTTTTCTCTGTTTATATCTTTTGTCTACCCATTTTCTACAACTGCACTTTTAAAAACTCTGACTACTCAGGCATAGTTTTTACAAAAGGTAATGCACAATGAGATCATTTCTAAATTAACTTAATCAAACCAACCAGGTGATTGATACTCATACGATAACAGATTTCAGGGTTGTTCACCGTTGGCTCATCATTTTCTACATACTTTTTCCATTTTAGAAACACTGATTATAAGTATATTTCTGTGTCAGTGCAAAATACTCCCTTCTTGGTACCAGACTAAAATGCCATTTTCTTGTAATGGCGGCACTAATTAGCAGCCACAGACACATGTGATCACTTTAAGAATAGTTTCATTGTGTTCCTTGGCCCTCAAAACATGGGTCTAGACACATTATTTGTTAATTTATCTGCAATAATGGCTGAGAGAGTGAAAGGAGTAAAAAGAGTGAAACTCAAATGTTAGGGTAATAGGCACACTCATTTGGAACTTTTTAACATAGCTAATCGTTTTCTACATAATTCTTCCAATCTAGAAGAGCTGATTAGAAGTATATTTCAGGGGGGTGCATGATACCCACTAGACTATATATTATTTAAATGGCCAGGGGGACCTGAAGTTTTGCATTAAAATTGTATTTTGCTTAACTGTATATGCTTTGGAAATACAGTAGGTTCAGTGTGGTAAATAATAAACCTTGTTTTATGAATAATGAGCCCCTTTAGGTAGATGAATGATGAATGTTAGTTCTGTCTTTTGTCTTCCAGCAGCACACATGGAGGAGCGATGTTACAACAACAGAGAATATTCATTGTCTTAATATTCAACTTCTTCTCAACCTATCACTACTTTACAGCAACACAGTTAAGCGGATATTAACAAGTTATAAAGATTTTTGTAAGGACACATGTCCATTGACTCAAAGCCGCCCCATCACTGGATGAAATCATTGTGTTTCTGGACAAGGAATACTCAACAGCAATAATGCCTGAATATAGAATCAAACATAACAATGTCATGTTATTAGATGAAAAGAAGCATGTGGTCGCTTTGTTCAGCTATGCTGACAGTTTATACCATTATATGTCTTTTCAGCAGATGGCTAGTAATGCTCTTGTCTAGAAATTATTTGACCTCTGAATAACAACTTAATTGTCCCTCCACAATGTTAACAGGTGTGTGTACACAGTCAATGATATACAGTATATATGCATGCTGTCATCGAGCAACAGATTATTTTGCCCACAGGGAAGCTTTGGAGATTTTGTATATCTGTGTGTTATTTACAAAACTGATTAAGTCAAAGAGTACAGGAGAGAGTAAATACCAGAATCTGCTTATAGTTTGGAAAACCACAGGATGCTATCATTTGTTCTGCAGCAGGGATTTAACTTGAGTAGGTGTTGCGAATAATCATATTCCTCCTAAAATTGCCGCTCAGTATACTTTATTATTAATACTTTTTTTACCAAAGTTGAGCTGGGGAGATATGATAATATCTACATATATATATATATATATATATATATATGTAGATGTACCCTAATAAAACTAAAGTCAAACAGCTGGCTCAAAAAAGTGTTTTTTCTCATTAAAAATATTTAAATACATAATGCAAAATGTTTAGCTTTTGAATTTAGAATTGTTCATACCGTTAACCTGTAATACACATCGATATCATTCCGAAATCACTATATAATGTAAATAAGGTAATTGCACTGTTAATCCGAAGTTTTTTCTTAAATGTAGCCCCAGACCTACTGGAGAAATATGGAGAGAAAAAAGACAAGCAGTGTATTATAATTCAGTTGATTAGGGATTAAGAGGCCCAAAGCATTGATTAACTGTATGTGAAAAATGCTTAACATTTCAGTGTATTGGCGTCATTTGTGAGAGTCTGTCAACAGTCATCCACAGTTTGTATATTTTCAGGTAAAAGTCCAGCTGAGTAATCCTTCAAGAATTTGCATAATATTGTTCTTTTATCGATTCCGTCCAGAAAACCGATGTGCTGAAATCAAGTTAATTGTCTTTTGCTTCATGTTTTCACTACGTTTCTAACAGGCAATGATTATTCCACAAATACAAAAAAAGTACAAAAAGATGCACTTCCTTTTCATGTGAGATTTTTCTCTGAAGTGCATTGTTATTTCTGGTCTGTTCTTGTCCGACCTCTCTTAAAGCATACGTCCAACCTTGTATGAATGGTAGATGGAAGCTTTGATCAATTGTTCAGAGAGAAAGACTTGAATGCAGTGAATGGGGAAAGTAAAGGGTAAATACCCGAGGTATATGGGCCACCACACTCCTAAACTGTCCACCTGAGTTTCATCCAGGATCACAGTAGAGTAATCCATGTCGTCCAGTAATCCACTAAATGTCTTACGACTCACTTTTCCCCCCAGACTTTTCATTGATCGAGGCTCTCTGGCTCTGCATGTCTTGTAGGTTGCAGGAAATGGGGCTTGGAGTATAATTAAATGGAGTGATACGGGCGGCCTTGCTGGGGGATCCTTGGCGGAAATGGACAACACCACTGACGTGGGAATCAGACGTTCCTGTGGAGACAGTACTGTGGCTCCTTGGGGACACGTCAGAATCTCCATCCTGCAGGTTACTCCCAGAGGTTGAACTAATCTTCTTAAGTAGAGCAAAGCGTGACACTTCCTCTGAAATCACCTGAGCTGTTTCAACCGTTGGAGAGGTGCTTGAGTTGGTCTTGTAGTTTGTAAAATCCTCTGTCTGGACTGTCGCATCGCTTGTCTTGCGAGACGCAAGTAGAATTGTTGGCAGTTTTCCTGGTAGAGCCAGTGGCTTTGTCTGTTCCCCGTCAGGAGAAGTCACCAGAGGTAACGCATTTTCTGGCAGAGTGCTTTTCAAGATCTGAGATACATCTTCATCCCTGATCCTCCTCCAGGTGACTCTTTCATTAAGCCGTGATGCAGATCTCTGCACTTTCTTCTTTGTATCATCCTCGCTCTTTGCTCTTCCGCTTGAATCAGATGAGGACGAACGGAGGGAGGAACGGCTTGTCACCCGGCTCAATATGTTTAGGCTTGGCGATGAAGCATGACGTTTAAAGTTATCCTTGTCTTGTTGCTGCTTGGGTCCAGACACTCTGCCAGGCCCGTTTCGCTGAGCCAACCTGCAAGGGCTTTCAGAACTGGTTCTTCTGGATGGGCGTCTTGCAGATAGGTCTCTTTCACTGGAGGTTGCTCTGGAGAGGGCTGCACTCTGCTTCTGAAGGCGGTCTGACCTCTGCTCTGTTTGTCTTGGATCTTTTACTTGCACCCGTCTGGGAGTTTGCACAGATACCTTTAGTTCCTGACAGCGTGATGAGCAAAGGAAGACAGCTGTAGCTCCAGGATTTGTTCTGCGCGGGGATCCATTTTGAGATCCTGACATGTTGCGTGCTGAGTTATCACGTCTAAGCGCGTTCTGTGATTCCTTAATGAAAGTCAGCTGTCTCAAAAATCCATTGCGCTCAGACTCACCACCACTTGAATGGACAGAAGTCATCCTGACCAGTCCAAAACGATTGGTGGGGGCCAAACGTTTGCCATTGACCTGATTGGTTTGTGTGGTGGTTGTTTTGTTAGTTACTAGAGGTGACAGAGGTCTTGGCCTGACTGAACTTTGCATAAAAGGAATTCGGACAGGAGACTTTTGAGTTTTAGGTGGTGCAGACTTTTCATTTTGTTTCATAACAGGAGAGCGTCCCTTTCTTTCAGGGGGGCTTGTAGCTGGCGGGCTACTAGGTAATGAGGCATTCTTTTTCTGGTTGGCTTTATTTGTCTGAGTCGGGGATGTTATCTTCTTCTGTGACTGTTTAGATAGTGTAGAGCTTTGTGATGATCCAGAGGATGAACTTTTTGGTATCCTTGGAGGTGGAGTAGAGCTTCTCTTTGGCAAAGATAGTTCAATATCCTGGGGCTGGCCTAATCTGTGAAGGCTCTTTGATCTGTGCTGAGCAAGGTTTGGGTTCTTTGGAGCATCTGTCTTGGTTGTTATTTTTCTAGGAGGAGGTATTTGTGATGGAGCCGTCTCCTTTTTCGGTGTATAGATCACTGTCCTGCCTCTGAAAACCATTGGTAGGTTTGGAACTGGCTTGCGCTGCGCAAAGTCAAGAGGTTTATTTGCCTTTTTATCTTTAGCAAACTTCCTTTCTTTGGGTGTAAAGCTGGATGTTGACATAAATGACAGGACTGATTCAGTCTCTTCAGAAGATGGGTCCTGAGACCTTGATGCCTGCAACCCAGTGACAACACAATTAGCACCTTCTTGTATGGCTCTCCATTCAACACTATTGAGGTCTGAATCTTTATCCCATGCTGTATCATCACTATCCATTTCCTCATCCATATCCATTTCCTCATTCATGTTCCACCCATCAGAGGTCTTTTGTTTTTGAGTATTTTCTGCCTTTTTCTTTCTGGCAGCAAGCCTTCTTCTCTGCCTAGGCATGGCAGATGTTATGCATTTCTGAAGAAGGTCATCCTCTGAATCCATGCTGACAGAGCTTGGCGAGCTTGGATCTTCGTATTGGCTGTGAATGTTTATAGTCTTTGTTTGTTTCATCGTATTCAGTGTTTTGTTGTGTCTGTTTTTGTACCATATTTTATGGGCTTTTGATTTATGAGGCTCAAACTCAGCATCACTCAGTGAACTAAGTGAAGAGCTGAGTGAGTAACATGCCAGTGATTCATCCTTAATCAGATTTTGTTTTATCCTTTGAAATCCTCTTGAAATTGCTTGGGAATTATCAACACTGCCAATATTTGTCATGCTCCGGGAGAGAGTGTTTCTACTTTCTTCCCTGATTTGTTTTCTGCTTGTTCGTTTGATTGCTTCCTTTTTATCATCATAGAAGCTGTTACTGTCCTCGGAAGATTGTGTCATTTGCCGAAAGACTGTTTTCCCTTTTTGTGATCGAACATTTAGGTTATCTTCTTTGTTTTGCTTAATGACGGGCAATTCCAGTTTCCTGGCCGTACCTTGACCTTGCCTATTATTTTGCTGGTTTGGTGACTTATCACGCTTTCTTTGGTTTGCCACCCTATCTGCTACCTCTTTGCTCTGCAACAGCACCCTCTGCGTCGGAATGATATGTTTGGTTGTTCGATTCATTTGTATCTCTGGTGGGTAGTTCATCTTGTTGGGTTTATGGAAGTGTGAGAATATCTTCAAGTCTTCTATCCTCTTTGCCTCATCGTCAAGCAATTCCTGTTTGTTTATACCTTTAGCTGTGCAGTCGTTAGCTCCCCTCTCCTTTACTGAATACTGAAGTGTTTCATCACTAAGGGATGTTGTGCTGGAGAAGTTGACTGGTGTACCTTCTGCAGAATCAGTGAAGGACGAATCGTCAAATATGAAGTCCTTTTGGGGGATGACGAATCTCCTTCCAGGACACATTTGGGTTTTGCCATTTGGAAGCATCATGTACACTGGAATCTGTTTTCCGATCTGATAATTGAGAATATGAGGAGGGATGGTGGTCATCAGGGAAGGTCTTACTTGTCTGAACTTGGAGGGCATTGCTGAGTTGATGCATTCCTTTAAGATTTCTATGTCATCATCTGAGTTGCCCTCACTATATCTCTCACCATGGTCAAATCCTTGCTCATGCTCATCAGGGAAAGGAAGATCTTTGTCATTTTTCTGGAGTAGGGGGGTCAATTTCAGCTCAACATCTTTTTGTATGTAGTGTTCGTGAAGAGGCAGTGCACTCAAACTCGAAGCACAAGAGAAGTTTTCAGTTGGCTTTTCCACTGTAAAGTAGATCATAGTTTCCAAGTCAGGAGGAAGGTTAAACCTCTCCTTGGAGTCTGCAATCTCCATGAACTTTCGCAGGCTGTTTTCCCATTGACCTGCAATTCCTGTGGCCTGTGTTTCTTGTTCGTTTGACTCAATGCAACATGGAGTTTTACTTCGACTAGGAGGCATGGTTTGACCCGGGCTGTCAGGTAGATCACTAGGGCTTATTGTTCCATCAATCATCTCACTGCATGGGTCACTTTGGATTGAGCTGGCAATAGAAGGAGACTCAAAACTACCCAGGGAACTGACTGAGCTACAGCGACTCATTATCAGGGGGGTTTCGTGGATGTAGTTTTCAGATGAACTTGATGGAGATCTGTCTTCAAGTATGGCTGGTGAAGCTCCTCTAAGGAACACCTTTTCCCGTTTGGCATGACAGGGAATCTCAATGGGATCTGTCTCTTTGCTGGGGAATGTTTTTGAGTCAGTCATTAGCAGCTGACTGTCACTCAGATCCTCCAAGGTTTCATCCTCTTCAGCTCTTTTCACCTCTTCCCCATCTTCTATTTCAATTATTTCTAATGATGAGTCACTCTCTAGCTCATTTTCACTTTGTCCATCCAATGCTCCGTCGCCAGAAGAGAGGGAGGAGAGTGAACTGCAGCGGGAGAAGCAAATTGGGGTGTTCTCCACCGAGTATTTCTGGATCGTCTCCATCGCCCCAATAGTTGGGCTTCTGGTGGATGACATTGGAGAACATTTAGTACTAGCCCCAGTCATCACAGTAGGTACCCATGCTTGCCTCCTCATTGCTTGGGCAGCCTGTACATTGATTGCTGTCTTTGCTACACCACATTTAGCCACACTCTGAATAAGTGGAACCTGTTGATAAGAAGGAGACAGTTTAATTGAAGTCATGCTGACATCAGAGGAGAGTTTAGTACAAGCACTGACAGGCGTTTGTACAGGTTGATCCTGATACTTTTCTGCATCTGTGCTGCTGAGCTCTTCACCTCTTGCATCTTTGTTGTCCACAGAATCTCTCTCCGGAATGTATTGATGGTTAGTCTCATTCAGTGCAGATGCTCCAACATTGAAGTAATCTTGATGGGCCACCTTGAGATCAAGCTGGTTGGGACGCTGTTGCATTGTTAGAGGCTTTGGAGCAGGTCGCATATGGTCTTTGCTTCCACAGTAGCCATCACTGGTGCTTCCACTGTTTAGGCTGTCTGTTGATACATTTGTATTGGCCGTTTTGAGGCGCAAGAGGGCATGGGCTCTACTGAGCCGTTCCCTGTGGGCCAAGCTGCTTGTTTCGGAGAGACGGCAAGGGGAGCATGATTTTGCACGGGCTTCATTTAGTTCATCCAGCCCATAAGGCCAGTCCGCCAAGTGGTCTTCAGAGCTGAGGCTAAAACTGTCCTCTGATGATGTTTGCATGGTGATGTCCTCCACTAACCTGTCTATCTTGGCAACCGTGTTGGTGATCTTTTTGGCCAGCTTCTCTGCAGCAGCAGATACCAAATCTTCAGGAGGAGCTTGTCTCTTCTCGACCATCTGAGGGATGTCTACATCTCTCTCAGGTTCACTGTCCCTCTTGCGTGGTTGGTTTTGCAGGAAGTTAGAGTTTGTAAGGAACATAGAGAGCATCGAGAAACTCCCAGTGTCCAGGCTACTGGAGACGTTGGGTGCCTCATCATCATCAAAACAACCAGAATCAGATGCATAATCCTTTGCCAGACTCTCAATGTGGCGTAGTGGCTTGTTAAGTGTCAGATTCTTGGGGCTTTGTTTCTCCAGGGTGTCAAAAGTCTCTGCAAGGTGTTTGGCGTCCAGCTCTGCCTCCAGAGCCTTCTGTTTCCTCATGTAAAGTGACGGCATGCAGGACCCAGGGGATACTACGGCAGCATCCTTATATTTTAGGGGTCGATTTGTGAGGAGATTCCTTAAAGCTGCAGCGCTGCCCATGGCTATCATCTTGTGCTTGGAGTGGATAAGGTTGCGCAGCATGCTAACTGCACCAAGATCCCAGAGCAGCTCCTGGTCTTTTGGACTACGGGCAGAGAGGTTCCAGAGAGTTCCGCAGGCGTTGCTCACTATTGTCAGACTGTGGGAGCGCAGGTGCTGCAGCAGAGTCTGGAGGCAGTTGTGGTCCCTGAGGATTTGCCTTGAAGTAAGAAAGCAAAATACATTTTAATATAATTATTATCTGCAGCTGAAGCAATTACTTGGTACATTAAAGAACATTTTACCCCAATTAACTACATGAGTAGGTTGACTAGAAAACTCTGTTCTCTATTTAACAAACAATAATGTAACTGGCAAGAATCCCGTCAGACAGTTTTTCAATTGATTTCTTAAGAAATTGATTAAATACATACTTAAAAAAAAGTGCAGTACTGTTTCAAAAAGCAATGTTTGAGTGGCACAATCCCGTGTCCGATTACAAGTTGTATTAAAACGTAAGAACCAGGTCACATGACAAAAAAAATCTTAACTTAAGATTGATTATCTTTAATTTTTTAGAATTTTCAAATACATCTTCAGGTTTCATTAGCAGATGGCATTTACTCTGAGACATCTCTGACTAAAGCAGAGGTCGCGTTAACCGAATATTTTCCGTATATTACGATTTTTTTGTAACAATGACGGAAAAATCTGAAAGCAGTCTGTCATTTTGACAGATTAGAACAAACTCAGAACAGCGCCAAAGTTTCCCCGCAGCGAGGCTCCGGTGTTATGCCGTGTTATGCATGTCCGCCCAAAAGGAAATCATACCGTTTCCAAACCTAACTTCGCAGTACAGATCATTGAAATGTCTGTGGGTTTTGGCTTTACGCTGTGCGCGCTCCCGCGAGGTGCAGTGGGCATGCATAACACGGCCCCCCCCGTCAGAGTTGTGTAAAGGCCGACGGGTAATACTGGATTTTGACGGAAATGTTACGATCTTGTCCGTCAAAATGATGTCTAAAAAAAAAAGTCTAGCGCAACCTCTGGACTAAAGACCATTAACTGTTGTTGAGGGCTCAAGAAAAACTCCTTGAGCAGATATTTCTTCTCCAACTACAATCTCAATTTAATTTATTTTCTGCAATATCAGTCATTGTTTGAGTCTCAGAAACCTACCTGTAGTCTTCCCTTGTAGCGACCAGACTTGACACGTTTCGAAGAATTCCTCCTCCGCTCTCGATGATGGCAAGCGAATTGGTTTGACATCGGTACGTCAGTGTGCTGACCAGAAAGCCCAGAGCGCCGTCCACTGAGCATATTGCCACCTTGTTGTCAGTGCTGTGAGCAGAAAGATTCCACAGAGCACTGAGGAGGCTCTTCAAGGTCGACTCCTGAAAATCAGCAAAACAACATATTTAGGTTTTGTTGGCTTTGTATACAAACACAGAAAGTACATATACTCAGTGAACATAATGTCTTCAGAGCTTACATTTTCATTTGAAATTATTCAGAGCGTACTTTTTAAAATCACACTGTGACTTGCTGTTGGAACTGACAAGTTACTGACTTGATAGGATTAGCCAACTCTGGTTACATACATTTAGAAACCTTGTAAACACATATGCACAGTTTTACACTAATTGACATGCTGTATATCATGTATATAATTCGTACTAAAAGTAAGCGTAAAAGCGATGGAAACTTCCACAAGATATAAAATGAGTAATTTAGAAGATGTCTTTAAGATCTTCCTCGCATTATCCCTGTGCGGGTGAGGTTGTTTGAGTTACCTTGGTAGCCTGCAGGGCACAGGTCATCAGGGCAGACACAGAGCCGATGTCTCTGAGGACCTTCTTACTGCTGATGTCGGCCCTCCAGGATAGGTTCCTCAGGATGCTGGAGACCACTTGATGTAGCTCCTCACTGTCTGACGCCAACTGGGCCACAAGAGCCAGCAGACAGCTCTTCTTGGAGCACAGAGTGGCCTGAAATGTGAACAGTTCGGGGCAAACAGACCCAATTGTTTTAGTTTGGTAAATCAATTAAAGACATTTTGAATTGATCTTGTCACAAAGGCCTGTCGGTCAGAGCTGCTGTCACAGAGCATTTCGAGCATATTTCTGTCTGGCCTTACAGTTTATGAATTATTTAGCATTTAAATGACATACTATACTATTTTTTACTTTGATATTTTTGTTGTATGTTTTTTTTAACACACATCGTTTGATTGTTGTTATTTGTTATTTTTATTATCCTATGCTTTTCATTTTTTATATAGCATACTATGAGTTTGAATCTTTTATGGCTTTTTATTGTCATCACATGACATGCTATGCTGCATTTTTTTTAATGACTTTTTTTTGACAACATATTCCATTTCTTGATTTACTTTTTATGAAACATGTTAGTTGTAGTGTGTTTAAAAACGTTAAAGTATAGTATATGTCATTGTAAATGCCATTTAAGTTACAGTATGGTATTTCATGAAAATGCCAATAAAGAAATAGAATAGTATTTCATTAATGTCATAGTTTAGTATGTCATATGAATGCCATACAGTACAACTTCATATTGTAGTATGTTATGAAAATGCCATAAAGTCATTGAAAAGTGTTCAAAACCTCATAGAATAGTATGTCATTATAAGGGTATTAAAAAGAAGTGACCGCAACAATCTACACTCTTACCCTAAAAACCGTCAGACACCAGTGTTAGTAACAGTCCTAACAAAAAGGGTGGGAATCTAATGTTGAAGAAATATTTAGATCTTGTACTTAAATAACATTAGCATTATCAAACTATGTATACTCTATTACAAGTTAAGGTTGTGCATTAAAAAGGTAACTTAAGTATTCTTGTAATGTGAACAAGTATAGAAATGAGAAAATATGTATAAATGTATATAGTTACTGTCCACAACCGGGTTTAGGTTTTTCTCATATTTACACCTTTCCACGACAAATCTTTCTCTAACATTACTGCCAACTGAACTTGCAGGACTGATGAAACACCAGTGTACCTTGTTGACGACGTCTCCGAAGGTAAGGTTAGTCACAGCCATCCCTGCGTAGCGGCGCAGAGCCATGTTGATGGGGTCGTTCTGCATGCCGTACATGTCCTGCTCCAGGTGGATCAAATCAGCCACGACCTGCAGACCGCCTGGAACACAACACAACCAACTCTGAGCACAAGGGGCCACTCGTGTTTAGTGAAAATAAGACTGGTAGTTGTTTCACAAACCTAATTCGTTCATGGCACGCCGGTACTCCTCTTCAAAGGAAAGCTTCATGATGGCGCACATGGTCTGACAGATCTGAGGGTCTACAGGCTCAGGGATGTCTGCAGGGAGGAAAACAAATACGTTTATTAACAATAAATCTACTGAATGAGAAAACTCATCTGTGAAATATGTGCCTTAATGTTGTACTGGTACAACACAAACAATGTACTGCATTTTGCTGTACCCAAAAAAACTCCGAGCTCGTCGCCACAAAAATGAAGGGATGTATAATTGGTTTTAAATGCAAAGAAGAAAATTGTGAGTGGAGGAAGAAGTCCTCAAATAATTTACTTTAGTTATAGAAGTGATATTATATTGTGCAATTAACAACTGTTTTATTGACTTTGTTTAGCACTTATAATTCACATAAGCCATGGACTGTTGTGTTGTGTATGATGTGTAAGTTTAACATTTTGGTGGGATTAAACAACTTGAGCATAATTTCCCATTCTTATAAATTGTTTGGAAGTGCAGCCGAAAGTTGTGGGCCATGAATGTAAAAGAAGAACGTGTAGGCCCAAATATATTTGCTAATGTAAGCTGTTTTGAAGCAATGGAACGTAATGTGTGTGAATGTGAGATAGTTCTAACAGCCTGTCAGAGTAATCGCAGGTTAGGATGCCCGCCACATATTATTTTTACATTGGGCCCGCCCTGGGAAATCAAATGCCCGCCCACAGATTTATGTCTGCCGTCGGGTCTGAGTAGGAACCTGAGGCATAGGTGGTGTGAGCTCCTCCTGGTCTAAAGTTTCTAAACTCTGCTCCCCAGTGGGTGTGGTTAAGTCTAGAGGTGACCCCGCCCCGCGTTTCCAAATGTATAGAGGGAGCTTAACCGACCAATGGAGCTTTAAAAACTTGACTGACCAGTGGTTTTGGTTCCTCCAGGGGACGGTGTCCCTGCGTGGCTCTCGATCCAGTCCCAGCCGCTGTCACAGTAGGTCCGGACCTGCTCCAGCAGGTGCAGCACCCGCATCTCGCGGCGGGCCTGGCCCTCGTCCTGCTGGGAGTAGATGATGTTGTGGAGGGCGGCGCTGGCTCTAGATCTGGCCTCCCTGCTGCAGCCCGTCACAGTCCCTTCCGTCACTGCCTCCCCCCCGCTGGGGGCTTCGTGTAGGATCTGGACCAGCAGCGGGACGCAGCCGGACTTTCTCATAGCAATGCAGCTGTCCTGAGAGCTGGACAGAGCCAGCAGAGTGCGAGACATCTCCTCCTTATCTCTGTTGGCGAGCATGGAGAGCAGCCAGAACACCATCTCCACCTGAAGGGAGGGGCAGGAAAACTGTTATATGAAGATCATTATTAGGCCCAGTCACCGACAGAGACAGTGCGGAGGACCTATTTAAACTGATAGAATTATAATATTTTGTATTTGCCGGGTTTGAATGTGTTTCTGGGGTGCTTGCAATAGTCCAAAACACATGAAAGTTAGTGGGGGGAGAGTAAAAAGTGGTCACCTTGCTGCCTCCATCTGCAGGAGCTTCTGTTCCTGCGCCTCCATTCTCTGGCTCTCCAGCAGGGGGCTTCTCAGCTCCAGAAAGCTACACACACACACACACACACAAGTCGAAGAAGACATGAGGATGAGGGGGATAAACTGAAGATATGCTTTGATTTGAACATAGTTTTGAACGGAGAACCAAGTAGAGAATGTGATTCCTGTCCGAGATGATCAGGTATAACAGCAGTACACAAACTATCCATGCATTCTAAATGTGACATAAAAACAAGTGTTGGGTGTCATAATGATGTATGCCACATTTATACGGCAA
This sequence comes from Pogonophryne albipinna, assembly GCA_028583405.1. Lineage (NCBI taxonomy): Eukaryota > Metazoa > Chordata > Actinopteri > Perciformes > Artedidraconidae > Pogonophryne > Pogonophryne albipinna. Next base: position 1,825,449 of record CM053246.1, read on the forward strand.
TATCTGTCACTGTGATATCCTCGATCTTTGCAGACAAATCACTCGTCAGATATTTCACTTAAAACTGATTCTCAATTATTTTATCATTATAACTTTATTTAATAATTACATTAGTATGCTTACATACAAGGTGAACATAGTTTGAAACATAAAATAATAGATTAATAAATACAACAAGCACAATGTCACACCAAAAAATATCTTGTTTACAGAAATGTGTCAATGCCGTTCTTAAATGTTGTATGTGAGGGACTACAGATGGAAATGAGCTCAAAGCTAAAATCCGGCATGTTTACGTTTTAAAGCATTATTTGTTTTAAATGTTCATCAATGTGCATTGTCCCTCTTCAAATAAACGATTAAATGAAAAATGTGTCATCACATTTCTTTTTGGTGTCAATCATGAATTAAATAATGGTGGAAAACATCCGTCATGTGAGATCAGAGTTATGAATATCTCAGGATCTGTTTAGTTAATGTTCCGCACATCAGCTGCCGATATGTAGAAACCCTGAATACACAAAGCTCCTGAGGGCATGTTCATTCAATTACAAACAATCCAATATATTGATGTTATTGATAGCAGTGCTGTTAAATATTTGTATCAGAATTTCTAATAGGAAAATAATCAGAACATATAAGCCATTCTGTTAGATCTTATCATTACATATACATGGCAAAGTAAAGCATTGTAGGAGTGTGATGGTCAGTGTATGTTTTGGTCATTGGATATTCTTTTCACAAATAGATATTCAAAAACAAAAAACGACTGGAAATGTAAGTTTCGTTTTAAAATTGAAAAACCAAAATTGAAATACAAGGCGTTTTTCTTTATCATGGTCAAAACGGGATTTACTAAACTTAAAAAAACGGGATTATCATTTTCTACTTCTCAAAACAAAAAATAAAACTACAGTTTTTTCATATTCTGCTACCGGAAGTTACCTTACAAAATGAGAGCGCAGATGAAGTCAGAATCTGTGTATCTACGGTCCATTTGTTTTTCTTTATTAAACACGTAAACGGAAGAGCGTCTTTACCTTACTAAATGGTCTAATGGTCCTTGGAGTGAGGGGCGGGGCGAAACTCACGGAAGTGATTTCAAAACAAAATCACACTTTGAATCACTACAGTATCCTGTTGAAGGAACGGTGATTATCATAAACAAGGGGAATTTAGCGATCACAATTAAAACGGCCAAGACACACTTTGAGCCCAGAAAACAAATGTTATTAAGGGCTGTACAAATAATAAGCCTATGTCTAAAATGGACAACATTGTTAGGAGATTTAAAGGTCCCATGTCATGCTTTTCCAGTTCTTACCCGTCCCCTTGTGTGTTATGTAGCTTTTTCTGCATGTAAACGGTCTGCAGAGTCACAAACCCTCAAAGTACACTCTGTAGCGAGTAAAACTCTAACACAGAAAGACCTGTCTATGCTGCCCCAGAACGCCTCGTTGGAGATTTATCTGTTTCCATTGTTTGCTTCCAGAGTTCTGTGACGTGTGAACACCCAAATCAACAACAAATGACCGGATTGGCCCAAATGGACCAATCCGCAGAGCACCTCACACACCAGGATCCCTTGGCTAACTAACTAACATTGACTTGCATAGAGCTCCCTGGTTGGTAATAGACGAGTTGGGATGGCGGAGAAATGCTCTCTGCAGACCCATTCTCACAGCGTTATAAACCTTTTTCTTACTCAATATCAAGCCACACTTATTGTTTTTACTTCGGCTGTGAGTGTTTGTGTCTCGCTGTATCGCCGACCCGGAAACCTGTCCGCTCCTCGCAGCAACGGCGAGCAGCAACGAGCCTCGCAACGTCCCGACCAATCGGAGCACACTGGGCTCACAGGGGGGGGGGGGGGGGGGCAGGAGCTCCAACAAGGCGTGTAGGACAGAGAGTGAATACACATACTATACAGAGATGCTGTATGAGAAACCAATGTGATTTTGAACAATGTAAATCTATTCTAGTAGACCTCAATAATGGAATTATGATCAGTAGAAATGGCCAAGACATGGGACCTTTAAACTATACAGCGATTCTGCACTGCGGTCAACTCAGCCGCCTCTCAAGTTTGTTTTTTCAAATCAGCTGCTCTTCTTTTTTTGTGATATATAGTGATACAAATATATTTTACCTCAAGTTCTTAATAAAACTGACACTGTTGGACTCGGTTCTAGTTTGACTTCTACCAGAAATAAAATGAAGTACTTTTGCTGTGTACCATAGTACATAATGCATGTTTTTCTGCTATCTTTGATGAATGATCAAAATAAAATGTTGCCATTAGTTCTTAATGAAATTGATACTTGACTTTGTATTAGTTAGCCTACTACTTAACAATACATTGAAGTACTTTTACTGTGTATCTTTTGAGAAATACTCTGTCAAAGTCCCCTGCTGAGAACAAAATCAAGCCACTTCTGCTAAGTTTGACGAGGGAATTATTTTTTGTTGTCATTAGTTCTTCGTGAAATTGATCCTGTTGGATTCAGTACTAGTGAAACTACCCCCACATGTACTATGAAGTACTTACTGTGTAGTTTTCCAGTAATCCTCTGTCAATGTCCCCTCCTGAGAACAAGAATCATGTTTCTCTGCTATTTTGAATAAGCGTTAAAACACCTTTCTTCATGAGACTTATATTATTGGACAGAGTATTTTAAGAGGATATGGGAGGCTAGACATAATATCAGCAATATTTTCAGTCAGTACTCCAGCAGCAGCATTTTTTTTTTTTACTTCAATGTATTGTAAGTAGTAGGCTAAGTAATACAAAGTCAAACAGTATCAATTTCATTAAGAACTAATGGCAACATTTTATTTTGATCATTCATCAAAGATAGCAGAAAAACGTGCATTATGTAGCCTACTATGGAGGGGACTTTGACAGAGGATTACTCACAAAGTCAGGGCCGGCCCTTGGCATAGGCAGTACAGGCGAATGCTAAGGGCGCATCAACCCATCGGGGGCGCCAAAAATATTTAAAAAAAATATTTAAAAAAAATAATATTTTTTAAAAATGTCATAACAACACAATTTCCCGATTTTGGATCAACAAAGTCCATCTTATTATCTTATACTAACATAACTACGCCTATATTGCATACAGAGTCCATAAGCTATGGCGCACCCCCCCCCCCCCCAAAATCAAGTTGAACTGCCCCATCCCCAGTATACAACCAGAAGTTTATGTGAAATAGTTCTTTTTTTTAAATAATGGTTTTAGTGTGTAATTATAGGTTTTAATTTTGTATTAGTGTTAATTTGAAATAAATCAAACTCCCAAAAAACGTATACAGCTTCTCTGTGCTTTTATTAACATTGGAATTTACTGTGTAAGCGGCCGCGGGGGGGGGGAGCTTTAGAGAGCTCTCTCCTGAAAGACTGAGCGGCTCTGATAACCTCAGCTCAGTGAGGTAAAGGCACACCTTTATAACCGACTGAAAAACAGTTTCTATCCCAGAGCCATACGAGAACTGAACACCGTCAAACGCTGAACTGAACAGTTACAACTTGCAACTGCACTACTTTTTAATAGTTGTATTAACTTATTAACTGATCGACATCAGAGATGCAAAATATCATCCCTGTGTTTTTTATATTGTAAACTGTATTTAAATAATGTGCGGGCATGTATGCATGTTGGTATGGATGTGTGAGCATATGTTTATGTGTGTATATGTTTATATAGATATATATTTATTCGTTTTATGTGGAAATGCACTGCGAGGATTGCTTTTTTAAATTTCGTTGTACCTGGTGCGATGACAATAAAGGAATTCTATTCTATTCTATATGATCATCATAGTTGTAAAAAAATAAGAGAATAGATGAAAAACAGGTATAAAATACTATATGACAGTAAAAAAAAGTTGTTATTAATAAACAACAATACAGTTTGAAAGGGGAGTGATTTGTAAAATATCCATAAAGAAAAAGAAAATCTGTTTACAGTTCTGTTTCATCTGGGTGTTGAGAGATGTATCCATAGATCTCTCATGTTGCTCTCAAAGTGCACCAGATTGATGCTTTTAACTTCAATATTAAGAAAAAATAATCTTCCCGGGGGAGCATGCCCCCGAACCCCCCCGACTTAAATCATGTTCACATGGATAGGAAACTAAATACATTTGCACACATCTTGGGTCCATATCTTTCTGTTTTGGTGGTCATGCCACAACCGTGCGCGTGCATGCATGTGCGAGTCATAGTGAGTGTCTGCATTTGGGGGGGGGGGGTGCCAACTAAAATCTTGCCTTGGGCAGCAAATTGGTCAGGGCCGGCCCTGCACAAAGTACACTGTAAAAGTACTTCATTTTCTTTCTGGTGGAAGTCAAACTAGAACCGAGTCCAACAGTGTCAGTTTCCTTAAGAACTTGTGGTAAAAAATATTTGTATCACTCGTGAAATATAGCAGGAACAAATAATGAAGAGCAGCTGATTTGAAAAAACAAACTCGAGAGACGGCGGAGTGACCGCAGTGCAGAACCGCTGTATAGTTTAAATCTCCTAACAATGTTGTCCATTTTAGACACAGGCTTATTATATTTACAGCCCTTAATAACATTAATTTTCTGGGCTCAATATGTGTCTTGGCCGTGTTCGTTGTGATCGCTAAATTCCCCTTGTTTATAATAATCACCGGTCCTTCAGCAGGATACTGTAGTGATTACAAGTGTGATTTTAGCAAACGAGTGCTTTTGTTTTGAAATCAACTTCCGTGAGTTTCGCCCCGCCCCTCGCTCCAAGGACCATTTCACCATTTAGTAAGGTAAAAAGCAAAAAGCAAAAAGGCCTCTCAGACGGTCTTCCGTTTACGTGTTTAATAAAGAAAAACAATTGGACCGTAGATACACGGATTATTCTGACCTAATCTGCGCTCTTATTTTGTAAGGTAACTTCCGGTAGCAGAATATGAAAAAACTGTAGTTTTTTTGTTTCTGTTTTCTAGTGATTTAATTTTTTGTTTTGAGAAGTAGAAAATGAAAATCATCCCGCTTTTTAAGTTTAGTAAATCCCTTTTTGACCATGATAAAAAAAACGCCTTGTATTTCAATTTTGGTTTTTCAATTTTAAAACGAAAATTAAATATTCAGTCGTTTTTGTTTTGAATATCCATTTGTGAAAAGAAAATCCAATGACCAAAACATACACTGACCGTTGCTCACAGCTCCTAACTATATTTCAGCATGATTTTTTTTGTTCATATTATTTATAAATCCTCTCATGGGGCGAAGCCTGCGAGCTAGTTCAGGCAGTCAACTCGAGCACTTGTGCTGCGTACATACATAACGCCCCTTGCCACTCTACAACCAACCAAACAGAGTCTCCTTAATATGCCGCTCTATTTAACCTGCCAGATCTCTCTCTATGCTTTGCTTGCTGCTGCTATTGCTGCAGCTACCTCTACGTCGCTGCTGCTTGCTGCCCCACCACCACCCCAGCTTCCACCTGTAGGCTGGGGGGGGTTAGTTATTTAATCATCACTCATCGTGCTATGTATATCTATGGAGTGATGATGCCCGAGCCTTGACGCCAAACTCAACTATATGCTGCTTCTAATAAACGTGTTAAAGAAACACGTGAGTTGTCTGGGCTGAATGCCAGAGAAGGAGGAAAACAACACTGACCCATTTCTGCTCTCTGTGCATTTAAAAGCCAACGGCTGAATCATTTATATTAATAACAGGAGCACAGACAGAGAGACTGATGAGAAATACTTTCAATTTGATCTTTTGAACACTTCTTACCCATCCTGTGTAGACTCATAGACCGCTCCCTGAAGCAGCTTTTACATCTAGGCTGATTTCATAAAGAAAACTAATTGAAGTTGTAGTGGAAAGTAGGCCATGTTATCATGAGTATTCCCTCTTTTTGTTCTTGCTGTTTTCCTCTCTACATTTCTTTTTATGTTTTTCATTATTTATTTTTAACTTTATTTTTGAGTCGGTCAATCAAGGCATGCCTGCTGCTTTCTGAAAGCATTTAACAAAAAACTGCTAATCTAAACACACACACACACACACACACACACACACACACACACACACACACACACACACACACACACACACACACACTCCTCTTTGTCTGCAGACAGTCTTTGGCTCACACATCACACCCTTAGGCGTTGCTATGGTGACGGGATGGAGAGAAGGGGGATGAAAGCTTTGATACGACTGAGGATTTCAGTCTGTGAATCCAAATGAGTGTCAGTGTGTGTGTGTGTGTGTGTGTGTGTGTGTGTGTGTGTGTGTGTGTGTGTGTGTGTGTGTGTGTGTGTGTGTGTGTGTGTGTGTGTGTGTGTGTGTAATAACAAAGGATGCCTGTATATTTCTTCTTGCGTGAATGTGACTGAGTGTGTGGCTCTGATCCAATCCTCCTCCATTAAACAGCCAGCTGCACACATGACCACAAAATGGACGTCAGTGCGAGGAGAGGAGAGGAGACAGGATCACTTCACTGCCAGGACTCATCTGTCAGCGGAGGCAGGGACAGAGATCTCACCTACCATCTTCATCTGATGGTAGGCTGCCAGGAAATGTCACAGACGCACCCACAGACGCAGGATGACACAAGTTCACCATCCAGAGCTGGATAAACTAAACTTATAAATAAATCTGTTAGTTCTTAATATACTATTACCACCTGGTTCTGTTACTACTGTTATAGTATTTTACTGTATATACAGTATATGCCAAAGAGCCTTACACTTGCAATGTTTCTGATGGCCATCAGGGGGCAACTCTACTGGTTTCCAGAAGAAGTAAACAATTTCATAATGTAATAATGATTTAAATTGCTAGTTCCTAGTATTTGTAAATTCAGCATTGTGTTCTTGTGTAGAGTAGGATTCAAGAGTGAAACAGACGATAAAGTAAAGTATGCTACGATTTCCTACTTCTGATTCTGGTTTGATTCTATTGGATTTTATTTGTCGCAGTACCTTTAATGGAAAAAAGTTTTTTCTCATTTTTAGGCAAAAATACAAACAATTACCAGAATTTGGAGGAGGTGCTGTTTTTTCATTGTCTTAAAGGTCTCCTATTATACTATTTGTAGGCATATATTATAGGTCTCAGATATATAAAAAACATGTCTATGAAGTGTTTTGCTCAAAATACCAAACAGATCACCCATTGAAGCCTCATACCCCTCTATTTCAGCCCTGTTAGACAAGTGCTGATTCTGTGTCCGTAGCTTTAAAAAAAAGGGGGGGGGGAGCTCAGAATTCTACCGAGATTCTCAGCTAAACGCTGCCGTGATTTAACGCCATATCATGTTCCAATACAAAACAAGCATTATTTCTGAAACAGTATGGAGCTCAAACGCTTTCTCTCTCGCGTGTTTACCACAAGGTGAGTACCTTTTATATCCTGCTTCTTTACACATACTCTCTCCAGTACAGCGTTAGCTCTGAGTGTTAGCGATACTTGCTAATGTAAACACAGACCATTTGTGACCTGCTCGATCGAAATCAGTCGCATTGACCCAAAGACACATTTTGAGTTGTATACGCTGTTGGAAAGAGGATATTCCTAGCTTTCTAATGATATCAGGATTGTTTTTGTACTCCAAATATTAAGCGAAATATGTCACATTATATAATGACTGTCACCGAGTCATCATTTTGAGAGAAAAGCCTTCAAAGTTTCCTCCATCGGAATCCATCGATCTGATTGATTATTAGCGGAGCAAATTATCAAAATACTACGGAGGGAAGATATTTTCGTTTGGATCACTGGTCTGAGGGAAGCTCGCGAGTGTGTGTGTGTGTGTGTGTGTGTATACGTGTGTGTGTGTTTGTGTAATTTTGCGTTTGTGTGTATTGTGTTTGTTTCCCGGTGGAAAACACTCACGAGAAACACCGGCTGTTGTTATGCTCGCAGTGACGTCAAGTTACTCCGTTCTCCGCTTGTAATTATGCCGTTACAAGCTTCAAAGTTGTATTTATCATCTGAATTTGGAAATAAAAGTTTCATATTCTGAAAGCCAAGACTTTGTTTGTTTAAAAACACCCGAACCCCGAAAAACTATTTTTTTACACAAATCCACGTTTATTTTGAAATGAGCCGTTGCGACTTCTGACTGATTTCAATAGAGCGGGTCACAAATTACTTCCAAAACACAACGGGCATTGTTTCTGATAGCGAGTTTCTCATAGGACCGTGGGCGTAAAGCCAGCCCCTCTGGTAATGTCGTCATGACGCAGCAAATCTGGATCAGCTCCGTTGTAGCCCCGTTTTTAGAGATGTGGGTACGGAGGAAAAGAGAGAGGTTTTTTTTTTCTGACACAGTCTCCTTACACACCGGGGACACATATTAATGCATAAAAGACATCAAAAAGTGCATTGATAGGTGACCTTTAAAAATACATAATTCCTTCTGGACTATTTACAATGTTGCTACACACGGTAAAACACTGTACATAACCTGGCAGATAGAAATAATATAGCACACTGATCTCCAAAAAAAGGACACTACTTTCACCCAAAATGTATTCGGAATCTGCACTATAATAATGTCTCAGGCTCAGCAGATCATTTTAATAAATGCACATAAATAGGAATATAATATGGCAATTCATGTTAGCAAATGTCTAATTGAATGCATAAATAAATATATATTCTGTAATTTAAATAAAGTACAAGGCTTTTATCTAACAATAATAATAATGTGTTTGTTATTGATCTTTTTTGCAATACTGTATGGTATTTTATACTGATGTGTAATTTGTCTTTATCTACTATCTAATATTGTTTTTAAAAATGCTATAAAAATATATATTGTATTATATTTTACTGTTATAAATTATTGTTCTCTTGTTGTTTTGAAACAATTCAGAACATAATTAATTATAGTTAACCAAAGTGCTATCCTTGTTTTTCACTAATCCTAAAACTGACACCCATTTCTCATTATCTCCCGGTTTATTTTTAACTAGGTCTGATCCAGTTCTCTGGTCTCCTTTAATCCAAGATTCTTCTCTTTTTGTTTCTTAAAGTGGACCTATTATGCTATATTTGAATAATATATTGTAGGGCCATACCTATATAAAACATGTCTGTGAAGTTTTTTTTTCAAAATACCAAACAGATCATGCATTTTAGCCATGCCTCATTTCGCTCTATTTGCTCTATTCCAGCCCTGTTTTCACAAGGGCTGATTCTGTGGCAAATGAGCTGCAGCTGACCACGCCCCCCTGCAAAGGAGGGGAGCGGGGCACGAGCGTCATGTTACCATGCTGTTACCATGCTGTTACCATGCTGTTACCATGCTGTTACCATGCCACGCAACCCCTCATTCGGGTGGAGAGTTGCCCATATAGGCGGAGCACCCCGTTTCTGACGTCAGAACAATTTCAAATCTGTATCAGTCTGTATCAGATCCGTTGCAGCACCGTTTTTAGAGATTTGGGTATGGAGAAAAGAGAGAGGGTTGTGTTTTCTGACACTTGGTGAGTTCCCTGACACACCGGGGACACATATTCATGTATAAAAGACGTACAAAGGTGCATGATAGGTCCCCTTTAAATAAACGTTACAGGAGTTTTGGCCTGTTTTAGACCCATATAACACTTTAAGAAGCTAAAGTCCCAATGAGTTGTGAGGTGAACCATCCAGAATATGGATGTGTGTGAGCACCACCAAACTTCCATGGAGAGTAAAGGGACTAGGGTTGCAAAATTCCGGGAATTTTCAAAGATGGAAACTTTCCATGGGAATAAACGGGAATAAACGGGAATGTATGGGAATAAACTGTGAATTTTCAAAATTGAAGGTTGGCTCTTCATAGGGAACTTCAATATATTTGGGGAAAGTATATTTTAGCATAATTTGGACTAAAACAAACAGATGCCATTCAAGTACACTTGAATATCCATGCCATAGCACACTACTTACTGCATGGCTATTGAGACCACACCCCCTACAGGCACTGTGCATTCCTCCATGTTTCCGTTCTTCAATGAAACAAATAATTGTTCAATAAAATAGTTAAAACTTGTTCTCTTAATAAAAAAAAATGTCATGTTTTTTGTTTAATTTTGCATCGAATATTTCCAATATTCCCCAGCTTAACTTCCCATGGAAACTTTCCGGAAATGTACCGGACATTTTCCGCCCCTTTGCAACCCTAAAAGGGACACAACAAAGAATCTGAGCCTGTGCTCTTCAGGGAGCTGGGCTAGAAGAATGACACAGTAATAGCTGGTCTCTCTGCCGCTGATGTTTTTATCTCCCTGCTGCCTCGTTGTTATTCTCAGAGGGAAGCTGAGCCACTCGCTGTCTTTATCTCAGACTCGCTCCATGCCAGCCCTGCAGCCTGGCAACAGCCAATCACAGCTCAGCTCTCAGACCTGTCTCTGCATGGCAATGAGCCAAGATGCAGATGGACAGAGCGAGGATGAGGAGAGACCTCTGTATGTCTAATCATGTTCTTCAGGTTCTACTGACCCAGAACCATCATGTAAAGAACTGTGAAGAACTAACAAGATAATATCAGTTCAAATGAATCTAGTCACTCTGGGTATATTAACTTATATATTTTATAACAGGCTCTGTTTCCTTTTAAAACTAAATTCAGTTTAATATGTTGCATTCCTATTGATTTACTGTTTGGTGATGGTGGGCATGTTCATACAGTCCAAAGCAACGACATGAATGAAGGAGAAGATTTATATGATTAAATTATTATCTGTATGAATTGTTTTATTATGGTCTGCACTAGTGAATTTAAAAAAAGTACAATATATGCATCTGTATTGAAGCAGAAGTACAAATTAGAAGATAAAGAAACTTAAGTATAGTACAAGTACCTCAACATTTTTGCTTCAGTGCAGTACTCTCTCTGCGTCCCTGAAGTTTTTGATTTTATTTTGAAATCTTATTGTAAAGCATTTTGTAACTATGATATGAAAATGTGCAATAAATACAATTGATTTATATTATTACACCACTTTTTAATAAGCTTTTTCTTATCTAACGGTAAATTTTGTGTTTTGGATTTACTTTTATCATTTTATAATTTAAAGTAAAAAAAAAGGTCTAACATCAGCTACTCAATACGGTGAAAGTGTGTACGATGTGTTTGTTTACAGGCACAAATCAGTTCATGCAGTAACTTCTTTGTCATTACACATATTTTGTGTTTCGATACATTTTATTTTCAACTAATATAGAACAACTGCTTAAAGATTTTGTTTTTTTTACTTCGAATTCTGCAAAACTTAATTCACTACCTTAATTCTTACATTTTAGAGTATTTTTAAATGAAACTTGAGTTTTAGTTTTTCTCAAAATCAAAACCTAAACTAACACTTTAAAGAAGTGACAAGCAGCCGAGGGCTCACTTTGTCTAAAGCAGGAACACCCAGAGTAAAACTACAGAGTAAAACGACTGACTGCTGAGCAGTCAGAGTAAAAAATGGAGACAAACTGGTCGAACCAGAAACACGTTCAGCTGAATGAAAGAATGTCGACTGTCCTTTTCAACACAGAGAGACGCAGGATACAGCCACAACACTCATACTGGGGATACACACATGTGGATTAGTTTTTAATCATCTTGGTGTGTTTTCAAAGGAAGAAATGTCCAGAAACGTGGAGGCTAAAGCAGCTGTAAGTATCTGACTAAGACGCTGTGATTGATTCAGATTCAAGAACAAGTCTGAACATGAACTGAGAGGAGTAGAGACAACAGGAACCTCAGACCTTATGTTCATGTATTTTGATTCACTTTGGGTTTGCTCTGTTGGTTGGACTATAATAAGCATTTAAAAAATGTAACATTGTATTTTCTGAAGTTGGGAACCATTAAGCAAAAATGAATGTAGAGTCATGCAGGCAGCTATGTGGGTCTGCACTAACACACAATGGAGTGTTCAATAACATGCTAACACCAGCATGCTAACATCACATGCTAATCCCAATGACATTGCTAAAATGTTGGACTTTATTTGAACCCAAGAGATTTAATGAACATAATTTGGGTGTGTAAGTGACAAAAAGGTGCTAAATAAAAAGGAATGATTCTGAATAGAAGCATAGTTCTAACCATAATCAAGTATTAATGACAACTTGTTACTAACTACCAAATTCAAAATGTATTTGATAATACAGGTGCTCTCTGAAGTCTCCAACAATACAACCAAACGAATGAGTCATGTTGAGGAACCTACACAGGAAAGGGAGCAGAAAGTGCCGGAAATATCTCTCCAAAAGGACGATGTGACTGATGATGGTGAACAAGAAGACCAGAAGGACAAAAACACGAGGATGAAAGACCTGCGTCAAACAAGTCAGAGAGATATAAGATCCATAAGCCCACTGAGTTTCATCAAGGAGGACTTGAGCCAGTTTAAGGAAGAAGTGTTGAAGGTGTTCAGGGACAAGGACACAAACCCATTAAGTCAGGCAGAAAATAAACCTGCCATTAGTACGCTCAACCTCCTGAAAGAGGACTTGAGCCAGTTTAAAGAAGATGTGACCAGCGTCTTCAGTTTGTCGAAAGAGACCAAGTCCACAGATACTAAAACAAGTCAGTCAGCAGAGAAGACCATCAACCGTCTGAGCTTTCTTCATTTTAAAGACGACCTTTCTAGCGTCTTCAGAATGGGTCCTTCAAAGGAGAGGGACAACAAGGCCAAGGAAGATTCATCCAACACCTTTAAAATAACAGCAGAAAGCCTTTTCAGAAGAGACCAAAAGACTTTGGTCCTAAAAGCAGAGAACTCTGAGGAAGTTAAAAAGGTATTCTCAGAGAAGGAGGAGAAACAAATGGATGCTGGCTTTAGGGGAAACCTCTCAGAGTCCATCGAAGAGACAGTCAGAGGAGAGAACATCTCCGAAAACATGAAGGACAGGATGCACGAAGGGGAGGACAGGGAAGGGGGTATAACTTCCTCTGATGACAAAAGTATTTCTGAAACACTTCAAACTGAGGAGACGGTTCCTACACCACAGGCAGGTCGGCTGGATCTTTTCACTGTTAAACCAAACATTCATTTAGAAACCATTACAGACTCCATAGTCTTTGTATCACAGCATTAGGGACAATCATAGGCCTTCTCTGTAACTATGGGTTCATTAGCTCAAATTAAATAAGTCATTCAAGTTAAAGGTGGGGTAGGTAAGTTTGAGAAACCGGCTCGAGATACACTTTTTGTTATATTCCATGGAATGCTCTTAACATCCCGATAGCAATGCATATCTTAAGTGCTTTGACAAAAAATCCATAAAAAATGTCATCTGTGGAAGCCGTAATACTGTAAAAAGTACGACCAATTTGGGTTTACTGGCAGGCCGCAAACCACTTCACGGTGTATACTGCCGCCCAAAGTCCCCGGCCGGAAGTCCCCGGAGTTGGGGACTGGCTTCAGTAGAAGCTGCTGGGACTCCCAGCAGCTTCAACCGAGTAAATCGCCAGAACGCCGACACCTCCTCATCTCCACCGCTCCCATGTTTTCTTTTGTGTTGCCATAAGTTAGTCTCTCTGCGTTTCTGTGCTGGGCTAATGCTAATGCTAATAATGCTAATGCGAGGATAATAAAATGGCGGCTTCACAAAACTTTTCGGGAGTTTTACGGGGCGTGGTTTGCAATCCGCCCAGCCAATCAGACATAGGAACCTTTTTCTCCCCGTCCCTGCTCTCTAGCAGGGACGGAAAAGGGGGTGAAAAGGTTCTCATGAACTCATTTTAGTTCCGGCTCTTTTTGGTGTGAACGCAACATTTCGGAACTATATCGGAACTAAAGTGGGAAAAGTACTGCGGTGTGAACGCGCCTATTGTACATTCCTCTATGTTTTGCAGCCACTGTTTGGAGTTTCTGTTGGAGAACGTAATAATTGCTGAAATGAATAATCTTGTTCCTTGTCTTTTCATTCAGTTGCCTGTTATTTGACCTTTGACCCCAACACTGCCAACTCAGAGCTCCATCTGACCGAAGGCAACAGGAAGGTGACCCGGGTGTGGTCGGACCACCGGCCCACGGAGCACCCGGACCGGTTTGAGCGCTGCCCCCAGGTCCTGTGCAGGGAGGGGCTTCTGGACTCGGTGTACTGGGAGGTGGTGTGGAGCGGCGGAGCAGACATTGGCGTCTCCTACAACAGCATCTCCAGAGACGGAGACACCCGCAGCAGTCTGCTGGGACACAGCGAGCGCTCCTGGAGTCTGGAGTGTTCAGAGGGAAGCTACACGCCGTGCCACCAGAACGACAGGTTCAGGCCCTCCTCGCCACAACCCTTCACCCACAGAGTCGGGGTTTACCTAAACTGGTCTGTAGGCTCACTGTCATTCTACTGCATCTCTCAGGACACCATGGTCCACCTCCATACCTTCACTTCCACCTTCACTGAGCCTCTGTACCCAGCTTTCTGGGTGTGGGCCTACGGGGGGTCGGTGTCACTGTGTCAGGTGGAGTTAGACTGGGAGCGACTGCTGCAGTGAACAAGGTGGATCACAATGGATCCATCCTTAAGCACCAGCATCAAGCTGATTGGTTGATTATGCTCCTTACACACACACAAGCTGTTAGTATTTATGCATCAACACCTAGGCCTGTTTATCCCCATTAAGCGTGGAGACATATGTTCCAGCTTTAAGGTCTGAACACATCAATCAAACATGTATAAAAAAGTATTTGTGAGAGCGACCGGCATCAACTGAGACTATGAAACACAATATGATTTTAATGTATCTGTCAACACCGACTGACTTAGACCAGAAGAGACCCGGTCCGACTTGTTGAAAGAAACATTAATCAGCCTTTATATTTGCTGTCTGCTGTTATGTGTGTGCATTTCTGTTGTGGTGATCCCTCTGTGTGTGTATTGTGTGTGTGATGTGTGTTGTCTGTATGTCTGACCTGTAGCTGGGTCTCCTGACTGCCTCGGGCCTCCTGCAGCTCTTCCTCCAGCTGTTCCAGACGAGCAACACGAATCTACAACATACACACCATGCACTGTTCAGACATGTCTGTGCTGCATACCATCGACAACGATTCATCAAACTAATTTAATAAAATGAATCCAAATGAATTAAGATTCTGTTGCATTGTTCATAAAATGATTGAATGACATGATCTGCTGTAGCAGAAGGAGCATAAACAGCAGGCTGTTTCTCACCTGCGTCCTCTGGACCACTTCATCACTGGTGCCGAAATGCTCCTCCATCACAGACTGAACCTGCTGAGCTTCAAACTCCAGCTGCTGCCGGATCAGATCCATCTGCAGAGAAAACTGAAACAACACACACATATGATTTACTCACTGTGAGCCAAAGAAAACCAGAATTGTTGATGTTTACTGTAATCTGATCTTTTATTTTCACAAATGCAGTACAGAAGGTGACTTCCTGTGTAGAGCCACAACAGTCAGTTGACTTATTAATCATGTAAGTAACTTATTGAACTTAACATCAACTCCTTGGCCCCATTTGGAAAAAATATCTCATAACTTTTACTCAAGTAAAAGTGGCGCCTTTAATTTTAAAGTTATAGTAAAAGGTTTCAAATTTCAAATGTACTTTTGACTACCAAAATAAAAAGATGTATGCAGAATGGCCAATTTCATAACACATATATATATGATTGTATTATTATTCATGAATTTATGTTCATGCTGGTAAAAACGTGTCAGTTACCTGAATAAAGTTTTATCTAATAAAGTCTTTATTGCATATCATAATGTATATGTTTATATTTTTGTTTAATTGATCTGAATGTAATGTAAATTAGGCGCAATAGCGCACAAGTTTTACTCTGAGTTTTGTTGGAGAGAAATACTCATAAGGACCTCAGACTTTAGTACACTTCTTCAGTAGGTCACACTAATGCTGATGCAGGTGCTCATGTGAATGTGTCTGTATGTGTGTGTGTGTGTGTGTGTGTGTGTGTGTGTGTGTGTGTGTGTGTGTGTGTGTGTGTGTGTGTGTGTGTGTGTGTGTGTGTGTGTGTGTGTGTGTGTTTTTTCTCACTGTGTCGATGCGGGGCAGTTGAGCCAGTCTCTGAGACAGCGCCTCCAGCTGGCTGAAGTACCAGCAGCGCTCCCTCTCCTCGCGGTCGATCTCCCCCAGCAGGAGGTTCCTGTGGACGCCACACAGATATCACGTTAGCCTCAGGGCTGCTAATGCTAACACAGCAGCATTATCTATTTCAAGTGAGTCGTGCTGCATACAGAGCAATACCAATAATGTGCCTATGTCTATGTTCGTCATTTAAATCTGATCTGAGGACAAAGTTATATGGGTTAAAATATATATCTATGCCAAACACTTCTCTGATCTCCGTTTGCACTGACTCCCAAACAGAGATCTTATTTTAAGGATACCAGAAATGTTCCAGACTTTGAAGTCCAAAGCAGAGCAGGATTACATACAATTGGAGCTAAAGCAGATTATTGATTTATTATCCCAAAATACCTTCGTATCTGATTCCATGTTTTAAGAGTATTTATAACAATAAAGTTATCTTTATTCCCATGTAGTGAAATTGCGTTGTTTATAAATGGCATGTCTAAGAGCTCACACCCTTTATTTTCCAAATCAAGAAATGTAGAATTAGGATAATATTTTAACCATTCTGTAATATATCTAAGTTGTGACGCCCAGTGATAAAACATAATGTTGGGAAGTGCTAATCCCCCTTTATCTAAAGGTAGTTGCACTTTCTCCAGCTTAAGTCTTGGGCGTTTAGATTTCCACACAAATGTACCTATTATACTATGAAGTGATTTAAAAAACTTAGCTGGGATATAATTAGGCAACATCTGCATTGGATATAAAAGCCTTGGCAGGACATTCATCTTGATGAGGGCAACCCGTCCCAGCAGTGGTATTGGCAGAGGGCTCCATCTTTAGAGATGATCACATTCACCACCGGGTCCAATTTCATTTTAATCACATTTTCTAAATTATAGGAGGCAAAAATGCCTAGATATTTCAACCCATTAGTGGCCAATTGGAAAGGAATGTGTCCAAATAAATCAGAGCATTCTTTGGTTTGGATACCGGTAACTAAAATACTGGATCTGATTTGTTCTGCTAAAGGCTCCATCACCAGTGCAAATAATAATGGGGATAAAGGGTTTTTTACCTTTACTCTTTGTGGAATGAGAAGAAACCCATTCATGGAAACTGAGGCTTATGGTGCAGAGTACAGTCATTTGACCCCATTAATACATTTGTTTTATATTTGATTTAACAATATTATTATTACTAAATTGTAATTTTTACATTTTTACTGGCATTTATTTTTAAGTTGATGCATTTTCTCAAATGTATTTTGTATGTTCTTTATAATTGTTTAGGTTTAGTACTCGTACGTTAGTACTAGTACATAATTACATGTTTTTTTTTTCTTTCTCTTAAATGTATTTGTTTATACACAGGTGGAATCTGTGTGAAGCTTTACATATAGCAGTTGCACTGTAAATGGAACATCTGTCCATTAAACGTACTTTACATGTATCTGCAGAATGTAAAGATACTACCTCTCCTTGTACAGCTCCTCCTGGTGGTGGTCGCTCATCCGCCCGTCAGCTCCACTGATCACAGCTGTTTTGGGTGGCGCTCCCTCCAGGAAGTGATGCGGCAGCATGGCGGCCTCCCCCCCGGACCCTGAGCTCAGACGGGACAGCACCCTGAGTGGACTCCTGGCTCTGCTTACCGCTGAGGAAGAGGAGCAGGAGGAAGGAGGCAGAGCCAGGCGGTCCTCCACCTCCGCTCCCCCACCTGCCCCCCCCACGCCGCCCATCAGAAGCCTCAGGTTGTGGGGTTGATGCTTCAGTTCGTAGTAGTTAGTGAGATCCATGTGGAGCTCTAAGGGAGGAACAAAGAATCAATCAATCTTTCCTCCTTCTTTCCTTCCTTCCTTAATTTTCCTTCCTTCCTTCCTTTTTCCTTCCTTCCTTCCTTCCTTCCTAGCTTCATTCCTTTCTTAATTGTCCATCCTTTACTTGCTTCCTAGCTTCATTCCTTGATTCCTTCCTTCCTATACCATTCCATATCTTAATTTCCTTGTTTACCCCGTACCTGATATCCTCCTACAATAATTGCTTTATCCTCTCCTCTTTCCTTTCTCACTTCATTCCTTCCTTCCTTTCTCAGTTCATTCCTTCCTTCCTTCCTTCCTTCCTTTCTTCCTTCCTTCCTCCTTTGCTTCCTAGCTTCATTCCTTGCTTCATTGCTTCCTTGCTTCCTTCCACTCTCCCATACATCTATGTGTTGTCTATTTTTTCAAACTGAATTTGACTTAATCCTATAATTGCAGCTGCTGTTGCTCTCAGTTGTAGTCATCTAATTTCAGTCCAGACAAACTAATTGACATGTATTGGTTGTTTAATTGGATTGAATCATAATGAGCAGAGCCGTCTGCATCCAATCAGGTTAACTGATTGAGTCGATTCATTTCTCCGAGAATAACGATTTGTCCCAGCGGAGCCTCAGAAACAGTCGGTAGAATCCCTCCTATATTTTATGACAATAACTGATCTTTGATACCTTTGAGTTGGTCCAGCACATCGCTCCTGCCGGACGAGGCCAGTGTTCCTGCCTCCTGCTCCAGTTTACTCTGCAGCTGCTTCAACACCTCCTGCACCAAGAGAGGAGCAACAGACACACATGTACAGACAGGAAACATCCAGGGTGTTCACTGTTGGTTGTATTCAGATAAGGAAAGGGTATTAACCAAGATAATATGAGAGGTTCATCATCACTTCTTTGCCTCTGAATTCATATTAAAGGTTTGTAACTCGAAAAAAATAACCATGTGCAAGTTGATTGCGTTTGTAGATGAAAAATCATCGACGCAGCAAAAAACACCAAAAAGGTCAGAACAAAAAGATAGATAAACCTCCCATAAAGATAAAAAGGTCAAATCCCCGAGCAGTAGATCAAATCTCCCGTGAGGGAAATAAACACAGATTATTCCTTCATGTCAGATGAGCTCTTGCAGACAAACGTTGAAAAGAAAAATGGGGAGTCCTCCTGCAGACTCACCTGCTGTTGGTCATGTCCAGCTGCAGTCTCAAACTGTGTGTGTGTGTGTGTGTGTGTGTGTGTGTGTGTGTGTGTGTGTGTGTGTGTGTGTGTGTGTGTGTGTGTGTGTGTGTGAATGTGTGTGTGAATGTGTGTGTGACTGTGTGTGTGAATGTGTGTGTGAATGTGTGTGTGTGGCTTTGAGTCTTAGCCTGGTTTCACAGGTTTCTCTCTTTCTGTTGAGTTCTATATTTATCCATTATTTTAGTTCACGGCTCATTTTAGATTCAGATTTGTACGGAAAAGGATTAGGGCCACATTGGCCATTTTTTTTGTTTTAGTCCTGAGACAAAATGTAAAAGTCAGAATTCGGAGATTAAAGGAGGGTTAGATACATTTGAGAAACCGGTTCGAGATACACTTTTTGTTGTATTCCATGGAATGCTCTTAACATCCCGATAGCAATGAATATCTGAAGTGCTTTGACAATAAATCCATAAAAAGATTTCATCTCTGGAAGCCGTAATACTGTAAAAAGCACGACCAATCATCTGAGCCGGCCCGGCTAAAGTAACTGGATGGCCTACCTGCCTGTCAGCCTTCCATCTGTGCACAAACTTATCTCGTGCCCTCATTGGTCATGTGCACGTTCGTGTGTGTTGGAGGAGGGGCTCTGTAGGGAAGTGGCAGATTTTCTCCGGTTGTGTATTTTCAAATTCTAGCGCACTCAAGCTGAGGCCTGTACTACGAAGCAGGATGTTCTCTTAGCGGCTAACTTCATGGAAAACTCTGGGTTTCCGGTCCTACGAAGCTGGTTCTCTTTTTAGCGGGCTAGATCTCCATGGTAACTTATGCTGTGCGGCTAACCTGCCCCGGAGCAGGTTAGGTTGCAGGCTAAGAGATCAACTCAGTGAAAGCACTGCCTGCTGACCAATCAGAGCTCAGTGTGCAGAGTTTAAAGCGATCAAGTCATATTACAGGAGAAAGGAAATACAGAAAAACTGCCGTTGCAGGAAAGACGGCCGGCAAAAATCACCGACTGTGTGAACGTGAACATGAATAGAATATCACCTCCCATCTTTAGAGCAATCTGACTAATATAACATTAGCGTTAAGAAAGCTTACTTAAATATCTGCCACAACATAAGTAACCAGATCAGAGTAACATTAAGTACAGTCCGCGGCATATCACTTCATAATGTATCATATATCTCCTTATCTGAGTCAGCTGAGCCGGATCTGGCCGTGCAACACTCACAGTGTCACAGACTGGATGCAGAAGTATTATTTTAAGCAACACATTAAGTTGAGGAAACACTCGAGACAAATGTAATTAAAGTCAGATCGTGTCTTAGACGGGGCAGTGATATCATAAACCTGTTAATGTACGCATTCAAACACTTGTTCTGTTACCAGCTGTATTCACCTTGCAGGTGCAGCTATGTGGCTTTGATCCTGGATCAAGTGTTTAAGTCATGGATGTTTAAAGTTTAACTTCTTCATATGTCTAATATTATAGTTGACTTTTCATTCAGGAAGTATGACGCTGCGCTGTCAGTACGCTTGTCCATGTTTGTGATTGGTCGAATGCTCCAAATACCACCCCTTTCATGTGAACGCGCACCTAACTAGATAGGACACGGCTGGCTTGAGCGATCTACTTGATAACCCGCGTCGTAGTACCGTTTAGCGAGAGCGCGTATGTTTTGGATTAGGCCAACCGGCTAACTCAAACATATCCAGGTTAGGTTGAACCAGCTTCGTAGTACAGGCCTCAGGTTTCTCTAAAATTACCTACCCCACCTTTAAGATCAGAATTCTGACTTTAAAGTCAGAAGTACGGGTACCTGTAGTGAACCAGCTTCAGTGAGAGACTCACTTCACATCACGCAGTACGGGAAGCGTGTGGCTTCCGGTCCTCTATTAGCAGCTCTGTGCTACAGGCGGCTCAGACACATGATCTTATCGGGGGAACATAACTTGACCACGGCCGTGTTTGTTGTGTTGGTTTCTTTTTGATATTTAATGCAAATACCAAATATCCTCATGGCTTCCTCTGC
This sequence comes from Pogonophryne albipinna, assembly GCA_028583405.1. Classification (NCBI taxonomy): domain Eukaryota; kingdom Metazoa; phylum Chordata; class Actinopteri; order Perciformes; family Artedidraconidae; genus Pogonophryne; species Pogonophryne albipinna. Next base: position 1,846,497 of record CM053246.1, read on the forward strand.
GATTAAAACGGACCGTCCATGAATGTGGTTTCTTCGGTGAGTAAATTCTAGTTTTCTATTTATATTTTACTGGTGTTTTTATTCAAATAGTTTTGGCATTTACATGTATTTAAGGCAAAGATTATTTAACATATATTGAGAATTGCTAATTTTAGGAGCCACATGTTAAAATGTATAATTTGATATATTATATATATTAGAACATTGTATTTCTTTATTATTATTATTATTATTATCATTATTATTATATCATTGATTTAAACCAGCCGTAATGAAATTGACGTCATAGCGCCACGGAGCAAAATGGATTTTGAACTCTAAAAAATGTGTTTCTTTAGTACTGCCACCACTTTGTTTGAAGTAAACAGTCAAACTTACCTGAAAAGTATTTTTTTGTTGGAGTCAAGCTTATTGCTAAAATGTTGGATAACACGGAACTACACTAACATTTGTCTCTACATATTGTCTGTAAAGAAACATGGTAAAAGTGATTATTGCAGTGAGAAAACCAAACAGCATGTTTCTACGTTAAGTTTTGGCAACAAATAAAAATATAATTTGAATAAAAACTGATATTTTAATGTCGATGAACATTGATAATCTCATTGTAGTACACAGCTGAATTTAAAAAACACTTATAACACTATATCTACAGCCCCTAAAGACACACTGCTCTTCAGTTATGTCATGTGTTATGTTTCTTGTCATTTCTGTTAGGTAAGGACATGCCTGAAAGACACCGCTGCATCACCATTTTCTCCTTCTCTGATGAAGAAGAAGAATATCCACAAGGAAAATTAAAGCTTATGTTATGAGATACAAGACCAGTAAAGGAAATTCACTAAGAAACAACACTTTTATTGTGATAACATTAAATAAAAAAATAAAAAAAGTATAACAGGACCATCATTTGTTTGTGACGTTGCACCTCAGAGAAGGTGTGCAAGGTTATTGTCAGAAGTGTGGCAACAAACACCGTCAGCTGATCAAATGTACCTATTTCGTTGCTGTTTCCACATGTACAATCGATCAGATGATTATTTCTATTTGCCTCACTTTATAAGCCTCACAATTCTTGTGCCTTGTAACGCAGACGCAACGTCACGCACAAATTGTGCCAATCTGGACTCACTCAGATTTGAATGTGCTATCTATAGCTTTTTTAATTTATTCTATAAACTACTGACTACATGTATCTGTGTTGGAATTCAACAGACACTGAATTACCATACATGTAGAGATTGAAATTTAAGAAAAATGTGGAGTGGTCTCCAGAGCTGTAATACCCATACCCATATGTTCAAAAAGCTCACTTTCTACAGTGTAAATCACATTAAAGGACCATATCAGCATTTGTTTACTTTATTATTTTTAAATGAACTACACATTTATGAAGAATTTATTCACAAATGTACTGGCAACAATTGTGATGGTTAAATAATTGTTATAGTAATTCGATAGATAGCCTCAAAATATTCTGGTTCCAGTCCAGAACAAAGCATGGACAAAGAAAAACAATGAGGTGACCTCAGAAACCAATGTTGCAGCCAGACTACAAATCACCATGTGCTCCCATTACTTCTCACTCTCTAAACGAGCCATCAGTTTACAGGCATCTGAGGCTGACACAAAGAGGTGGTGAAGAACATAAAACATGACGGATGATTGGGGAAAGTTCTCAGCAGAAAATAAAGTATACACGGTATGAAGTTTTAAGGTAAAACCAACGGTTAGCTCCTTTAAATCTGTGTTAGTCAAGTTGGTGGTGGTGTTGGTGGTGTTGATGTTGTCGGTGTTGCTGTTTGTGTTGGTGGTGTTAGGGTTGGTTTTGGCTGTGTTGGTGGTGTTAGGGTTGGTTTTGGCTGTGTTGGTGGTGTTTGTGTTGGTTTTGGCTGTATTGGTGGTGTTAGGGTTGGTTTTGGCTGTGTTGGTGGTGTTAGGGTTGGTTTTGGCTGTGTTGGTGGTGTTTGTGTTGGTTTTGGCTGTGTTGGTGGTGTTAGGGTTGGTTTTGGCTGTGTTGGTGGTGTTAGGGTTGGTTTTGGCTGTGTTGGTGGTGTTAGGATTGGTTTTGGCTGTGTTGGTGGTGTTAGGGTTGGTTTTGGCTGTGTTGGTGGTGTTAGGGTTGGTTTTGGCTGTGTTGGTGGTGTTAGGGTTGGTTTTGGCTGTGTTGGTGGTGTTAGGGTTGGTTTTGACTGTGTTGGTGGTGTTAGGGTTGGTTTTGGCTGTGTTGGTGGTGTTAGGGTTGGTTTTGGCTGTGTTGGTGGTGTTAGGGTTGGTTTTGGCTGTGTTGGTGGTGTTTGTGTTGGTTTTGGCTGTGTTGGTGGTGTTAGGGTTGGTTTTGGCTGTGTTGGTGGTGTTAGGGTTGGTTTTGGCTGTGTTGGTGGTGTTTGTGTTGGTTTTGGCTGTGTTGGTGGTGTTAGGGTTGGTTTTGGCTGTGTTGGTGGTGTTAGGGTTGGTTTTGGCTGTGTTGGTGGTGTTAGGATTGGTTTTGGCTGTGTTGGTGGTGTTAGGGTTGGTTTTGGCTGTGTTGGTGGTGTTAGGGTTGGTTTTGGCTGTGTTGGTGGTGTTAGGATTGGTTTTGGCTGTGTTGGTGGTGTTAGGGTTGGTTTTGACTGTGTTGGTGGTGTTAGGGTTGGTTTTGGCTGTGTTGGTGGTGTTTGTGTTGGTTTTGGCTGTATTGGTGGTGTTAGGGTTGGTTTTGGCTGTGTTTGTGGTGTTAGGGTTGGTTTTGGCTGTGTTGGTGGTGTTAGGGTTGGTTTTGGCTGTGTTGGTGGTGTTAGGATTGGTTTTGGCTGTGTTGGTGGTGTTAGGGTTGGTTTTGGCTGTGTTGGTGGTGTTAGGGTTGGTTTTGGCTGTGTTGGTGGTGTTAGGATTGGTTTTGGCTGTGTTGGTGGTGTTAGGGTTGGTTTTGACTGTGTTGGTGGTGTTAGGGTTGGTTTTGGCTGTGTTGGTGGTGTTAGGGTTGGTTTTGGCTGTGTTGGTGGTGTTAGGGTTGGTTTTGGCTGTGTTGGTGGTGTTTGTGTTGGTTTTGGCTGTGTTGGTGGTGTTAGGGTTGGTTTTGGCTGTGTTGGTGGTGTTAGGGTTGGTTTTGGCTGTGTTGGTGGTGTTTGTGTTGGTTTTGGCTGTGTTGGTGGTGTTAGGGTTGGTTTTGGCTGTGTTGGTGGTGTTAGGGTTGGTTTTGGCTGTGTTGGTGGTGTTAGGATTGGTTTTGGCTGTGTTGGTGGTGTTAGGGTTGGTTTTGGCTGTGTTGGTGGTGTTAGGGTTGGTTTTGGCTGTGTTGGTGGTGTTAGGATTGGTTTTGGCTGTGTTGGTGGTGTTAGGGTTGGTTTTGACTGTGTTGGTGGTGTTAGGGTTGGTTTTGGCTGTGTCGGTGGTGTTAGGGTTGGTTTTGGCTGTGTTGGTGGTGTTTGTGTGGCTGGTGTTTGCATTGGATTTGGTGGTGATGGTGGTGTTGGTGTCATAGGCGGCGCGTGAGGCTCAGGTTTGGGAAGGCTGAATCACTTTTTTTTACCTGACGCTACCCGCCTCCGGCGTCTATAGAAAAGAGATCAACTCAGTGAAAGCACCGCCTGCTGACCAATCCGAGCTCAGTGTGCGGAGTTTAAATCTATCAAGTCATATTACAGGATAAAGGAAATACGGTTTAAACTGCCGTATGCAGAGAAGACGCCGGCGTGTCGCACTTATCATTCATATCACACTGTCACACATCAATCAGATCATTGATCATATAAAATCACAATATTTCCTTATCAGTCAGCTTCTCGAGCCGTATCTGGCCGTGCAACACTTACAGTGTCATTAATTTGACGAAACACTCGAGTCAAATGTAGCCTAATTAAAGTCAGATCCACTCGATGGGGCAGTGATATCATAAAACTGTTGTACGCTTTCAAACACTTGGTAGTTATTTTTTAACCAGTTGTTCTATATTCACCTTGCAGGTGCAGCTATGTGGCTTGTATCCTGGATTATATGTTTAAATCATGGATGGTTAAAGTTCATATTTGTCTAATATTAGTTTACTTTTCATTAATGAAGTATGACGCTGCGCTGTCAGTACACTTGTCCCTGTTTGTGATTGGTCAAATGTAGCTAACCCCGCCCCTTTCACGTGAACGCGCTCTCAGCTGGAGAGAGAAACCCTGGCTTGATTTACCGAGTTGATAACCAGCGTCGTAGGACCGCTTAGTGAGATCTCGTTTGTTAGGGTTAGTTAAGATAACTCAAACATATCCAGGGTCTGTTGAACTGGCTTCGTAGTACAGGGCACAGGTGGCTCCATAGCAGCGCTAATGTCAAAGACACAAACATTATATTTGTATTTTACCAGGATGCAGTGACAACAATATTTGGGAAGGCTTAGCCTTCCCTAGCCTACAGTACCCGCCGCCCCTGGTTGGTGTACTCTCCACACTGACCTTCATGCCGGTGGTCTCGGTCTCCAGTTTGGACAGGTGGTTGGAGTTATCCTCCAGCTCCCTCCTTAGGTGGGAGTTCTCCTTACGGAGCGCCTCCACCTGGTGGGCCAGCTGATCGTAGGAAGCCATCTTCACACTGGGCAGTGCCTCCTGCAGGTGGAGGAGGAGGAGGAGGAGGAGGAGGAGGAGGAGGAGGAGGAGGAGGAGGTGTTAGACTGATGGATGAGAGACTGTCACACAGGGTGGTGCCTCCACCAAATGGTTTGTTGTTCAGAGGCAGCGTCAGTGGAAATGCTCCAAGCGCTCTGATGGAATACTATTGGTCATCTGTCAATCAACCCTTGTGGAGACCTGTTTGGGGGAAAAGTTAAATCTCTCCGCTCACACCCTGTACAGACACCTTTTGTATTGATTTATTTTCATTTCCTTTTTAGCTTTAGCTTTGAGGATTAGCATTGCAGTACATTCAGTACAGGACATCTGGTTCTTATGCACAAATATATATGTTACCACTATAACGCCACCATCAGCTGACGCCAACAGGCAGGAACAGGGAGACAAAACACTCATCCCAAGGTTGCAGGCCTGTGCTCAGTGAGGGCAGTACAAACTGATAAACTGGGTCAAAGGTGTGGCTCTAGGAACATATTCCCCGAACACTACTCTGATGTCCATATTTTAAAGAAAATAAATGAACTAAGTCATGGCTCAAATCTGTCACTCTCACTCTGGCTCCATGTGTGTGTGTTAGATAACATGTTATCTAAGTTGTCCTGCTCCAGCCTGCACTCCTCTGATCCTCGAACAGTCTGAACACCAAACTCTCTCCACTCGCTGCTTTCATCTGCTAAACATTGGTTTTTTGTACAAACAGGAAAACAATAGAAAAATTCACTTTTTATATTGTAAAAATTACTTTTATAAAATATATAAATATTATTCTGATATAAATGATATGAGTTTTTAACCAACTTCATAGACATCCATTAGTTTCTTTCAGACATATTCTTCTTTGTATTGTAATCTTTGTTTGACTTCTTTTTTTAAATAACATAGTTTTACGTATATCACGTTTTTATTGTAAAGATTTGAAAACATAAACCAACAGATATTTCATATTTTTCCCTAAAACATTCAAAGAAAAGTAAATGTTTTTTAATGTTTTTATAGTTGAACAACGCACAGGTTCCTGGGTAAAGCTAAAGAGAGGTGATGCTGTTTTACTGCAACACTTTTATACTGCAAGTGAAGATCTTCCAAAGTCAGTGTTCATTACAACATGCAGTCTTACATCTACTCTGTTTCATTGACTTCCCCTTTCTCCTCAGATAAACGCTGTGATGTATTCTTGCCCCAAAAGGATGAAAGGATCTAATAATGTGCAGCATGGACAAAGGGAATACAGCTTCAGTGTTCATATCAACACCTGACTCCAAACATTGTAAACCTTTCATTTAAACCATTCTGACACTGCTAGAATATTTGAGCAGACAGGGTTGCATACTGGTATTACTATTGTCTTTTCTGAACTGTGCTTTCTATTATCCTCCTTAATAACTGGTATGTCATATTGGTCCAGGATGACGTAACAGTGTCTAGTCACGACTCAGTTTAGAGAGACATGCAGAGTGAGTGAATAATCCAACAATAAAGCCAGGCTCACATGCAGTCTGTGTGTCACAGTGAGGTCATACTGCACATGCTCAGTGTGAGTCACATGGTGACCTTCACTGCAGCCCAGACTCAGAGCACAGACCAACATGTGGAGAGGACGTGGCGCTGCGCTTTGTTTGAGACAACTGACTGTCTCTGATGCTATTCAGATGATTGTGTATCTCTGCCGTCAGGTTTTTATGCCCAGTGCAGCAGATCTGAAGTCAGCAGGCGGTCAGTGCAGCAAATGTCACTGCTGCTGCATTCATTAAGAGGAGCTGACCCCAGGGGATTGTGGGTAGGAGGAAGGTGGGGGAACCTGATCCAGACTGTCATTTCATGTGGATTTCCTGGACGTATTCTCAGGTTACACTGTTTCATTGTGTTTTACTCTTACTACATCTGATTTGAACTATCCTTTTGTGTCAGGACATCTGCTGTTCACAGCCATAAAGCCACTGTATGTATAGAAAGGGTCACATGTGTCAGGGTTACATGTATGTGTGCACTACCATCTGCCACATTGTGTGTTTACTGTTTACTGATGGTAAAAGTGACGCTAGATTTGTTCGCCAGCTAATCTTTGCAGCTCTATCCGAAAAATCAGCACAGGTGCTGAAACAGATCAGAGAGAGAGATAGCAACATCATCACGATCACACTTTCAGGATGACCTTATCCATATATCCTCAAGCATGGCTGGTGGGAGCCTGACAGCTTTGTATTGCCAACCACTGCTTCTCTCTAGTTGCCGTGCACATGATAGTTAATAGCTTGAAACTTGATCCTGCAAAAAAAGGCTGCATGAAACTTCCACACACTGCATCACCTACTCATAGTTCTTAAAGGAAACCGACTGAATTACTTTCTCTATGAAAATAATGAGGACAATAATTATATGTATTAGGTTTGTTTTCCACCAAATGATCCACAAAAAGACTCACAGCTCTTGATTCACGTCAGAGACATGTTCAGTCAGCAACAGTTAAATAAAGGAACCTATTTTCTAGGAGGCCCTAGCTTTAACCATCTGTGCCGCGGTAACTTTGATTGTCCTGTAGAGGAGCAGCTTGCACAAGCACCGATCTAAAGACATTTTTAATATACATGTATGACATGGTGACATGCTCTCAGGCCAACATCCCCCTCGCCCACTATCGCCATGGGGACACATTTACATCAAGGGATGTCTCTTTCTGCTTCTCTTGTCACCTGGCACTCACACTCACACACACACACACACACACACACACACACACACACACACACACACACACACACACACACACACACACACACACACAAACAAAATCTCACTGCTGCAGTCGCTGGCAAAGCATGCTGGGTAAGAAAATGTGGGATAGAAGAGGATAACGAATCAGACGGAGAGTTCAAACAAGCGTTAACGCAGACCTTCAACCGTGCAGTTTCTATGGCAACGACGGATCTAAAGCATGTGACCCCTATATGAGACGACGAGAAGAGAGAAACAGGAAGAGTCTTTGAGAAGACAAAGCATGAAACACATTTACTCAATACTGTCTGCTTCCACGCCACCACATCTCAGATATTCTTGTTTTAGAGCCTCAGTCACTTTGAATATTCACATACATGAAAATAGTATCATGAATCTACCTTGCCTTGTACCCAGTGTCTCATGGTTAATGTTCATCATGACAGCCAAATGTCCTCATCTTCAGACTCGCTGCATTTACTGGGTCCCCATTATTTCACAATGAATCAGAATAATCTGTATAAAACAAGCCTCCTGTAACCGACCTGATTGGAGAGACTTAAGACATTTTAGCTTCTAATAACCTTCCTGGTTGGAGTGTATGTTTTCTTTCTGCACCTTTGTCCCATGAGGGGGAACACGAGGTGATCAGGACTATGTGCTGCTGAGATTCTGTTTTATGAATCACCGCAGGAACACACATATTGTTTCCATGCAAGATGTGGGGCCTTCTCCAGTATTGTTTTCTCCTCCTTCTATATTTCATGTGTTTTCTCTCAGTTTATTTACAATTTGCATATAGTACCAGCTAGCTCTTTACTGTGGTCATCTTTCTTAACAACAAATATACTGCAACATCTTTTACATGCCACTTTGTTTTTGTTTATCACTTATTGTGTACTTGTGTTATTTATTGACTTTCCCCCTCACTTTATCTGCTATCTTTCTGATGTTGTATTGTACAGTTCCCCGTTGCGGGACTAATAAAGGATTTCTGATTCTGAATGAATAGAAATGTGTCAATAAAGTTGGAAAAGCCCCTCATTTCACAGTCCGAGCAGCCGCAGTTATATTCTGATGAAATGTGTTGGGGCACGTGAACACACATCTATAGAAACACTTTAAATGGAAGAATTTAAATCTATTTCTGTCTCGTCTTTGCACTGAAACTTGAATCATAACGTTATATTGAACACATTGAACTGAGTGAATTGGAGAATCCAACTCAGCAGAAAACACAGAAACTTCATTCTCGTGCATCATCTCTCAATATTATGTGTTTTCAGACCTAATGACAATAAAGAAATGTAATCTTGAATCTTCCTCCTCTCCCCCATCCTGCTGCAGAGGACTTCCATAGAGGTTTCTCAATACTCTAATTTCCCCTCCTCGACTCCTCGACTCCTCGGTCCTCCGGTAGTGACCCAGAAATGGATTTCAGCGCGCCATTTTGAAGGACATCTCATTTCTCTAAATGCACACCGAGGACCGAGCATCGAGCGTCGAGGAGGCTCTCTGGAGGAGCTATAACCGAGGATACACTGATGGTTCCTCCACGGCTCCTCCGCGGATGCATTTCCGGGAACGGTGGAGGCGTGACGCACGGCCGGACTTATCTCAGCCAATGACAGCTCTGCATGCATCCCCTGGATATTATTTTAGAAACTGCTTTCATCCCAACGCGATGTTTCCAGAGAGAACAGCTGTGAGGTCCGTGCAGAAAGCAGAGCAGTGTGTACAATATATATCACTCAGTAGAACAGGCCTACTCTCTTTATTTGCTTTAGTTTAGTAGATATCTACAAACAAAGAGTCAATATTTTTCTAAGACCATTTAGTGCTTCACAATAAAAATACACTACGGCTGTCGCTTGATTATGCTTTAGGAGCTGTAGGTGTGTGTGTGGTACAGTGTGTAGGTGTGTGTGTGGTACAGTGTGTAGATGTGTGTGGTACAGTGTGTAGGTGTGTGTGTGGTACAGTGTGTAGGTGTGTGTGTGGTACAGTGTGTAGGTGTGTGTGTGGTACAGTGTGTAGGTGTGTGTGTGGTACAGTGTGTAGGTGTGTGTGTGGTACAGTGTGTAGTACAGTGTGTAGGTGTGTGTGTGGTACAGTGTGTAGGTGTGTGTTGTACAGTTCGTAGATGCGGCGGACAGACGGGTCTCAGTTGGTTTGGTGTCCTCTGCTTACTTTTAATACTTGTAAATACAACTTTTGGCCCGTAATTTCAATTCCTCATTGTAGCGACAAGAGGGGAGAGGGGGTGGGGATATATCCAGTCTCTGATTGTGTTACGTTATTATGAGAGTGCTCTCATACTTGTTTGATTCTGAAATTGTATATATTTATTTCTATATATGTGTGTGTGTGTGTGTGTGTGTGTGTGTGTGTGTGTGTGTGTGTGTGTGTGTGTGTGTCCGCATCTGTAGCCTGTTATTGTCTCATTATACCGCACTGTGAATGAATCAAAGTAAATATATAAGTCATCATGAACACATCTGTCCATCAGACAGAGGGCTGCTGTGCCTCCTGTCATCATTAATGGACGTCTCTTTAAAATGACCGCTCAGAGGAGAGGAGTTCTCATTTCTCTAACCGCCTGCTGCTTCCCCTCCTCTCTCCTCGGTTCCCCTCCTCGGCTCCTCCGCTCGCATCTCCTGTGGGCGGGACTAAGACACGAGGATAGGAGTCGAGGAGAGGAAATTTGAGTATTGAGAAACCTCTATTGATGTAGTGTTGTGTGAACATGTCCACTATGTAAAAGCCACAGATCGCTGTAGATACAGATGGATGCAGATATTGGGGCATTTTAATTATGTATTTATAATGTTTGCTTACGTTTTTCTGTATAATCAGACTTTCTGAGTAACATTCTCAATAATAAACATTTACACATTAAAAGTGGATTGTGTATCTGAACAAAGAGCGTGTCGATCGCGCCCACCCACGTCCTCCCCCTCCTCTGTACCTCCTGTTTCCCCCTGTCTGGTTACCTTGGCAACCGCATCCTTTAGGCAGAGAGAGGAGGAGAATAAAATGGCGTCGGTGTGTGTGTAGAGCGACTGCAGTCAAACAATCAGATCTGTCACTGAAAACACAGTGCACTTCTCTCAGTGTGTCCCAGGGTTGCACTTGCAATGCTTCAGGGCTACTGTGACATCAGGATGTTTGTTCGCTACCATGTGGAATGAAACCAGGGTGACTTTTGACATCAGACTGAGGGGAGACACTCTAACAGTCACTGCCCTACAGATGCTAAAGACTGAGCTAATGGATTCTAATACATTGTGTCACACCACACACAGCATCCTGGTGCCTACTCACTACAGCACCACATGCATGTGCCACAGAAAATAGTCCCTCAAATGTAGCTTCTCCTCTATGTTGTTAGAACATGTTTCCTAAAGAGAACAGCTTTTTATAGAAATGACTGAAAAAGAAAACTATGATTTATGTTTTCTAAAGATTCTAATAGTCATTGCAAAGTGCAAAGCATGTGGGCTAGGAGCTGAGAGCCATAGACAGGAAGTCAGAGGAGGAGGAGGAGGAGGAGGAGGAGGAGGAGGAGGAGGAGGAGGAAGAGAAAGAGGAGGAGGAGGAGGAGGAGGAAGAGGAGGAGGAGGAGGAGGAGGAGGAAGAGAAAGAGGAGGAAGAGGAGGAGGAGGAGGAAGAGAAAGAGGAGGAGGAGGAGGAGGAGGAGGAGGAGGAGGAGGAGGAAGAGGAGGAGGAGGAGGAGGAGGAAGAGAAAGAGGAGGAGGAGGAGGAGGAGGAGGAAGAGAAAGAGGAGGAGGAGGAGGAGGAGGAGGAAGAGGAGGAAGAGGAGGAGGAGGAGGAAGAGGAGGAGGAGGAGGAGGAGGAAGAGAAAGAGGAGGAGGAGGAGGAGGAGGAAGAGGAGGAGGAGGAGGAGGAGGAGGAAGAGAAAGAGGAGGAAGAGGAGAAGGAGGAGGTGGAGAAGGAGGAGGAAGAGGAGGACGAGGAGAAGGAGGAGGTGGAGAAGGAGAAGGAGGAGGAGGAAGATGAGGAGGACGAGGACGAGGAGGAGGAAGAGGAGGACGAGGAGGACGAGGAGGAGGAAGAGGAGAAGGAGGAGGAAGAGGAGGATCAGGAGGACGAGGAGGATGAGGTGGAGGAGGATGAGGAGGAGGATGAGGAGGAGGAGGATGAGGAGGAGGAGGAGGAGGAGGAGGAGGAGGAGGAGGTGGAGGAGGATGAGGAGGAGGATGAGGAGGAGGATGAGGAGGACGAGGAGGAGGAGGAGGAGGAGGAGGAGGAGGAGGAGGAGGAGGAAGAGGATAAGGAGGATGAGGAGGAGGATGAGGAGGACGAGGAGGAGGAGGATGAGGAGGACGAGGAGGAGGAGGAGGAGGATGAGGAGGAGGAGGAGGAGGAGGAGGAGGAGGTGGAGGAGGATGAGGAGGAGGATGAGGAGGAGGATGAGGAGGACGAGGAGGAGGAGGAGGAGGAGGAGGAGGAGGATGAGGAGGAGGATGAGGAGGAACATGAGGAGGATGAGGAGGAGGATGAGGAGGAGGATGAGGAGGAGGAGGATGAGGAGGACGAGGAAGAGGATGAGGAGGAGGAATAGGATGAGGAAGAGGAGGACGAGGAAGAGGGTGGATGAAGCTCTTACTGCATCACAATCAATGAGCTTCATTCACAACAACACACAGTCATGTGATCACAGAGTGAATCAGCACCCACACTTCCTGTCTGCAAACACAAGGCCATGTAGCTGTTGTTGTGTTGTTGTTGTTGTTGTTGTTGTTGTTGTTGTTGTAAGTATGCTGCTTCTGTCTCTGTGACTTATGAAGGCGGGTGGCTTGTTTTATCTTTATTATATTTTACAAATTCCAAGACCCTATACACAAATATCTGTAGTACTTTGAAAAGGTGCAGCAGAACCCTGATGCCACGCCTCCAACATGAGGAAACAGAGAGCTGTGGGGCAGAAGCTCCATGAGGGGCCTCAGCTCTCAGGCCTCAGCTCTCTGGCCTCAGCTCTCAGGCCTCAGCTCTCAGGCCTCAGCTCTCAGGCCTCAGCTCTCTGGCCTCAGCTCTCTGGCCTCAGCTCTCTGGCCTCAGCTCTCTGGCCTCAGCTCTCAGGCCTCAGCTCTCTGGCCTCAGCTCTCTGGCCTCAGCTCTCTGGCCTCAGCTCTCTGGCCTCAGCTCTCTGGCCTCAGCTCTCAGGCCTCAGCTCTCTGGCCTCAGCTCTCTGGCCTCAGCTCTCTGGCCTCAGCTCTCTGGCCTCAGCTCTCTGGCCTCAGCTCTCTGGCCTCAGCTCTCTGGCCTCAGCTCTCTGGCCTCAGCTCTCAGGCCTCAGCTCTCTGGCCTCAGCTCTCAGGCCTCAGCTCTCTGGCCTCAGCTCTCAGGCCTCAGCTCTCAGGCCTCAGCTCTCTGGCCTCAGCTCTCTGGCCTCAGCTCTCAGGCCTCAGCTCTCAGGCCTCAGCTCTCTGGCCTCAGCTCTCAGGCCTCAGCTCTCTGGCCTCAGCTCTCAGGCCTCAGCTCTCTGGCCTCAGCTCTCAGGCCTCAGCTCTCTGGCCTCAGCTCTCAGGCCTCAGCTCTCAAGCCTCAGCTCTCTGGCCTCAGCTCTCCGGCCTCAGCTCTCAGGCCTCAGCTCTCTGGCCTCAGCTCTCAGGCCTCAGCTCTCTGGCCTCAGCTCTCTGGCCTCAGCTCTCTGGCCTCAGCTCTCCGGCCTCAGCTCTCTGGCCTCAGCTCTCAGGCCTCAGCTCTCTGGCCTCAGCTCTCTGGCCTCAGCTCTCTGGCCTCAGCTCTCCGGCCTCAGCTCTCAGGCAACAGCCAAAACATTCACTTTCACTGCACTCTGCGTGTTTTAGAATATCCATTAGTACAACTCTAAAGACACCAACGAGTCAACCATTAAAGCACATTATGCTACAAGCTCTTTTCAATCAGATTTGACTAACTTTATCCGTAACTTAAACTTGATGTAACATAAGCAATGTGGAGCTTTGTTTTGAAGAACACTAACTAAATACATATTACCTATAAATGTCAAATTGTAACGTTTTTGTCGATTCTCAGTATGTTTGAATAGAAACTGTTCCAGGTTTAAATGACCAATTCATATTTATTGTAAAGCCACATAGCTTTCTGCAGTTTGTAGCTAAAAGAACCTGAAGTTTAGTTTGAAACTTGACCCCAGACAGTTCAGTGTCCCACACACACTGAGACTAAACTCCACATCACACACCTCTCTAGTGACCAGCCTCCATTTACTAAATGACTCACTTTTCAGATGGATTTCACTACATTTCTAAGAAAATACACATTTGCTTGTTTTCTGTCAAACATTCTCCTCATGTGCAGATGAAGCTGAGAGACATCACATCCTGTTGGTGCATTTGAGGACAATCAGACATGTGACCAGTGACCACAACATTAAATAAATGAATTGTCAAGAAATCTTTCCAACAGTAGGAAAGCAAAGGATGTAAAAAGAAGAAGGTACATTTCATTTCAAATCACAATGTTTTACTAAGGAAATGCAATCCTTGAATGTTGTCCCACAAACTAGGTAAATATAAGAAGGATGGTAATAAGAAATGTAATTAATTAACATTTTTAAATCGATTTCAAAAAGAAAAAAAAATACACCTAAGAATTTCCATAATGTTCAAAGATAAAAATGGAATATAGCTCAAAAAGGATAATTGTTTGTTTGTTGGAGTACGAGCAGATCAGAAAACAGAAAGGACTCAAATTGATTTCAATATCTTTTTTGAAGATTAGGATTATAGTCTGGTCTCTTTGGCCATCGGATAAATAAAAAAATCCAGGATGATTTCAGTATTTTCATTTGTTTTTTATTCTTCCTTTACAACCAAAACGAATCAGTCATTATACAACCAAAATACAAAAGCCAGCCATAACCATCAGTTCTCCTCTTTTCCTGTGAATCTGGTGAAACTGGTCATCATGAACGCTTCTCTTTGATTCTAAAGGTTGAATTTCTGAAATGTCCTTTGACGATGTTGGTCAATAAACAGACAGAAGAGAGCCACACCCTGAGTCCTCCGCCCTGCACACCCTCCATCACACTCATCTGTCAGCAGCATCAGGCTCTGGGATCATCAGGATTCTGGATAATATACAACTCTATTAAGAGAGGTAATGAAAAGTCCAACTACAACGTGGCCCGTTTACAGACAGACCGTCATCAACCTTTGCACTAAAGCAGAACCACGGACGTGTGCCTGCCTGTGTTGTGTTCATGACGCGGGTCATCTCTGATCACCAGGGTCACATTTACCCTTCACTTCCTCTCCCTCGGTTTCCTGTTCTACGACGTAATAAAGAAATATAATAATACAATATATATATAATATAATATAATATCACGTGCCCTAACTATGATTGTAAGAGAAGAACTGAGAGAATCCTGTAGTTGAGATGACTATTAAAGACTCTCCTGGAGATATATTATACAACTTCTACAGTTATTGAGAACTCATCTGTTGGCGATCATTACTCCTAAACCCATCTTTGTAAGATTACAAACAAGCTTTTAAATACAATCTTGAATGTATGAATTTTTTCTGCAGGTCACCCTTGAAAAAGAGATCTTTTGATCTCAAGGGGCTTTCACCTGGTTAAATAAAGGCTACAAACAAACAATGAATCATCATCTAAGGCAGACAGAGTGAAAATAAATGAGTTATTAATACTTGACCTTGTGTGTACACTATGGCATTAATTAATGAAAATTATAGATTAACCTTATATAGTCTAATTGTATTCAAAAACATTAAACCAGCTCAATCATATTCATCTTTTGAGTAAATATTTACAAGTTTTAAACAATATTCTCTGCTCTTTCTTCTCATTATGAAACAGAAACGTTGTGTGAAATTATCATTTTGACATTGACATTGACAAAATTGTGAAATATTTACAATGCTTGATTGTGTTTGAAATTGAAATTATATGACAAGTTTTTCATCCCTGTACAGCCAGGTAACTTTACTAAGAACATGCCCCGTTGTTTCTATTCAGTAACTGAGTTGATTTCAAAGAGATCTGACCCAGTGTTGTTACAGCCTAAACGATCAATACAGACCGAATAAACAGCCATAGGCCTACGAATCTAAAAACATGCAGATACCATCAGGATAGCTTCCACATAAACACAGAGAACACTACTGAGCCAGAGTCATGAGACAGCAGGGCCATGAACGCAGCACAGACACACACAGACCGCAGGAGACGTTCACGGCCACTAATCATCAGCCAGCCGGAAAAGAAACCACCTGAGATCAGATCCAACAGCTGGACCTGAGCAGACCGTGTGATGGAGGTCCACACTGTTGTTTTTTTACCAAACAGGATACTTACTAGGCCTATCAAACCCGCAACATTTTCCATTTTTATATTCGACCCCTGAAATGGGTTTTCGCTGCAGCCTTTTTTTTGTCCACATCTATGATTCATCATCCCTCCACCCTCCATCGTCCGCCCGCATGAAGGAGGAGAAAGAAAAGAGGACGCACCCCCAAAACACCGCATGAATGATGGATGGAATGGAAACAGGATAAAAACGCAGCTCTGAGAATATAATCTAAATAATAAAAGTCGGATTTAAAGCTTACATATTTGGATTTGATGCTGCAGGTTTGAGAAATAGCCTCCTAGCGTCTGATTTGACATCCTCGCATTGTCTGTGTGTCACAGCTCTGAGCCGAACCGAACCGAGCCGAGCTGAGTCAGAGCGGGCAGGAAGCTCGGGATGCACGCTTTACCCGGGTAACATATACATACAATACGATAATAATGTGATTTAAATACATAGAAGGAGAGCTCCGTTCTTACCTCATGACTCCGAGCTGAGCTGAAGATCACTGAAGGAGAAAGGGAGGGAGAGAGGGGGGGGAGGGGAGAGTGAAAGCGGGGGGGGGGCGGGGGGGCAGCAGGGAGATAGCTGAAAGACAGATGCTATTGATGACGAATATATTTCATGAGGAAGCTTTAACGCTTGCTATCATAAAGAAATGCAGAAGCCTGTTAAAAAGCCTGATGCAGTGGTTGGATCAGCCACATCATCAGAACAAAAATATACATTATCATTATTCTGAAGTATTCTAAATACTGCACATGTACATTCTCACACTCGACTTAAAATGTAAACGCCTTATAAACTGGACTATTAACGAGCCAAAAATCCAAGAGAACAAAAAGAAAGATTACAGCTGACTGCAAAACAGACCACAACAACCACACACAATATTACTACACAGAGACACACACAAACACAGCGACTCAAAATGACTAAAGAGACAAGGCAACTCATAGGAGAAACAAAATGACTCACAAAGATAAAAAGAGAAACAAAACAACTGAAGAGGAAGTTAAAATGACTGCAAAGCAACTACTCAGACTCATGAGAGAGACACAAACAAGCTGCTACAAAGATTCTCAAAATAACTACAAACACACACAAAAAACTACAAAGAACATTTAAAAACAGATTAAAAAACAACTATGAATATTTTTTTTTGTATCTTCATACAGATACAAAAAATCTGTATGAAGAATCCCAAAGATGTCCACTTTAATATATTATAAAGACATGCAGGAAAACTGAACATTTAAGAAGCTGTGAATAACTTTTTCTCCAATTTCTAATGAATAATATAGTAATTACTATATCAACTTTTCAATCATCAAAAGAGTTGTCAAATATGTGTTTTCTACTGTGTCAATGTATACTTATCGTTGCAGCATTCATTTCAGAATTCAAAGAGCCTGAAATCTAAAAACATCCACATATCAGGAGACGAGGCAGTGACGCTGCAGATGCAGTATATGTTTATGCAGAGGTTCCCAAACCTTTTCAGTCAGGCCGCCCTTGGGTAATTACAAATATTTTCAAGACCCCCCTGACCCGGTACAAGGGGCCCCCCCACTTTACAGCCCTGCCCCACATTTTCGCAGCAGCGGATGCCGCGGAACACTGTACATCCCGTTTCAATAATTCCCCTCTACTCTAAAGTCGCATCTAAAAAGAACCGATCTGATCTAGTTGTGTATATTTTGTTATTTTTGCAAATTGAGGAGATGATAAAACAATCTCATTTGCTACAGGCAGCGACAGAGGCTCATATATTGCATTAGGTAAAATAAAGCAGGCAAACATAACAGGAAGAATATGTACATTTTAATCCAATCAAAGAGGACATTGTCACACCATTCAAATGCATCCATGTATGCTACATTACAACCAATACAAAAGCTTACATTTGTTTCTTTGTTACGTTGTTCTGTGTCAGCGTTAACCTAGCTATTGATATCGCAAACATGTCAGAAGAACCAGCGCATAATAAAATAAAATACAGTCAAACCAAACTGAACTTCAACAACTTCAATGTCACATCCCTGACATCCACAACTCCGGAGCCTGGCCCTTCAACCATAGAACCAGCGCAGCCAGATGAACCCCAAAGCAGCAGCTCTGAGACCGCAGAGGCTGTCAAAACCGGCTGTGAACCGAAACTATGGGCATAGATATGTCTCATAATTATTTGTGTGAACATAAAAATAATTTGTGTGTAAATATGTGATTTGTAAATGTAAAACAACATCCACAAATGCATTTAAAAGATTTGCAAACTCACAAATAAATGTGCAAGTGTAAAACGGATCTGCAAATAAGCTAAATATTTTCACAAATAAAAAAAAGATCTGTGAATATCTCTTTAACATTTACAACTTTCGATCCGGCATTTGTGAATCCATTTTGTATTTGTCGACCAAAAATGCGTTTGCGGATCTCAAATCTCTGCTCGTGGATCTCAAATCTCTGATTTGGGAAATTGGTCCGTGCGCAAAGCATTGTGGGGATTTTAAGACCGCGGAGGATACACATGTGCAGCCTCGAAATTTCCCGCAATGAAGGACGCCAGCCTTGGTAGAATTCCAAGGATCCTGGATATTGAAACAGTCCTTCGGCGGGACTCGATGACGTAGCATCCTTGAAATAGTGGCTCTGGAGGAGCCTTCCTCGACATTGAGAAACACCCCCTGTCCAACGTCTAGTGCATGCACAGCGTTAGAAAATCGGGTCTTCAAAATAAAAGTTTGACTTTTTTCCAAAAAAAACTCACACATCTGCGAATCACTCGAAACGGGTCTGCGACCCACTTTTGGGAACCACTGAACTAAAGTGCTTGTATTGGCAGATTATCCTGTGCACTGTGAAATAATGGTCAGACCTAATTGAAACTAGTAGCCCTACTTCCCTGAATAGTAGATTTCTTTATTCAAAAATCTGTTAATGAAAAAAATAATCATCATTAACTACTATTTTTACAGCAGCTTGCAAATAATCTATTTCCTATTCCACACATAGCCTGCCTATCAATGGCTTGTGTGTAGGGGTGGGTATCGTTAAGATTTTAACGGTACTACTACTCTTACCAATACTGCTTATCGATCCGGTACTTTAACGGTACTCTTATCGGTTATTTTTGTTACTTTTCAAGAGAAAATCTAAACAAATTGGAAACAGAATTAACATTGCTTTGTGTGGATGGCTGCTACCACACATAACGTACCTGCAGGAAGAAACTGAGTAGAGTTACTCAAGTACTGTACTTAAATACAATTTTGAGATACTTGTACTTACTTGATTATTTCAAGTGTTGCTACTTTGTACTTCTACTCCTCTACAGTTCAGAGGTAAATGGTGTACTTTTACTCCACTACATGTATTTAATACATTTAGTTACTTCACAGATGTGGATGAATAATGTGAAATATAATCAAGTGTTGAATCAGACTTTAGTTCCACCTGGAGTAAATCCACCAGCTACCCTGCAGTCTACAAAGTCATTCAGACTAGCTGCACCTTTACCAGCTTTGAGAACACTTTCATGATCGATCATTATTCTGAAATGGACCAATCTGCACAATGACTACTTTCACTGTCGATACTTTCACTATATTTTGATGATAATACTTTTCTACTTTTACTTGAGGAACATTTTGAATGCAGGACTTTTACTGTAACAGAGTATTCCTACACTCTGGTACTTCTACTTTTAATCAAGTACAAGACCTGAGTACTTCTAGTTTTACTGAAGGACAAGATCTGAGTACTTCTACTTTTACTGAAGGACAAGATCTGAGTACTTCTACTTTTACTGAAGTACAAGATCTGAGTACTTCTACATTTACTGAAGGACAAGATCTGAGTACTTCTACTTTTACTCAAGTACATGATCTGAGTACTTCTACTTTTACTTAAGTACAAGATCTGAGTACTTCTACTTTTAATCAAGTACAACATCTGAGTACTTCTACTTTTACTCAAGTACAAGATCTGAGTACTTCTACTTTTACTGAAGTACAATATCTGAGGACTTCTACTTTTACTGAAGTACAAGATCTGAGTACTTCTACTTTTACTCAAGTACATGATCTGAGTACTTCTACTTTTACTGAAGTACATGATCTGAGTACTTCTACTTTTACTGAATATCTGAGTACTTCTACTTTTACTCAAGTACATGATCTGAGTACTTCTACTTGTACTCAAATACAATATCTGAGTACTTCTACTTTTAATCAAGTACATGATCTGAGTACTTCTACTTTTACTGAAGTACAATATCTGAGTACATCTACTTTTACTCAAGTACAATATCTGAGTACTTCTACTTTTAATCAAGTACAAGATCTGAGTACTTCTACTTTTACTCAAGTACAAGATCTGAGTACTTCTACTTTTACTGAAGTACAAGATCTGAGTACTTCTACTTTTACTGAAGTAAAATATCTGAGTACTTCTACTTTCAATCAAGTACAACATCTGAGTACTTCTACTTTTACTCAAGTACAACATCTGAGTACTTCTACTTTTACTCAAGTACAAGATCTGAGTACTTCTACTTTTACTGAAGTACAACATCTGAGTACTTCTACATTTACAGAAGGACAAGATCTGAGTACTTCTACTTTTACTCAAGTACATGATCTGAGTACTTCTACTTTTACTTAAGTACAAGATCTGAGTACTTCTACTTTTAATCAAGTACAACATCTGAGTACTTCTACTTTTACTCAAGTACAAGATCTGAGTACTTCTACTTTTACTGAAGTACAATATCTGAGTACTTCTACTTTTACTGAAGTACAAGATCTGAGTACTTCTACTTTTACTCAAGTACATGATCTGAGTACTTCTACTTTTACTGAAGTACATGATCTGAGTACTTCTACTTTTACTGAATATCTGAGTACTTCTACTTTTACTCAAGTACATGATCTGAGTACTTCTACTTGTACTCAAATACAATATCTGAGTACTTCTACTTTTAATCAAGTACATGATCTGAGTACTTCTACTTTTACTGAAGTACAATATCTGAGTACATCTACTTTTACTCAAGTACAATATCTGAGTACTTCTACTTTTAATCAAGTACAAGATCTGAGTACTTCTACTTTTACTCAAGTACAAGATCTGAGTACTTCTACTTTTACTGAAGTACAAGATCTGAGTACTTCTACTTTTACTGAAGTAAAATATCTGAGTACTTCTACTTTCAATCAAGTACAACATCTGAGTACTTCTACTTTTACTCAAGTACAACATCTGAGTACTTCTACTTTTACTCAAGTACAAGATCTGAGTACTTCTACTTTTACTGAAGTACAACATCTGAGTACTTCTACATTTACAGAAGGACAAGATCTGAGTACTTCTACTTTTACTCAAGTACATGATCTGAGTACTTCTACTTTTACTTAAGTACAAGATCTGAGTACTTCTACTTTTAATCAAGTACAACATCTGAGTACTTCTACTTTTACTCAAGTACAAGATCTGAGTACTTCTACTTTTACTGAAGTACAATATCTGAGTACTTCTACTTTTACTGAAGTACAAGATCTGAGTACTTCTACTTTTACTCAAGTACATGATCTGAGTACTTCTACTTTTACTGATGTACATGATCTGAGTACTTCTACTTTTACTGAATATCTGAGTACTTCTACTTTTACTCAAGTACACGATCTGAGTACTTCTACTTGTACTCAAATACAATATCTGAGTACTTCTACTTTTAATCAAGTACATGATCTGAGTACTTCTACTTTTACTGAAGTACAATATCTGAGTACTTCTACTTTTACTCAAGTACAATATCTGAGTACTTCTACTTTTAATCAAGTACAAGATCTGAGTACTTCTACTTTTACTCAAGTACAAGATCTGAGTACTTCTACTTTTACTCAAGTACAACCTCTGAGTACTTCTACTTTTACTCAAGTACAAGATCTGAGTACTTCTACTTTTACTGAAGTACAACATCTGAGTACTTCTACTTTTACTCAAGTACATGATCTGAGTACTTCTACTTTTACTCAAGTACTAGATCTGAGTACTTCTACTTTTACTCAAGTACTAGATCTGAGTACTTCTACTTTTACTTAAGTACAAGATCTGAGTACTTCTACTTTTATTCAAGTACAATACCTGAGTACTTCTACTTTTACTCAAGTACATGATCTGAGTACTTCTACTTTTACTGAAGTACATGATCTGAGTACTTCTACTTTTACTGAATATCTGAGTACTTCTACTTTTACTCAAGTACACGATCTGAGTACTTCTACTTTTACTGAAGTACAAGATCTGAGTACTTCTACTTTTACTGAAGTACATGATCTGAGTACTTCTACTTTTACTCAAGTACTAGATCTGAGTACTTCTACTTTTACTCAAGTACTAGATCTGAGTACTTCTACTTTTATTCAAGTACAATATCTGAGTACTTCTACTTTTACTCAAGTGCATGATCTGAGTACTTCTACTTTTACTGAAGTACAAGATCTGAGTACTTCTACTTTTACTGAAGTACATGATCTGAGTACTTCTACTTTTACTCAAGTACTAGATCTGAGTACTTCTACTTTTACTCAAGTACTAGATCTGAGTACTTCTACTTTTAATTAAGTACAAGATCTGAGTACTTCTACTTTTATTCAAGTACAATATCTGAGTACTTCTACTTTTAATCAAGTACATGATCTGAGTACTTCTACTTTTACTGAAGTACAATATCTGAGTACTTCTACCTTTACTCAAGTACAATATCTGAGTACTTCTACTTTTAATCAAGTACAACATCTGAGTACTTCTACTTTTACTCAAGTACAAGATCTGAGTACTTCTACTTTTACTGAAGTACAATATCTGAGTACTTCTAGTTTTACTGAAGTACAAGATCTGAGTACTTCTACTTTTATTCAAGTACATGATCTGAGTACTTCTACTTTTACTGAAGTACATGATCTGAGTACTTCTACTTTTACTGAATATCTGAGTACTTCTACTTTTACTCAAGTACACGATCTGAGTACTTCTACTTGTACTCAAATACAATATCTGAGTACTTCTACTTTTAATCAAGTACTTGATCTGAGTACTTCTACTTTTACTCAAGTACAATATCTGAGTACTTCTACTTTTAATCAAGTACAATATCTGAGTACTTCTACTTTTACTCAAGTACAAGATCTGAGTACTTCTACTTTTACTGAAGTACAAGATCTGAGTACTTCTACTTTTACTGAAGTACAATATCTGAGTACTTCTACTTTTACTGAAGGACAAGATCTGAGTACTTCTACTTTTACTGAAGTACAAGATCTGAGTACTTCTACATTTACTGAAGGACAAGATCTGAGTACTTCTACTTTTACTCAAGTACATGATCTGAGTACTTCTACTTTTACTTAAGTACAAGATCTGAGTACTTCTACTTTTAATCAAGTACAACATCTGAGTACTTCTACTTTTACTCAAGTACAAGATCTGAGTACTTCTACTTTTACTGAAGTACAAGATCTGAGTACTTCTACTTTTACTGAAGTACAATATCTGAGTACTTCTACTTTCAATCAAGTACAACATCTGAGTACTTCTACTTTTACTCAAGTACAACATCTGAGTACTTCTACTTTTACTCAAGTACAAGATCTGAGTACTTCTACTTTTACTGAAGTACAACATCTGAGTACTTCTACTTTTACTCAAGTACAAGATCTGTGTACTTCTACTTTTACTGAAGTACAATATCTGAGTACTTTTACTTTTACTGAAGTACAAGATCTGAGTACTTCTACTTTTACTCAAGTACATGATCTGAGTACTTCTACTTTTACTGAAGTACAATATCTGATCACTTCTACTTTTCCTGAATATCTGAGTACTTCTACTTTTACTCAAGTACACGATCTGAGTACTTCTACTTTTACTCAAGTGCATGATCTGAGTACTTCTACTTTTACTGAAGTACAAGATCTGAGTACTTCTACTTTTACTGAAGTACATGATCTGAGTACTTCTACTTTTACTCAAGTACTAGATCTGAGTACTTCTACTTTTACTCAAGTACTAGATCTGAGTACTTCTACTTTTACTTAAGTACAATATCTGAGTACTTCTACTTTTAATCAAGTACTTGATCTGAGTACTTCTACTTTTACTCAAGTACAATATCTGAGTACTTCTACTTTTAATCAAGTACAATATCTGAGTACTTCTACTTTTACTCAAGTACAAGATCTGAGTACTTCTACTTTTACTGAAGTACAAGATCTGAGTACTTCTACTTTTACTGAAGTACAATATCTGAGTACTTCTACTTTCAATCAAGTACAACATCTGAGTACTTCTACTTTTACTCAAGTACAACATCTGAGTACTTCTACTTTTACTCAAGTACAAGATCTGAGTACTTCTACTTTTACTGAAGTACAACATCTGAGTACTTCTACTTTTACTCAAGTACAAGATCTGTGTACTTCTACTTTTACTGAAGTACAATATCTGAGTACTTCTACTTTTACTGAAGTACAAGATCTGAGTACTTCTACTTTTACTCAAGTACATGATCTGAGTACTTCTACTTTTACTGAAGTACAATATCTGATCACTTCTACTTTTCCTGAATATCTGAGTACTTCTACTTTTACTCAAGTACACGATCTGAGTACTTCTACTTTTACTCAAGTGCATGATCTGAGTACTTCTACTTTTACTGAAGTACAAGATCTGAGTACTTCTACTTTTACTGAAGTACATGATCTGAGTACTTCTACTTTTACTCAAGTACTAGATCTGAGTACTTCTACTTTTACTCAAGTACTAGATCTGAGTACTTCTACTTTTACTTAAGTACAAGATCTGAGTACTTCTACTTTTATTCAAGTACAATATCTGAGTACTTCTACTTTTAATCAAGTACATGATCTGAGTACTTCTACTTTTACTGAAGTACAATATCTGAGTACTTCTACCTTTACTCAAGTACAATATATGAGTACTTCTACTTTTAATCAAGTACAACATCTGAGTACTTCTACTTTTACTCAAGTACAAGATCTGAGTACTTCTACTTTTACTGAAGTACAATATCTGAGTACTTCTAGTTTTACTGAAGTACAAGATCTGAGTACTTCTACTTTTATTCAAGTACATGATCTGAGTACTTCTACTTTTACTGAAGTACATGATCTGAGTACTTCTACTTTTACTGAATATCTGAGTACTTCTACTTTTACTCAAGTACATGATCTGAGTACTTCTACTTGTACTCAAATACAATATCTGAGTACTTCTACTTTTAATCAAGTACATGATCTGAGTACTTCTACTTTTACTGAAGTACAATATCTGAGTACTTCTACTTTTACTCAAGTACACGATCTGAGTACTTCTACTTTTACTCAAGTGCATGATCTGAGTACTTCTACTTTTACTCAAGTGCATGATCTGAGTACTTCTACTTTTACTGAAGTACAAGATCTGAGTACTTCTACTTTTACTCAAGTACAAGATCTGAGTACTTCTACTTTTACTGAAGTACAATATCTGAGTACTTCTACTTTTACTGAAGTACAATATCTGAGTACTTCTACTTTTACTCAAGTACAATATCTGAGTACTTCTACTTTTACTCAAGTACAAGATCTGAGTACTTCTACTTTTACTGAAGTACAAGATCTGAGTACTTCTACTTTTACTGAAGTACAATATCTGAGTACTTCTACTTTCAATCAAGTACAACATCTGAGTACTTCTACTTTTACTCAAGTACAACATCTGAGTACTTCTACTTTTACTCAAGTACAAGATCTGAGTACTTCTACTTTTACTGAAGTACAACATCTGAGTACTTCTACTTTTACTCAAGTACAAGATCTGTGTACTTCTACTTTTACTGAAGTACAATATCTGAGTACTTCTACTTTTACTGAAGTACAAGATCTGAGTACTTCTACTTTTACTCAAGTACATGATCTGAGTACTTCTACTTTTACTGAAGTACAATATCTGATCACTTCTACTTTTCCTGAATATCTGAGTACTTCTACTTTTACTCAAGTACACGATCTGAGTACTTCTACTTTTACTCAAGTGCATGATCTGAGTACTTCTACTTTTACTCAAGTGCATGATCTGAGTACTTCTACTTTTACTGAAGTACAAGATCTGAGTACTTCTACTTTTACTGAAGTACATGATCTGAGTACTTCTACTTTTACTCAAGTACTAGATCTGAGTACTTCTACTTTTACTCAAGTACATGATCTGAGTACTTCTACTTTTACTCAAGTAGGGGAGACCAGGGACAGTTGTAACACGGGTCGGTTGTAACCATAGACTGTATATATAAAGGTGATTGGAGATATTAAAGGTTGTAACACCTTCAATATCTCCAATCACAAACAAGCTAGAGTGATGACACTCACTCTGCACATGCGCAGTTAGATGGTAAGATCGCTGAGAAAAAAAGGAGCCACGTTTGAATTTCTCGCGTAAGATATCAGCAAAAGTGTGTTTCTGAGGTAAATATTAACTAAAATGATATGATGTATTTTTTGGATACCGTCTTGAGTTCAAATGTCTAGGAATCCAAACTAGTATTATTAGAATCACTGTTTTGTAAGCTACAAATATAACTTGCTAAATATGGGTCAAGCTAGCAATCAGGCAGGTTCACAGGGGGTGGAAGCAAGACTGGTGGTCCTGGGACGGTTGTAACGGGACGGTTGTAACATGGCACATTTACAATGATGGCTCATTTGCTTGAATGATCAATTGTTCATTCAAGCATACAGTTGTATTGTTGATTGGTGTGCATTGTCCCTGTACAAATAAACAGAATAAAATACTGTACAGTAGGCCTAAAGTGTGTGTGTGTGTTTACAGTATGCCAAACGTCAGAAAGAGGAAGACAGACATGGGAGTGCCACTTGCTCTGCTGCAGAGGGCCTCAAATGAAGTTGAGAAGGGCAAATCATTCAGGGAAGTGGCAAAGTCCCTGGATATATGCCATGTCACCCTGTACCGGTTCCAAAGAGGCTGAGGGTGGAGAGTCAGGGATCACAAACACCCCCAAGAGTAGGCTACTGGACACCAAAGAAGGTGTTCTCAACAGAGCAGGAGATGCTTTTGAGAGACTACCTGATGGAGGCAGCTGATTTATATTATGGTCTCAGCTCAAAGGAGGTAGGTCCACATCATTAAGGTAGAAGCACCTCTCAGAGAACAGTTTAATCCTTCACAGAGGATGATGCTGTGTGTGTTATCTGTTATGCTGTTCATTGTTTGTTGGAGGATGTGTGAAACCCCATTCAAATCTTGTTGCCTTAGAATTTGACAGCTTTCCCTATTTGTTGTCATGCAGTGTGAAAAAGGTAACCGTTATTAACATGTTACAACCGTGCCTGGCATGTGCTACAACTGTCCCTGTACACAAGGACAGTTGTAACAGTTGAGTTTTAAAAAAAAAATACATTTTCCAACCTGTACTTATTTCATAAAAACATCTTAAATACATTGTTTCAGTAGCTGACATATTGATAATGTATAATATAGCAAAATGGCTATCTTATTGTAAATGGTTTTTTACTTATTGGGGTAAGCCCAAAAAGTGTTGCAACTGTCCCTGGTCTCCCCTACATGATCTGAGTACTTCTTCTCCCACCTTTCACGAAATTGGGGCAACAGAGCTACAAATTAAGGAAGTCGAAAACTGTGCCTTTCTCCGTCTGAATATGATCCCTGTTGTCCGGACATCTGGCCCTCTTTGGCTTGTTGTCCGGACATCTGGCCCTCTTTGGCTTGTTGTCCGGACATCTGGCCCTCTTTGGCTTGTTGTCCGGACATCTGGCCCTCTTTGGCTTGTTGTCCGAAATAAAGGCAGCATTTCTTCTATATTTCCACTGTAGTGCTAGAATATTCCAATGTCAACATGTTGATGGTGACTTAAAGGACACTAAACCAGTTATATACTCTTCACTCAATTAAAGAGAGAGATCTCTCTCTAATGGAGTGAAGAGTATCAGAAATAAGATAACTTTTATGTAGCAATAATACATATGAAATGTATATTTTAAATTATATCAAAGAGCAACCAGTGTTTGTTGCGGGGGGCGCTGCCCTCTTGTAAATACTTACATGTGTTCTTTGCAATACTAAACCCCCCCACCAGAGGGAGCCACGGCTCTTGGGGTCAGCTTCGTGATTTTATACCCCTACATTCTGTCAGATTTACAACATCTCCAATAATCATCAGAGTATGACAACACAAGCTTCCAGTCTATTCGAATGCACTCCGCTGCTGTCAGTCCTCAATGTAACATTACATAACATCAACAGATTATCTAATGACAACCATGTATCTCCAAATCTGTTCATTTTAGTTAGGGGGTTCTCACAGGATAGCGACACACACACACACACACACACACACACACACACACACACACACACACACACACACACACACACACACACACACACACACACACACACACACACACCATCTGACGATCTTAAAGAATATGAACCATTGATCCATGATCCATATTTTTTCTTTGTTCATATTCAAATTAGCCCTGTATTTAAACATCAATACTTTTTATAATAATTCAAATATATTTATCATGATCATTGTCAGTTTCTAATGTGATCTGAACACCAGGTTGTACAACAGTGTCTGACTGCAGCTCTCCTCTTGGGAGATGACGTGTCTGCGTGACGCTGGTGGAGGTGTGGAGGACAATGTATTTTTACTTTGGAAGAGGACGATGATATTTCAGGTAACACGATGGAAAAAAGACTTCCGCTTTGCAATTACATCCTTCAGAATAAAAGTAAAACATGAATTTTTCCATATAAATTATTAAAGTAATAACATTATTACATTGTATGACTATTACACTCAGGTCTGTTCTCCTTCGTGGCTTTATAATGACTGCTTGTTTCAGTTGTGTGCGCATTTCGTGTATTTGATATGTTTGTCTGAGGCCTGTAGGGTTGTAAATCACGCTTTTATTCTGAAAAGCAAAGGATAAACCCCAGAGGAAGGCTTCTTTCCTGTTTTGCCGGCGGAGCGGAGGAAGGAGGTGATGGAGGGAGGAGGAGGAAGAGGAGGGCTGATGTGTGCTGATCAGAAGCAGGTCTGATGATGGTGATGATGATGATGATGATGATGATGATGATGATGATGATGATGATGATGATGCTATGAGTCAGAGAGCGGAGGGTTCAGGATGCTCACAGAGTAGAGAAGCCCCGCACACAGAGACAGAGGACCGGCTGAGACACGGTGAGTCCGCTCATCTCACCCACACAGCCCGGCGGCCGAGCACCTTACTCGGTCTGATCTCACCAGCCGGCTCGGTGCTGTGGTGCTCTCATTTCATCACTGTGTGCGTGTGTGAAACAAACTACTCAATGCGCGTGCAACGCTGTGCGCGCCCGTTCCTGATCTTAATATTGATGGGAGTCAGCCTGATTTACATGATGTGAGGAGATAATGAGACTGCAGCTGACTGAACCTGAGAACAAAGCAGCAGGTCAGCTGAGTGTGTGTGTGTGTTGTATAAGTATGTTCATGACGACAGAGAACACGACAATCTGTTACTGCTGTCAAATATCTCAGGGGGAGTCAGCACATACATATTCTAGGAATACTACAGTGATGGGCCTACTCCTAAATTAATGTTTTACAACAAGAGTATGCAGAATTTAAATCAGTAGTGTGATCCAAATAAAAGGAATGTACTCCACTACATCATTTTCTATATTTGAATAGCAACCATATTGGAACAAATTCCAAGGCATTGTCTTCAGCTCACAAAAAACAATATACATGGAGTATTGAAGCTGCAGCACATTGTTAAAAAATAAAATAGAGAGATTATTTAATGTGGAAATGTTAGTCACACTGACGGTGTGAAACTGCAGCAGGGATTCTCTGTGTGTGTGTGTGTGTGTGTGTGTGTGTGTGTGTGTGTGTGTGTGTGTGTGTGTGTGTGAGAGAGAGAGTGTGAGTGTGTGTGTGATACTTCTTTTGATTTTAGTCCGATGTTGTGAAGTTTCCATTTTGCAGATAGTGGAAATAATACAGCAGGTGTTGATTATTTCCTGTAGCTAGCATATCAATTTACTAACATGCTAACGGTCTGCTGTTCCTCTTAAAACACTAATAGTTTTGTGCTGTGACCTTCTAAATGTATAAGAAATGTGGCATAAGAACTGAT
Source organism: Pogonophryne albipinna (assembly GCA_028583405.1). NCBI lineage: Eukaryota > Metazoa > Chordata > Actinopteri > Perciformes > Artedidraconidae > Pogonophryne > Pogonophryne albipinna. The sequence continues at coordinate 1,876,382 of CM053246.1, forward strand.
TTTAATTAATGAGTGATAACCCACCATCAGTCTGAACTTTGTGCAGTGCATTATGGTAAAATAATGTCCTGTGCTCTGTCTGCACTGATGTTTTTATACGGAGTACAACACGGTTCTGTCCTGGGCTCATTACTGTTTTAGTCTCAGGTGTATTTGATCAGAGATGCTTGTTATTTTACTATTTGGTCTCAATAAGACAGAGAAGTAAACTAGGATGCATTTCACAGATAAACAAACATTCAATGAATTGTGTTGCTTACAGCAAAAAAAAGCACAATATTTGTTGTGTTTTACAAAACCTTTTTTACAACACTTTTACAAAGCAGCCGAGTATTATGGGTAGTATTTAGACAGTATTTAGACAGGTATTCTTTTTACTTTCACCTTATATTTTGTGGGTAAAGTGTTTTAACGTGATGATTTAACAATGATCCAGCATGGTTGAACTCCTTTTGGAACTGGGACTCTCACAGATGAAACTAAGGATGTCCATCAGTTTTTCATCCATCCCTCAGCTCAGTTTGTAGTTTCTAATGATCCTAAACGCCGGACTGTGGCTGCAGATCTACAGATGTTCATTTCTGTAGCTGTGACGCTGCTGGCTCAGTTGGTGGTGTTTTCCCTGCCGCCCGCCTCCGCACAGGAAGTGACGTAATAAGATGTGGGAAGGCGGGTAACCATGACAACTGCCGTGCTGATGATGATATGTTTGCACTTGTCTGCGTGTGTATAAATCTCTGCTGTCTGTCTCTCCTTTCCTCTGTTTTGAGCAATGTCGCCACGGCAACCAGACAACTCACACACACACCCACACACAGTACATTCAGATGCTCCCATGGTTACATTCAGTAACACAATGGATGCTATCAGGAGGCGTGTGTGTGTGTGTGTGTGTGTGTGTGTGTGTGTGTGTGTGTGTGTGTGTGTGTCTGATTGATTTACAAGCTGCTGATCAGTCACTGGTCTTAACTTGTGTTTGAGATAAGGAGCACTGACGTTGGTGGGGGGGGGGGCTCAAGGCTCACATGAATGAGGTGTGAATACTGCCCTAATGCTAGTGTATAATAGCCATTTTATTTCTCAGGTTTTAATCTTACAGAAGGCTTAAACTAATATTTGAATTGAAATTGTTTTATTTTAAGTCCTACATATGAGGTAACACAATAGAGATTGAGCCTATAAGGCCCACTCATGAAAGCCATTGGATTTGCAGTAATACGAGCAAGCTGTCTGGAGACAAGCGGCCTACAGCTAATGGTCTGTCATGTACCAGCTGTAAAACAAATATCCCTCTGGAACACTAAATGAAAATCTAGTGATGCATTTTCCATCACCCAGTTGTTGTTCCACCACAGACGCAATAGGCGAAGCTAATGCAACAGAATCGCCCTTCAGCTCACTTGTGTGTCAAGGGACCTTTTTTTACCAAACTCTAACCCCAGCACATGTTTGGTTTTGCTGAATAAAAGAAAAAAGTGATAGCAAGTCCCAGGAGCCCACTTACTATTGGTAACGATGTTTGGCTTTCTGGGAAGTGCAAAACAAACCTGTAATTACCATTTAGCGACTAAGGTGGCGCCAAAGAGAACAGAGCTCTGCAAGATAGCAACTTAAAATATTGAAGGATATTAAAAGCAGGTGTAGACATTATACACTGAATACATTTCAGAATGCTTTTTACTATTAAATGTAAAAAGTGAATTTGATGAGCTGAGTTTGAACTCTTGTACTCTGATGCTATGTAGAGGTTGTACACTGAGAGCTTGGCTCATACAGCAGGAAGCAGTGGGAGGAAGAACATGATGGTGTGATAGTATCTCCTGTTCCACAAACGTAATCACAGTCTGGATCTGTGAGTAGCAGGAGGCTGTCAACTCTCAGTGAGATTAATAAAAGGGTAGATGGGATATTTATTGCAGAGAAATTAAGTTTGCTGTAGCATTAAACACAGAAAACTTGAGACACAGGAGGAACGGACTCCTGCGTAGTGCTTTCTCTCCTCTGTAGTGTTTTGGTTGTTATCAGCGCTCCTCTTCAATGAGATGCAAAGCTCTAATCAATGCTCGTTAGTCATTCTGTCGGGAATACTGCTCGGCATGCTGGGTAACTCCCCAAGGCCTTAGCTCCATTTTTTTAATTCCTTCCCGTTCCTCACGTCATCTGTGAATACACTGAGGGTTCAGAGAGGACGAGGCTGCCTCACGTGTTTCAGTCACTGAACATTGAAATGTCACTGGAGGATTTATTCATCTCTCACTGTCTGTTGAGGAGGAGACACACAAATGATCATATGCATTCGTCCTATCATTCTTATTCACATATTATTTGTGATCTGTTTGAGCTGAATATATAATATAATTTATTTTAAAGTTGTAGGCAATGTAGTAGTTTATAGGAAGTTAAGTAAAGTGAGGAAACTTTCTTAACCAGGGTTAAGCGTTCTGTAACCAAAAAGTCAATACATTTACCAATGTGTTTTAAAATAAAGCTAACCTGAACAAAACTGCTTAACTGTACTGTAACTGAATAAAGAATATATAACAAAGCACCTATAAATATATGAGTAGTCAAGTGCGGTGTTTATACAATTAACAGGGTTAGCATCCCAAATCACATACGATTGGATAAATCAAGAGATGAAGTATCAGAAGTACATGTATTGTGAAATGTGTCTTTGAAGGCACACAAATTATTAATATATAAATATATGTATTATTCCCAATGCCCTCCATCCTGGGCGCTCTGTTCTTATCTTTCAGGCTCAGGTCCTCCACCAGAGGCCTGGAGCCTGAGGGTTCAGTATCTTTGCTGTTCCTAGGACTGAGCTCTTCTGAGGGTTCAGTATCTTAGCTGTTCCTAGGACTGAGCTCTTCTGAGGGTTCAGTATCTTAGCTGTTCCTAGGACTGCATTCTTCTGAGGGTTCAGTATCTTAGCTGTTCCTAGTACTGCACTCTTCTGAGGGTTCAGTATCTTAGCTGTTCCTCGGACTGAGCTCTTCTGAGGGTTCAGTATCTTAGCTGTTCCTAGGAATGAGCTCTTCTGAGGGTTCAGTATCTTAGCCGTTCCTATGACTGAGCTCTTCTGAGGGTTCAGTATCTTAGCTGTTCCTAGGACTGAGCCCTTCTGAGGGTTCAGTATCTTAGCTGTTCCTAGGACTGAGCTCTTCTGAGGGTTCAGTATCTTAGCCGTTCCTAGGACTGCACTCTTCTGAGGGTTCAGTATCTTAGCTGTTCCTCGGACTGAGCTCTTCTGAGGGTTCAGTATCTTAGCTGTTCCTCATACTGCACTCTTCTGAGGGTTCAGTATCTTAGCTGTTCCTAGGATTGAACTCTTCTGAGGGTTCAGTATCTTAGCTGTTCCTAGGACTGCACTCTTCTGAGCATTCAGTATCTTAGCTGTTCCTCAGACTGCACTCTTCTGAGGGTTCAGTATCTTAGCCGTTCCTAGGACTGCACTCTTCTGAGGGTTCAGTATCTTAGCTGTTCCTAAGACTGAGCTCCTCTGAGGGTTCAGTATCTTAGCTGTTCCTAGGACTGAGCCCTTCTGAGGGTTCAGTATCTTAGCTGTTCCTAGGACTGAGCTCTTCTGAGGGTTCAGTATCTTAGCCGTTCCTAGGACTGCACTCTTCTGAGGGTTCAGTATCTTAGCTGTTCCTCGGACTGAGCTCTTCTGAGGGTTCAGTATCTTAGCTGTTCCTCATACTGCACTCTTCTGAGGGTTCAGTATCTTAGCTGTTCCTAGGATTGAACTCTTCTGAGGGTTCAGTATCTTAGCTGTTCCTAGGACTGCACTCTTCTGAGGGTTCAGTATCTTAGCTGTTCCTCAGACTGCACTCTTCTGAGGGTTCAGTATCTTAGCCGTTCCTAGGACTGCACTCTTCTGAGGGTTCAGTATCTTAGCTGTTCCTAAGACTGAGCTCCTCTGAGGGTTCAGTATCTTAGCTGTTCCTAGGACTGAGCTCTTCTGAGGGTTCAGTATCTTAGCCATTCCTAGGACTGCGCTCTTTGGGACTGAGATCTTGAATGTTGTTCCTGGGATTTTATGGAACAACTGTCCCAGTTTGGGGCTACTGCAGTGCTCAGACCACCACAGAACCACTGCTGCTTTACCTTCCACATCTTCTCCAGCTCCTCTCTGAGCCCTTCGTATTTCCTTTTGGGCCTTTTGCTTGAGATTGCTATGTCTATCAGAGCTGCCAACTGTCCAGCACAACGATGAATCTGTGGCACAGGATGACAGCTTACAGATATATCTGGAGGGTACTGCTCTTTATGGCCGATGTGGTTCAATTTGTTGCCCACATCTCTAGGATCACCGCCTGGTGGTCTCAGTAATGGTCTCACATCTTAATTTCAGAGCAAACTTTCTCTCATGACAAAGGGGGCTCCAGGTATCCATTGGTCCCACATCCCGTTATGTCTTATCGCCTCAGCCCTTGTCCACAAATGTCTGGTTCCAGTAGCGCATTTCTCTAAACCTTTAATAATCGCTAAAACAAACAGTTTCCAAATGGTTTTATTTTCTAAACTAAACTGTAATCTAACCTAAACCAGACAGTTTTACTTTTAAAGCAATCGTTCAACAGCTGGGCGTGCTAACAGTGGATTATTATGATGGGGATGATCTGCAGTTGAAGCAGGTTGTGTGTCCAGCTGAAGGACTCTCCCAGAATACAGCAGAGTGCTTCTCATTGACCAGTTACTGTTGATGGCACTTAGACTAATTTCATTCAAATGGTTTGTCTGTTCCTGCCTCGCTCTGTGCGAACAGTGTGATCAGAAGCTTATGCTCCTCTCGCTTTCCCTTTTAACCCTGCTTTGAGAATATTACCTGATTTCAACCTTTCTATTATTTTTCATTTTATTTGCTTCATTTGCCACAAATGGTGATATCCATTCAGGAATATCTAATACAAAAATTCTAACTAGAATCTTAATTAACGTAAATTCATACATGATATTTATACAAAGGGCTAATCCTTCAGTAATCATTCTGTACTGAATGATGTGTGATTTAACATTTCCAGATTTCTGCCATAATCCAACTTCTCCTCTTCTCCCCTCCTGTCCAGCATAAAGTCAGATATCCAGAGCAGCAGGCGGACCTTAACTCCCAGAATGCCTGAGCAGAGTAACGATTACCGGGTGGTGGTGTTTGGAGCCGGTGGAGTGGGGAAGAGCTCGCTGGTCCTTCGGTTTGTCAAAGGCACCTTCAGAGACACCTACATCCCCACTGTGGAGGACACGTACAGACAGGTAGGTCTCTCTGGTGTCACTTCAACTCTTGTAATAACACACTTTTACGAATATTGATTAGAAGCTGTTCTCTCTGCAGGTGATCAGCTGTGACAAGAGCGTCTGTACGCTGCAGATTACTGACACAACAGGAAGTCACCAGTTTCCCGCCATGCAGCGACTTTCTATCTCTAAGGGCCACGCCTTCATCCTAGTGTTCTCCATCACCAGCCGCCAATCACTGGAGGAGTTGAAACCCATTTACCAACAGGTTAGTCTTTATTTAGTTAATGTAGGCTCTTTTAAGGGTACTTTTACCTTAACTTTATATTTAATACAAGTTTTGTTATTTTTTATGAGCAAATCTTAGAGGAACCTCAGAGTTGTCAACAGGATAAATAGATATCAAATATCTTCTGTCTGAACTTGGTTTCATTTTCTGCGTGCAGATTAGCATTGACATTCAGTCCAGAGTAAAATATTGATTTGATATGTATTAGTCTCAGGTCAGCAGCAGTAAAACGTGTTTATTCTTTTCTTTAGTTTTTTTACCAACTGTGAAAGCTGTAAAGCTGCATCATAAACGTTCTCTGGAAATGTTGTCTTGACTTGATGACATTTCCCTCCAGGTCCTTGCCATCAAAGGTACGGTGGAATCCATTCCCATCATGCTTGTGGGCAACAAAAGCGATGAGACGGCTCAGCGCGAGGTGGACACGAAGGTGGCCGAGGCTCAGGCTGCAGCCTGGAAGTGTGCCTTCATGGAGACATCGGCCAAGACAAACTCCAACGTGAAGGAACTGTTCCAGGAGCTGCTGTCCCTAGAGAAGAAGAGGGACATGAGCCTGAGCATCGACGGCAAGCGCTCAGGGAAACAGAAACGAGCCGACAAGTTGAAGGGGAAGTGCAGCATCATGTAGAGCAGGCGCTGGACTCGCTGTACAGATGTGGAAACAGGAGGGGGAGTCTGCTAATGAACTCCCATAGAGATTCCCCCACCCCCCCATCCATCTTTACCTTATGCCAGGGCCTCTGGGATGCTCCTGGCCCTGAACTGGATTGTGTTTGTGGCTGCGAACACTTACATATACAGACCCATCAACCATTACACTCAAATCATAATAGAGGAATACTCCACTGATTTTATTTTGTGTATCTTTGGCCAAGCCATGAATGTAACTTTGTGTAGAAGCATAATGTTAATAAGATAGAACTTTATTTATTCCTGTGGGAAATTTTTGAGCAGCAGACGCAGTACAAAGATTAGAGGATTAAAGATTGTTGAAGGAATAAGTAAACCAGAGACGAGATAACATTACAGAAATAATGGTTCTGAGATTTGAAAAGGTGTTTTCTATCCGATACTTTATGTAACCTCACAAAACAATGGAGCTAGCTAACAATATGCTAACTCTTGGCTTGGAAGTATGTAACAGAGAAATAAAGTAGAGTAGATCAATTCTTTAAACTTTTATTCTTGTGATTTTGGTTTAAAAACAAACCCTTGACTCTGCTGTACCATAGCTACATGCTAAGCTAGGATTTGAGCATCATGGTCACCTCGCTAAAAGGCGCACTTTAGCTTGTCCCAGCGTCCTCTCCTGTGGTTTGGTTGGTGCCCTGAGTAGAGGATGGGAGCCCTGGTATACTTTTTTCATATCTGCGACCACACCCTGTGGTTAGCTGCCTCATGACTTTTCGCCACATATTGATCATAAATGCAGCCATTAAACAGCTACAGATAAGGCTGAAAACAGTGAAGTATTCCTTTATCTAACAGGACGAGCAACAATTCCATTATAATTCTATTCTTGCTGGCTGTGACCGCAAACTACAGGATGTTCCCTGTCGGTTCTGCTTCCTGCTCATCATTAGAAGAACGCCTACATACAAGCTAAAGGTCTTTACCCTACACATTAACAGCACGGCCACTCTAATACGCTGACAGACTGCAGGACAAACAGCAGACGCTCTTAAAACATCAGGAAAGTCAAAATGGCTTCAATGAATTCCACAAGCACAAGCCGGCCTTCCACTCTTGTTTTCATTTCTGTCAGGCTCTCTGGAGACAACATCCGTTAGCAAAAATAGCTGGACAAACTGTATGTATCATTTAAAGAGACGGGGACATTTCTGGAATCATCATTAGTTTCATCTTCTTCACACCACAATCTCCCAAACATTTAAAAGCAGATTGAGGTGCATTTTGGGCAATGTAGGCGCCAGATTTGGCAAATTGTACGTGTAATAAAATACACACTTATTGACGTTCATTAGTCTGACAATGTGAAGTGCTCTTTAAAAAAAAAGCAGAGTTTAAAGTAGAGATCCATTATATGGCTCCACGTAGCTTTTGAGCACTTTAAGGACTTTTTTGGCATCAAGTTTCAATAGAAAGCTTATAACACAAATGAATTACGTTGCTTTTGTCAGCTGTAATTAAAGTTTCTTCATTGTTCGCCAGGACCAATACTAAAAGCTTTCTGTGTTTCATGCCGATCAGACGGACTTGAAGGGTGTGTTTCCTCTCTCCTGATGGAGCTAGTTCAAGGCTGCTGTTTTTAAATTGGTTGCTTTGGGTAAGCGCTGCCCCACGTGGTCTTGCTGATGTAGTGCCACTGCTGGTTTCCGAAAGTTAAACAAGATAATTATATTTCATTAAAATGTTTTACTTTCTACTTCTTTCCCCCCCTTTTTAAATCCTCTCTGTACTGATATCCCTCTTCTGCATGATGAAGAAAATGTTGAATTGTTCCTTTAACTATCAGTCAAGATAGTCCTTGTGAGCAACAGCTGTATATTGCAAATGTCTTTCCTACCACTTTACTTGACAGTTTGATATATTCTTGAACATAAGTGGGCTTAAAACTTTACAAAGCACAAACACAACAAACTAAAGCAAGCACACGTTGATCCTGCAGAAAATCTGTTACATTATGTTCATGTCAGTCCATGCTGATCACATTTATGCACTTTTGAAAAATGCTTTATGTTTTTTTCCACTGTAAAAAGCTTTATAACAAGTTTTGTGTCCAAGAGGTCACCGTATCCTCCGTGTTACATCAGTCTGGCTTCAGCAATATTAAAATGTATTTACTCCGTATGTGGGGAGCGCTGGGGCTGCAGGAGGAAAATAAATAACTTTACATTCCAGTTTTTAAATTGTTCTCTTCCCTTGTTCATGTAATTTTCATCAAAATGTCATCAATCTTTTCATCATGCACAACTTCATGTCATTCTCAGAACAGATAAGTGCTGTGACATGGCAGGTTTGTTTTGGAAAGAAAAATTACATTTGCTGGATATACATTTGTATTTCCAGAGAATGTTGCTTAAAAAAGCTCTTCATTTATAATAATAACGCTCCGTATTTAAATAGTACATTTTAAAACATACACATTGCTTTGCAGTAAAAATGTATAGTAAATAACAGGGGGCCCAGAATAGACCCCTGAGGGACCCCACGGTAGATGTATCATTCATGTATCTTTTGCATATTGTATTTCTTGTATGTTGCACTATGTGTTTGCTACCAACTCAACACTCCTGCCCCAGTGCAGGTCCAAGCGGCAGGAAAGAGAAGGAACTATGATCCAAAACAGTCGAACAGATCAAACAAAGCTACCAACATGTTGGCAGCTGTCTACACACTTTTATTCACACAACAGTAGTGCATTTTGCTTTAAAACTAATCAAATGTTGGTATATATTTCAACAAAAGAAATATCAGAATCAGAAACATGTGGGATTGAAGGGTCATGACAAGATGTTTTCCTCCTGAGGACTTCAGAGGACACACTGCTGAGACCGTCCCTGAAGCTCTGTGTTCTGGCTTCACATTTGTTTTTAGGGTAAATGGAACTATTCTCATGTGAAGGAAGTGATTGAATCAAAATAGTGCTGTTGTACAGAAACACGTTTGTTTATTTTATAAAATGCTGATGAAAACAATGTTAAACCTGATTTAACAACATATTTCAAACATGTATGAAGTTCAGTCTCTACACACATCTTTGATATTGTTCAGGCAAGATAAACACAAAATCACATTAGATATAACATTTAGTCTTGGACACAAAATATTTTCAGGACAAAAGTAAATTAGAATATTGTTTCCCAATGAATCCCAAAACAACCAGAAATAGTTTAAATACCTGTCAGTGTGTTTTGGGCATCATTATATGTATGGGCAAGTACTTTCCCTACTACTCTCCATAAAAATGTGTCCCTTCAGAAATGCTTAAGTATTGCACTAAGATCTCTGCTCCTTTATTACACAGGCTTCAGATTCTTATAGTTTACGACATCAACGTTTATCAAATTAATGTTTTTATTTACAAAATATATTCAGGAAAAGGGATCATTCCCATGCACTTCAATACATAGCCTACTTAATACAAAATGTACAGGTTCATTTTTATGCAACAAGCCACTCATCAAATATCCACCCCCCTATGAGTCTTACTCGTAGAGCTAAGTTTACCATCCGTTTAAGTGGAACAAAGATCTGGAATGGCCTTCCCAACCAGAACACAAAACTGTACCTCGCTGCATTGCTTTAAGAAATCATTTGACGACTGCGTGATGCCAGGTTTTGAGAGTCACAACCGTGTTATTTTGTTAAAAGTGTAGTATATGTTGTTCTTGAAGTTTGCAATTTTTATTGAATTTAACCAATTGTGGTATATTGATCTTGTGTTTTATATAACATTTAGATTTTTAGCATTATTAAGATAGGCCTTTAAATAAGCCCAATGTTTTTTTTGTCTCTTCCTGCACTGTTTGTCATTTGTTATCTGTTATGTTTGTGTATTATTAAATTGTGCAAAAACACTAGAGCCATAACCTGAGCATGTTTTTCAGGTATCAGGCTCGAAAATGACATTTCCAGAACAAATGACCATAACTACACTTCTAAAAAGGGGAAAATTAATAATCTTTTTTCTCAAAGTAATGATAAACTCCACCTCTGAGGTGATTTGGGTGGAAATGGCCGTTTTTATCGTTTCTCTGGAACCCATTGGTCGATTTTGGTGATTGACATCTCTTTTTGATCGTTAGCGCCCACACACACACACACACACACACACACACACACACACACACACACACACACACACACACACACACACACACACACACACACACACACACACACACACACACACACACACACACACACACACACACACACACACACACACACACACACACACACACACACACACACACACACACACACACACACACACACACACACACACACCTTACCATTGAGAAATGAGAGCTATGCGCACACAGTTTTGCATGAGCGAACCTATCGCTCGCTCTGATATCTGGAAACGGAAAAGCAGGTTTATTGCTAATTAATCCTATATTTTCGATTATAAGGAGTAGAAATATGATTCAGATATCCCCGGAATCGCTGGAAGTGTAGCTTTCCAACGGTACCTCCTGTGAGACAGAGAGTGTTTCTCAATCTCCAGTACGCTTGCTTGGTAGCACATGTCCAACTAAGGCCCCAGCGGGGACCTTGCTCCCTGCGTGTGCCTGTCTGTGTCTCTGTGTTTGCATGTTCCGATTAACCCAGCCTCCCCCAAATGTTCTCTTTCTTTTGTGTCTATATCTACGCCGGGATCCGGAGTCGAGGCTGATCCTCTTGCTGTGGTCCTGTGCCCTGGATCCTCTATCCTGAGTTCTGGATTAAGTCGTGGACTTCGAGTCGTGGCTGGGCCTGTCTCTGTGGTCTTGCCTGGGTCTCGTCATGCTGCTTCCCTGATGGCTCCCACAGGATTATTGACATTCTCGTCGAATGATGTTCGTTTACGCCAATCAGAATGCACCAAACTTAATGTGGAGTCGGTGTGTAGTTATGCTAAAACAATGTCGGAGACCGTAATCTTCTCTGGTTCCCTCCCCAATCTAATCAATGACGACATGTATAGCCGCATGTCATCATTTCAGCGCTGGTTGTCTCGGTGGTGCCCAGCAAACAATGTGGGCTTCGTAAATAATTGGACAGCTTTCTGGGGAAAACCTGGTCTGATTAAGAGAGACGGCATTCATCCTACTTTGGAAGGTGCAAATCTCATTTCAGCAAACATTTCAGGGCTTTGTGGACGTAATCCATGACAAACTGGAGGTAAGACCAGGAGGTGGAGTCGCAGTCTTACACGCTTCTCTGCGCTCTCTCCTAGGCAGTCATCCATAGGAATCCCGAACCCAATAAAATACCCAATATTAGCGGTGTGTGTGTCTGCCCAAGGACAATTAAAGGTAAAACCTAATAGAGGTGTCATACATAATAACCTAATAAAAGTAAATGTAACAACTACGACAGTGCAACAAAACAGGAACATTAAATGTGGTCTCTTAAACATAAGATCTCTAGCATCTAAAGCAATATTGGTAAATGATTTAATATCAGATTATAATATTGATATATGCTGTCTCACTGAAACTTGGTTGAGACATGAAGAATATGTCAGCATAAATGAGGCCACCCAGCCATATCAATACTCCTATTGCCCGAGGCACAGGCCGAGGAGGTGGAGTTGCAGCAATCTTTGACTCAAGTTTACTTATCAATACTAAACCAAAATTAAATTATACCTCCTTTGAAAGTCTTGTTTTTAGTCTTACGCATCCGACCTGGAAAACTGTGCAGCCAATCTTATTTGTTACAGTCTACCGTGCACCAGGTCCTTATTCAGAATTCTTATCAGAATTCTCTGAGTTTTTATCAACTTTGGTACTTAAAACAGATAAAGTAATTATCGTAGGTGACTTTAATATTCATGTTGACGATGATAAAAATAGCCTTACTGTTGCATTTAACTCTATATTAGATTCTGTTGGTTTCTGTCAGAGTGTAAATAAACCAACCCACTGCTATAATCATACTCTCGACCTTGTTCTGACTTATGGTATTAAAATTGAGCAACTATTAGTCGAACCGCATAATCCTGCTTTATCCGACCATTTCTTAGTAACTTTTGAAGTACTGTTACTAGACTACAAAGCATTAGACAAAAGCTCCTGCAGCAGAAACCTATCTGTTAGTGCTATAGCCAAATTTAAGGAAGAGATTCCACCAATACTTAACTCGATAGCATGTCTGCATGTAGGGGAGGAAACTTATACAAAATGTACACCACCCCAAATTGATCATGTTGTTGATAGTGCTACAGATGCGCTGCGAATAAAATTAGACTCTGTTGCTCCTTTGAAAAAGAAGAAAATACAACAGATTAGCTCCATGGCATAATGTCGAAACCCGCAAAATAAAGCAAAAGTCGAGACAACTTGAAAGGATATGGCGTTCCACTAAACTTGAAGAATCTCGTTTAATTTGGCATATTACTCTCAATGAATATAAGAAAGCACTGCTTAAAGCGAGAGCAGCCTACTACTCTTCATTAATAGATGAGAATAAGAATAATGCAAGATTTCTTTTCAGCACTGTAGCCAGGCTGACAGAGAGCCACAGCTCGATTGAGCCTTCTATTCCCATAGCACTCAGTAGTAATGATTTTATGTGCTTTTTTAACGATAAAATTGTTACTCTTAGAAACCAAATTAATGACCTCTTGCCTTTGACTAGTATAGTGTTATCAACAGCTCCTGGAAACATAAGTTCTAATATTACACTAGATAGTAAACTTGAATGCTTTTCAGCCATTAACCTTGAACAATTAAATTCAATGATTCTCTCTTCTAAACCATCAACGTGTATGTTAGACCCAATTCCAACTAAGCTGTTAAAGGAAGTTTTTCCATTAATTAGCACTTCTTTATTAAATATTATGAATATGTCTTTATTATCAGGCTATGTTCCACAATCATTCAAAGTAGCAGTGATAAAACCGCTTCTTAAAAAGCACAACCTCGATCCAGAGGTTTTAGCCAATTATAGACCTATTTCTAATCTCCCATTCCTCTCAAAAGTTCTTGAGAAAGCGGTCGCAAAACAGTTGTGTGATTACTTAAAAAACAATGATTTATTTGAAGATTTTCAGTCTGGCTTTAGAACACATCATAGCACAGAGACAGCTCTGGTTAAAGTCACAAATGACATTCTAATAGCCTCAGACTTGTCTCTATTCTTGTTTTGCTCGATCGCAGTGCTGCATTTGATACTATCGATCATGATATCTTATTGCAAAGACTAGAGCACTTAGTTGGCATACAGGGAACTGCTTTAGGCTGGTTTAGGTCCTATCTATCTGAACGCTCTCAGTTTGTGCGTGTTAATGATGAATCTTCCACGCAAACCAAAGTTAGCCATGGAGTGCCACAGGGCTCAGTGCTCGGACCTATTTTGTTCACATTATATATGCTTCCGTTAGGCAATATTATAAGGAATCATTCTGTAAACTTTCATTGTTATGCGGATGATACTCAACTATATTTATCAATCAAGCCTGATGAAATTAATCATCTAAATAAAATTCAAGACTGCCTTAAGGACTTAAAAACGTGGATGACCTTAAACTTTTTGATGTTAAACACGACCAAAACTGAAGTTATTGTACTCGGCCCAAAGAATCTACGAAACAAATTATCTAAAGATATACTAACTATGGATGGCATTAATTTGGCCTCCAGTGAGACTGTAAGGAATCTTGGTGTTATATTTGATCAGAATTTATCCTCCAACACCCACATAAAATCAATTTCAAGGACCGCCTACTTCCATCTACGTAACATTGCAAAAATCAGGCATATCTTGCCTCAAAACGATGCAGAGAAACTAGTCCATGCATGTGTTACTTCAAGGCTGGATTATTGTAACTCCTTATTATCAGGGTGTACCAAGAAGTCAGTCAAGTCGCTTCAGCTGATTCAAAATGCTGCAGCTCGTGTACTAACCAGAGTTAGGAAAAGGGACCACATTACTCCTGTTCTGGCTGCCTTACACTGGCTCCCTATAGAACACAGGATAGAATTTAAAATTCTTCTCCTCGCCTACAAAGCCCTTAATGGGCAGGCGCCATCTTACCTTAAATAACTCATTATACCCTACTGTCCTACTAGGGCATTGCGTTCCAAGAATGCAGGGTTGTTGGTTGTTCCTAGAGTCTCTAAAAGTACAATGGGAGCCAGAGCCTTTTCTTATCAAGCTCCACATTTGTGGAATCAGCTTCCAGTTTGTGTTCGGGCGGCAGACACCATATCCGTTTTTTAAGAATGCGCTTAAGACCTTCCTTTTTTATAAAGCTTATAGTTAGGGCTGATTAGATTCAGCCCCTAGTTTTGCTGATATAGGTGTGGCGGCATGTGGGGGGTGTTTGTTGGAAATCCTATTCAACTAAAAGCCAGACAATGCCAGCTTGGGAATTGCACCCAAGAAAATAATTATTCCAAGTACCAACAAGGCACTCAGGTTCGTGATACTGAGGGGCAGGAGACATGGTTCCAATTTATCAAATGTTTTATTTCTGGCATTAAAATATCATTAAAAACACCATAAGATCATTATCCACACTGAAAATAAAGGGGGGGGGGGGAACTCTTAATTCAGGAATGCTGAGGCTTACCAGTGGATGGAGGTGACGAGGGGTGAGAGGGATCCCAACAAAGTAAATTAAGGCACCCGTGATCACTACACACTCACACGAAGGAACACAAATCAGGGGGGAACACGACACACAAAGGGGGAAGCCACCACCGGGGACACCAGCACCACACCTTTGGCTCTCAGCAACTAAGAGGGGCAAACAAGAAACAATTACTGGGATAAACAGTAAACACAAATTAATACACAGACCAACACATAAGATAAGTATACGACAATAAAAGTCAAGAATACTACAAAATACTGATTTCAAGTACTGATATTAACAAAACAAATGTAAAACAGGGTCGAAAACTAAACCAAAGAAACGAAAATCAACCTAACAGTCTACTTAATCTTGAATTAAATAAACAAAACAAACTTAACTCAATGAAATAACTAATCATGAACAGCGATTAATCGAACAGTCCGCGATAACAATGTTTAAAAATATGGCCCTGTAATGAAGAGCAAAGGCACAGTGATACCAAGAGGCTGGTACAGACAATGTAGGCCAAGAGCAACACCCGCCAGGCAGTGGTGTAGCGGTGAAGCACAGTAGGGCAGGCAAGCCGGCTGTGCAGACAGACACAGCCGTGAGGGCAGGCCAGCCGTCCAGGCAACAGTCAGGCAGACAAGACACTCGTAGACTTAGAGCAGTCGTGGATGCAACACAGACGTGGAGGCAAAACAGCAGTCCTTTATCACGCTTCCAGCGCAGAGCCTAGCAGACATTAAGTTTAAGGTGATGTTACGATAACAATACTAGGTTAAGAACATTCAGAAAGAATGATACTAGCAGAAGGTCTGCCTACCGATCAGGCCAAGTTCAGACAAACACACAGCAGGAGAGCTTCATTTACAGCGGCAGCAGACATGGGCTGCAGGATCCCTGCAAGGGTCTACAACCAGCGATACATTTAGTATTTAGGCTAATTGTCATGCTAGGTGTACAACAAACGGCAGCCACTGCAAACTCACCGGTGCCAGCGGAGAAAGCACGTCAGCGGAACCCGGAAGTGGCCTTTGTGCCAAAGAGCAAGAGGGAGCAAGAGCGACACTGACCCCTCTTTATAAAGGTTGCCCCGTGTGGTGATAGGGCTTAACATTCTATCCTGCTACATAGGCTTAGTTTGTCGGGGGACATCTTACTTCTTCCTTCTCTCTGTCTATACCTGTGTACTCATGTTCCGATTAACCCAGCTTCCCCACATTTCTTTCTTTTTGGTGTCTATATACGCTGGGATCCGGAGTCATGGATGATCCTGCGGTCCTGTGTCCTGGATCGCGAGCCCTGGATCGCGAGTCGTGGCTGTGGTCCTGGATCATAAGTCCTGGATGGATATCCTCGTGGATTCATCTTCCTATTATACACACATGCATTTCCAAACATTTGGACTACCTATGTTGCAAATGTATTATCTTTTCAATTTACACACGGCATCTATTGCACGTCTGTCCGTCCTGGGAGAGGGATCCCTCCTCTGTTGCTCTCCCTGAGGTTTCTCCCATTTTTCCCTTTAAAACTGTGTGTTTTCTCCGGAAGTTTTTCCTTGTACGATGTGAGGGTCTAAGGACAGAGGGTGTCGTATTGTCATACTGATATTCTGTACAAACTGTGAAGTCCACTGAGACAAATGTAACATTTGTGATATTGGGCTATATAAATAAACATTGATTGATTGATTGAGTGGGGAACTTTGTTAAGATCCATATGTCACGGATATCATACTCTGTGCTAAATAAGAGACATGTAATCATTTACAAAACATCACCATGTTGTTATTTAACTAAATAATGTTGTTTAGTCGAGAAAAACGAACGGGAGGAAATGCAGCCCGGCTCTCGATTTTTAATCCTAATTTAATCATCTTCACCACGATCATTTATGTTTATGTTCGCCGAATTGACATGAAATCACTGACACATATGAATATACTGTATTCAACTTCATTAAAACGTTATTAACGTGCCTAAACTCTGTAATTCACTAAAAATATGTATATTTTAATGGAGCCTCGTTGGCAGATCAGGATCCTGACGCGTAGCGGAGGGATCCTGATCTGCATGAATGGTGTTATTTTCCCCATAAGGAACAAGTCGCTGCAAATTATCCCGCTTATTACATGGCCACATTCTCAACAAAGTAACGACATGACTCCCAATATTAATTGAAATGCTTTTATGGATTTAGAAAATGTTTTTATTGATTTAAAAAATAGTTGTAACTTGAATGTATTGATTTAAATTGACATGCATCCGCTAAGAAAAATAGTCCGTTGTTACCGTTTTTGAAACAGTCTGAATGAAACGGCAGCTCTCAGCTGTGTATTTACAGAACTAATGGCCAATCAACCACAGCTCTCTCCCCCCCTCCCCCCCTGATCTTTCTTCTCCAGCAGCTAAATAACTGTAGGTTACTCTGAGTGACAAACTTACAGTTAGTGACGTAACAACACCAGAAAAGCTGGTGGGTTGAAAGCAATACAGGAGTTAAAAATAACTAGAATAATTGTGATTTATTTATTGTGGCTTTTATGTCTCAGGTATAAAATGTTATATAATTCAGGCTTATAATTCACCCTTCTCTAAAAGCCTTCAACAATGACAATATTCTCTAGACACACACACACACGATTTAAACGCAGACTTTTGTTCCACCATGTTTCGTTGTTATTGTTTCACTGAGCGGACCCGCACATTTTTTTCAAACGCTCCCTTTTTTGGTCCATCTGCGGCGGTAATAGGTTTTGTGCGCTGTGATGATTCGGCTGTTCCTTTAGTAATGAATATTAAATGTTGTGAGGAAATCTTTCCACCAATAATTCCAATAAGTAATCCAAAATGTATTCACTTCAGGTTTAGGAAAGTAACTGTAATCAGATTACTCATTTTTCAAATGTAACGCGAGCTGAATACAGTTAGCCTACTTGATTTTTGTATTCTGATTACGTAACGCCGTTACATGTATTCCGTTACAACCCAACCCTGATTAGGACACATCCTGGGGATTTCAGAATGGTACTGGATTTTGATGTATTGTATTGGCTTCATATCGTAATAGCCTATATTCCAGAAGTCTGAAATGCAAAAGATGTCCCACATTAGGGCAATTCACCCTACATAGTGAAGAAATAAAAAGAGGATGTATATGTCTACCATTTATTTTTACGAGTGTAATATTATTAAGATCCATATGTCACAGATAGGATCATACATTTACAAAACATCACCATGTTTTTATTTAACAAAATATTATATGGTAAATGTACAGTTATTTCCTGTAAAATTACGATCTTTTTTTACAGTGTACAAAAAATCAGAATCTTATAATATACAAACATATACATAGGCTATCTGCGGCCTATCTATGCCTATCTGCGGCGGAAACCAGGGCGAGGTGTTTCTGGATCCGTTTTTCGTGGGCTCCTCAGTCTCTCGTTTACCCGGTTCCTAATTTTATGCCACTGGTCCGTGGTCAGGCCTGGGAACTGACGGGAGACACTGGACTCAAGTGTCTGCCTCACATTGAGGGGAAGGGGCATTTTCCCTTTGCTCCCGCTCCAGTTTGGTATTCTGACCATGTTCTCATAGGTTTCAAATGGCAACATGGCCATGAACATATCCCAATGTTGAATTTCTCAGGGCAACGCTGTCCCTTTTGAAAGCTGTCCTCGAAGAACATGTCCTCGCGATCCGAGGAAAGGTGTGCGCGCATCAGGTGTGGGCGCATCAGGTGTGGCCGACAGTCGTGGTGTTGCTGCCGACCCCGGAGTGACCGCTGGATTGGCCGCTGGTCAGTATGGGAGCGGCCGGAATTGGCACATCTGGCAGCAGAGGCTGTGGGTCTGCGTCTCCCACATGGAACCCAAACAGTCGCCTGGGTTGGTAGGCGCTCGTGTTCAGCTACTGCAGTTCCAACCTTATGGCAGCCCGCTCCGACTCTGCAGTCTTCTGTGCCAACGTAATGGCAGCCCGCTCCGACTCTGCAGTCTTCTGTGCCAACGTAATGGCAGCCCGCTCCGACTCTGCAGTCTTCTGTGCCAACGTAATGGCAGCCCGCTCCGACTCTGCAGTCTGCTGTATAATCCTCATGGCATCCCGCTCTTGAGTCAGGTCGGACACTTGTGCCTTCGTGGCGGTCAACCGGATTTTAAGTGCACGAATTTCTGCGTCACCCAATCTAGCCGTGCACGAAGCAGACGCCGGGAGCAGAGCAAGTGTGATGGCCTGATAGGAAACAGAAAAAAATATGAATACCAGTGGTCACATGGAAATAAGCAATATATTTTATAGCA
This sequence comes from Pogonophryne albipinna, assembly GCA_028583405.1. Classification (NCBI taxonomy): domain Eukaryota; kingdom Metazoa; phylum Chordata; class Actinopteri; order Perciformes; family Artedidraconidae; genus Pogonophryne; species Pogonophryne albipinna. The sequence continues at coordinate 1,895,471 of CM053246.1, forward strand.
GAGAGATGGTGTAAGTATTAATGATTGACAATGAGGGCCAATAGTACGGACCGCTTTCTTTTTAACAAGTCTGACTTTGCTTGGTTTTTTTGGCGCAGGAGACGGCTTCACTTTTTTTGTAGCCACCTGCGGGGCGAACTATAGGAATTAGGAATAAAGAATATAACACAATTAGACATAAGCACAAGTGAAATGAACAAATAATCACACATACAGTAGGTCTAAATGGCAGAGTATAGGTTATTTACAATCTGTCAGCTCACCTGTGCAAGACGTTTTCTCCGGGTCTGGTAAAAATTGCTGGAATTCATTCTTCAAAAAAAGAGGTTGTGCGTTCTTCCTTGATTCACAAAAAAGACGTTGTGCCAAAAGCAAGTTATGCACTCTATTTATCTGTGAATCGTACATGGTGTTCGTGCACCTGGATTGCTATTACAATAGGATAGCTGTATACAGCCGCACCAACCCAGTCTCACAAAAAAACGTGTAATAACTACGTTGGTCCACAACGTAGGACGTAGTATTTCTACAAAAACGCCTCTGAAATTGTAAGATCCCTACGTTTTTGTTCACCATTCATTCCAATGGCTGGCGTCTATGTCACGCGATCTTCAAATTTCTCCCTGCAGAAAAAAAAACATGGACGAACTTCGTTTTATTCTCGGTGTAAAATGCCTATTTTAAAGTTAGTTTGGCCATTAAAATGCCTTTTGATGTCATTTGATGCGAGAAATATGAGTTGATTATGTGTGCAGTGGATGCACATGATCTTTAGTTTGCTAGTTATTACGAAGATTACTTCAGGAAATTGTGTCTATACAACGTTTTCATTGTCACCAAGGTGGTTGCTAGGGATACTGCTATCGATATTATTTCTGTTATGTTGTGTAACTGTTTAATGGTGTTATCTTTATTGCTACCCCCTTCCCCGTCAATGTATAGTGTTGGTCCACAGCGCAAACATATTAGTTTAACAAAATCCGCATCTAAAATTGTGGCATAGATACGTTATTTTCCCCTGTGCAATTCTCCATTTACTCAACAATAACACATAATTATCCTTGTGTTTATTTATTTGTTTGATTAATAAACACAAGCTGGAGTCCGTCAGGACCGAGGGTCGGAGCAGCTCATTTGCTTTACAGAATATTACACCCGGAAGTAAGTATTCTCTCCGCTTCGCTTGACAAACCCCGTGATAGTCCTCAAGCTCTGTGATTGGAGAGTGTGCTCCGAGGGTTACGCTGAGCGTCGAACAGCACTTGAAATGGGATGGAACCACGGCAGACTGTCCAAAACTGGATTTGAACGGGTCCACCCCGTCCCCCCCTCTCCCACCCTGTCCCCAGAACTACACATGCTTGTGTTTCGCAACATGTTCTATGGCACGTCTCTACTGGGAGTTGTAGTTTTAAAAGACGTTTTCATATTTCCCATAATAAGAAGTTGCCTGTATTAAACTGTGTACATCCCTGGAGGTTTAGGGGATAGGAAACACTCAAATTTAAAACATATAATTAATAAATGGGTGAAAATTGCTTGTGCCCATAATGGGCAGCATTAATATATATACCCACATGCCAGCTAAGGTCAGAAGAGCTTTATTTAACAGCTGGTCTTATGTCTGTGACCCCTCCTGTTGTTAATTGATGAGCCTGAAACATGCCCTTGTCAAGGTTCAGAGGCACATTTTGCAAATATGGCAGTAGCCATCGATCAGCTTAAGATAGGATATACTTTATTGATCCCAAGTTGGAAACATTTGCGTTACATCAGCATGTGTAACAGTTGTAAATATGCAGTGGTGTTTATTTGTAAATCATTTAGTATAATCACACAAATTCTGTGTTTTATATTTAATAATTCTGTGTTCTTTATTTATTGATTGTTCAATACCTGACAAGGCCGGAGATGAAAAACTTTGGTCGCAGGTTCCTCAACAGTGCATTACAAGACATCTATCAATATGTGTGTACCTCCACCATTAAACTGTCGTATTCTGCACATTTCTTATACTATCTACCAGCGACGTGCAGTCAGGGGAGGCAGGGGAGGCAGAGCCTCACCTGTCATACTCCAATGTAACGGAAAAACAACTAAAGAAAAACTAAATAGTAATAATAATAATAACATGTCTCCACTGATCTGTGTTGTAAGTGTGATTTCTGTATGATTCCAATCGCTTTTTATAGTCAAAATCAGCAAATTGGCCGAGCTCCGCTACAACTACATGGGAGTGAGGCAGGGACGAGCTCTGCCTCACAGAAGCCCACAGTAACTTGCTGGAGCGCGGGCACTAATGTAGCGCGGGCACTAATTTAGCGCGGGCACTTATTTTGTGAGCGCGCTCAAGCCAGTTACTGTAGGGTGAGGTGAGGCACCGATGAGCTCTGCCTCACCTCAGAATGCGTCACCCCACAGAAACTGGCTGGAAAGCGGGCTCTAAGCGCATGCCTGCACCATCTCACTGTATGTCACCAATGTAATGTTTGTAGATCCCTTTATTACATTTATCCTCGCCATCCATAGTCTCTAAATAACTTATTTCACGTATATATGATATTTAAGCTCGCTGGTCTCATCATACAACGGCAATGAAAAAAGCACCTGGAGAGGCAGCCATAACCTCTGCTGCACTGAAGGGGGCGCACGTGAGCCCACAGGTTCTTGTTGCTACTGTTATTCTACGCAGAGACGACAAACTAGACTTTTATTTTGAAACTAGTGGGAGATAAGGAGGACTTTTACAAAAATGTAATGGAGATTGTTGTCCAGAAGGATAGCATGGACTTCATCTTCAAGTCAAGGTAAGACCACAATTGTAATGAACATGGGATCTTACTAAGAAAGAACAATCCAATATTTAGATTTTGGGTATCCTTTTGTTGAACAGTCTGTTTAAAATGAATCGAAGCATCAGACTAAAAAAGATTTTGAAAATAACCAAACATTTCGATTAAGGTCAAAATATAATATTATTTGTAAATCTGACTCTGAAAGAGTCAGTGCCTCACCAGCCATGAACCTCACCGCACGTCACTGCTATCTACATACATGTTATATAAGAGTATAATACATATGTATAATATCAGTTAAAATAAGTGCTTCAACATAGTTAACATTGCTGGAGGTATACACAAAGTTTTTCATTCATTGCATAACTACACCGTAGTTGTGTATATGATATGTCAATAAACCTTAGAAAATCTTGAAATCTTGAAAGGGATGTGCAAAATAGTCATTATATATAGTCTTTAATTAACTATTGGTAGAGAATAACGAGTAATGAATATACTTTATAGGGATCCTATTAATATCTAATAATAAAAATAATGAAATTCAATAACATGCTTTAACCACTAGGTGTCCCTTTATATCAGCTGTGCACCGTTATGGTGTAAATACAGCCTATCTACCAATTGGATCAAATATAAAAGTCAGCCGAATTAGTGTTGATAATGCAAGGAGACGTATTGTGTGAAAAGAAATGTAAGATGTTGTTTAATTGCTGATATATTTATGATCCATGTCACATTTTCAGTTCCTCATGTTTGTCGAGAAGTCTTCTCATCAGGGCTCTATAAATAGAGAACTACGGCAGATATGTAATATTTAATGCAGCCGAACCGTGTATTACAATGCCGTTATGTGATGACTTTCAAAGAGAAAAGCAAGCAGCAAGTATTTGTTTATGACGATGTGATGTGAGATGTGAGACTGGAATTGCACAGGGGAAAATAACGTATCTATGCCACAATTTTAGATGCGGATTTTGTTAAACTAATATGTTTGCGCTGTGGACCAACACTATACATTGACGGGGAAGGGGGTAGCAATAAAGATAACACCATTAAACAGTTACACAACATAACAGAAATAATATCGATAGTCCCTGGCAACCACCTTGGTAACAATGAAAACGTTGTATCGACACAATTTCCTGAAGTAATCTTCGTAATAGCTAGCAAACTAAAGATCATGTACATCCACTGCACACATAATCTGAAATAACAACTCATATTTCTCGCATCAAATGACATCAAAACGCATTTTAATGGCCAAACTAACTTTAAAATAGGCATTTTCCACCGAGAATAAAACGAAGGTCGGCCATGTTTTTTTTTTCTGCAGGGAGAAATTTGAAGATCACGTGACATAGACGCCAGCCATTGGAATGAATGGTGAACAAAAACGTAGGGATCTTACAATTTCAGAGGCGATTTGTAGAAATACTACGTCCTACGTTGTGGACCAACGTAGTTATTACACGTTTTTTTGTGAGACTGGGTTGGCCGCACCTACTTTTGTCGGCTACTAATTTGCGTAACTGGCTTCTGGAATCCACCATTGCCTATTACAGCAAGGATGACGCGCATCAACCGAGAGAGGTCCCAGGAGGTTCGTGTCATGCGGGCAAATGGAAAATCAACAAGAGAAATCCAAGAACTTTTTGCAAGCCTTGGCATAGAAGTTTCACAAAGCACTCTGCGAAACCACTTTCAGGAGAAACCACCCCGCCGCTCAGGTCCAAGAAAACTCCAACAGTAAGTAGCCTACCTTATTTAATAGTAGGCCTATAGCACGTATCGTAAAAAGCTGACAGCTGACATGTGACAGTTCTGCATTTCCCTGATGGCTTTTGTCTTTTTCTTTTACAGCAATATCATGACTGCGATCGAGAATGCGACAAAGGCTGACGACGAGCTCACGGCTCATGGTGTAAAGCGGAAAATTCAGGCGGACTTTGGGGTTTCGCTAGGACTGAGCAGCATACGCAAGGCCAGGAGAAAACTTGGCTGGAAATATGGCAGGACCCGTTTCACTCCAATGATCAGAGATCACAACAAAGAAGCAAGGCTGAGACAAGCCCTCCAGTGGATCGAGTCTGGGGAAACGTGGCATGATGTGCTTTTTACGGATGAATCCACAATAGCTCTGGAACACTTTGCAAGGTTCAGTTTCAACAAAAAGGACCATTCTGTTGCAAAGCCTCAGCCGAAACATCCAATAAAGTTGCATGTCTGGGGATTGATTTTGTGCCACGGTCCAGGCCCTTTGGTTATCTTTGAAGGAATCATGGACAGAATCTACTTTGAAAACAGTATCATCAAGGAAGCTGCAGGTCCATACATCAGGGAACATTTTGGGTCGGATCACGGCTTCTTCCAAGACAATGACCCGAAACACAGCGCGGCTGCAGCTGGAATTGCGGCCGAGGGAATAAACTGGGTTAAAACTCCACCCGAATCTCGGGATTTGAATCCCATCGAGTTGATCTGGCACTTGATGAAAGACTACATTCGGAAGGAGGCTAAACCAGGCTCGAAGCAGGAGCTGATGCAAGCGATAGAGGATTTTTGGAAGACCAGACTGACCCAAGATACCTGTAGTCGACTGATTACAGGCCTCAATAAAGTTCTGCCATTGGTTGTGCAAAATAAAGGTGGACATAGTGGAAAGTGAAATTGTCATTGTTCAATAAAAATACAAAATAATGTATCTGTGTACGTGTTTTACCGCACTTATCTGCATGCACTTATCAAACATTTAATTAAAGAATGGTGATATACACAGTGATAGATGTTAAGGACCAACGTTTATAATAATAAATAGCCATTTATCCATATTCATAATAATATTTATATATTCAACAACCATTTTTAATGTAAAGGTTCATAAAATAAAAACAAAACACTGTCATTGCAAGTGACCCTCAGTTAGTTGACTTTTATGTTCAACTGCTAAATTCGTTACTGATAAAAAAGGGCTTCTCCTGTACCTAATTACCTTAACACTAGAACCGCCAGAGGTTTTTGTATAGGCCTACCTAACACCGTCAAATCCCGCTATTAGAATGCAATTTTTAACAACATAGGGTGCTACATAACACACTTTCAGGAAAAGTCACGGACTGGGAGACTTTAATATTTTATTGAAAAAAAGTTACATTGCACACACACAACACACATCACACAAATTGACCCGATTGGCGGTTCTAGTGTTAAATAAACTCACTAATTAATGAAACCAGTTCAATACGCATTATTCTTATTCTTATTCTTATCATTCTTTATGAACGCAGAAATAGTCTTAAAATCAGATCTGTTTTTTAAATGAAATCTGACGGCAGGCAGTTAGCTCTGATCACCTATGATAAATGCGCCTCACCTAATCGCTGGCCATTCAGCCACAGAGCTCCCTCTATACAAATCAAACTGTAGACGGTGTGAAAGCACCTATTGTTTTAAATAATGGTCGGAATGTGACCTGTGAGCCTTCTGAATTACCGTGGGACAGCACATTCTAAACTAAAATGTTCAATCAATAAAGTAACATCTTATCTTAATAATATCTTCATATTAATAATAATAATAATAAAGACGAAATCAACACACGGCAATTCAAAGTGCTTTACAAAAAATGAAAGACATTAAGAAAATGGCATTTAAAATCAGTCATTAAAAAGAAAAGATAATAAAATAAACATTAAAAGAAAAAATACATGGATAAAAGTTACAGTGCAGTTTAAGATGTGAATAGTTCAATTAAAAGCAGCGGCAAAAAGAAAAGTCTTCAGTCTGGATTTAAAAGTAGTCAGAGTTGCAGCGGACCTGCAGGTTTCTGGGAGTTTGTTCCAGATATTCGGAGCATAATAACTGAACACTGCTTTTCCATGTTTAGTTCTGACTCTGGGGACAGAAAGCTGACCAGTCCCTGAAGACCTGAGAGATCTGGATGGTTCATAACTTAGCAGGAGGTCAGAAATGTATTTTGGGCCTAAACCATTCAGTGCTTTATAAACCAGCAGCAGTATTTTGAAATCTATTCTTTGACACACAGGAAGCCAGTGTAAAGACTTCAGAACAGGAGTGATCCACTTTCTTAGTGTTAGTGAGGACTCGAGCAGCGGCGTTCTGAATCAGCTGCAGCTTTCTAATAGATTTTTTAGTGAGACCTGTGAAGACACCATTGCAGTAGTCCAGTCTACTGAAGATAAAAGCTTAAAATCAGACCTGTTTTTTAAATGAAATCTGACGGCAGGCAGTTAGCTCTGATCACCTAATGATAAATGCGCCACACCTAATCGCCGGCCAATCAGCCACAGAGCTCCCTCTATACAAATCAAACTGTAGACGGTGGGAAAGCACCTACAGTATTGTTTTAAATAATGGTCGGAATGTGACCTGTGAGCCTTCTGAATTACCGTGGGACAGCACATTCTAAATTAAATGTTCAATCAATAAAGTAACATCTTATCTTATCTTAATAATATCTTCATATTAATAATAATAATAAATCATACAGTATGTGTCCGAAAGGGAGCAGGAGGAAGCAAACACAAAAATATACAAAAAATATACTGCATATTAAAGCAAACGATTGTAAAGGTAAAAGTATGAGCATAACAAATAAAGAAGTGTAATGTAAACATTTATATTATTATTATGATTATTTAATATATAAAGACTATATATTTTTGAATCACAAGATTAGATATACTTTATTTGATCTAAAATATTGATGTGTTCAAATGCTCTTCAAAACACAACTGAAAGTGCATGAAACTTGTCTTTCTGTATTTGTGAATGAAGCGCCATCTCCTGGTTAAAACCTGAAACTGAAAATCTGGCAACGCCCTCTTGGAAAATAGTGGGAGGGCTTAACATTCCTCGATACTGGTCTTAGGCAGGTCGTAGGCAGGAAGCTGTAAGCTGGAGTCTGAAATGAGGGGCTACATCTGTACCCCCTTCCACTCATAGACTCTGCTTTTGTCCCCCTTCATGAAGCCACCATCTTCACAAAGTTGGATCTTCACAATGCATAACACTTGGTGAGAATAAAGGAGGGGGATGAGTGGAAGACTGCATTCAATACTCCTCAGGGACATTTTGAGTATTTGGTAATGCCTTTTGGGTTAACGAATGCACCAGGTGTTTTCCAAGCAATGATTAATTATGTTTTGCGTGACATGTTAAACAGGTTTGTTTTTGTATACCTTGATGACATCCTGATCTTCTCTCGCACTCCTCAGGAGCATGTCCAGCATGTAAGGCTGGTACTACAGAGACTTCTTGAGAACAGACTGTATGTTAAGGTTGAGAAGTGTGAGTTGCATGCCTCTTCTGTGAGTTTCCTGGTTTTTATCGTCGACAAAGGACAATTAAGGACTGACCCCACCAAGGTCCAAGCAGTGACCGAGTGGCCCACTCCCTCTAACAGGAAGCAGTTGCAAAGGTTTCTGGGCTTTGCCAACTTTTATAGGAGGTTTATTCGGGACTATAGTAGGGTAGCAGTAGCCTACCTCTGACTAAACTAACCTCTGTCAAGTTGCCTTTTGAGTGGTCTCCTGCAGCTGAGGCAGCTTTTGTAAAACTGAAATGTTTGTTTTCCACTGCTCCTGTTCTCTCTCATTCTGATCCAGGGGTCCAGTTTGTGGTGGAGGTGGATGCATCTGATCCTGGAGTGGGGGTAGTATTATCCCAGCGTTCCCCCTCAGACCAGAAGCTCCACCCTTGTGCGTTCTTCTCTCGCCGGCTGACCCCTGCTGAGAAGAACTATGACGTTGGTAATCGGGAGTTGCTGGCAGTGGTTCTGGCCCTTCAAGAATGGAGGCACTGGCTGGAGGGAGCCACCCATCCTTTTGTAGTATGGACTGACCATAAGAATGTGTCTTACCTTCGCTCTGCACGCAGGCTCAACTCGCGCCAGGCTCGGTGGGCTCTCTTCCTGGGACGGTTCAACTTTACCTTGACCTACCGGCCTGGCTCCAGGTATGTGGAGGCCGACGCCTTGTCCCGGCAGTTCGCCCCCCCGAGTGGAGGATTTGACAGATGAAACCATTTTGCCATCTTCCTGTGTCGTGGGAGCAGCTAGATGGGAGATTGAAAGGGTGGTCCAGGAGGCCCAGGAGGACCATCCAGCTGCTCTGGATGGTCCACCAGACCGGCTGTTCGTTCCCCCCGATGCTAGATCTCCAGTGCTCCAGTGGGGATACGCGTCCAAAGTAGCCTGCCATCCAGGTTTTCATCGGACCCTGGCCCTACTTTAACAACACTTCTGGTGGCCCACTATGTCCGCGGACACGAAGGAGTATGTCTCAGCCTGTTCCGTATGTGCCCGCAGCAAAGCTTCACATCAGCTGGTCTTCTTCGCCCTTTTCCCATTCCCCACCGACCCTGGTCCCACATTGCGGTGGATTTTGTGACTCGTCTCCCTCCATCAGACGGTAACAACTAGGGGTGCAACAACTAATCGACTTAATCGATTAAAATCGATTACCAAATTAGTTGCCAACTAATTCAGTCATCGATTCGTTGGTGACGTCATTACGTGTGTTTTATGAGCCGTTAAGCTCCAACGTTATTGGTCTTTTTATCAGTACCGGAGACATTTAAAGAATACATGTCATGTATTATTGCTACATAAGCATTATATCGCAGTTTTAGTGTCGCCAACTCGTTTCTAATATGCAAAAACACAAAAAAAATCGTCTATGATGTATTTTCGATCTTTCCAATCCAGAAGAGAGATCTTTCTCTCCCCGGTCTGTGTGCGAGGGGGCGGGGCAGTTTACACACACGCAGCAGCTACATGCATGCAACACACTGCAGGTGTGGTTAAACTTTACCCGTCTCGATGCTCGTTGCCAAAAGTGCAATAAGAGTTTAGCATGTAAGGGCGGTAACACGAGGAATGTGTCTAAACATTTAGCAAAAGTGCTCCACATTCAGACGGAGGAATGCACCGGGTTCGACTGTCTTTCTAGTAGCTCTGTAGCCCCATCCACGAGTAACGTTTCCACGTCAGGTGTTATGTATGCTAGCAGCAACACACGGAGTTAACTACATTATACAAACATGGGTTAATGATTAGAGGTAACTGAGTTATTTAGTTTGTTAAAGTTTCAGCTATTCTGTTTACAGTTCTGTCTGACAGTAAGGAGGAGCGTTTCACCGACGACAGGTGTTCTTACTTTTATGTAGCTGACGGAGAATTTTTACTTTACACGACACTGTTCAACACTTCATTCTGCTTCACTCTTTAACTAAACCACCGCGAATGTCTTGAAAGACTCTTTCGCTAAAGATTTTTGAAGACATCCGTGTTCTTGTGACTCGTAAATACTACGCTTCCTATGTTTTGGTGCGGACTGTGTTCACACCGACCCAAATTAACCACACCAAGCGGCTAAACGCACCAGGGTTCGATTCAACCGGACTTTAAAAGGCTGGTGTGAACCGGTGTGAACGCACCAACTGCCATAAGAAAAATCAAATCCATGTTCCAAAATCCGTCACTAGATGTCGCTCATTGTACCAATACGGTTTATATACTACACAACATATTATTATTATAGTAAAAGGGCTCGCTTTGGCAAAAACCTGATCCATACAGGCAGCCCTAAATAATAACAAGTAACCATCATGTGTGGTGCTATCTGTAGTTGTCTGTCTTATTTTTTGTTGATTTCATATTGTTTTCACAGAGCTGTGCAAATGAATTTCCCCCTGGGGACAATACATCTAAACTAATTTAATATTCAATCCCACACATGACGATTGAGAACATACATTTGTAACTTACCTCGTTTAAAGCACTTTTGTTGTAATACTATGGATTTAGTTGACACTACTAGCCGAGTCTCTTTTGTCCAATATCTCGCGAGCAGGTACATTGAATTAGAAGTAGAAGAAGAAGAAGTAGGTAGAAGAAGAAGCAGTAGAAGAAGAAATACGCTAACGTTACAAAAGGCACAACACTGTTACTCTGTTTTTATTGACATGTAACATTTTATTTCACCTTGTTCTATGTTTTTTAACGCACATTAAAAAACGGGAACATCTTCGGGAGTTTCAGCCGGGTACCGGCCACCAAAAAACGGGAACTTTGCCCGGAAAACGGGGACGTTTTGTTCTCCCATCCGACTGTGTTTACAGCTAAGCACACATGCTAACATTAATTAAGACTACAAGCTCACTTGGGGTTGAGGCTTGTTTACACGTTGCTTGACTGCAGGCCCACATATCTGATCTAGACATAGTAACGTGTATTAGGGAAAATAATTATTTAAAGTTATTATTTAATAATTGTGACATTTATTGTACTTTTTGATGGATGAATGATGCTCAAGGTGATGGGGCAAAGAATACAACTGAGGGGGCAATGTCCCCTTTTGCCCCCTTGTGGCGCCGGGCCCGTTCTGTCATCACATTATATAATACGATTTGTTAAAACACTGTTGTTTCTTTTGATGTGAAATATTATTTATTTAATTAAAATAAAAAGCAATGTTAATTTTGTTCAAAATGTGTTTAGTTAATTTAATAATATGTATTTTTGAATCAAGTATTCATGTTTATTGTCTTCATTTTTAGTTTCCACATGCCTAAAACAACCTCAAGCTAAATCTAAAAGTTTATGGCTATATAAGAGCGTTCGAGAAATTGTGCAAGGCATAATAATCCGAATAGTCGATTAATCATTTCATTAATCGATAGATTAATCAATTATCAAATTAGTCGTTTGTTGCAGCCCTAGTAACAACACTATTCTGACCATTGTTGACTGTTTTTCTAAGGCTGTGCACTTTGTTCCCCTGCCTAAACTACCTTCTGCCCTCGAGACTGCCACTCTTCTCACCCAGCATGTTTTTAGGCTGCATGGTATCCCTCAAGATATTGTATCAGACAGGGGTCCGCAGTTTTCCTCCCAAGTATGGAGGGCCTTTTGCCAGGCATTGGGGGCATCGGCCAGCTTGTCCTCTGGGTACCATCCCCAAACCAATGGCCAGACGGAGCGGGCAAATCAGGACCTGGGAGCGGCTCTTCGTTGTGTTGCCTCTCGAAAACCGGCCTCATGGTCTTTTCATCTGCCGTGGGTTGAGTACGCCGATAACTCCTTGGTGTGCTCTGCCACAGGTATGTCACCCTTTATGGCTTCTAACGGCTTCCAACCCCCCCTTTTTCCGGTTCAAGAGAGAGGTGGCGGTTCCCTCGGTGCAGGGGCATCTCCGGCGAGCCCGCAGAGTCTGGCGTGAAGCCCGGGCAGCTCTCACCCGCACCTCCGCCCGGAACCAGAGGCTGGCGGATCGTCACCGCCGACCAGCTCCTGATTACCAACCGGGCCAGAAGGTTTGGCTTTCCTCCCGTGACCTCCCCCTACAAACTGAGTCTCGGAAACTCACTCCCAGGTACATTGGACCTTATGAAATTGAACGTGTCATCAATCCTAGTGTGGTTAGGCTCAAGTTGCCTCTTGCCTTGAAGGTGCACCCAACCTTTCATGTGTCTCTCCTCAAGAGAGTTTCCTGCAGTCCCCTTTGCCCTCCGACCGAACCCCCTCCACCCCCCCGGCTCATCGACAACCACCCGGCTTTCACTGTACGGCGGTTGCTGGACGTTCGAAGGCGGGGCCGTGGCTACCAATACCTACCATTTTGGACCTTGATCTCTTGAGAGACTTTTATGCCCGGTACCCGGATAAGCCTGGTAGGCCGCCAGGAGGCGTCCTTTGAGGGGGGGTACTGTTATGTTTATGCATGGGGTTTTTGGTTGTTGTGTTGTTTTCTGTTGTTTGCTCATTTTTCCCCTCTCTGCTCTTTCTCTCCTTCTCTGCAGGACTGGTGTGTGACAGGGAGCGTGGCAGGTATTCTCCTGGCTGCAGATGAGGCACACCTGTTCTCACTCAACCCTCTCTTTAAGAGCCTGGCCCTCACCTCACTACTCTGCCAGAGTATTATAAGCCAAGTTATTGTTTCTCTTTGCAGTTTTTGTGCAACTGTTTGAGTTTTTGGCCAGTAACGTTTTCCTTCTGTTTGTTTTTGGACCATTCTGCTACCAGCCAGCTCCCTGTCGACAGTACCTGCCTTGGCCTAGTTTTATTAATGAAACACCTTGAACTTTAGTTGTGTCTGTCTCTGCTTTGGGGTCCAAGAATCCAAACGCCACAGTAATTATTATATGTACAGCACTTTGGCTTTACCAAAAATCTTTTAAAAAATGTGCTATATAAATAAAACTTGATTTGATTTGATGTCTTCCAAGCGTCTTGCTTCAGAAGCGAGGCAAGAATACTTCCTGGCATTCAGAAAACGAAGAGTGGAACAGGCTAGCAAGTGTGCAGGTGTGCATCACATGAGAAGCCCCGCCTTACATTTTCCGCCACAGATTTAGGGAAATTGGTCCGTGCGCAAAGCATTGTGGGGATTTTAAGACCGTGGAGTCTACACATGTGCAGCCTCGAAATTTCTCCAAACAAAGTACGCCGGGCTCGGTAGAATTCCAAGTATGCTGGATATTGGAACAGTACTTCAGCGGCACTCAATGACGTAGTATGCTTGAAATAGTGGCTCTGGAGCAGCTTTACTCCAGATGGAGAAACACCTTGTAACCAAGGCACAGCAGCCAATATGGCCGCTCAAAGCAGCTTGACTTTACACTGTGTGGGATTGGTGGATTTGTGTGTCCGTCAAGGAAATCTCGGCCGGCAGCCATGTTGGTCTGAAATGACCAATGGACATCGAAAAATCACTAAGGATCTACCCACCAAGAAAAAAATACATAAACCACGTCCCATCAGTTTACGTCTGTGAGGAGAGAGAGACAGAGAAAATGGCTAAAGAAAACGTTACAGTTGCCGACTTCGCTAGAGATTTGTTTCGCGAGCAGCAGTGAAGATAGAGCCTCAGAACCTGAAGTCTTTGACTCTTCTGAAGAAGAAGAATACAAAGACAACAACAAGGATCCATTTGAACATGGGTAACTGTAAATATTACAGTAATAGTGTGTACTTGCAATGTGTGGGGAATACCGCGAAAATGAACAATAGGTTTATTGATATATTTTTTATCGATAGTCATGAACTTTTTCTTGGGACAAAATAGACTCTCCATTAGCAAACGTTTACTCTGTGTTAACGTTATTTGTGTGTAAAAGTGAGATTACATGTGTAGATGATTCAAATAATAATTTATTCGTCCCACAACGGAGACATTTACAGTGGCTATCGACATGTTTTTGCCATCGATTATTTTATCATACTGTTCTGTACAGATGAGACTGTCATAGATTTATTTATGTGTGCCTGTGATTATTTTACCGTCCTGTACAGATGAGACTTTGTTATCAGATGTATGTATGTATGTGTGTCTGTGATTTTATACCGAATGTAAAGTATAACTGGAATTACCTGTGTGTGTGTGAGAGAGAGAGAGAGAGAGACTCCTGTCCAACCTCTCAAACTTTCTTTTTATGTGTGCATTGTTATTTGTGCTTGAGCAACATTTTACTTTATTTCAATGAAATTAGTTGTAATTATTGTCCTACATTTTAATTTGTTTTACAGAGAGGTTTCACAGCTGCCTGGGCCTAGTGGCCCACAGGCGGCGTTTATCCAGCAGCCAGAACATCCATCTGTGCCTGCCCCCAGGTCAAGATCTACTGTGGCTCAAGGGCCTTCACCAGAGCCATCACCACCAAGGACCAGCAGACCAGCATCACTACAGCTGCCTCCACCTCCATCTGCGGCTGCCACCAGGTCAAGATACACCTCAGCACAAAGGCTCCACCACAGCCATCACCTTCAACCCAGCCAGCAAGGAGGTCTCGTGGAGGTCTCGTATAGCACTTGTACCCCCCACCTACACAGCAGCCAGACCCACTGTCTTGGAAGACAGACAAAGACCTTGACACTGTCTTGACATTTATAATGAATAGTTGGTTGAAATTTGTGATGTTCAATATTGTAAATAGGGAGATTTTCCAGTTTCTTATATTTATATAAAAGATTGGTTGAAAAAAACATTTATAATAAATTGTTGGTTGAAAAAAAAAGTTTGAATGCTCAATTTGTATTTGTACAAATCACATGAACCTTGGTATATAATATGAAGTCATTATTCAGTCCTAATGTATCTCAGTCCCTACTGTGGTGAAAGTAAAGTGATAAACACCTATTTTACTCAAAATTCGAATTGAATTTGTTTCATTTTAGACATGAATTACATTACAGTGTAATTCAAATATTTCACTACTTTTGTGAACCTAAGACTTTGGTAACCAAATCTAAAACACCCAAAACATTTGATGAAATTAGTCAATTTGTGTTTTCACAAGAGTTTTGAAGATTTTCAGAAAATTGGATGTCAAATGTTAAGCTTTAGAGCTACTTATCTCATCACAAAGTGCTCTAAGGTGAGTCATTTGCATTTATAGCAAGACCAGAGATTGTCCTGAACATTTTGATATGTAACACATGGGGTGCCATGCAGTGGCGGCGCCAGGGTATGGCTGGGGTAGGCTACAGCCATACCAAGAAATGGCTTAGCCCCACCTTAGCCCCACCATGAAAAATGATGTTAAAGTAAGCAAAATAAAGTCCGCCAACTCGGAGTAAATTGCACAAACAGCAGTTAGTAAGATTGATTTCAGTAGCCACTTGTCTGGAAATACCGAGGACCAGAAACGGTGTTGAAAACTTTTGTCACGTAGTGATCGTCTTCTCAATAGAACATCTTTGATAATGTCTTCTGGCCAATCAGAATCAAGATAACGGTGTGGTGTTGTTGCAGGAAGTCCCGACGGAGAATACTTTTGCGGTAGTACATCTCTATAGAGTGGCGAAGTCCCTCCCCTTCCGGTGGACCTCCATGGGACCTTATTTCGAAAAAATTATGTATTGAAGTCAATGGAGAGAGAAAGATTATCTATCGATCCCGTTTGAATTGTGCCACAAATTACACATATGATGTTTGTCAATTTAAAAGATAATTTTGCAAGTCAAAAAAAATAAAATGTGTCGTAAACGCTCAATGAACTACATCTCTGGTCTCGCAGAACAACACACGTCACCAAGATGGCCGTCACTACTGTCTTGTCAACAAAACGATTGACTACCCTCACTATCACCACAATGAAACACGTCCAGAAGAATGTCATGCAAAGCTGCCTGCCTGCCTTCCTTCCTTTGATTCTCTCTGAACTGCCTGGTCTTTTTAATGTTTAATGTCAACCATTTGTGCAGATAGCATGAAGTAGAAAAGATCGTCGATCGGCGATGCTAGCGTTAGCATTTCTCCCCCGGGCTTAAATTGTGTATTATAGAACGATCACACCGGTGACAATACTCTTCAAAGGGTTCACGAAATATGACTACTACTCTTACTGTTTAACATTTTAGGTTAATTCATATTAAGGCTAATACAAATGACAAGCTGTAATGCTAACTAACGTGCTAGCTACTAGCTAGGTAGCTAACTTGATCCAGCCACTCCTGGTCCTTTCATCAGACGGGAAGCCAAAGAACGAGCAAGACCCATTGCTGGTATGATAACAACCTGGTACTAAGCACACAGTGTTGGAGTCTTAGTGGTTTTAAAACCCACCTCGGCTCCGCATGTTCGTTTTGTGAATGGGTCAGATTAACAGAAGAAGAATTCACAGCAACCATTGGTAAGGTTATAACAAATATGCTGATTTAATGGCAAAAGACACAATAACACAACATCACGAAGTAATCCGGATTACCCCGGCCCTGGTTCCTCCCGCTGGGAAATCTTACTTACTTCGTCTTGGCAGCAGGAGGAAGAGAGGACGAACCCAATACAGAACACGCTTACATATTACAACAGAAGGGAGGAGCTGAGTCAGATGCTCCTCTTTTCAGGTTATCTCATTGGGAGATGTAAAAAGATGGCGTGTGGTAGCCAATCAGCGCGAGCCAGCCAGATAATAAACAAGTGTCTCTGAGGTGGTAGCAAAATACATCTGTTGTCCGTTATCTTCACATTCTGGCATAGACTTTCACCCACACCCTTTTCTGCACATTCCAGAGGCTTGAGCTGTGTCCAAAGAATATCCCCTTGCTTACAAAGATAATCATTACATTTCTCATATTTCCAGCTTTTGTTTACACACTGCTATTATTAATACAAAGTAATTAAACACACATATACCCTTCAAGATATGTAGATTTCCCTGACCTGTTGGAAATCTTTAAGAAGAATATCCCCTTCCCCCTTTTATGCAGAGTCAGAAAACATGTTTAAGCTAACTTCTCCACAATGTTGCAACAATTTTACCCACACATGAAAGAATACAGCAGAGAAGTCAATAGAATGCAACCACAGGCATTGCTCAGCACAATTTAATACATACATTCAATTCAAACCTTAATTGTGTGACCCAATTCTCAAGGCCCTTTGTATAGGTCTGCCTGTCATGCATCATTAACTACAAGAATGTAACTGCCTTCTATCTGGGAAAATGTCTCTTGGAGTTCCCCTGTTATTTTGCAAAGACCATTGATGATTACCTAAGAAACTCAAAGCCTCGAACTGCAACAAGGCTTTCTGAAAAACACTTAACGGGTAATCTTTTCACTCAAAACAGAACTCACAAGTAATTCTGCACCTTACCTACTCAAAAATAGCCCAAAAACCACCCTTTTGATTACACATAAAAGTGGAAGAAAAAGACTATTGCACTAATCTACTTTTAAGAGAAAAAGGGAACTTTGTTTCAGGAATATATAAAAAACCTCTCTATATTTAAGAGGAAAAATGTACTTTGTTCCTTCAACTATTAACACACAGGAATGTATAAAACCACACATATATTAGTGATAACATGATGCAACACACCTCTTATATATCAGGTGTCATTAAAATTAATATACCAAAAATACACTGTATTAACTTTTCACTTCAAACCTTCAACAGGCATCTTGTTAAAGTTATCTTATCTTAGCCAGCGCCATATAGATAGATTATATCTATATAGCGCTGATCTTAGCTATCTCTTAGTGGAGGAAAACAATTGTGACATCACTTATGCGACTCTGGGATTTGTAGTCTTTCTAGTTGCGTATTTTTCAGTCTAGTATTTCAACAGTTTTACGACAAACTGTGACTTTTTTGGCATGGAAATTATTTTTTAAGATTGACAAACATCATATGTGTAATTCATGGCACAATTCAAACGGGATTGAAAGATAAGTTTTCTCTCTCCATTGACTTCAATAAATTATTTTTCCAAAATAAGGTCCCATGGACCGGAAGTAGATGGGCGTGACTTCGCCACTCTATATACATTGATACAACATTACGTGTTGATAGAAATCAACATTCACACAGCCTCTTCCCTCTTCTCTCTGTGAGGAGCAGCAGAGAGGTTTGTGTGCACTGAGGAACCTGGGGGCTGTGTTGTCTGGAACCTTGTGTTCCTGGTAGGGTCTCCCATGGCAAATTGGTCTCAGGCAAGGGGCCAGACTAAGATTGGTTCAAAATAACTCATGAAAGAAAAAACAAGAAGTGAGGATACCCGGCCCGGAGGAAGCCCTGGGTCCCCTTCTGGAGCCAGGCCCAGAAGGAGGACTCGCCGGCGAGCGTCTGGTGGCCGGGCTTGCCACGGAGCCCGGCC
This sequence comes from Pogonophryne albipinna, assembly GCA_028583405.1. Taxonomy (NCBI): domain Eukaryota; kingdom Metazoa; phylum Chordata; class Actinopteri; order Perciformes; family Artedidraconidae; genus Pogonophryne; species Pogonophryne albipinna. Next base: position 1,913,887 of record CM053246.1, read on the forward strand.
GGGCCCAGCCCGAAAAGGCAACGTGGGCAACACCTCCGCTTCTCCGTCCCGCGGGCCCACCACCTACGGGAAACAGCGATGGGGTCGGGTGCGCTGCCAGAAGGGTGGCAGTGAAAGCGGAGGGTCTCGACGGACCAGACCTGGGCGACAGAAGCTGGCTTTGGGGACGTGGAACGTCACCTCTCTGGGGGGGAAGGAGCCGGAGCTTGTGCGGGAGGTGGAGCGTTACCAGTTGGATCTGGTTGGGCTCACCTCTACGCACAGCGTCGGCTCTGGAACCTTACTTCTGGATAGGGGTTGGACTCTATTCTTCTCCGGAGTTGCTCAAGGTGTGAGGCGCCGGGCGGGTGTGGGGATACTCACAAGTACCCGGTTGGGTGCTTCGTTGTTGGAGTTTACCCCAGTGGACGAGAGGGTCGCCTCCCTACGCCTGCGGGTTATGGGGGGGAGAACTCTGACTGTTGTGTGTGCTTATGCACCCAACAGCAGTTCAGAGTATACAGCCTTCTTGGAGACCCTGGAAAGAGTCCTGTATGGGGCTCCTGAAGGGGACTCTTTAATCTTGCTTGGAGACTTCAACGCAAATGTGGGCAATGATGGAGACACTTGGAGGGGCGTGATTGGGAGGAACGGCCCCCCTGATCTGAACCAGAGTTGTGGTTTGTTACTGGACTTCTGTGCTAGTCATGGATTGGCCATAACAAACACCATGTTCGAACATAAGGATGCTCATAAGTGTACGTGGTACCAGAGCACCCTAGGCAGAAGGTCCATGATCGATTTCGTTATCGTATCATCGGACCTGAGGCCGTATGTTTTGGACACTCGGGTAAAGAGAGGGGCGGAGTTGTCAACTGATCACCATCTGGTGGTGAGTTGGGTCGACTCTGGATAGACCTGGTAAGCCCAAACGTGTAGTTCGGGTGAACTGGGAACGTCTGGAGGAGACCCAAGTTCAGGAGGCCTTCAACTCACACCTCCGGCGGAGCTTTTCGGGCATTCCTGTGGAGGTTGGGGACATTGAACCAGAGTGGTCGGTGTTCAAAGCCTCTATTGCCGAAGCCGCGGCGGGGAGCTGTGGTCTCAAGGTCCTAGGTGCCTCAAGGGGCGATAACCCTCGAACCTCCTGGTGGACACCGGTGGTCAGGGAAGCCGTCCGACTGAAGAAGGAGGCCTTCAGGGATTTGTTATCCCGGGGGACTCCCGAGGCAGTTGCAAGGTACCGACAGACCCGAAGGGCAGCAGCCTCATCCGTGGCCGAGGCAAAGCAGCGGGTGTGGGAGAAGTTCGGAGAAGGACTTTCGGGCGGCACCAAAGTTGTTCTGGAAAACTGTCCGACACCTCAGGAGGGGGAAGCAGGGAACCATCCAAGCTGTGTACAGTAAGGATGGGACGTTGTTGACCTCAACTGATGGAGTGTTAGGGCGTTGGAAGGAACACTTTGAGGAACTCCTGAACCCGACAACTCCGCCCTCTATGTTAGAGGCAGAGCTGGAGTATGACGGGGGGAGGTCACTGAGGTCGTCAAACAACTCCACAGTGGCAAAGCCCCGGGGGTGGATGAGATCCGCCCAGAAATGCTGAAGGCTCTGGGTGTTGAGGGACTGTCATGGTTGACACGTCTCATCAACATTGCGTGGAAGTCGGAAACAGTACCGAAGGAGTGGAAGACCGGGGTGGTGGTTCCCCTTTTTAAAAAGGGGGTACAGAGGGTGTGTGCCAATTACAGAGGCATCACACTACTCAGCTTCCCCGGGAAAGTTTACTCTAAGGTACTCGAAAGGAGGGTCAGGCCGATTGTCGAACCTCAGATTGAGGAGGAACAATGCGGATTCCGTCCTGGTCGTGGAACGACGGATCAGCTTTTTACTCTCGCAAGGATCCTGGAGGTGGCCTGGGAGTACGCTTATCCGGTCTACATGTGTTTTGTAGACTTGGAGAAGGCGTATGACCGATTTCCCAGGGAGTTACTGTGGGAGGTGCTGCGGGAGTATGGGGTGAGGGGGCCATCCAATCTCTGTACTCCCAAAGCGAGAGCTGTGTCCGGGTCCTCGGCAGTAAGTCGGACCCATTTCCGGTGAGGGTTGGCCTCCGCCAGGGCTGCGCTTTGTCACCAATCCTGTTCGTAATATACATGGATCGGATTTCGAGGCGTAGTCATGGGGGAGGGCGTCTGCAGTTCGGTGGACTAAGGATTGCACCACTGCTTTTTGCAGATGATGTGGTTCTGATGGCTTCATCGGTCTGCGACCTTCAGCACTCACTGGATCGGTTCGCAACCGAGTGTGAAGCGGCTGGGATGAGGATCAGTACCTCCAAATCTGAGGCCATGGTTCTCAGCAGGAAACCGATGGACTGTCCACTCCAAGTAGGGAATGAGTCCTTACCCCAAGTGAAGGAGTTCAAGTATCTCGGGGTCTTGTTCTCGAGTGAGGGAACAATGGAGCGTGAGATGGGCCGGAGAATCGGAGCAGCGGGAGCGGTACTGCAGTCGCTTTACCGGACCGTTGTGACGAAAAGGGAGCTGAGCCAGAAGGCAAAGGGCCATTTTCGTTCCTACCCTCACCTATGGTCATGAAGGATGGGTCATGACCGAAAGAACGAGATCGCAGATACGAGCGGCGGAGATGGGTTTTCTTCGCAGGGTGGCTGGTGTCTCCCTTAGGGATAAGGTGAGAAGTTCGGTCATCCGGGAGGGACTCGGAGTTGAGCCGCTCCTCCTTCGCGTCGAAAGGAGCCAGTTGAGGTGGTTCGGTCACCTAGTTAGGATGCCACCTGGGCGCCTCCCTAGGGAGGTGTTCCAGGCACGTCCAGCTGGGAAGAGACCAAGGGGTAGACCTAGGACCAGGTGGAGGGATTATATCTCTTCGCTGGCCTGGGAGCGCCTTGGGATCCCCCAGTCAGAGCTGGTTGATGTCGCCAGGGAAAAGAACGTTTGGTGCTCTCTGCTGGAACTGCTACCCCCGCGACCCGACCACGGATAAGCGGGAGAAGATGGATGGATGGATGGATGGTGTAGTAATAGATTTATTTATTTTTCTTCTCAAGAGAGTACCAGAATGTGTATTTTATGTTAGTATTTCAAAAAATCTCCTGGGGGAGAATCCCCCCAGACCCCCCTGCAGGGGTTGGGTTTTCAGCATGTCAACTCTTTCACTTGTGGGGAAGTTGCAGGATTGGCTCCAGGTCGCCCTTTTTAATTACTACAAGACAGATGTGCCTTTTTATTTCATACTGTTCAATTTGGATTGAGACAGGAAAATAATCTAAACCTCACGCGTGGCGTTTCACTGTCAAGGGGGGCGATATAGCGTGTATGTAATTACATTGCAAATACTGACTTGAGCCCCACCACTGTATGAGTTAGCCCTACCATAGATTACCCAACGAAAATACTCTGGCGTCGCCACTGGTGCCATGTATGAAGAGTTTATCGCCGGCCAATAGAGGGCAGCGTCACCATTTTAGTTCAAACATTGTTCATTCACTCCGCCTGGAGTTGAGACGTTCATCCACTCATTCATGTAAGATTGTTTGGTGTGTCTATACTCTGTGTCGTTGTATATATTTGTATTGGTCATGACATGCATGGATGTAGTACTTTATCAGCTTATCTTGCTGCATTGCTCTGTTTCAGGGTGTCGTCATCCTTGTCATTAAACTACCGAAACTGACATTGAGGAGTGTGTTTCTTCATGACGAAACCATGAGCAACTATGCCGCTGATGCCACGTCGAGGCATCCTTCCCCCTCGGGCTCAGCGAACGGCCTTTCATTGGGGCTTCCGAGCGGGCCTGACGCCGTGGAGTCAGCACTCATGGCCGCCATCCGCGACGACGCACGGGAGCTCGGAGCCGTCTCTTGGCCCCTCCTCGCATGGGAGACAGCGGCTGACGGATGCCTCGGCCACCTCCTCCAACTCATCGAGCAGGAGGGTGGGATTGACGTTAACGACCCTGCACTGGCGAGTCTGTCATCGGTCTGTGAGTCCGTCTACGCACAGGACGGCGTCCTGCTCTATCGGGACCGTGTCGTGGTCCCCCCATCCCTCCGTGGGAGAGTCCTTCGGCATCTCCATGCCGCTCACCAGGGGACCTCAGCGATGGGGCAGCATGCCCGAGCCATAGTTTACTGGCCCGGGATGTCCGGGGACATTCAGGCCACCAGGGACGGGTGTGCAGACTGCAACCGCAATGCTCCGTCACAGGCGGCTACACCCCCCCGGCCGTCCTCACCCCCGTCCACGCCATTCGAGGCGGTGTTTGCTGACTTCTTCGACTATGGGGGCCGCCACTACCTAGTTATCGGGGACCCGACTGGGTAGAGGTCCTGAGCTCTACGGCGGGTACTGCCCTGGCGGGCTCAGCTGGCCTGGTCCAACACCTCCGTTCGTTCTTCGCCACCTTCGGCGTACCGGAGGAGCTCTCGAGCGACGGTGGTCCGGAATTCAAGGCGAGCCACACTGAGGACTTCCTCCGCTTATGGCACGTCAAACACTGTGTGTCTTCCGTTAGCTTTCCGCAGTCAAATGGGAGGGCGGAAGTTGCGGTTAAGACTGCTAAGCGTCTCCTGATGTCCAACACCGGCCCGTCGGGCAGCCTTGATCAGGACCGCTTCCTGCGTGCTATGCTGCAGTTGCGAAACACGCCTGACCCAGACTGCAACCTCTCGCCAGCGCAGATCATCTTCGGCCGCCCCCTTCGTGGCTCGCTCTCCTTCGTGAACCGCCTCGAGAAGTTCTCCAACCCGCATATCCGCCTGCTATGGCGCGAGGCATAGACGGCGAAGGAGGACGCCCTTCGGATCCGTATGTCCCGTACCACCGAGTCTCTGGGGACTCACTCAAGACCGCTCCGCCCATTGGCACTCGACGAAAGGGTATTCCTCCAGAACCAGCAAGGCCCGAGCCCCCACAAATGGGACTGGTCAGGGATCGTGGTGGAGTCGCCGGGCCACGACCAGTATCGGGTCAGGGTTGACGGTTCGGGACGTCTGACACTGAGCAACCGGCGGTTCCTCCGTGCCTACACGCCGGCCACACCCTACGCCCGTGAGCAGTCGGCTGCGCCGTCGCCCACTGCCCTGGGACATCAGCCCCCACCTATCCACCCAGGATGGGCGACGCCCCAGGGGATTGCTCAGCGGCCGGCTGTTGGACCCCGCTACTCGGCTATGGGCGCTTCCCCACCGGCGCCTGCTGGTGAGGCGTCCTCTGACCTCACCGTTCCTATGGGTGCCTTCCTGGGCGCACCGTTCCCGGTGCCGCAGTCGCCGCCGACGCTGCCGACGCTGCCCCAGCCTACTCGGCCGGGCCGCGTGAGGAGGCCGCCTGCACGTTACGAGCCCGAGTCCGGCAGCTGGATACGGGATTTAGACCGTTAATCTATTCCGGCCCATAGCTTTCCGGTCTGGGGGGGATGAAGAGTTTATCGCCGGCCACTAGAGGGCAGCGTCACTGCTGTCGCTGTCCGGATATGCCGTGCTCTGACCTGGTAGTGCCGAGCAGCCATTTTAGTTCAAACATTGTTCATTCACTCCGCCTCGAGTTGAGACGTTCATCCACTCATTCATGTAAGATTGTTTCCACTATTGTTTGGTGTGTCTATACTCTGTGTCGTTGTATATATTTGTATTGATCATGACATGCATGGATGTAGTACTTTGTCAGCTTATCTTGCTGCATTGCTCTGTTTCAGGGTGTCGTCATCCTTGTCATTAAACTACCGAAACTGACATTGATGAGTGTGTTTCTTCAATGTATAACAAGTACATTTAACAGGTGATTTAAGGAAACATCTAAAAATCGAGAAAATAGACTAGAGGGTTAAACCTTATGAGCACAGGTTTTAAAACTCAAAGACATTAAACTGAGATTTCCTCCAAAGCTTATTCTACTGTATTAGGGGTCAAAGCACTTTTATCACCAGCCTTCTCAATAATCTTATTCCTCTGTTCCTACCATTCAAAGTGATGCTGATTACCTTCCCCTGATAATATGTGAGGCTGTTGCTGCCAGCTGCTGGCTGATGTGTCGCGTTGCTGCTTCCCTCCATCACTGATGGGTGTGGTGGGGAGGAAACAACAGGAAGCTCTTACACTGTATTCAAGTGTAAGAGAAACCGAATATTTCACAAGCTTATTCTCTTGTTTTACATAGTCTCACAAATCCAAAACAGTCGGTGTGGTATCTTACCTTATGTTATTATTACATGTTATTGCATTTGTCCAGCAGGGGGCAAACTTACTCTTGGTACTAAAATAGCCTGTTGTATATGTTCCTATGAGGAAGTCCGAGGAAGCATGTTGCAAAAGTAAAAACAGATAAACCTCCTCCGATGTTGTGGTCACAAGATACAACATATTTTTGGTGACGAGGATCAAGAAGAGGAAAGATAAGGATCAAGACGGGATCGAAGAGGACATGCCGAACGGACTGGTTAGCACCTTACATGCAGGTGTGGCTCGTTAGCGGCAGCTAGCTCAAAGGATTAGCAAAGTCTACGGGAGGAGGAGAGGATTCATTGACACTGTTGTGTCCCGTCAAAAGTGTTAAGTCCAGTCATATTTCAGTTTAATCATTTTCTGTCTTGTCTCCTACTTCCTATCCTGGTGTGTCTCTCCCAGAGATGTTCACAAGTCTTTCTTTGCAAGTCCAAGTCAAGTCTCAAGTCTTTGGTCACGAGTCCAAGTCAAGTCTCAAGTCTTTGTGGGGTGAGACTTGATCAAGTCTCAAGTCTTTGGTCACGAGTCCAAGTCAAGTCTCAAGTCTCTAAAAAATAAAAGTCTCATGTCTCTTCTGGTTGTAATAAGCCTTCTATTGTCTGCTGCTATCCAGTCTGTTAAGAATACTGCACAGCTATATCTAAGACATTCAAAGCATTTACTGTATTATTATCACTCCTATATCTATTAGCATACAGTATCAGTACTGATTAGTTGTTTGTTATATGATCACTTTAAACAGGCTATTGCAATGCAATATGAGGAAAAACATCACACTTTAGCTAAATGCAAACAACTTATAAGCAAAACACTTCAGAATCAGAAATCAGTATCACAAATACTTTATTAATCCCCCGCAGGGAAACTGTGTTAAAAGTAGACATTTGTTCTGTGCCATTTGCAACTAAAAAACTATTGCTGCAATATTATCTGAAATATACTGAACTGGTGATATTAAAACATGACCTGTTCCAAAAGAGATATCTACCATTAACACCATTTACCAGCCAAATGCTGGTAAATCATGCAAGTGGCTGGTTCTGTATGTTGCACGCACCAGCCAAAAATAACAATGGCAATCTATTGAGTGGCTGGTAAAATTTCAACATTCACTAGGCTAGCCATTTGGCCAGTGGACAAAAATGTTAAAATGTGACCTCTGCAACCGTATTGTTTAATTACACTGGGTCTCTAATGACATCTTTTAAGTCTACTATAAATAAACATATTCCTCTATCCTCTCACTCAAACCCAGTGTAATGGTAACCTGATAAACCTGTAACATTAACGTTACGTGGTCAACAATAAACCTGTAACCTGCCTATAAACCGACAGATGTATTTATGTATGTAACTATGTATTTTTCTACGTTTAACGTGAGCCAGTAGATGGTGGCAGCGGAACGTAATGATTAACGTTACCGACCTTTTTTATGTCATGTCAAGAGTTGGATGTCAACGCCACTCAACGCAAACAAGTGTGACAAGCAAACATTCACTCATCTTTTCAAATAATCAGTTACAAAGCTAGTAGCAAGCTAAGTTAACATTACATAGCTGATGCTGAGCTAAACATGTTTGCTAACCGTCCATATGCGTTAATGTGACTGACCTCTCCGGGTGAGTTTTCAAGTGCCTGATGAAATTTGACGTTGTTGCACCAGCATCCTTGATTTTAATATTGCAGACTTTGCAGTGTGCGCTCCTTTTGTTGGTGCCGCCGGCGTTTTGTTCGAAGTTTTTATAGTTGAACCTAATTACAAGCGGTACAGCTGCAGGTGTGCCGCCGGTCGCCATGGTGTTACCATGATGTTAATGTTAAAGGTGGGGTAGGTAAGTTTGAGAAACCGGCTCGAGATACACTTTTTGTTATATTCCATGGAATGCTCTTAACATCCCGATAGCTGGCCCGGCTAAAATAACTGGATGGCCTACCTGCCTGTCAGCCTCCCATCGGGGCACAAACTTATCTCGTGCCCTCATTGGTCATGTGCGCGTTCGTGTGTGTTGGAGGAGGGGCTCTGTGAGGAAGTGGCAGATTTTCTCCGGTTGTGTATTTTCAAATTCTAGCGATCTCGAGCCGGTTTCTCAAACTTACCTACCCCACCTTTAATACGCCAAAAATAGAAAACACAATGATTGTTCACGAGTCCCAAAACACGAGTCCAAGTCGAATCCGAAGTCTTTTGAGCAGGAGTCCAAGTCAAGTCTGAAGTCTCTGTGTGTGTGTCACACTCCTAGGTTTATGTCACGGGTTTAGTGTTGTTTGTCTGGTTATGGGTTTTGTCTTCCTCCTTGTGTTTATTGTCTGGTCCTTTTCCCTGTGTTTTTCCTCCCGTCGTTAGTTCCCTGGTGTGTCTAAGGGTCTGATTGTGTTCACCTGTTGTCCTTGTGTTTCTCCTCCCCTGCCCAGCTGTTTCTCGTCCCGTGATTACCCCGCCCTGTATTTAGTCTTGTCTCTTCCTGTGTTCAGTGTTGGTGCTTCTTTCGTATGTGACTGAGTTCACCGGTGAGTGTTCTGTTTTGTCTGTTAACTTAGTTATCCTTGAAATAAAGGTTTGTTCACGGTAATCTGCATTTGGGTCCTGCTTGCTGCACACACCCTGACAGTGTGCGACTTAAGTGCGACTCGAGTCCGAGTCACACACTCGAGTCCCCATCTCTGGTGTCTCCCGCCCTCATCAGCGTCAGATTCTGATTCTGATCTCTGATTGTTTTCCACCTGTGCCCAGTTACCTTTTGTTTATAGTCCCCAGCTTCCCTTTGTTCTTTGTTCTTTGTCAGTTCGTCTTGTCCTGTCCTCATGCCAGAACTCTGCTCATCCACGATTGCTTATCTTGTCACTTGCCTAATTTATGCTCCTGAAACTTTTTCGTAAGTTTCTGTCCTCACGTTGTGAGCGATTTATGTTATGCCTATTTGAAGCCTTTTTTGTCGCCTCGATTAAGAGTGTTGTTTTTCTTTTTGTAAACCCTTTTTTGGCAAATAAAGTATATTAATTATACTTTACCTCTGGCTCCCGGGTCGTGCATTTGAGTCCTTATTTCCTTGTGTATCCAAGTTCGACACACAATGGCAACAATTGGCACGCTGGCACCTTTTGATGCAAAAAATCAGAAGTGGGAAGAATACTGTGAGGTATTGGAACAGTTTTTTTGAGGCTAATGAAATTGATGATGTAGACAGACAAAGAGCCATATTAATAAGTGTTGTTGGATCATCAACATACAGCCTTATGAGAAATCTCCTCAGTCCGGATAAGCCCAAGGATAAAACTTACCAGCAACTTGTGCAGCTGCTAAAAAATCACTTTGACCCAAAGTCTAGTGAAATTGTGCAAAGGTACGTTTGACTCCCGCAACCGTGAGCCCAATGAGTCAGTAATGGAATACGTGGCTGAGCTGCATCGGTTAGCGCAGGATTGCAACTATGGTAACACTTTGCAGCAGAGATTCAGAGACAGCATCGTCTGTGGAATAAATGCTGATCGGATTCAGAGACGACTCTTATCAGAAGCGGATTTAACATTTGGAAAAGCATTGTCAATTGCTGTGGCGTCAGAGACTGCGAATAAAAAAGCAAAGGAGATACAAAGCCAAGGGGCCACAGCTAAATGCTTCAAAATAGATAAAAAGCCACAGGAGGCTTATGCACACAGAGAACCTACAAAAGAGTGTTACAGATGCAAGGGAACCAAAAATCCAAGCATGAAGCAGCAGACTGTAAGTTTAAACAAGAGAAATGTCATGCATGTGGTAAAATAGGGCACATTGCCAGAGCTTGTCGTAGTAGATCTACACCAGGGGTCTCCAACCTTTCTCCATCTGAGAGCTACTTTGAAAAAATGAAAGTGGCCAAGAGCTACTTGCATCGCATCACTTCCATTTATTCACATAGCCCTCATCAGTTGAATTAAGCTACTTTTGTACACGTGTGAAATCAATACCCAAAGCTTATCAAAAATCTTAACTTCACATCAAGGTCCAAGAAAACGAAAATGTCTCACATATTATTATGGCCCACATAGTAATCACTGAAGATTCACATACATGTCCAAGAAAAAAAGAAAATATTTTCACTTCTTATTTTGGCCCACATAGTAAATACATCGCCTTAATCACCACCGTACAAACATCTTATGGCACATATATAAAATAAGTGCATTCACTCTTTTTTACAGTTAGTGAGATGAATGGCGCTGCATGGAGTCCACCATACAGGTGTATGCTGGACCCACTTAGGTTCACTATAATAGAGTCATTTAAATGTTCATCAGTCGGTCTTGTTCTGTATTTAGATTTAATTCATGTCAGAAAAAGCTGCTTCACAAAGGTGTCTAGAGCCAAATAAAGCAGACATGTTCAGTGCTGCTTGGTGAATGTTCTTATAGTTTTCTGGGACTACAAGGCTCCAGAAATGTTGTGAGTTTTGCTGAGACTTAAGCTGAACATTATTTTGGAGATCTCCACAGGATTGACACTGAACAGTTCAGCCATCTTTTTCTTCTTCTTCTTCGTGTTGATATGAAATTATAAACCAAAATAAATTAATTGTATAGGTCTAGCCTCCCTATATCTGTGTGTGAAATTGTTCCATCCTCAAAAACAAAAAACAAATGCTTCTGCAGTCTAGCTGCAGCTTCTAGCAACGGTCTTCTGTTAAAAAAAAGGACACTGAATGTCTTGAATGAGGCATCACACACATGACTTAAGTCTGAACACAGCAGACAACAGGAGTATTTACAACAGCATTATAAAAACAAAAATAGTGCATGTGGGTGCACACTTATTCTCTGTCTTACTGTTACATAAATCCCATGAATGTATGAGAGTAAGTTAGCTTAATCATATCTCAATCAGTGATTAAGTGAATAATAAAGTTCTATCGGGTCACTATCAGCCTGTCACTCATTATTTTCAGGAGGGGGCGGGGTTTGGAGGAATGGAGAGGAGACGGTGATCGCGGAAGCTTTCCTCCTGCCTTCACAAACTTTACACAAGTATTTATCAACTGAAAATAGCAAGAGGACATTCATACTCTGCAATCCAAGACTTGATTAAATCCACCAAAAACCTGACATTACGATAACGAGTGTTTTTTCAAAAAACACAAATCCCTCCCTGTGTGTCTCTGAGCCACAGCGACAGGGCCTGATTCAGAGCGGGTCATTCTGCTGTTGGTTCTGGACAGGTGTTGCTGGAGAAAGCAGACTGCTCCGTGTGTGGTGTCGCTGTGCCACTGTCACGTCTGTTCCTTGATCTCTGCGTCACCGACCAATTTTATATTCGTGTGACAGAAACAATTCTAAAATAAAAAAACGTTATTGTCCGGCCGCGGCCGAAAAATCAAGAAGCAACCTTACTACGCTATAATCGATAATCGAGCGGCGAGCTACTGAAAAGCTGCCCGCGAGCTACCGGTAGCTCGCGATCGACGTGTTGGAGACCCCTGATCTACACAGAACGGAAACAGCAACAAAAATGCAGAGCCAAAGAGAGAAAGGAGGCAAACCGCATATCACGTTCTCATACAGTACAAGAGCAACAGAGCCAAAGTGATAGCTCAGAAGAAGATACATTCACACTGAATAAGATGAGGTTCAGATTGGGACGCATTAGTGAAGTGCACCTGAGACGAGTAGACCCGTACATGGTGGAAATGAAGCTGAATAGTAAGTTGGTTAACTTTGAGATAGACACTGGTTGCAGTCTCACAATAATGAATGAACAGACATTTCAAAGACTATGGAAAGACACAAAAAGTCGATGTTTGAGACCAACCAAAATCCACATCAAGTCGTCTTATACAGGTGACCCTGTTAATGTGGTCGGAGCTGCCATTGTTAAAGTGAAATACAAACATCAAAAGCAGTACCTGCCCCTCATTGTCGAGAGCACCGGGCTCTCTGTGGACTGTTGTCGGCTCTTACAAGCGGCGTAGACGGCGGAGGGAGAGGAAACAGAAGCGGGGGTGCCGAGCTGGTCTGCTAACCAGGCTAAGGAAACTGCCTAACAAACTCCCGCTCCCGAGCCTCTTTCTGGCCAACGTCAGATCCATCGTACCTAAAATAAACGAGCTGGAGTGTGATGATTATGACTGAAACCTGGCTTCACCCCGGGATACCGGACGCTGCTGTGCAGCTAGTGGGGCGCACTATCCACCGTCAGGACCGCAACAGTGAGTCGGGTAAGCGCAAAGGAGGAGGACTTTGTGTTTACATAAACAATGACTGGTGTTCACAGAGCCGAACTGTAGACAGTGCTCCCCTTACATCGAAGCTCTGACGGTCATATGCCGGCCTCACCTCCCTAGAGAGCTAACTAACTATCACAGCTGTTTATATACCTCCAGACGCTAATACTAGCTTAGCCCTCACCCACCTCCATACTGCCATTAGCAAACTGCAGCAGGCTCACCCTGATGGAGTACACATTGTCGCTGGTGATTTTAACCGGGCATCCTTAAAGACTGTTCTTCCAAAATTCAGACAATATGTGAAAAGTGCCACCAGAGAGAGAAACTGAGGTTACCTACTGTAACCCCAGCTTCTATGAGTAAATGGCGCAGCCCTCTAAGGCTATCGCTATTGGGTAATCCCCCTGCGCCCCCGCGCAGCACTGAAACACTTGTAGTCCACGCCCACCCGCAAGGTGGGCCCCACCCTCGAGCTTCCTTCCGGTATAAATAGGAAGGAGGCCCGGCAATCTGCTCCCATACAAAATAACTTTTCATCAGCTATTCGTAGAGCCCCGCACTTAGAGGGCTGCGTCATTTACTCAGAGAAGCTGGGGTTACAGTAGGTAACCTCAGTTCTATTTCGTATATGGCTTCGCCCTCTAAGGCTATCGCTATTGGGTTAAGGGCGAAGCATGATGTAGTCTGCGCCCCACTGGGTCCGCCCGGCACTAGAAGCACAGACACACCTGCTCAATAACACCCCCCTGCCTGTTGTGCCATACGTAATGGCGCATCACCGTCCCTGGAACATAGCAAAACATGCCTATCTTCCCTGACGGGGTGAAGGCTGGGAACAATACATACCAGCCGCTGTGAGAAAGTAGAGACGAAGGTCCCACCTTGTCCAGCGATCATAGAGGGGGAACAGCCGCTCTCTGCGTGTCAGACAGGTAGGAGAGCGCCCAGCTGGATCCCTGACGTCACTCACTCTGACCAGGCACTCCGTACAAAGTGTGTCAGAGGAAAAAGGAACATCCCTCCTATAAGAGGGAAAAAGGGCCGCTCTCCGCGTGCCGAGAGGCAGGAGAGAGGCGCACAGCTAGCTCCCTGCCGTCACTCACTCTGACAGGACACCCAGTACATGGTGCGTCAGAGAGGAATGGGAGACATCTCTCAAATAAAAATGAGTAAATGAACAGGGGGAAGACCAAGATGCAGCCGTGCAAATATCTTCCACTGACATTCCTCCGTGCAAAGACGTGGAGGAGGAAATTCCTCTGGTGGAGTGCGCCTTGATATTCTCCGGGGGCTCCACCCCAGAGGAGACATATGCCTGCGACACAGCCTCACACAGCCAGTGTGACAGCCGTTGTGCAGATAGAGGTTGCCCGATCGAGCGCTCTCTATAATGCACAAACAGGCGCTGAGAACGGCACCAGGCCGCCGTGCGCGCCACATAGCAGGACAGCGCGCGCACCGGACAGAGGAGATGAGATGTGGCTTCTTCCTCCAATTTATGAGGAGGTGGAAAAAACCCATTCAGGGTGATCACTCTTGACCTAAAGGAGCTTGTGATGACCTTTGGCATAAAGGCTGGGTTAGGGCGTAGCACAGCCAAACTGCCATCCCCTTGGATCCGGAGGCATGATGGAGCCACAGAGAGAGCGGATAAATCACTCACCCTTTTCGCTGATGTTAGAGCCAAAAGCAGTACTACTTTGGCTGATAACATTTTAAGGGGAACATGCTCTAAAGGTTCAAATGGGGCTTTGCTTACTGCTCGTAACACCAAAGCCAAATCCCACTGAGGCGCCAGTGCGCGTGATACCGGTCTGAGTCTTCGTACTCCTCGCAGAAAACGTTTCGTCAGGGGGTGACTGAAAACGTCCCTGCTCCGAAACCCACGTGACAAGATGATATGGCAGCCGCATATACCTTGATTGTGTTGAAAGCCAAATTATTGTCCAACAACAGCTGGAGGAATGACAGCACGTGAGGCAGGGGGCACGTAATGGGGTCCAGGCTTCTTTCTACACACCAACGCTGGAACGCTGCCCACTTGGCTGTGTAGGACGCTCTGGTAGACGCGGCCCTGACTCCCTGAATGGTACATACAACATCTTGAGAGAGACCCAACCTCTCTAAGTGTTCCCGTTCAGGGGTGTTGCGGCAGAAGATGGTTTTTACAACCCACCTCTGCGCAGCGTGTCGTTTTGGCGAGCTGCTTGAAATCATAACAGTAGGGAAAATCAGAAAACACCAGGATACCAGTTAAACAATAATCTGTTTTAATTATAAAAGGCAATAATACAATGCAATACAAATCAATATAATTAGGAGCGCCCCTGCTCTAGTTTCTCGTGCTGGTGGGATTCTTCGGTCTTCGCAGCAGGAGGAAAAAGAGAATGAACTAAATTCAAACCCAACTTTTATACCCAAAAATCACCGGAGGAGCCAAATATTCCTGACAACTCTAAAATTTGGAATATGGCCAAAACACAGATTTTGTCTGCGCTCACCTGGTATTTATAGAGCTCTGTTTTTAGTTGTCAGAAAGTATTTCGAGGTGTCGTCCCTGGACTTCCTCGTCCGCTGGCTGCTGATGTGATTTCCTCTGAACTCCCACTCGCTGACGTCGGGTCACCACTTGTTGCGGCAGAAGATGGTTTTTACAACCCACTACCCAAAAATCACCGGAGGAGCCGAGTCAGTCTATCTCATTGGAAGATGTAAAAGATGACTTTTCTTAGCGAATCAGCGCGAGCCAGCCAGGATAATAAACAAGTGTCTCTGAGATGGTAATAAAATGTATCTGGCGTCCGTTATCTCACTTTCCTGCATAGACTTTCACACACACACTTTCCTGCACATTCCAGAGGCCTGAGCTGTATCCCTTTGTTCACAAAGATAATACATATTAATACTCTCATATGAATACAAAGTAATCAAACACACACATATACTATTCAAGATATGTTGACTTCCCTGAAACATGACATACTGGAGATCTTAAGCAGAAGGAACTCTCATCCAACTCTCACCCTGCCATCTATACCTCCCCCACAGAGCAATAAAACCTCAAGCACCCCAGAATGTTTGAGCAAGTTTTAGTCCTCACATTTATGAAAGGATAAAACAGAGAAATCAAGACAAAACACAAACACAGGTATTGTTTAAACAGTATTCACTTAACTGCTACTATTGATAATTTCCAGAGAAACTCAAGGGGCCTCTTTTAATATCTGGAAGTTGCAACAAGACTTTCTGCCATTTCAAATGTAACACACTTCCCAAATATCAGATGATAATAATCTGCAATCCCCCTTTTGGTCTCTCTATAAAGAGACCAACTTACACAAGGCACTTGAAACATAACTACTGTCATTCCTTTCCACTGTGTCTGTCAGAAACTGAGACCCAAAGTACTTGAAATCTTTGGGAACAGAACACCACTTTCCATGGCAGTGAAGGAACCATGAGAGGGCAACCTGAGAGCTAGAAAGCAGTCTCCTTGTGTGGTGAATCCTCAGCCCCCCCCCCCCCCCCTCTGATAGGGAGGGGGAGATGCAGCTTTCCCTTCACTGGTGGAACTGATCAGAGAGAAGTAGACTCCTCTGCTGCCTCGACAAGTCCCCCAGCCCGCTGACAGCCGCTTCCTAGTCGTCTGCTGTAAGGATGTCCTCGAGGTCATTGTCGTCCAGTTCACTGATGGCTGCTTCCGAGTCGACCTCCTCTGCGAGGGCCACGTCCGTCCTGATGTCGTCCACGGTCCTAGCAGGTGGTTTCCCCGCCGCACACTGGCTCCCGTGGTACGAGCTGTCCCCCTTTCCTCCCAGGCGGACGGCATGAGAGATCCGCTGGGTCACTCGGTCGGGGCCGGAGAGCCTGGGGTTGAGCCACTTGGTCCTGATGACCTTCAGCCAGACGAACTCCGCTGTGTCAGCCTCCTGGGTCCCCCTTTGGCATCACCAACCTGTGTGGAGAAATCTGATACAAATCCCTCAAGCCTACGCTCAGGGCTGCGGGGCCCTCCGCTGTTTGACCCACCACTGCGTAGGCCGCTTGGAGCCTGTTGGTGGGGTGTCTTAAAACAACAGACGTCTGTGAACAGGTTTTCTAAATTAATTGTAGACCTCCTGTCTGCCAGTGCAGCTTCAGAATCTTAATACTTGGATAAAAATACTAAAAATAAAACCCCCACATCTCTAGGTGAACTAAATAACATATTTCAATAGCTCTGAATTTCTGACAAGCATCTGTGTTTATTTTTAAATGAAATCCCTGAGATCCTATTTAATATCTAAATATAATATGAACTGCTAATGTTTCTGGTAAAGAAACACACTAATGTTATGGATTCAAAAACAACCAAAATCATGATGCTGACAAAGTGAATGATTTCCTGGTGATACTGCTTCTACCGGTCAGTGCTGAGATATTATCAAGCTGAAAAAATGAATACAGAATTCCAACAAACTGTCATCAAATGTCTTTCTATTATGAATTTAGATTAAATGTATATCCCCATAATGACCTAAACAATAAAGTCTATGGCTTTTACTTCTTTACCAGGCTAGTTACATGATGCTGTCTAAATTAAATTAAGTCTCATTACATTACTATGTTTTAGCTTTAACTGTAATATGTTCTTTCTACATTTCAAACCTTAGTTACTTTAATACCTGTTGAAACATTACTCACCGGTCAACTTACAGTAGCCCCTTGGCCACTGATTCTGCATCTGTGTTACCTGTTATAACTCAATCAATATTAGAAACATGTCAACATTCATCAAACAGTATCTTATCCCCAGATATGGAGCAGGTCCATTCTAAAACTGTCAATCAATGGTCAGATTGAACAATTGAGTTGGGGCAGCAGGTTCCTTTCAGTCCCTAAATGAAAAATGTACATTGTGAATTTTACACTCCCCCTTTTTACACATGAACCTCATGTGTAACCATGGATTATAAGAAAATACCAAACATTTTCCCAAATGTACATCCATCATTTCCACAGTAAACACTTCAGTGAAATGAAGTGTTGCTCTCCATCCTTCAGTCCTAAAAGAAACAGAATCTTCATGTTTTAGTTTGAGTTTCTCATTTTGCAAACTGCCACCTCCTGTGGGAGTAAAATATCATTAAGTGGATTAGAAACGGGTA
This sequence comes from Pogonophryne albipinna, assembly GCA_028583405.1. Lineage (NCBI taxonomy): Eukaryota > Metazoa > Chordata > Actinopteri > Perciformes > Artedidraconidae > Pogonophryne > Pogonophryne albipinna. Next base: position 1,931,450 of record CM053246.1, read on the forward strand.
ATAATATGTTAGTCCAAAAGCATGCTTGGTTAGTTATTGTTTTAGAATCATGCAGTTACACTGATCACATGCCGGCATTAATTTAATCGTTTATTTGATGAGGGACAATGCACATTAATGAACACTTTAGACAGGTTATGTTTCCAGTGTAAATATGCCGGATTATAGCTTTGAGCTAATTTCCATCCATTCATTCACACTCACACCGTCTGTCAGGTTGTAAAGTCTTGGTCTGGTCAGAGTCACCCCAGAGTCAGTCATTGACAGTGCCTTCTCAAGTTACACTGTCGGTCAGGGTCAAAGGTCAGTTGGTCTCAGTCTTTTTGGCCATGTGTCGTGCTCTGCAGAGACTTTGATATTTCAGCATAGGCCAGTATCCTTTGTCTACAAAAATCTCATCATATATGGAGCGCCATCATTAATTAATTCACGATTACAACTATAATTTTCCAGATATCTCTAACTTTTCATCGGAACAGCTGTTCCCCACATTCCCTGAAAAGTGTTAGCCAAAAAATGTCACTTCCTCATAGTACTACTACTGCAGTTCATTTACACCTAATTAGTATTAAAATGTCTAATAGATCTATTTCAGAAACTTGTGCACTTAACTATTATCTTGTGTCAAAACATTACTTGGATCTGTGTAGCTCTGCATTTCATAGCTCATTATACCCATTTATCTTCAATTCTGGTATACTTAAAAACAATGTTAAATTCTTTAGCAGTGTGTGGAACCTTGGGTGTCCGAACATGCAACAATTACTCCCTCCTTTATCAAGGATTTAAAAACAGAAGTCATTTCATATTTCCATCTTAAAGCCCTCCTATGGTAATCACTATGGCACAATGGTGAAATCAATAATGTATAGATTGGAATACTATATATGGCTTGGCACTAGCTCTCCCTTTAACCTTATCCATTCAAATAAAGGTTTGTCTTATAGAGCGGTTCCTAAAACTATCCCTTTAATGGTGTTCAACATTGTAACAACTAAGATCACTACTTTATTCACAAGTGAATAAAAATCTCTTTTAGAATGATTTGTTAACATGATGAAAAGATTGAAGAATAAGGTTATATAATGTCATGTATCCCCCTTTATCCCTCAGTGTGTTTTAGGATGATTCTCATTTTACTTTAATAGTTTCGTCTTTACTGCTATTTTTAATTTACCAATTGATTAATTCATGGTTAATACAACTTTTTATCTTCACTTATTCATCAAGTCAATTCAAGTTCTTTAAATGTGCGCTTATAAGTGTGTTTATGTGTAAACTCACTCATTCCCATTGATTCCCTTCTCCTCTCCTCTGGTTTATCTCAAGCCGTGATCCCTGGCCACCTCACATTCTCGACCAACTCCTCTGATTCTGACTCCTCCCCCTTTGTCCATCAGCTGTCACTCTTTGAGGCAGCCCTCTGCCCAGCTACATCTGCAGCCCCCATCATGCCACTGTTGTTGCACTGCTTTGCACTTCATCTCCTCCTTCACAGTCTCTCTGCTGCTTTATGGAGGGCGGATTCTGCTCTCATGTCCCACACTTTGCTCTTGTTTGAGGGACTGATAGATCTCTGCCTGTCAGCAAGCTGTTTGGTTCTGGATGCCACAGGTGGAGATAGTTCTGGATGCAGTTCTTATTGTTGTTGTTGGTTCAGCTCTGGTTCTCTGTCTGGTCTATTGAGAAGGAGGAGTCTCCTGTTGGGTTAGGCCTTTGATTGCTCAAGCGGATCGGGGTCTTAGCCGTCTGACATGCAGAGAGAGAGAGTCCAGGTCTCGGGACGCATTACCTATAGAAATTCTAGCACACTGAGGTTAAATAAATCCAACCCTTTCCACTCCGTCTCTTTCTAATCATACTATCTGTCTTAGTAGTTAAATGCCATCCAAACAACACAATTAATGTCTACTAATGATATTACATAAACTCCCTCTAATAATCGTTTCATCCATTGTGACATATTTACCCAAACTAAGTTTTTCAACACCCACATGTTTCCAGCATCGCATATTCCACACACTATGAAAGAACTCCGTCCGCATTCAAAAATCCCACTGCTATCTAGCAACAATTGTAAAGTTGCAGAGCACACTAATCAGATCACAGTAATGTAATTTGACCCAAGTGTAGGCCTATTTCCTTCCTAAAAATGTTAGCAAACACCAAACTCCATCTACAACATTTATAGATAAATTGATTTAGCAAAATGAAATCTTATGTAATTCAAAATGTGACAAAAGAACAATGATTTGTCTTACACAAGATTGTGGTCTAACAGAATGACTCTTGACCTCATGTGGCCTGAAGAACAAAAGGAGCTCTTAACATTAACACAGTGGACTCTCAGAGATGAGATCTAGCCATAAGGTGGCTGACTTTAAAATGAACTGTGACAAAGAAACCACATGTGTGTGGGTACATTATAGTTTTATAAATATAACTCAAAACAACACTACATTAAAATAATAACAATTCAAATGAGCCATGGTGAAAAGCATGAAAAACAAAACAACTTAATCTACTCTCCTTGTTCGTGTACATCTTTACTCCAACTATTTCACCATCTAGTATGCCAACTTGCTGGCCAACCAGCTTAGCAGTATAGCACTGGCCTCATGTGAGTGGGGGAAGGGGTGGGGATCACTCAACACATGTGCAGATATAAACCACACTGCTTGGAGACTGAGTTCAATAAAAACTAAACCATACGACTTGTAGTCTGGCTTCAATAAAAATGTAACACCTCATATCCTATCATTTGATCATATTTCCTTGTCTCTCTCTGTGTCTCTCTCTGTCTCTCTCTCTGTCTCTCTCTCTGTCTCTCTCTCTTCTACATCCCTCTCTCATCCTTATCTCCCTCTTTCTTTTCTCACTTTCCCCTGTCCTTCTTTTCCCACTTTCCCATCTCTTTCTTCTGTCACTTCTGTTAGATATGAAATAAAACATACGAGTCCATGTAAGCATGGCATAGATCATAATCCATTACTCGAGAAGACTCAGTATCACCTCTGTGTTTTAACATTTAACAGCTTCTCTCTGACTGACAAACTTACAAAACCTTCTGTTTACTTTCTACTCTTTCTTCACAAACTTAAAAACACAATTGTGGTGAATTGTTTGCGTTTTCAGTTTCCTATCTACATTAACCTCTTAAGCCCTGAGCCTGTTTTTCAGGTTTCAGGCTCGAAAATGCCACTAACACAACAACGACTATATCTTCACTTCTAAAAGGGGTAAATTAATCATCTTTTCTCTCAAAGCAAGGTTACATCTGTGAGTTGGATGTAGAAGTGTCAGAATCAATATAGATGTTTTTATTTTAAAGTAAATTCAGATGGAACATAGTAAAAACATGTAAATTCTAATGTCCGCCTAAAAAATACCCATTACTTATAGTAAAAACCACCCTTGAATGATGGGTTAGTAGACTAAAAGCTTTAGGAATCCAAACTATAACATATAATAAGTACCCTGTACCAAGATTGATGCAAAACAAGTTAAATTTGACCTTTTTAGAGAGGTTTAGAAAAATAAAGTCCAGGCGGACTCACCTCTGGGTAATTTGGGAACCATCAGTTCCATTTGAACTTTTTCACTGTAAAAATCATTTTATTACTTTGAATTTTCACTATAGGTATTCATTCCATCCAAATACAACTGTTGTGAAAAAAATAAAAAATAAAAATAAAATATAAGAACATACTCTGTTATCCTCTTAGGCAAGGCAAGTTTATTTATATAGCACTTATAGGCCCCACGGACCGAAATCGCGTCATTTGCAGGAAACAACGTCTAAGGAACCTTACTATTTAATAAACTATGAATATTTTATATCCATATAACGGGAAAAAACTCATTTAACTGATCTTTTTAGTTTATTTTTTCAAAAAAAACACAATGCTAACAGTGAGCATCTGAATTAGCCCCGAGCGAAAAATGCTAACCTATTACTGCACCGAAAATCACTCCTAGCTCCCTTATTACTTATCCTAGCTCCCTTATTACTTATCCTAGCTGCACATCCAACACATCGTTTTTGATCGTAAAGACACAGAATCTAACGGTGCCCACCTCAACACTGAAAGATACAAACTTGCGACGTTATCAACAAAAACGTACATCAAAACAAGTGGAGTTAGGTACTAGCATGCGCTAGGCTAATGGCTTACCTTCGTCTTTGCCTGGTCTAAACTGGTCTTCAATGGCATTAAAACGATAAAAACGATGATGTAGTTAATCCATAGGTTAATATCCAATGTGGCTGTGTCCCCTTTGAAATGTTCTGATAATCTATAAGCAATAAAACTGCAATTCCGTTATCTGCTGTCCGCTCTGTCCTCCGTGCGCTCTGTGTCCTATTGTAATGCCTGTTGTTAGGTAGTAAACAATAAATGAAGTCAGCTGCGTAATGTACGTAAACTGGCTGGCATTCTTTATACTTTACGCAGGACCATATCTCTGGAACCCATTGGTCGATTCGTGTGATTTACACCTTTTTCTTAACCATCAGAACCAATAGAATCGATGGGCAGTTCCCAAATCAACGTAAATATTACCATAGCGGACGTAATAGAGAAACGGACAAAGCATATCTAAAAGTGCACGTCTGGACGGCGAAACTTTATACCCAGTATATTGCCATAAATATGATGAAGGATTATCAGTCAAAATTTCTACGTGACACAAAGACATTGGATTAACCTTGAGCGGCGTTTTTATTCCGGTGAACACAACTTTTGATCACAAATCAAAAAAGGTAAGACGAAATTATTGTAATATTTTTGAAACCGGATGTTGTTTACTTTCTCTTTTCTGGCTGATAGCTCCGCAATTCGGGGTCCTACAGTGATGATATTACATGTGTGGAATCTGTGGAGTCTCGGCTATAAATCGTATATCTTGTTTGTGCAGTTACGATAAGTAATAAGGGCATTTCTACCGTGAGTGCTGTGCAAATTCCGTTAGCATTACTTAGCATTTTTTCGCTCCATGCTAATTCAAAGGCTTGGTATTACTCTTGTGTTTCTTTTAGCTAAAAATGGTTCACATTGTCAGTTAGCTGAGTTTCTTAGCGTTAAAAGGGTATGGAACATTAATAGTTTCATAAATGTTAAGAAGCCCTGAGACATAGTCTCATAAAAAAACGGTGGGAGGGGTCCCCTGGGGGGACCCTCGGGCTTAAGAGGTTAAACAACCACCAACTCAGAGTCACTGTGGTATGATCAACACAACTCCTAAATAACATTACAATGTATATTTCTTACAGTGAGTTTGTTATTTAATGTTTAACAAATTATCCTCTTTTTATGTCTAATCTAGGTGGAATAATCCACTATCATATTTAATTTGAATCGAACCTTAACCTCTATGTACTTCATATACTCAGTAAATCTCTTTTTACTTTCCCTCAACGTTTCTGTATGTAATTAAATTCCTCTGAAATATAATTAAGTACAATTCTCAGTTAATGACAAATACCACGAAATTCACAATGCAATGCAATAGTAACAATCAGTTCTCAAAACTTCTCATAAAAACCACAATGTGACGTAACTGTATCCCTCAATGCTAAAAACAACAAATTATAGTATCTTATTTATTTCAATATCTACCACCTCAAATCACACATTGATCCATTAATTTTCAATGTTATTCACTCCAACTTCAGATCAGTCGTTGATCTTTCACTCCTTGCTTTAAATTCAACGCTCAGCAGCCAGCAATTAGAGCAGAAATGTGGAGAAAGGGGGGCTTTCTTAAACCCATGGTATTCTACCATTATGACTTCGCATTTCTTTATCTGACTTAGGCCATTATATGTTCAATAATATATTCTATTTATTCAAAAGCACATAAATATATCCTCCACGCTGTCTGTTCAGCTTTTAAGATGCGATATTTCTTTCAACAGAACGGGCGTTAACCCCACAGAACAAAGGATGTCGAGATTCCGGTCATTTCAAAATGGCTTTTTGAAATTTGCGTATCTCCCCTTGGATTCAACATATAACGCACCTCCAGCTTCTACAAGCCTTGGATTTGTTATTCAGTTTTGTCATGGATGGAAACTCGATATTCCACTTGACTTCCACCAGCAAGTACAGCCTGTGTGGACTCAATACCAATCACTTAAGCTAGGGACGTTTTGACCTTTCAGCCGTGCGGGACTCAATACCCCACGCGCTGATGTACAGCTGCTTCACTTTTATATTTATATAACTTGTATACTTATATAAAGATATGTATTGCAGTATCTTAGCGTGAAGACTATGACACTGGGAAATATTCCTGACAACTCTAAAATTTGGAATATGGCCAAAACACAGATTTTGTCTGCGCTCACCTGGTATTTATAGAGCTCTGTTTTTAGTTGTCAGAAAGTATTTCGAGGTGTCGTCCCTGGACTTCCTCGTCCGCTGGCTGCTGATGTGATTTCCTCTGAACTCCCACTCGCTGACGTCGGGTCACCACTTGTTGCGGCAGAAGATGGTTTTTACAACCCACTACCCAAAAATCACCGGAGGAGCCGAGTCAGTCTATCTCATTGGAAGATGTAAAAGATGACTTTTCTTAGCGAATCAGCGCGAGCCAGCCAGGATAATAAACAAGTGTCTCTGAGATGGTAATAAAATGTATCTGGCGTCCGTTATCTCACTTTCCTGCATAGACTTTCACACACACACTTTCCTGCACATTCCAGAGGCCTGAGCTGTATCCCTTTGTTCACAAAGATAATACATATTAATACTCTCATATGAATACAAAGTAATTAAACACACACATATACTATTCAAGATATGTTGACTTCCCTGAAACATGACATACTGGAGATCTTAAGCAGAAGGAACTCTCATCCAATCTCACCCTGCCATCTATACCTCCCCCACAGAGCAATAAAACCTCAAGCACCCCAGAATGTTTGAGCAAGTTTTAGTCCTCACATTTATGAAAGGATAAAACAGAGAAATCAATACAAAACACAAACACAGGTATTGTTTAAACAGTATTCACTTAACTGCTACTATTGATAATTTCCAGAGAAACTCAAGGGGCCTCTTTTAATATCTGGAAGTTGCAACAAGACTTTCTGCCATTTCAAATGTAACACACTTCCCAAATATCAGATGATAATAATCTGCAGGGGCCATGCCCATAAGTGCTGGCCTATCACTGGGTGACTGCTGATCGCTCCCTCCACCTGCGAGAGAGCGTCCCCGCGCCACGGAATTTCCCACGTCCTGCCTGACAGCGTACGCTGTAGGCATGGAAACCAGGAAGCGCCCGTGCGCTCCGGGGCAATTAGGATCACTGACAACCGCTCCTCCTGCACTCGGTCCAGGAACCGATGCGATATGAGCTGTACTGTCTGTAAAGCCACTTCCTCCCTGGAGCGAACCATCAGCAGCAGGTCGTCCAGGTAAAACAGTACTCTCATCCCTCCTCTGTGTAGCGGCTGCAGTGCCGTCTCTACACACTTTGAAAAGGTGCGAGGAGCCAGGGAATAACCGAACGGCAGACGGTTGTACTGGTACGATATTCCCTGGAATGAAAACCGCAGGAATTTCCTGTGTTGTGGGATGATGGGTACATGGAAGTATGCATCTTTCAGGTCTATCGAGGTGAACCAGTCTCCCTGGTGAACACACTCTAGCACCCTTTTGATCGTCAGCATGTGAAAAGGCCTTTTCATTATTGCCTTGTTGAAAGCTGACAGATCGAGGATGTCTCAATACCCCCGTCTTTTTCGGGATAAGAAATACCCCTGATTTTCTTCCCCTTGGGGAACCCTGGAAATAGCCTCTTTCAACAGGAGTTCCCGTAGCTCTGCTTGGAGCGCAAGACACTGTTCACGGGATGACAGGCGTGTCTCCTGTATCCCGTTGAACTGTGGGGGGGGTGGAGGCGAACTGCAGGGTGTACCCTCTGCTGATCAGCCTGCTCATCCATCTGTCCATCAGACACACGCGCTGCCACTCTGAGAAACACTCTGAGAGCGGGCGCACATGCTCGAGATGTGTTGTGGTCGTCATGACGACGAGCCACGCCAGAGCCCTCGCCGCCGCTGCCCGTGAGGCAACCCAAGGTGGGCCTAGAGCGAAAGGGCTGTGAGGAGGCCTCCACACGCTGCGTTTAAATCCGACTCTCATCATGAGGCGCGTACACGCTCAGAGGATGAGTGGAGGTGTGTGCAGTGACGTCCACACGAGGCGTTACCACGGCGCTCATGGGCTTATTGTGACCGTGTGTAGGTGGCGTATCTCGGACAGAGGAATGCCGCGAGCTCTGTGGTTTAATAACCGAAAAGTTATAACCACCAGGCCTCTGCAGCGAACCCTGCTGCCTACTAATCAACAGATTGGAGGCAGCTGGCGTAGTTACCGCGCTCTGCAGTTTATTAACCAATAGATTAAAACCTGCAGGCTTTTGTAACGAACCCTGCTGGCTATTAACCGATAGGTCATAGGCAGCTGGTTCACCCAGAGTGGGGGATATGTGAGACACATTTGAAACTGATGACTCAGACAAAAGATTGGGCAATGAGCTTTCTTCCTCTTTATTTCCTTCAAAATCCCCCCCAAACCGTCAAGGCCGGCTCTGTTTCCTCGTCGGCTCTCGTGGAGCAGACGACGAGCGGCAATACCTCGCTCCCCGTTGACCCCCCACTGGTGGGGGGGCGGAGGCGCGGGACGGTGTCCCTGCCGACGGACGTGTCTGACGCCTCGGCTGCGGTTGCTGTGGGCGTCTCTCCACCTGCCGCTGTGGCCGGGTTGGCCGCTGCTGCGGGCGCTGGTGCCGCTGAGGCTTCGCCGCAGGCTGGAGCCAGCCAACGTGCTGGCAGATATCGTCCGCCTGCTCCGCCGCCGCCTTCATGGACTCCACCATGGCTAGGAACTGGGGTCCAAAGAGCCCGTCCGGGCTGATCGGAGCGTCCAGCAAGACCTTCCTGGCTGGCTCTGTGACAGCCGCCTGTTGCAGCCAGAGGTGGCGCTGGATCTGCGTCATCCACGCAGCGATCCTCGCCTGGGAGACAGCCACGGATGCGCACAGCGTGAGTGCCGTGCTGGCCGCCTTGCCGATCTCCTCCGCCTCCTCTGGTGCCACGGTGGTGGATCGCTCCACCAGCGTAACCACCGAGTTGGACAGCAACGCAATGTTGTTTGCCGCCGCCGCCTGAAACGCACACTGGTGCGCCCGGTCAGCCTGGCGGCCGACATACTGGTCCTTGGGGGAGGCCAACGTAGGGCGCCGTCCGGCGATCAAGTTGGCCTGCCTAACCCCAAAGAACGCCGTCAGGCTCGGCTCCAGAGCGGGGGTGGTTGGGAAACCATCCTCCGTGAATCCCTCCACCTTAGTGAAGGGAACAAAGGTGGCCACCGGAGCCCTCAGGGTCCTCGGGTTCGCCGCCGCCCCCTCCTGGTACCTCCTAATGGCAGGGAAGCGCGGCCAGACCGGGTCACTCCTGCCCGTCTGAACCCGGGAAAAAACTCCGGCCATGTCGTCCAGAGCCACCCTCTCCCGTCCTATGTTAACGGGGAGACCTCTGCAGGCTCCCGCTTTGCCGATGATCTCTGGCAGCTCCAGCATGATGCCACCCAACGCCGGCAGCGCCGTGGCAACGGAGAAGGGGGCCGCGTGCTCGGCCGCCACATCCGCACCCCGCTCCGACTCTGTCTCCCCCGTCCGGGGGAGATAGGGGAGGGGAGAGCCGCATGGTGAGCCATGGAGGGAGACGGGGTAGGAGTCGTCCGACTCCTGCCCAGCACTCGGCTCTAGGGACATGCTGCCGTCCCTGTGCTCCTGGACGGGCCAATCGTCCTCCTCGGCCACAGCAGCTAGAGCGTCCGCTTTTCGCTTCCTGTCGGCTGATGGGAGGCACAATGCGAACAAGCGACCTGCTGGCTGAGAGCCGCGTCCGCGTGCTCTGGCCCCAGGCAGGATTCGCATATCGCGTATAGGTCATAGCTCATGATATAACCCGTTTTACATGAGGGACAATCACGGACGCAGTTGTTGCTCATGACTCAATTTCTGTGCTTCAGTAACTGTGCTGGTTTGCTGAAGAAAAGAGGGAGCAGATTGTCGGGCCTCCTTCCTATTTATACCGGAAGGAAGCCCGAGGGTGGGGCCCACCTTGCGGGTGGGCGTGGACTACAAGTGTTTCAGTGCTGCATGGGGGCGCAGGGGGATTACCCAATAGCGATAGCCTTAGAGGGCGAAGCCATATACGAAATAGAACATACTAGATCATGTTTACTGCAACATCAAGCAGGCATACAAAGCAGTGACACAGCCACATGTCGGCCAGTCAGACCATCTGTCACTGCATCTCATTCCAGCCTACACCTGGCCTGATGATGCCTTCTCTAGAACTATCTGAGATTTTCACCAGGATTTTCAATCTCTCCCTGACCCAAGCCATCATCCCATCATGCTTAAAATCAGCAATCATAATCCCCGCCCCCAAATCAACAGCAGCCAACAGCAGCCTAAATAACTTCAGGCCCATTGCCCTAACATCGGCGGTTATGAAATACTTTGAGCGGCTGGTCTCACATCACATCAAGGCCTGCCTCCCCCCAGCCTTCGATCCTCATCAGTTTGCCTTCAGGCCAAACCGCTCCACGGAGGATGCCATTGCCATAACCCTCCACACCACACTAAGCCACCTGGAACATCCAGGGAACTATGCTAGGCTTCTCTTCATTACACCTTCAACACCATCATCCCTGACATCCTCATCAATAAACTTCTTGACCTCCACCTGCCCCCCTCCACCTGTGCCTGGATAAAGGATTTCCTCACAAACAGACCACAATGTGTGAAACTGGGCTCCCATCTCTCTTCCACCCTAACACTCAGCACTGGCTCTCCCCAGGGCTGTGTGCTAAGTCCACTCCTGTATGCCTTATACACGCATGACTGCTCTCCCACCTACCCTTCAAACACCATCATTAAATATGCAGACGACAGCACCGTCATCGGGCTCGTCTCAGGAGGTGATGAGACAGCCTATAGAGAGGAGGTCCAGAAACTGACGGAGTGGTGCACGGTCAACAACCTACTGCTTAACTCAATAAAAACTAAATAAATCATCATCGATTTCAGGAGAACCAGCATAGACCACGCCCCCCTCTACATTAACGGGGACTAAAGGCCCAGCAGCGACTGTACTTCCTGAGACTGCTCAGAAAGAACCATCTGATGGTGACCTTCTATCGCTCTACAGTTGAGAGCGTCCTCACATACTGCATCTCTGCTTGGTATGCAGGGAGCTCGGCTGCCGACAGGAAAGCTCTGCAGAGGGTCATTAACACGGCCCAGAGGATTATTGGCTGCCCTCTGCCCTCCCTGGAAGACATCACCAGCTCTCGCTGCCTCAGGAGGACCAGTTCCATCCTGAAGGACTCATCCCACCAGCCCGTCATCTGTTCAACCTGCTGCCCTCGGCCCGGCGCTACCGTTCACTGAAAGCGCGCACCTCCAGATTCACAAACAGTTTCTTCCCATGGGCCATTAGGACATTAAACACACACAAATAACTCCCCATATCCCCACTGTGCAATAATCATGGTCTGTCGTATATGCTGTAATATTTATCATATATATTTTTATCATAATTCTATTTGATTCATTTATCTATTTATTTATTAATCCTGGTCATCTACATGACCATCCGAAGCTGTGTGCACTACTTGCTGGTCGTAACTTTCAGACCTTTTAATCTGTGTTTTAATATATCTGTTTTTAAAGCACTCGCTGGAGCAGTAACTATACATCTCGTTGTATTCTGTACAATGACAATAAAAGCTTTTGAATTTGAATTTGTAGTTAAAGGGGACGGCCCCAGCCTGCTGGGAAGAGGCTGGCTGGAGGAAAAAACATCTGAGATGGAAAGAAATCATGCTCAGACACAAAGCCCGAGTCCTGAAACACCGCAAGCAAGTACTGAGCAAACATGAAAATGTCTTCAAAGAGGAGCTTGGCACACTGAAAGGTATGAAAGCTACCATCCATGTAAAGGCTGATCCAGTCCCTTGTTTCTTCCATCTGAGGTCTGTCCCGTACGCCATGCGCACGAAAGAAGATGAAGAAATAGACACTCACTCCCAGGTTAAAAAGGGGACAGAATGAGAAGGAGTCAGGTGGACAGTTAAGGGTTTTTATTCCACTAAGAACACGTAGCTCAAAGGACCACAGACACGGCATGGTGTCGTCCTAAACGTGTCCGTTCATGCGGCCAGGACGTCCTCCCAGGACCCAGCCTACTGCAAGAGAGACCAGAACCAGGTTACCACATGCTTTTATTCAGTGACAGATTACCTGGCTTGGCAGTTATATTTAGAATCAAGAAATTCCACAAGTACTTTCACCATCTACACAGATCACAAGCACTGATCTCTCTTTTCAATGAAAAGAAACCCATTCCTGCCTATGAGTATCACATTGTGTACAAACCAGGAAAGAACAGCACTAATGCGGACGCATTAAGCAGACTGCCGCTGTCGGAAGATGTGCGAGAGAGTGAGACCGAAGAACAAGTGCTCATGATTGATCTTCTGGATGACACACTCGTGGACACAGCCAAAATAAAACACTGGACAGCTAAGGATGTAATATAGCAACACAGTCTCACTGCATTTCGTGTTATAGTCGCAAAATTAATCTATTGATTCGTGTTCACCAACACGATTTCCCCATTTTTTTCGTGTCACACAGAATGATTTTAAAAGCAATGTAAATAATAACAAATTAGAAGGAAAAACAGATTTAAAAATACAGATTTCAGTATTCTGACACAGAACGATCTTAGAAGCAATGCATTTATATTGGTAGTATGTTTAGTGCCTGCACCAAATAATAACAAATTAGAAGGAAACAAAGATGACAAAAAATCGTGTTGGTGAACACGAATCAATAGATTAAATTAATTTCGTGACTATAACACGAAATGCCGTGAGACTGGGTTGAATATTGTCTCAAATTCATGGTTATGTCCTGTCGGGATGGCCTTCAGTGACTGAGGCTCCTCTCAAGCCGTATCATCAGAGGAGAGAGGAACTGAGTGTGAGGGATGGCTGCATGCTCTGGGGAGCCAAAGGCAGGGAAAATATATTGAAATTACTGCACCAAACACTGTCAAAGATGAAAGTTCTGGCTAGATCTTATTACATTACATTACATGTTAGACACTTTTATCCAAAGCGACTTACATACTCAATACTGTGGGCAATCTCCCACAGGAGCAATTTGGGGTGAAGTGTCTCAGGGACAGAACGACATGCTGACTGCAGAGGGGTTTGAACCCAGCTCTATCCACTGCGCCACACGCCTCTTATGTATGGTGGCCGGGGTTGGACCAGGATGTAGAAAAGAAAGTGCAGTCTTGTGAGGAGTGCCAAAAGCACCACAAGTCACCACCATCAGCGCCATTACATCCCTGGGAGTGGCCGGAGTCTCCCTGGACGAGAGTTCATGTAGACTATGCAGGCCCTTTCCTGGGAGGCAAACTTACTCTTGGTACCAAAAGAGCCTGTTGTATATGTTCCCATGAGGAAGTCCAAGCAAGCATTTTGCAAAAGTAAAAACAGATAAACCTACTCCGATGTTGTGGACATACAATTATTGGTCACAAGATACAACAGTCGGCCTCATTTATTAAACTTTGCGTAGGATTCACGTGGGAAGGTGGCGTACGTAGGACAAAGCAAGTAAATACGCACACAAATATTCCAATTTATAAAACACCGCGCACTCACATGGCCGGTTTCCCTTTATAAATCACAATCAACTCGAAATGCGGCGCAGCTTTTGTGGGCTTCATGTAACGTCCATGTTTGCCTATAAATAGTCAAAGAAACGCCCATATTAATATTCATTTTGACTGACTACATGAAGAAGATCGCAGGAAATTACGACAGAACATCTAAGAAAGACATTTCACACCGTGTCAGATGTTGGTTATTTTGGGGAGGTGGAGAAAGGTAAATCATATTGTTTGGTGGATGCAGTTTGAACCAGCATGAAGGTCAGATTGTCACCAAAATAAAGAAATAAGTGATGAAAAAGTTAATGACAAAATACACACAACCTTCCTCAGGCAGTGTGTCAGTGTGTTTGTGCCGGAGACAGGAGACACCCCCATGATGAGAAACTGTAAGAAATGATCGGGGAAACCCTCCGGAGTGGAGTCATGACGACTTGATCTGAATTTTTATTTTTTTATTTGGTGGTTTGTGTTCCAGCGTCTCCACTGCAGCCTGTGCGTCTCAACCCGCCATGGGACCTTATTTCGGAAAAATTATGTATTGAAGTCAATGGAGAGAGAAAAGTTATCTTTCGATCCCGTTTGAATTGTGCCATGAATTACACATATGTAATGCCCTCTGCCCTCCCTGGAAGACATTACCAGCTCTCGCTGGTGATGTCGAGAGCTGATATACTACGTCATAGAGTGGCGCAGAATGCTGGGCATTTAACATGCATTTAAACAGTCCTTCGGCGCCACTCGATGACGTAGTACACTTGAAATAGTTGCTCTGCAGCATGTGTACTCGCGATTGAGAAACGGCCTCTGTCTCTGTCTCTCTGCTGATCACTACACTCAAAGTGGGTGTGTCTGTGTGTCTCATTCACTGTAGTGTTGTCACGATACCAACATTTTGGTTTCGATACCGATACCAAGTCAAGAATTGCGATTTCTTTTTCGATACTTTTCTTAAAAAAAGGGAAACCGTCTTAAATGTAATTATTGTGCTTTATTTCACACCAGAATTTTTTTTCCAGTCATAACACTAACTTTTAAACAATGAGAACAATAAATAAAATAAATGACAAGATGTGCTGAAGCTGCTCCTCTATTGTTCTCTGAGTCTTCTGGTTGCTCCTCCATAGGAAGCATAACGGTTTCAGCTTTTAGGAGCACTTCCCTCTTGACTTCCTCTTCCATAGAAACAAAAGTACTCTTAAATCTTGGATCTAGGAAAGTGGAGATCTTTAGCATCATCTTCAGATCGTGCTCATTGTATCTCTAGAGAAGAAGTCTTCTCTAATTCTGTGCTTCATTTCCAGCGCCAGTGGACAGTCACCTTCCTTATCTTCTGTGCAGGCTCTTATCTTCCACATGAGTGGCAGGACTGATGAGATTGTCGTTTCTTTCTCTCCACTTAGTGTATCTGTGAAATTACTAAGTGGAGCCAGGACATCCCTCACAATTTCCAAAGTTGTCATTGTAAGGGAAACTTCTGCAGCAATGGAGAGTCAGGACTCAGAGAGACACGAGGAGAGTTGGAGCTTTGATGTCAAACACTGGTAGTTTATTACAGGTATCGGCCGGAAAATTCACATCACAAGTCACAGCAGCAAGAGGTTCTGACTGCCCGGGTGGGTTGCCAGATCAATTCTGCCCAGCCTCTCTCTCGATAGACCTTTTAACTAGTTTACAGAGAGTTAATCCACATATTGGGGGATGGGGCGTAAACACCTGGGAACACTGGAGATATCCCCAACGTCTTGAGATACTGAATCACTTGCCTGACTCTTAGGCCCGAGAGTTGACCGAACATAAAACTTTTAACTTAAATGTTTTATCCTGAAAATTCTTCATTTCCGGTTAGCATTAGCATGTGGCTAACGTTTTCAAACCGTGAATTAAAGGTGAAATGACATGTCGTGTTGCACAACTAAACACACTGTTTAGTTAGAATATCACCTCCCATCTTCAGAGCAATCTGACTATTATAACATTAGCGTTAAGAAAGCTTACTTAAATATCTGCCACAAACATAAGTACACTGAGTGCAGACGTCGATGTGTCCCATTATCATCCATATCACATCATAATGTATCATATATTTCCTTATCTGTGTCAGCTGAGCCATATCTGGCCGTGCAACACTCACAGTGTCACATACTGTATGCAGAAGTATTATTTTAAGCAACACATTAAGTTGAGGAAACACTCGAGTCAAATGTAATTAAAGTCAGATCGTGCAGTGATATCATAAACCTGTTAATGTACGCATTCAAACACTTGTTCTGTTACCAGCTGTATTCACCTTGCAGGTGCAGCTCTGTGGCTTTGATCCTGGATAAAGTGTTTAAGTCATGGATGTTCAAAGTTGAACTTCTTCATATGTCGAATATTATAGTTGACTTTTCATTCAGGAAGTATGACGCTGCGCTGTCAGTACGCTTCTCCATGTTTGTGATTGGTCGAATGCTCCAGATACCCCCCCTTTTATGTGAACGCGCACCTAACTAGATAGGACACGGCTGGCTTGAGCGAACAAGTTGATAGCCAGCGTTGTAGGACAGTTTAGCGAGAGCGGCTTTGTTTTCGATTAAGTCAACCGGATAACTCAAAACATATCCAGGATAGGTTGAACTAGATTCGTAGTATACCCCCCAGGTTAGCCGCACAGCATAAGTTACCATGGAGATCTAGCCCGCTAAAAAGAGAACCAGCGTCGTAGGACCGGAAAGCCGGAGTTTTCCCTGAAGTTAGCCGGCTAAGCGAAAATACTGCTTCGTAGTACAGGCCTCTGGAGATGAGTAAACTCAAGAATCCGTAGAGTGTAAATACATAAAGAAAAACACATTTTTACACTCAAACTGTTTGCATATCATAGACAAGGAATTCCTCTCTGAAGAACCAGCACCTTACCGTCGTAGAGAGGTTTGTGTGCCCTGATGAACCTGGGGGCTGTGTTGTCTGGAACCTTGTGTTCCTGGTAGGGTCTCCCATGGCAAATTGGTCTCCAGCAAGGGGCCAGACTAAGATTGGTTCAAAAGACCTCATGAAAGAAAAACCAAGAAGTGAGGATACCCGGCCCGGAGGAAGCCCGGGGTCCCCTTCTGGAGCCAGGCCCAGAAGGAGGACTCGTCGGCGAGCGTCTGGTGGCCGGGCTTGCCACGGAGCCCTGCCGGGCCCAGCCCGAAAAGGCAACGTGGGCAACACCTCCGCTTCTCCGTCCCGCGGGCCCACCACCTACGGGAAACAGCGATGGGGTCGGGTGCGCTGCCAGAAGGGTGGCAGTGAAAGCAGAGGGTCTCGACGGACCAGACCCGGGCGACAGAAGCTGGCTTTGGGGACGTGGAACGTCACCTCTCTGTGGGGGAAGGCACACCTGTGCAATAATCATGCTGTCTAATGTAGGAGCAAAAACCAGTGCAGGGGTGGTCAAGTGACCCAATCTCCCTATTGGTCGTCAATAATATGCACCATTACAATGGGTGATCCAAGGCCCCACATTTGTTTACTCCCAATTATATTGCTTTTTCAAAATTAAATTAGCTGTTTTTAATTTTATTTTTATTTTAAACTCTACATTTTGGACGACAAACAACAGTTATTTCCCCATAAAAAGTTCTCCTGTAGTAATATATGCTACAATGGTGAAGCCAATACCTCAAATTGAAATACTATATTTTGTTTAGAACTAACTTTCCCTTCAACATGGCCGATATAAATAAATATTTGTCTGATCTTATAGAGATGTTACTAAAACTCTCCCTTTGAACTGATCAATACTGTAACAAATTAAAACACTACCAAATTCACACATGAATAATGAGAGTCACTATGGTATGATAAATACTACTCCCAAATAACATTTATAATATATATATATTTCTTACAGTGAGTTCGTTATTTCATGTCTAATAAATTCTCCTCTGTCTATGTCTAATCTAGGTGGAATCCACTATTATATTTAATTTTTATAGACATTAATCTTTCTAGGTATGTCATATACTCAGTGAACCACTTTTTACTTTCCCTTAACGTTACTGTATGTAATATAATTTTTTTCTTGAAATATAATTAAGTACAATCCTTAGTTTATGACAAATACCATGAAATTCACAATGTATTGCAATGGTACCAATCAGTTCTCAAAACCTCTCATAAAACCACAAAGTGACGTAACTGTATCCACAAAAACTATGCTAAAAACAACAAATTATAGTTTCTTATTTATTTCAATATATCTACTACATCAAATCACACATTGATCTATTAATTTTCAATGTATGCACTCCAACTTCAGATCACTCGATCTTTCACTCCTTCCATGAGACTTCGTAACCCATTATCTGACTAGGTTGATATGTGTTCACTTGTATTTATTAATATACTGGTCAATTCTTGTCGTTACTCTTAATGTCCTTATTCTATTTATTTGAATGTCCTGTCCTTAATTCAGACGTGCACACAGCATATGGTTATACACCCTGTTCACCTCCAGAGGGCAGCAGCTGACCACGAATGAACTTCCTCTGTCTGATGAAGCTCCCAGCTTCTGCAAACCTTCTCCTGTCACTATGTTTCTGCTCTCTCTTCTCAATTATTATACAGATTCAACGTAAAAAATCACACAGTTTATTACAGAATTTCCCCAGCGAGTCAGCCGTGCAGGACTAGAATACCTCACGGAGACCTCGCTGGTTCACTTTACTTTCTTTAGTGAGTTAAGGTACGGGAATGCACTACCCGACTCTTACAAACACTTAGTGCTTTAGGTACAGGACTGCTCTACCTGACTCTACAAACACTTTCTTAAATATAACTCGGTGCCTTAGGTCCGGAATGTATACCTGACTCTAAGCACTTTCTTACTTTCTACAGTATTGTATTTTTTACCGTGACTAAGAACACTGAGAACACCACTGGCAACTCTAAAATTTTGTAGCAAAGCCAAATCACAGATTTTGGTAATCAACAGGTATCTGTTTTACCTTTGTATCATGTAGGACGCCCTGGCGTAGTTGTCAGTGGTGTCCAGGTGTCCTTCACTGGACTAAATTCCGTCCGCTGGCTGTCGGTGGTCCTCCTAGAGACTAGGGTTGCGTTCCGATAATCCAAAAATCAGCTCCTAAATTCTAACCCTATCTCCTATTCCTTGACCTCTGAGTGAAACGTCACGGGGTTAAGGGATAGTGGATAGGAGAATTCAAAAGGACTTACTTAAAGGTACTTTAGAGAATCCGAATGCACTTTCACTATCCGACGTGTTTATGATGCGCTAGCGGACGTCATGAATGTGCGTCTGCTGCTGTGGGGAAACTATGAAAACTACAGTTTTCTATAGCGGACTACAACATGGATGTTTAATAAGAACGAGGGACTACTGTAAACTCATCTAGAGACTCTGCACCGTGCTCTGATGCTGTTACTTTATGCTTTATGAACGTGGACAACAGAGAAACATATTCTTCATGACCAAAGTTGGAATTGAAATAAAAAAGGAAAGTGAAACTTATGCTCGTCACCCTCTCCCTCCGGTCCACATTAATACAAATGATCCCAGTACGTATGATTGTATGAACTATGAAAATATCTTAAAATCAATATAAATGTATTTATTATAAACGTTAGTCCTTAACATCTATCACTGTGTATCACCATTCAAACATCTTTTAAAAGTTGAACAAACCCCACACAGCTCAGTAAAGACTGTGAAATGTTGACTTTATTTGATCATTTCAGTCAAAACTAACGTTGATATTTCTCTTTTTGATTATAATACTGATGAACGTTCAGAACAAAGCACTTTGGCAACTTACCACATACGTTTTAAAATGCTTAATAAGCACGTAACATTCATGATATAATTTCTCGGTCATAATCGGTTGTTTCCGTGAACGGCCGACTGTTGAGTGAAGGCAAATGCTGCGGCTGCAATGCATTGTGGGGCAGCATTTTCTCCTCTCCTTTCGTCAAGGGAGGTCCAGTGGTTCCTAAGCTTAAGGAGGTTATAAAGGAAGTTTGAAACCTCCTTTCCTTTCATTTGGAGAATTGGAACGGCACTTAACATGGCTGCCACTGACGTACTTCCAGGTCATTTCACTTGGTTAGGAAAGTTCCTAAGCTAAATGGACTATTGGAACGCAACCCAGCACTCATTACGTCGGAGGTCACCAGTTTGTAGGAGCAAACACAGTAGTGGTGGCTTAAAGCCCACCTCCGCTCCGCGCCGTCCGTTAGATGAGCCTGGTCAGATTTAATAAAAGAAGTTCAAAACACCGGCATAAAAGTTATAACAATAATCTGATTTTAATAGTAAAAAACACAATACAGAGTGCCCTGTAACAGAGCACTCCGGGCTCCCCGCTCTACTGCCGTGCGATACAGATATCGGGACCAGCCAGTCAGAAACAGGGGGCATTTTGCATGAATAAACAACAGTATATATAGACATATTTGGGGCGGAGAGTCACTTCTTATCTTGCACCTGAGTTCACTCCTTTACTTTCCCAAGGAAGATTTCACAAACTCTATTCTTTCCCAGACAATCAAACATTGTACACAGATATATTGGTACATTACTTCTGAACAGAGCGTGAGTAGACAAAGGCAGAGTCAATCTTTATCTTCCACCTAACTTCACTCCTTTACATTCCCAAGGAAGATTTCACACAAACTATTCCTTTCCAGACAATCAAACATTGTACACAGATATATTGGTATCAAACATTGTACACAGATATATTGGTGCTTGAGATTATATTGGCCCCAGGAAGAACCTTGAAAAGAATATGTGTGTGTGCTGGTGAGAGGAGGTGTATGTGTGTGTGTGTGTGTGTGCTGGTATCTGGGTCAGTGAGTGTAGATGAGCAAAGAATATGTGTGTGTGCTGGGAGAACTGGGGTTACGTAATGTAACCCAGCTTCTATGAGTATAGGCGCAGCCCTCTAAGGCTATCGCTATTGGGTTAATCCCACTGCACGTGTGCAGCACTGACAGATTTATTCCACGCCCACCTACGACGTGGGCCCCACCTCCAGGCTCACTTCCGTATAAATAGGAAGCAGGCCTTACAATCCACTCCAACAGCTTTTCTTCAGCAATTCGCGGAACCAGTGGGGCCCGAACCTTAGAGGGCTGCGCCTATACTCATAGAAGCTGGGTTACATTACGTAACCCCAGTTCTATATCGTATAAGGCTTCGCCCTCTAAGGCTATCGCTATTGGGTTAAGGGCGAAGCAGGATGTAGTCTACGCCCCACTGGTTCCGTCCGTTACCAGAAGCACAAAACCACACCTACTCAGTTAATAACCCATGTCCATTTCGCCGTGCGAAAATGGAGCATCACCTTCCCTGGAAATATAACATTTTTTCCCCCAACAATGAATATTTCTCCATCAGGGAATGAAGGTAGGCTTACTCGGGCTACCTGTCGTTTCTAAAAGTAGAGATCGAGTCCCACTTATTAGGAACGACCAAGAGAGGGGAACAAAAGGCCGCTCTCTAAATGCCGACAGGCAGGAGAGAGGACATGCCTTTGAAAACCCCCCGATCCTACTCATTCTGGCAGACTATTCAGTACTGAGTGTGTCAGAGATGACTGGGAGACATCCCTCAAATAAAACCGAATGAAAGAACAGGGTGAAGACCAAGATGCAGCAATGCAAATGTCTTCCACTGTCATTCCCCCGTGCAACGCCGTAGAAGTTGATATTCTCCTGGTGCTGTGCGCCTTAATGTTTTCCGGGGGCTCCAACCCAGAGGAAACATACGCCTGTGACACCGCCTCACACAGCCAGTGTGACAAGCGTTGTGCCGATAGAGGCTGCCCTATTGAGCGCTCTCTATAATGCACAAATAGCCGCTGGGATTTGCGTAAAGCAGCCGTGCGTGCAACATAGCATGCCAGCGCGCGCACGGGACAGAGGAGATGAGATGTGGCTTCCTCCTCCGACTTGTGAGGAGGGGGAAAGAAGCCTTCCAAGGTTATCACTCTCGACCTAAACGAGCTTGTGATCACATTTGGCATAAAAACCGGGTTCGGGCGCAACACCGCTGAGCTGCCATCTCCTTGGATCTGGAGACGTGACGGAGCCACCGAGAGAGCAGACAAGTCACTCACCCTTTTAGCTGATGTCAGAGCCAAGAGCAGAGCCACCTTGGCTGACAGAACTTTAGGGGAACCTGCTCCAATGGTTCAAAAGGGGTTTTGCTTAGTGCTCGCAGTACTACAGCCAAATCCCATTGAGGCGCTAAAGCGCGTGATACTGGTCTGAGTCTCTGTACTCCTCGCAGGAAACGTTTTGTCAGAGGGTGACTAAACACCGTACTGATCCCAAAACCTCCATGGCACGAAGAAATGGCAGCCGCATATGTTTTTATTGTGCTATATGCCAAGTTCCTGTCCAGCAACAGCTGAAGGAATGATAGCACGTGAGGCAGGGGACACGCCACGGGGTCCATGCCTTTCCCTACACACCAACGCTGGAACGCTGTCCATTTGGCTGTGTAAGATGCCCTGGTGGACGCGGCTCTAGATCCCTGAATGGTATTCATAACATCTTGAGAGAGGCCGAGCCCCTCTAAGTGTTCCCGTTCAGGGGCCATGCCCACAAACGTTGGCCTAACACTGGGTGACCGCTGATTGCTCCCTCCGCCTGGGAGAGAGCATCCCCCCGCCACGGAATTTCCCACGGTCTCCCTGACAGCATCCGTTGTATGCAGGGAAACCAGGACGCTCCTGTGCGCTCCGGGGCTATTAAGACCGCTATCAGTCGCTCTTCCTGCACTCGGTCCAGGAACCGAGGGATCAGAGGGACTGGTGGGAAAGCGTACAGTAACCCCCTGGGCCAAGGTCTGTGTGCAAACGCGTCTACCCCCAGAGGGGGGTGATCCTGCCTTCTCAGGGAGAACCATAGAGCACATTGCGCGTTCCCGCGCGCAGCGAACAGATCTACCTCCGCTCTCCCGAACCTGCTCGACACTTGGGAGACCAGCTCGGGGTGGAGGCTCCAGTCCCCTTGTCGAGGACCTCCCCTGGACATGAGGTCTGCCCCTTTGTTCAGCTCACCGGGAATATATACTGCTCTGATCGAGAGTATGTGTGTGCGCGCCCAGCACAACAGCCGTCTGGCTGTGTCCAGCAGCTGCGCTGATCGTACACCTCCTTGACGATTTACGTAGGCTGCCGCCATCTTGTTGTCTGTTCGAATCAACACATGATGATTCCTCAGCAACGGGGCGAAGTGCTGTATTACTTTCCATATGGCGAGTAATTCCAGCGTGTTTATATGGAGGGACATGTGAGGCGGCCACTGTCCCCCCACTGCCTGCGACATGCAAGTTCCCCCCCACCCTGAGAGCGATGCGTCCGTAAACCCTGACGTCACTCTGCCGAGGGGAACCCCCACTGACAGGATGTGGGGATTTTTCCAGTAGGTCAGATCCAAACCTACGGATAGAGGAATGCACACCCTGCGTCTCCTCTGACGCACTGGGTCGATGCGCAGGCGAATAAACCACCTCTGAAGTCTCCTTATGTAAAGGAGACCCAGGGGAATCACCACGTGACCAGCTGACATCATGCCCAACAGCTGCATCACGGTAAGGGCTGTCACCACCCTGCCGGGTGTGACGCTCCTGAGGAGAGCTGTCAAATTCTCCACTCGCCGCTGTGAGAGTCGTGCTCTCATGCGGGCTGAGTTGAATTCCATTCCCAGATACGTGATGATCTGGGTAGGAAGAGGACAGCTCTTCTCCCAATTGATTATGAAACCCAGGCTTGACAGGTGAGATACAAGCTGTACCGTCTGTAAAGCAGCTTCCTCTCTGGAGCGAGCCAGCAACAGCAGGTCGTCCAGATAAAATAACACTCTCATCCCTCCTCTGCGTAGCGGCTCCAGTGCCGTCTCCACACACTTCGAAAAAGTGCGTGGAGCCAGGGAATATCCGAACGGCAGCCGGTTGAACTGATACGCTGTTCCCTGGAATGAAAACGCAGGAATTTCCTGTGTTTTGGGATGATGGTTATGTGGAAGTAAGCATCCTTTAGGTCTATGGAGGTGCACCAGTCTCCTTGGCGCACACACTCCATTACCTGTTTGATTGTCAGCATGTGAAACGGCCTTTTTCGTATCACTCTGTTGAATGCTGACAGATCTAGGATGGGTCTCATCCCCCCGGTCTTTTTCGGGATAAGAAAATAACGGGAGTAAAACCCTTGATTTTCTTCCCCTTGAGGAACCCTGGAAATTGCTCTCTTTAACAGGAGTTCCCGCAGCTCTGACTGGAGCGCAAGACACTGTTCTTGGGATGACAGAAGTGTTTCCTGAATCCCTTTGAACTGCGGGGGGGGGGGTAAGGCAAATTGCAGAGAGTATCCTCTGCTGATCAGCCTGCTCATCCATCCGTCCATTAAACATAGCCGCCTCCACTCTGAGCACTGCTCTGAGAGCGGGCGTACCTGTTTTTTGTTGTGCTGTGGTAGTCATGGTGACAAGCCATGCCAGAGCCCTTGCCGCCGTTGTTTGTGAAACAACCCAAGGGGGGCCCCGCCCTAAAGGGCTGCGCAGGGGTCTCCACACGCTGCATCACACACCGACTCTCATCCTGTCTCTGTCTATCATAAACAGAACCCTGAGGCGGGTTTCCGCTCCCACTCGCGGAGGTCTGTGCAGTGCTTTTCACCTCATGCGTAACAGCCGCGCTAGGCTTAATACGACTGTGTGTAGGCACAACTGATACAGAGGAAAAACCGCGCTGCTTGCTGCCCGAAAGGGTAGAAGCGGCCGATTTATATGTCAAGCGCTGTTGTCTTATAACCGACTGGTTAAATACAGCAGGCTTATACAGCGAGCCTCGCTGCTTGCTAACCGACAGATTAGACACAGCTGGCTCTAACGGTGAGGTCCTCTGTTTATTAGCCGACAGGTTAACAACAGATGGTTTATGCAACAAATCCTGCTGCCTTTTAATCAATAGATTACTGGCAGCCGGTCTGACTAGTGTGGGGGATACGTGAGACACAGTTGCTACAGACACACTGCTGAGATTTGAATCATTTCTATTAACAATCCTCTCTTCCCACATAACCCCACCAAAGAGTCATCTTCGGTTCTGCTTCCTCGGAGGTTCTCTCGGAGGAGCAGACCAGGAGCGGGTGTTCTTCCTTCCCCTCCGACTCGCCGCCTGCAGATCCTGTCTCTGCGGCTGAGGAGCGGAGACCTGGGATGGAGCCCCTGCAGCTGCCGAAGGGCGCTGACGCCGTTGTTGCTCTCGCCGCTGTCCGCGCTGCCCCCGTTGAGACTGTTGCGGGGGCTGCGGGTGCTGTCGTTGCTGCCGCTGCTGTTGCTGAGGACGTTTATCCTGAAGCCAGCTAGCGTGACGCCTTATGTCGTCTGCCTGCTCTGCCGCAGACTTCATAGTCTCCACCATGGTGTGGAACTGTGGTCCAAATAGTCCGCCCGGACTGATTGGAGCCTCCAGCAAATCCTTTCCTGCACCCTCCATTATGTTCCCCTGCTGTAGCCAGAGGTACCGATGGATCTGTGTCGCCCACGCCGCAATCCGCGCCTGCGAGACTGCGACTGCTGCGCACCGTGTGAGTGCAGTACTGGACGCCTTACCTATCTCCTCAGCCTCCAATGAGGACATAGTCTTTGACTGCTCGGATATTTCCACCATGGAGTTTGACAGCAACGCTATATGGCCGGGAAGCGTGGCCAGACCGGGTCACTCCTTACCCTGTGTACTCGGGAGAACACCCCGGACATATCATCCGGAGGCGAGCTCTCCTGAGCTAGGGGAACGGGGAGATTTCTCCAGGCGGCCGCCTTGGATATAATCTCCGGAAGTTCCAGGAGTATCCCGCCAATCGACGGTAACGCCGAGATGGCGGAGATAGGGATCACGGGATCATACACCGGACCTACACCGGGTCCCCTACCTGTCTCCTCCGTCCGGAGGGGAGAGATAATGGGGGAATCACCCGGTGATCCCTGAATGGAGGGGCGTAGTCGTCCGACTCGTGCCCGCCATTCGGATCCAGGAAATCAATGGCTTTGTCCCCGGAGTATTCCTCCTGGACGGTCCAATCGTCCTCGACCTCTGCCGCAGCGAGAGCGTCTGCTCTCTGCTGTCTGAGGGCCAGCGGGAGGCGGGTACAATGCGAGCATGATACCCCGGGAGTAAGAGCAGAGTTCGCATGCTCTATTCCCAGGCAGGACTCACACAGTGAGTGCCTGTCCATACTCATGATGTAGCCCGTCCCGCACACGGGGCAACTCCTAACGCCGCCTTGACTTTCCTGCCCAGTCTCCCTACTAGAAAAACAAAGCTTTTTAGGAGGAATCTTTGTTTTTCAGTGAGTAGCTCTTAAAAGAACTTGTTTTTCCTGTCAATGCTTCTGCAACGGAGTGCTGAAGAAAAGTAGGAGTGGATTGTAAGGCCTGCTTCCTATTTATACGGAAGTGAGCCTGGAGGTGGGGCCCACGTCGTAGGTGGGCGTGGAATAAATCTGTCAGTGCTGCACACGTGCAGTGGGATTAACCCAATAGCGATAGCCTTAGAGGGCGAAGCCTTATACGATATAGAAGGAGGTGTATGTGTGTGTAGCAGGGTATCTGGGTCAGTGAGTGTAAGTGATAAGGTTTATATATATATAGGATTACTTTAAAACAGTCCCAAATAACACATGTTCACTTCAATACAGTTCAAGATAATACCCGTTTACTTTAATACAGTTTAGAACAATATCTGTTTGCTTTACTAATCAGCATCTTGATATGCCACACCTGTGAGGTGGGATGGATTATCTCGGCAAAGGAGAAGTGCTCACTATCACAGAATTTTTCAGATTTGTGAACAATATTTGAGAGAAATGGTTATTTTGTGTATATAGAAAATGTTTTAGATATTTGAGTTCATCTCATGAAAAATGGGAGCAAAAACAAAAGTGTTGCATTTATATTTTTGTTCAGTGTATAAGTGATAAACCAACAGCTCTGCAATAATGCAAATTAAGAGCATTTTCTGAATTACCCATTGTGTTGTTTACCCCAAAATACAGTACAAGTTGTAATCACAGTTATTTGGACACCAAAGAAAACCTCACTAACTTCCATGAATGTCATTTGAAATAACAGGATTTTTATTTCTCATTTGTTTTTAAATAGGTGTGTTTTTTTTATCTCACTTTCAGTTTACTGCAATAGTAAGACTTTTATCACATGGCTAATGCCTGAATCACGATTCTGCAATCTTTTATGTCGATAGAGACTCAACAGAAATGTATTCAAAATTATTACATTAATTAGAAAGCTGGAAGACTAGTAATTGATGTATTTTGCAAATTATAAACTCCAGTCTTGTATGCCTAGCACTGGAGTCTAATTTGGTGATCAATAACTGCCATTTAGACATAGGCAATACATCAATATAGCACATGGCTTTTAATGATTGTAATATAAGTGTTCGGAGCTATAACCTCTGAAAATAACGCCTGTTAGTGTTACTCTTTTATCACTATAATTTGAATTTTCAGTCTCCATCATGCATTGTTTATTTAAGATAATAAATCACATGGTATAGTTATCCACCATTCTTGTTGACTTATGTTCACCTTGTTGCTATTTCAAAGTGAAACAACTCACTTTGTAAAAGCATATATAATCCCACCAACCGATGCTGTCAGATTTTCGTAATTAAAAACAGCCTAGTTTTGTGGTGATTAAGTAGGAATTTTGTACACTGTCAGTTCTGCACAAACTGTTAAGCAGATTTAGGCTCTCTGAAGTGGCTGCATTATCTAAGTGTTAAGTTGGAGGAGAAAAGGTCAGGGGTGGAATATAATGAAGATGGTTGAATCCACACATAAAACACAGATTCATTGAACAAATGAAGAAACGATTGAAAGATAATAAATTATGTTGGACTACGATGTGGGGATATGAAGACTCAGCTTTTAAAATGAGTTTAAGAATCAGTTGCATGGGTTGAAATGACAGTGGACTTCCTCATCCTCACTATTTAATGATGGTTCCTTCGGGGCATTATGTGCATCCAGGGCACAAGTGCTGTTGATCCACTGGAGGCCTTTGTACACATTGGTGGTGGTACCACCGCTGACAAATGTCACAGAAAATCTGAGAAAACAATAAATACTTGTTATGTAAGGTATGCATTACGGGGTTTTCATGATAATAGAATATCTCAAATATATTTACCACTAACATTCTAACCATTCCTTCAATTATCGAAATCTTTGAAAAACACAAATGTTGTGTTTTGAGAAAGAAATACAATTTCAACAAAAATGTATGGAAACACAAGCACAACATTAATCCTTTATCAGTTAATGCTGAAGATGCCAAATATAGTAGCAATTACCAACGCAAATGTTATGTTGATAAAGTGTGGAAACATAATTCTGCTCATTTTTTTATTTGCAATATGCAATAGGAAATTACCCAATGTTCTTCATCCTGCTCCTCCATCCCGCAGTAACAGCAAAGCCTGCTTAGATCATCTGTTGAGACAAAAAGTAATCAATATCTTCAGATAAACCACATTGCAGATTTGGGGTCAAGTTGACGCATTCCAATTTTTGACTAAAAGGTCAATTATATAAGGACACATTTGTTGTGGTCTTTTATTATTTTGTGTGAAGAAAAGGCAAAACACACACATATATTTTCTACATTATTAAATCTGAGCACAGAGGAGCCATCTGCTCCTTCTTTCACACTCTCCTTACCCTCTGTAGAATGGGAACCTGCACAATGTCATTCCAAAACATCCAAAACTTATTTCGCACTGTACACATCAATTTAAGTTTGGTTCTCAAGGTTCTTTTGTTGTTCCTCACATGTATTAGCTTTACAGCTTTGATTATAATAAGTTGAAGGTTAACTTAACTTAAAGGTTAAATGAACTGAGGATATCAGTTAAAAGTAATACACACCAATGAGCACATTGAAAGGAGGAAGATGGAGAAATCTCACATCTTAAATAAACCGCCGAATTGAAAGGGTGTGTTTGTAGAGTGTGACGTGTGTATATGAAATTGCAGTTGAAGATGCCTGCCTGCGATGCTTCATATGTTATCTGTATAGTTTGGAATTGAGATACACAATATACTGTATGTAGTGACTATTTACCCTAATCTATACTTAAACCACTAAGCGATGGGAACGGGAGAACTTGGTTCGGACACTTGTTCCAGACTATAAAACCATGTCCATGAGTCGTATATCCTTGAATATCCTTTATTGTATTTCCTCCATTGCATTACAGCACTCACGCTAAATACAACCAAAGACACATGTAGCTCAACTCGACACAGCTTCTCGAGACATGGTCAAAAACTGTTTGCTACCTTCCCACACACCTGCATCTGATCACCCAGTTACATTTATACACACTTACAAGTGTATACTCCATCTTGTGTTCAATGTTGGAACTTCAACATTCATTAAACGTGCAGATAAAATATGAGCAAAGACACATGCACTATGTCTTTGCTCATATTTTATCTGCACGTTTAATGAATGTTGAAGTTCCAACATTCAGATGGCTCCAACACTGTATGTTAAGGACTGCTTTTATGTGAATGTGTTGCTTTTAAAACCCTGATAATGTCCCTGGTCAATATTAACCCAACAGTACCACTGCAGTGATACAATACAACAATTTGCATGGCACATTATTAATATACTAGGTTATAGATGCATACTTATGAGATACAATTCATAAAACTAACTCCATGAAGTCATTGACAAAGTTGAGAAAAAAGGAAACTGACCAGATTCTCTGAGGAGAAAAGTAGCAATGTCCAGCCTCAGCTCGTGCACTCCTTCTGTGAGGTTTCAAACTCAATTGCCTCCCCCAGTCAAATCTTCTCTGCAAACTGAAGAGAACCTTGATTAGTATATGTACTGCATGGTCTATGATTTTACCCTCTGTCACGATCTGTCTGTGTTGTGTTTTGTCTTGTTTAGATCTGTCTTTGGTTTTCTGTCTGCGTTGTGTTTTGTCTTGTTTAGATCTGTCTTTGGTTTCCTGTCTGTGTGTGTTCCCTCCTACCTGTTCCCTCCTACCTGTTTACTTGATTGTGTTCACCTGATGCCCCTGTGTTTTCTCCTCCCTCCTCACCTTTCGTTGATTAGTCTTGTGTGTATTTAAGTTCTGTTTTTGCTGTCTGTCATTGTTGGTTCGTCGTTTGTCTGTGACTGTGTTCACCGGGGAGTGTTCTGGTTTTTGATGGTAGCCTTGAAATAAAGGATTTTTTCAGTGTTATCTGCGTTTGGGTCCTGCTTGCTTCACTCACCGTAACAGAACGAACCAACCAAGAATGGAACCAGCAGACAGTTTGTACGAGGTGAAGTACAATTTAACATGCTTGAGGAATGACTTTAGATATGCCTCCAGTACTGAAGAGAGGCAGTCAGTTATTTCTGGGGCACGCCAGGAGGTAACCTCAAGGCCCTGGTTGAGGGAGTTGCTACCCGAGTGGGTGGAGGACTTTTTGGGCAGCCTTGAGGTCAAACCTGTTTCCCGGCCTGCTAGCTCCAGGCATGCTAGCCCCCTGCCTCCCAATTCCCAACCTGACACCATACGTCTCGCCGTGTTCCGTCTGGAGTCAACCTCTGCTTCTTCCCCAGTTCCTGCTCCTGTCCAGGAGCCGTTCTCTGGAACTCGTCTGGCTTTTGGAGGTCCACAGAGCCTCCCAAAGGCTCCTAAGAGAGGGAGTCGCAAGTCCAGACTAGCAGCCGGAGCCCCAAGAGTCATGGTTCCGGCCCCAGTTCTGGCCCCAGCAGCCACGGTTCCGGCCGCAGTTCTGGCCCCAGCAACCACGGTTCCGGTCCCAGTTCTGACCCCAGCAGCCACGGTTCCGGCCCCAGTTCTGGCCCCAGCAGCCAGGGTTCCGGCCCAAGTTCTGGCCCCAGCAGCCATGGTTCTGGCCCTGGTTCCGGCCCCAGCAGCCATAGTCCCTCCTCGAGTCCTTCCTTTAGTGCCTTCTCTAGTCCCTTCTCTAGTCCCTTCTCTAGTCCCTTCTCAAGACCCCCCTCTAGTCCCTTCCCAAGTCCCTTCCCGAGTCCCTTCCCGAGTCCCTTCCCGAGTCCCTTCCTGAGTCCCTTCCCAAGTCCCTTCTCAAGTCCCCTCTCCAGTCTCCACTCAAGTCCCTACTCAAGTGCTGTTGGAGGTTCCACTAGGGGTCCTGCCAACTCTGTGTCTTGTCCCGTTGGGGGTCCCGCCGACAGCTCTCCTGCCGGGGGTCCTGCCAAGTCCATGTCCTGTCCCGTTGGGGATCCCGCCGACTGCTCTCCTGCCGGGGGTTCTGCCAACTCCATATCCTGTCCCGTTGGGGGTCCCGCCGACTACTCTTCTGCCGGGGTACCTGCCAACCCTGTGTCCTGTGCCGTTGGAGGCCCCACCGACTACTCTTCTGCCGGGGGTCCTGCCAACTCTTACTCTTAGACGTCACGTGAGTACAATGAATTTAAACAGACAACATTTGTCTCTCTTGTAACAAAAACATAACTTTGTCTTTAATCTGTAGTTGCTGAATACTGAACAAACATTACTACATTCAAAATGTGGCACCGGGAGCCAACTATTGTGGCTTTAAACAGACACCATCAACATCAAAGTGCTTGACTTAAATCCAAGTCTCAGTTTCTTGTAGCAAAAACATAGAGTAACTAAAATGAATTTGACAGCCAACTACTGTGGCTTTAAACAAAGTGCTTGACTTAAACTCAAGTCTCTCTGGTAACAAAACATACAGTAACTAAAATAAAGATATTGCTGCTGCCTGAGTGCTGAACATAAAAAATAGAATTTTTGCAGCTTTATAATAACAAAATGTAAACTTTGCAGTAGCACCTGTCCACAGTGACAGTTCCACACACTGGATGAATGTGGTCCTTTTTTCGGCACAAGCACAACTTCCCTCTCACTCTCGCCAGAGTCGCCACCGGGATTTTCATCGGTGTTGTTGTCATTGTCCTCGACCTCCTCGTCACTCATTTCTGTGTCACTCATTTCTGTTTTTTTTGTACTACTAGTCGCTCTCGTCACTCTTTGCTAATCAGTGCTAATGCTAACGCTTCTGTAAACATACTGCCGGCTCCTGCCCTCACGTGCTGCAGTCAGTGAGTGTTGCCAGGTATACTTATTATAAGCCACATTGGGCTTATCTTTCTGTAAAGTTGCTTGGTAGTAAGTAATAATGGTTGTTGCGGTTGTGAGCTTGTAGATAGGTTATTTTCAAATAGCCGACCCGACATATATAGGTTTAAAGTGCTCATGTTCTTTTGCGCTTGTTTTCATAGACCTGGTTGCTTATTCCTTCCGCAAAAACTGGCAACACTCGTGGCTGCAGCATTAACACTGCATGAGAGGAGGAGAGACAGACAGAACACTACCATTTGCATGCGATCATGGTACTTTAATGTTAAATGTATAGAGTATATTTGCTTTACATCATTTAAGTATGATTGACATTGCAAGTTGGTATTATTCAGAAGCAAAATAATAAAAAATGTAAATAAAAAAAAAAAAAATCAGCATGACGTCATAGGATCGCCGTAATTTAGAAATGAGATCGCATAGGTGTCTGAATCGAGATCACAATCTTTTTTCGATTAATCGTGCAGCACTATACAGCACTATAGATACAGATTGGATCTTAAAATATGCTCCTATTCTCACCACCAACATCCAGTGATGGTTCTCATTCACAATTCCCATGATGACTGTGTGTGCCATTGGATCAACCTGAGAGTAGTTGCAAAAGTATTACATTCCAGTTGAAAAACACACATTTGCAACATTTACAAAATGCGAAGTCATTCCAATCACGCACATACCCGGATTCTTCCAAATTTCTGTTTCCAGATGGTGGTCATAGTGTAGCTGTCAATAACAGCTGCTCGACCGTCATTGCACTGGTTGAATTTTCTTACAATGAGTGTAAGGTAGGCATTGATCACCTTTGAGAAAAATGATCACAATGTATTAAAAAGAGGCATGTTTACTGTAATACTACATTGTTGTAACGTCACTGAATTTCCTTTTATGATTTAAGTCAATAAAACTGTAATACAATGTTTTGTGACTTTCATTAAAAGGTTAGCTAATACTTTAGAGCGGTCCCTCTAAAGTATTCACTGTCTGACTGTCACACAAGCAGCTGATACATATCCCCAGTTCCCCTTAAGTGAATGTGTGTCAGTCTGAATTGACGCTGTTTGGCATCACAACGCTGTTATGAAAGTTTCTCTGGTATAAAATGGGTGATGTTAGCATAGCAACCGAAGCTAAACTGACTACTTGCTATCTCTGGTATAAAATGGGTGATGTTAGCATAGCAACCGAAGCTAAACTGACTACTTGCTATCTCTGGTATAAAATGGGTGATGTTAGCATAGCAACCGAAGCTATACCTCATTCACACCAACGGTGTTTCGGGGCCGGTTCGGAGCTGGAGCTTGAAAAGCACCGGGTTTTCCTCTTCACACCGCAGCGGAGCAGCCTCTTAGCTCCGGAATCCGGTTCGTTTCAAGCACCAAAAAATTGTCCGGCCAGAGCAAAAGCACCACATACATCATGCTTACGTCGAGGCGGGGGCGGGGGTAGGGGCGGGATCAACTCCTGAACAACAACAAGAAGCCCGCGTTTTATCCAGCTTGTACACAACGATGGAGAAACTTAACAAGCAGCAGTGGTCCACTGAAGAGACCAGCTACCTACTGGGAATCTGGTCTTCCGAAGAGGTACAGAGGAAGCTGGAGCACAATCGGCCATTGTTGTTGTTGTCGGTGTCAGCTGTGAGGGGTTTCCACGCGGTTTGGCTTTATGAAGCAGGCACGCAAACGGTTACGTCATGACGCAAACGATGACGCAATGACGCAGCACCAGTCGGACTCTGGGAGGTGTGAAAAGGGCCTCCGCTAAACCGAAGAACCGGTTCTGAACCTGAAAAGCTCTAGCACGGAGCTTGAACCGGAGTTGCGTTGGTGTGAATGAGTTACTAGACCGACCATTTTTTGGAGCTGGAAACGAACCGGATTCCGGAGCTAAGAGGCGGTGCCGCTGCTGTGTGAAGAGGAAAAAACGGTACTTTTCAGGCTCCGAGCCGGCCTGAAAACGCGTTGGTGTGAAAGGGGCACATGTCCCTTACAGCTGCAATCTTGGCTGGATCAGGTTTCATGATCTGGCATCCATGACACTGAAGTAGCAAGCTCCTGCTAACTTGGCTGTGATGTCATCAAGGGTAGGTAAGGGGTAATGTGTTCGCTTAATGACCTTGTTTAAGTCTTTAGGGTCGAGGCACACTCTCAGCTTGCCTGTGTGTGGCTTTTCTGCTGCCACCATGGCGTTTACCCACTCTGTTGGCTCAGTGACCTTCAGGGTTATCTGCTGTTTCTCCATACGATACGATACGATAATACTTTATTTGTCAGATCAAGTCTG
The DNA here is from genome assembly GCA_028583405.1 of Pogonophryne albipinna. Taxonomy (NCBI): domain Eukaryota; kingdom Metazoa; phylum Chordata; class Actinopteri; order Perciformes; family Artedidraconidae; genus Pogonophryne; species Pogonophryne albipinna. The sequence goes on from CM053246.1 coordinate 1,965,676, forward strand.
AAATTTGACTTGCGTCACAGCAGCTCCATGTCCAACATCAACAGACAAGTATCCAGATGTAACAGAGTTAAAAATGTGTAGACATAATTATTAGTTATAAATTACGATTTATAATAGGTTGTGAATTTTATTTTTATGAGATTGTTTCCTTTTAATGTTTTTGAGTTATGTTTCTGGTGGGAACACTTTCCCGTTGCACATCTTTTCCCATTTCCTGTATGTCATTTCCCCTTTCCCCTCACATTGAAGTGATGGGGAATAGGAATTGTGTTATAGTTCATTACAATTTTGTGTGGTAAACCGGCTATTTAAGTTTATGAAAGTGACGTATGTTGTTAAGTGTCAATTTGGGCATATTATTAACCCGTTTTTGTCAAGTTTCCACCGTAAGAAATTGTATTTTTGAGTGATATCTACGGTGTGGATTTGGCAGGAAATAGACGCAATCTGCATCATTTTCTTTGTTTACATGTCAACACTTTCTGAGTTTTCTTTCTTTTCTTTTGTAAAGATGTGCAACGCGGATTGAAAGAGAATATTATTTGTGTTCTCAGGTATGTTTGTATTTTGCATTATTCCTTAAAAATAAGATTTTCTTGGTAATTTAATAATTTCTCAATGTATAAATAAATACTAGAAGACCAATGTCTTCTAGTATTTATTTATACATTGAGAAATTATTAAATGTATAATAATACTGCTGAGGATGTGCAACGCGGATGCAAAGAGAATATTATTTTTGTTCTCAGAATAAATGCCAGAAAAGACACCCAGATGCTTCGCTGTCGTTTCCTGATCGATAACAGGTCGCTTACGGTTGTGACCCGTTACACAGACACAATACATGAAACACAAACAACAAACATTTAACATAACAGCACAATCAGTGAGAGAAAAGCTGCTCAAAGAGCCTTCAGCGTGCATTTGATCTGGGATTTAGCTCTGTATTTACTGTGAGGATTGACTGATGCACAAAGGAGTGCTTCAGTCTGACTTTATTGAATGGTGGGACCCTGTATCTCCGATCAGATGGTAGCAGTTCATATTCACTGTTCAGAACATGGTTTGGGTCAGAGATGATGTGGTTGGACAGCCTCACTAGGTTGTTATGATGAGTCATAGAGTCTCTGACGGGGTGGACCAACAATCTTTGAGCAGATTTTTAAAAGGTGGAGCAGTTTTGATTTTAAAGCTGCTGACAAACATTTGTACCAGGTAGTATTGCAGTACTGCAGAATAGACAAGATCAAAGATGTAAAGAACAACAGAAGAATTTCTCTGCTCGCCCCAAAAGACCTAAGACGGCGGAGAAAATAAATTCTTTGTTTTGTCCTTTTGCACAGATATTCAATGTGATCCTTCCATGACAGCAGATGGTCAATCATTACACCCAAGTATTTGTATGAAACTCCCTGCTTGATTTAATCTGTATGGATGACAATGGGGACTTTATGGGAGTCAGATGGTGAGCCAAAAATGATTTTCCATGTTGTTTAGTTCCTCTTGTAGTCTATGGGAACACGTCTTGGTGGGTGGATTACAGGTACTGCCTTGGGGTCTACAGTATGTGAACAGTGCACTCACCAGGAAACAGTCCTATTCCTTTAAAAATATCTGCAAACTCATCCATAATCGGTAACTCTGATGTGCCAGTTATGGATAATATGAGTTTAATAAATCCAAAATCAAGACATGCTTTTAATCCTAACACTGGGGGTGCCTGTGTGTCAACGACATGTAGCTTGAGCATTAGCCTCTAACAACAAGCTGCCCACCACCATATCCATAAAGTGGGCGAGTTGATGGCTGCACTGTATGCTGTATTCCAAATCTTCTGAACACACGTGTGGGAATGACATTAGCTGAGGCTCCAGTGTCTAACTTAAAGCTGACTGCAGATCTGTTTGGACCAACTTGTGTGTCTGCAAATGCTTGCTCCTTAACGTGAACATTACTTCCCTGAGTCACTGCATCAAAAAACAAATCTTCATTGTCTGTATTTTTGTCTTTCTCATTTTCACTTACTGCATGTATTCCTTTCCCCTGTCTTCTGTCAGAATATTACAGTGATAGCAGAGATACTATTGTGACTTTAGAAAACTAATGACAAGTTTAAAATGTTTTTCTAAGATTTATTCATTTATTTTTATTTTCTTGTATTTGTTCCTCCATTTCTGTTGCTTTGTGTGATAATGGTGTCCATAGACAGTGGTGTCAAGTAACTATTTTAACTCTTAACTTTATTTAAAGTTCATTTTCCTTTTTGCTACTTTATACTTCTACTTCGTTACATCTCAGAGGCATGTATATTTTACTGCCTTACATTATTCTGACAGACAGCTTTTGATACAACTTTGACAGCAATCAATCTTGAAATATTTTGTGCATATTTTAAGTGCTTGCTTTTAAAACTTTAGCTTTATTGCATAGTTAAAACCATAATGTAGGATTCCTTATAATACATTCACACCAGATTCACACATAGATACAAATAAAAAGAGCTCTGCTGCCATCTTGTGGTCTGCAGACTGAACATGTGCTTTGTAATATCTCTAACAACAACTACTTTAATGACATGTAATACATCTTATTTGTGACATGCATATAAATCTGATTCGATATCACGATGCATCACGATTCATACCAATGTGTTGCATCCTCAATTTTCTATATTACTGCACATGGCTTCTTTTTCATCAATCAAAATCAAATGTAGCACTTTTTGACAAATGACTTATATGTGTACACATATATCACTTAAATTATTCAATACATCTTTTGTACTGAAGTATTCAAAAGTAAAAATTACATTTTTAATATAAATGATTTTTAAATTGTATTTAAAGAAAACAGCAGAGCTCTATTTCAGTATTAACAAAAAAAAAAAAAGACAGCAACAACTGACATCAAATCTTTGCTGAGCCTAAAGATAATCATAAATAAATAACATAGTGAATATAAATATATTGCAATGCTCAAAACAGCAGCATCCAACCGTCTCTAATCATAAAAAAAGCATAATACAAATAAATGTATTGCAATGTGCAAAACAGTCACTGCATTCATGCACGGAGCACCCGTAGCGTGGAGATCATTCCGTCTTGTAGTGCTTAACAAAAAACAACAACAACAAAAAACGGCTCGAGCCGGCTCCCGTAGTTCACTTAAAAGAGTTCGCAACCGACACGTCACTAGAGGAGACGGTGATCGTGGAAGCTTTTTTGTCCTACTGCCTTCACAAACTTTACACACATATTTATCAACTGAAAATAGCAAGAGGACATTCATACTCTGCAATCTAAGACTTAATTAAATCCACCAAAAAATTGGTGGATTAAAAAAAAGTGGCAAGGCTTGCCCGCCCTGCGTTGGGGGGGCACAGTGACTCATTTGGGGGTGCATGGCCCGCGAATGACCCCCCATGACGCAGACCCTATTGTAACGCAAGTATTTTTTTAAAACAGAAATCCCTGTGTGTCTGAGCCGCAGCGACACGGACTGATTCAGAGCGGGTCCTTCTGCTGTTGGTTCTGGACTGGTGTTCTTGTGTTGGTGGATAAAGCAGACTGCTCCGTGTTTGGTGTCGCTGTGCTGCTTTCACGTTTGTTCCCTGATCTCTCACTGACCGATTTGATACTAAAAAAAAAAAAGTTTATTGTAAAGCGGTGGCCGGAAAATCAGGACGCAACGTTACTACGCTATAATCGATTATGTTCTGTCACTGCATCGATGCAGAATCGTCCACGTCTGCATCGCGATGCATCGTAGAAATTATTAATTTCAACACCCCTAATGCTTCACTACTTTGAGCAGCAAGTTGCTGTTAATTCTGTTAACAGACAACATAAAAAAGAGTATTAAGGACCTCATTACCCTCTCCAACTGTGACTCTGACATGAGTACAGAATTTACTTTATGATCACTTAAGGTTATTTCAAGGGTTCCTGATTGGGAGATCTCTCTCTCTGAGGACAGTATCAGGTCTGAGGCAAGGGCGTTTCCTGGACCTGGAAACATTCAGGGCTTAGCCCACAGTGGGGGTGCTGTGGGGTAGCTTGACGTTTCATAAAGGGTGCTCAAACATGTTGGGTTTCCCATTAAGGTACCGGGCGCTACAGTGGAATTTTCTACCGCAACACTCCTCCTTTCTACCGCAACACTCTCTCTCGCTCGCTCAATCACACTAAATGCGCTATTGCCACACACACACAGAGCCAAGCTTGAATGAAACACAGAGACCCAGAAGTACTTGTACTTTATTTCCATGCAACTCTCTGATTGGTCTGGTGTCTAAAGCCCCGAATGCCCAGGCCAGGTGACGCCACTGGTCTGAGGGTTAGTAGTTGCAAATCAAACACTTCAGAGAAGCATTATGATTCTACTATGCGAAATAATAGGACTCGCCCAGTATGATACATTTCTTCTCCATGCGTAGATTACTCTTAGTACAATACATCACTAAAAGTAAAACATCTGGAATGTAACAGAGGGCCAATAATAATGGGTTTGATCTGGCAAAGCCACAGTTCAGTCCATGCCAGGTCCAAGCCCTCCCATCGGGGGTCGGCTGGCAGGTTAGGCCTCTCCTTAAATCACAGCCCACCTCCATCCTGAGGTTGTGACCAGGCAGGTGAGCAGAGTCCAGTTCTCTGTGAATGCAGACATTAAGCCATGTCTCTGACACTGCCAACACAGCACGTTCACAAATAAACACAATCTCTCATATCTACACAAGAAGATTTGAATAAAGTTAAGTCGACTCTGAATAAATACAACATTATATCTAACAAACTGAGCAATATAGCAATAAGTATTAACCAATGGTCAAAAATAAGTAGGAGAGAAAATATAGAAGTAGCAGCCAACAATAATTAATTTCATTAAAAAGTGTAATTTGCACATAGCAGTGTTATTTCACAACAGCTCTTAAATCCATGAGAAGTTATACGTATGACCATCAAAGTCGTTGTAAAGGCGTGTACAAACTGAACCTGCTGCCAGTCTTCTGAAGACACCTGGCCTCATCGTGATATTACATGTAAAATATCTTAAACTGTTCAAAGAATTGGGATAATATCTTAGTTGTTAAGTCTGCTAAACACATAATTCTATCAAAGTCCATTTGATATTACAATGGGGCTGGTTGATCATTAAACCATTCCAGCCTCCTCGACACGTCTGTATTAAATCCTTCAAATGTGCTGCTGTCTCCAGGTTCAAGAACAGCCACTGGAGGGCAGAATGGTTATCTAAGACATATATTCTAACACTGTCATAGAGTCAATAATGTTAACACTTGTTAAGAAGTGTTATTTTAACACTTTTCCAGTGGTTTCCATACAAACCCCGCCAAAGTATTGATTTCAACTCTCAGGGTGTTACACTTCAGATTTGATGTAGGTTTTTAAAAATATGAAAACTTTATTTAAATGCTGTCCCCATTTGTTTTGCAACCATGTAGCCTTGGTAACTTTTTAATAGGGGACACATGAAAACACTGGCTCTGCATGAAGTGTATTTATATGTGTTGCAGGTATGGTGTCATATATACACTACCTATATTTTATACTTTCTTTCCCAAGTATGATGTAGGGTTAGATTCAGAAATGCAAACATCCTTTAAGCTTTATCAAACTCTAACATTCATGTGTTGAAACATGTAGCCACCCAGACTAACATGCACTTCTCCCTGCCTCCTGAAAAAAAGTGGAGATTTAGGCAACTGGAGATGAAGGTGGAGCCGGTTTCATTTTGTTGTCCTGGTATGAATTGCACAAGTAAACCCTATACATGTTCAACAGAATTTAATAAATAAAACACAAGAACATACCACTAAAGTTTCTCAAGTTGTACTTGGTAAATGTAAAGAACAATGTTAAAGTATCAAAATATACTTACCAAAAGTAAAAATATTCAGAAAGTGCATTATGTTACTGATTTATACTGATAGATGCATTCATTTGTTCATCAGTCATTTATTTACAACCTACTTCCTCATTAGCATAAAGACACAGATGTAGGTGAACAAAAATGTATTATGAAATGTATGATATCATGTTTTTGTTATTTATTCATTCGTGGTCTTTTTTTTCAGCTTTTATTTATTCTTTAATTCATTTTTTTTTTATGTATTAAAATATATATATATATATATATTAGGGCTGTCAAACGATTAACATTTTTAATCAGATTAATCACAGCTTAAAAATTAATTAATCATGATTAATCACCATTCGAACTATGTCCAAAATATGCCATTTATTTATGTATATTGTTGTGGGAATGGAAAGATAAATGAAAGAAGGCGGATATATCCATTTAACATACAGTATCTATGTTTATTATAACATTTTTCTGCGTGTCAAAATGAAAGACAGCCCACACACCTATCAATCATCAAACCGTGGGGTCTTAATTCATTACGTGTTGATTTCTATCAACGGGGGAGTACTTCAGGAAAGTCGACAGAGGGGGGGGGGTGGCGGCGGCTAGTGGAGTACTTCGTGACCACAGAGTGTGAACGTTGTGATCAGCTGTTTTAGCGCAGTTCTCCAGTGAAGGGGGGGAAGTCTCCCTCCGCAGCCGGTTGGCGTAGTTTTGGCACAATTCCGTTGTACAGACCGACGTTAACAGCAGCCCTGTCTGTGCACACGGAGACCGACTCTGTCGTCCGGTGATCTAACCGCCTTCTGGAAAAGCTTCACAAGTACGTCGGTACGCAAATGCGCTTTGTGACACAAGTGACGGTACGCATTTCAGATTACGCACATAACCTGCGTACCAGTTATGTGCACCCCTGTACTACAGCAAAAGTATTCTCCGTCGGGACTTCCTGCAACAACACCGACATTATCAAAGATGTTCTATTGAGAAGACGATCACTACGTGACAAAAGTTTTCAAAACCGTTTCTGGTCTTCGGTATTTCCAGACAAGTGGCTACTGAAATCAATCTTACTAACTGCTGTCTGTGCAATTTACTCCGCGCGAGTTGGCGGACTTTATTTCGCTTACTTTAACATCATTTTTCATGGTGGGGCTAAGCCATTTCTTGGTATGGGTGTAGCCTACCCCAGCCATACCCTGGCGCTGCCACTGGTGGCACGTATGGGACGGGCCATTCTGCACATGCGTTAAATGCGTTAAATATTTTAACGCAATTAATTCAAAAAATTAATTACCGCCGTTAACGCGATAATTTTGACAGCACTAATATATATATATGACGTCAGTAATAACAGACATTAAAACATTTTAATATATGCTCACCCGGCAGAACGGCAGCTCAAGTATAGGCGACTTTTAAAGAATTTCTCTATTTAGATTGTGTTGACCGGGTCTTCTGCACTGGAACTATATATGGAGTCCACTATACTTGGACTGGCGTTTGAATTGAATGAATGATTGTGGTAGGTCATTATAAATGTGGACTTCTAAGATTTGAATAACAATGATACAAAAGCATTTTTCTACTTTCGGGCACATCACCTCGGTCCATGCCCAGTCTTGGACAGTGAAGTGTCAAGATAGCTCAAGTGCCCACTGCTGAGTGCTTCAGCAAGAGATGTAGGTTAATCATATTATGATAATGAATGTTGTTTATTCATCTGATACAGCAGGTCCTGCAGACCAAACCAGGAGGGACATAAGTCCTTGAAGAATACAGAGGAACAGGGATGCTGTGTGACAGCAGGAGGAGGCAGATAAACTTTCTTACAGCAAGCATGGCTGAATCTGAAGGGTAGGTTTCCCGGGTTTTAGTTTTGATTTAAAGATGGGCAATATTGTGCAATAGAAGACATATTTCACCAGTGGTTAATGATCATTTTAATTTTTGAAATGTACAATGCTGCTTGACTACTCAAGACAAAAACGTTTGTAAAAAGGATATATAAGTTCTGTCTATATTTTATTTATATAAATATAGACAACTTATTGTAGAAAAACAAACACTATTTGGAAGGGAGTTTACTAAATTGTGTTTAAGAATATGCCTCTGTCCTTTTTTTAAGGAACATTCTATGACAGAAAAGTAGCTCTGGCTTTCTGGCATGGCGGCTAAAAACCTTTCAAAGGAAGACAAAACATGGGTCCAAAGAACCAACAACTCAGACAGGAGGAGGTGGCCCAAGACAAGAGAGGGGGCAGCGTCTGGTTGGTAGTCAACTTGATGAAGATTGTTGTAGGGAAAACATAAACCTGATGAACCACAGCATCAAGAGAGAAATCATCCTGCAGAAGATGAAGGAGACCTTTGAATTTAGACAGTAGATTATCCACATGCTGAAGAGTCCCACACTGTACTCACAGTATTTCCAAGACTGCTGGACACTAAAGGACTGGTAAGTATTTAAAAAGTTTTCTCTAACTGCAGTTTGTTGCTTTAGGCTTGGCATGTGTTTGATTGTCAAATGTGTCAAATTAATAAATGTTTTTTTGTGTGTGTTTTTTTCCTCCTCTTTGGACCAGAACTGGCGGATAAACTGCTTAAAAAGTCGCCCTTATCCTAAAATGGAAGATCACAAGAGAAGAAGAGAGCCTTGCTTCCCAGTTCTCCAGAGTTTGCTGAAGTCGGCCAGGAGTGCTTATCATGATGAATCACCAGAGGAAGGTCCAGGTATTAGCTCATAGTCTAATAAGCCATGGAGGTGGTTAGATTGCTTTGAAATTCACTTTTCAGTAGAAAGATATGTTTTTCCTATCTTACAGAGTGGGACAGTGATATGGCATCTTTCCTGCTGCTCGTGCATATGCTTCCACCACAGCCGACTAAAAAGAAAACGCACTGCATATTTAAGAGAGAAATGCAGCATAGACTCAAGACAATAAGTAGTAGCGGTGGGGACTCGAGTCACATGACTTGACTCGAGTCGCATATTTTTGGACTTGAGACTTGCTTGACTAACATTGATAAAAGACTTGACTTGACGGTATTCATGACTTGTGACTTGACTTAAGCTTGAGACAGATGACTTGAAAGGACTTTTTAAAATTAAATATTTGCGTTTGTATTTCTAGTGAGATATTACGTTTAGTTTTTCTAAATGTGATTGGGTGATTATAGCGACATGTGCGCAAACCTGGCAACCCAATAGACGGCAGGAGTGTCAGTTAACATGGCAGCGGCTAGCTTTACTCCAAAAATAGTCAAGTTTTGATTCAAGGATTATTTTGTCGATGACGCTAATAAGAAGAGAACAGCGGTATGCAGGGTCTGCAGCATAAAGATCAGTGACACGACCACCACAACATCCAACTTCATTCGTCACTACAAAAAAACACACAGAGAAAGGTGCGTGAATGTGTTGTGTTAGCTAGAAAGCTAACGTTAAGTTTAAGCTACGTTAGACTTGGTTTCAAATCGATTAAGCATTGCAAAGAGAAGACAAAACGGTAAATCAACACTAGAACCTCCAAGGGATTCATTTTGACTAACCCTGATACTGACGGGCTGTCAGGAGAGAGAGAGAGAGAGAGAGAGAGGAAAAGAGATGCCTCGTTTATTTCCCCTGTGTTATTATTCAGAAGTTACTGTAAACTTTTGAATAATGTAGTTGTCACGATCTGTCTTTGGTTTTCTGTCTGCGTTGTGTTTTGTCTTGTTTAGATCTGCCTTTGGTTTCCTGTCGGTGTGTTCCCTCCTACCTGTTTTCCTGATTGTGTTCACCTGGTGCCCCTGTGTTCTATTTCATATATGGCTTCGCCCTCTAAGGCTATCGCTATTGGGTAATCCCCCTGCGCACCTGCGCAGCACTGAAACACTTGTAGTCCACGCCCACCGGCAAGGTGGGCCCCACCCTCGGGCTCCCTTCCGGCATAAATAGGAAGGAGGCCCGACAATCTGCTCCCTCTTTTCTTCAGCACCTCGTTACTGAAGCACAAGAGACACTTTAATTGCAGAGTAAACATGAGTAACAATTGTTTGAGAGATTGTCCCTCATATGGCTCTGGGTTCATAATGAGTTATGACCAGCACACAGTATGCGAATCCTGCCTGAGGAGAGCACGAGTACGCGGCTCTAAACCAACAGGTAGCATGCACACACTGCGCCCGTCTCCCCTCGGGCGACAGGAAGTGGAGAGCGGACGCTCTCGCTGCTGCAGACGAGGAGGACGATTGGCCCGTCCAGGCTTACGAGGCCGCGGACGGAGTGCCGGGCAGGAGTCGGATGACTCCTACCCCACCTCCCTCCACGGTTCACTGTTCGGTTCTCCCCTCCCTCCTCTCCCCCGGACCGGGGAGACAGGTCGGAGCAGGGTGCCAGCTTTGCGGCCGAACATGCTTTCCCCCTCTCCGTCACCACAGCGTTACCGGCGATAGGTGGCATCCTAGGGGAACTGCCGGAGATCATACGCAAGGCGGCCGCCTGCAGAGATCTCCCCGTTCCCCTAGCTCAGGAGAGGTGTGCTCCGGACGACATGACCGGAGTTTTTGCGCGGTGCAGACGGTCAGGAGTGACCCGATCTGGCCACGCTTCCCAGCCATCAGGAGGTTCCAGGAGGGGGCGACGGCGAACCCGAGGACCCTGAAGGCTCCGGTGGCCACATTTGTTCCCCTCACCAAGGTGGAGGGGTTCACAGATGCTAGTTTCCCAGCCACCCCTTCTCTGGAGCCGAGCCTGACGGCGTTTTTTGTGGTAAGACAGGCCAACATAATCGCCGGACGGCGCCCTACGTTGAGCTCCCCCAGAGACCAGTATGTCGCCCGCCAGGCCGACCGGGTGCACCAGTGTGCGTCGGCGGCGGCGAATAACATTGCGCTGCTCTCCAACTCGGTGGTGACGCTGGTAGAGCGGTCCACCACCTTGGCCGCTGACGAGGCAGAGGAGATCAGCAAGGCGGCCAGCACAGCGCTCACTCTGTGCGCGTCCGTCGCTGTCTCCCAGGTGAGGATTTCCGCGTGGGTGACACAGATCCAGCGCCACCTCTGGCTGCAGCAGACGTCTGTTACGGAGACGGCCAGAAAAGTGCTACTGGACGCTCCAATCAGCTCGGGCTGGCTGTTCGGACCCCAGTTCCACGTCCATGGTGGAGTCCATGAAGACGGCCGCGGAACAGGCGGACGACATTCTCCAGCATGTCAGCTGGCTCCAGCCTACGCCCGCAGCAGCCGTAGCAGCCGCAGCAGCCGCGGCGTCAACACGGCAAGTGGAGAGACGCCAACAGCAACCGCCTCGGCGTCAGACTCGCCCTTCGGCGGCTGCAGGGGCTCCGTCCCACGTTTCCGCTCCCCCGCCACACCAGAGACAGGGTCTCCCGGTGGCGAGTCAAAGGGGAGTGAGGCTCCCCCGCTTCTGGTCTGCTCCGCGAGAGCCTCCGAGGCGGTCATAATAAACCCATGAGCGCCGTTATAACGCCTCATGTGGACAGTACTGCGCACACCTCCACTCATCCCCTGAGCGTGTACACGCCTCATGATGAGTGCCGGAGTGAAATGTAGCGTGTGGAGACTCCCTCGCAGCCCTTTCGCCTCACGGGCAGCGGCGGCGAGGGCAATGGCGTGGCTCGTCACCATGACAACCATTACAGCACATCACAGAGAAGCCAGAACGGGGGAATGAGACCCATCCTTGATCTGTCAGTATTCTAGGCTGAGCGCCCCCAGCGCCACGGCAGAAGCCTGCTGGTTTTAACCTGTCGGTTAATAAACTGCAGAGCTCGCTAATTAAGCCGGATGCCACTAATCTGTTGATTAAGTAGACAGCAGGGCTCGCTGCAGAAGCCTGCCGGTTTTAACCTCGGTTAATTACCTGCAAGCTCGCGGCATTCCTCTGTCCGAGATACGCCTCGTACACACGGTCATAGTAAACCCATGAGCGCCGTTATAACGCCTCGTGTGGACAGCACTGCACACACCTCCATCCATCCCCTGAGCGTGTACACGCCTCATGATGAGAGCCGGAGTGAAACGCAGCGTGTGGAGGCTCCCTGGCGTGGCTCGTCACCATGACGACCACAGAACATCTCGAGCATGTGCGCCCGCTCTCAGTGTTTCTCAGAGTGGCAGCACGTGTGTCTGATGGACAGATGGATGAGCAGGCTGATCAGCAGAGGGTACACCCTGCAGTTCGCCTCTCCCCCCCCCACAGTTCAATGGGATACAGGAAACACTCCTGTCCTCCCAGGAAGAGTCTTGCGCTCCATTCAGAGCTGCAGGAACTCCTGTTGAAAGAGGATATTTCCAGGGTTCCTCAAAGGGATGAAAATCAGGGTTTTTTACTCCCGTTATTTTTCTAATCCCGAAAAAGACTGGGGGAATGAGACATCCTCGATCTGTCAGTATTCCACATGCTGACGATCAAACAGGTGCTGGAATGTGTTCACCAGGACGACTGGTTCACTTCCACCTGAAGGATGCATACTTCCACGTACCCATCATCCCGAAACACAGGATATTCCTGCGTTTCTCATTTCAGGGAATATCAGACCAGACAATAGTCTGCTGTTCGGATATTTCCTGGCTCGTCGCATTTTTGTGCAGAGAAGGCTGGAGCCACTACACAGAGGAGGGATGAGAGTGTGGTTTCCTCTGGACGACCTGCTATTGCTGGCTCGCTCTAGGGAGGAAGTCGCTTTAGTAGACGGTACATCTCGTATCGCATCTGTCAAAGCCTGGGTTTCAAAATGAATTGGAAGAAGAGTTGTCCTCTTCCCTCTCAGACAAACGTTTATCTGGAGTGGAATTAAACTCAGCCAGCAGAGTGCGGCTCTCGCGGCAGCGAGTGGAGAAACTGACAGCTCTCCTCCGGCGTGTCACAACCCACACAGCCCTCTCCGTGACGCGGCTGCTCGGCGTTGGCGTCAGCTGGTCACGTGGTGATCCCCCTGGGTCTCCCCCACAGGTGGAGTCTCCAGAGGTGGTTCATTCGCTGCAGAAGCCTGCTGTTTATAAACTGCAGAGCTCGCGGCATTCCTCTGTCCCAGATATGCCTCCTACACACGGTCATAATAAACCCACGAGCACCGTTATAACACCTCGTGTGGACAGCACTGCACACACCTCTCATCCCCTGGGCGTGTACGCGCCTCATGATGAGAGACGGAGTGAAATGCAGCGTGTGGAGACTCCCTTGTAGCCCTTTCGCCTCACGGGCAGCGAGGGCGATGGCGTGGCTCGTCACCATGACGACCATTACGGCACATCACAGAGAAGCCTCTCCCCCCAGCAGTTCCATGGGATCCAAGAAACACTCCCGTTATCCCAGGAACAGTGTCTTGCGCTCCATTCAGCGCTGCAGGAACTCCTGTTGAAAAAGGCATTTATTCAAAAGGGAAGAAAATCAGGGTTTTTACTCCCGCTATTTTCTAAATCCCGGAAAAGAACGAGGGAGTCGCCCCGTTGCTGTACAATCAAACATGTGTTGATTCGCACAGACAACAGGCCACGGCTATGGAAGCAGCCATACCTCAATGGCCCGGGAGGAGTACGATCTGCGCAGCTTCTGAACGCAGCCAGGCGGCTGCTGTTCTGGGCGCGCACACACGTTGCTCTCCATAAGAGCAATGTATATTCCCGGCAAATTGAACAGAGGGGCTCGCAGAGCGCAGCAGCCGTTCTGCGAGGAGTACGGAGATTCAGACCTGTGTCACGCGCACTGGTGCCTCAGTGGGATTTGGCTTTGGTGTTACGCGCACTAAGCAAAGCCCCATTTGAACCTGATCAGGTTCCCCTTAAACTGTTGTCAGCCAAAGTAGTACTACTTTAGGCTCTATCAGCGAAAAGGGTGAGTGATTTGTCTGCTCTCTCTGTGGCTCCGTCATGCCTCCGGATCCAAGGAGATGCAGCTCAGCTGTTTTACGCCCTAACCCGGCTTCATGCCTAAGGTGATCACAAGCTCTTTTAGGTCAAGAGTGATCACCTTGGATGGCTTCTTCCCCCCTCCTCACAGGTCGGACGAAGAAACCGCGTCTCATCTCCTCTGTCCTGTGCGCGCGCTGTCCTGCTATGTGGCACGCACGGCTGCCTTGCGCCGTTCTCAGCGCCTGTTTGTGCACTATAGAGAGCGCTCATTCGGGCAGCCTCTGTCTGCACAACGGCTGTCACACTGGCTGTGTGAGGCTGTGTCACAGGCATATGTCTCCTCTGGGGTGGAGCCCCCGGATAACATCAATGCGCACTCCACCAGAGGAATTTCTTTCTCCACGGCTTTGCACGGAGGAATGTCAGTGGAAGACATTTGCACTGCTGCATCTTGGTCTTCCCCCTGTTCATTTATTCAATTTTATTTGAGGGATGTCTCCCATTCCTCTCTGACGCACCCTGCACTGGGTGTCCTGTCAGAGTGAGTGACATCAGGGATCCAGCTGTGCACTCTCCTGCCTGTCTGCACGCAGAGAGCTGCTGTTCCCCCTCTTTTTGTCACTGGGAAAAGTGTGACCTTCGTCTCTACTTCTCACAGCGGCAGGTATGTATTGTTCCCAGCCTGCGTCCCCTCATGGGGAATATTCATGTTATGCTATATTCCAGGGACGGTGATGCGCCATTCGCATGGCACAATAGGCATGGGTTGTTATTGAGCAGGTGTGTCTGTGCTTCTAGTACCGGGCGGACCCAGTGGGGCGCAGACTACATCTTGCTTCGCCCTTAACCCAATAGCGATAGCCTTAGAGGGCGAAGCCATATACGAAATAGAACTGAAGTTACCTACTGTAACTCCAGCTTCTATGAGTATTGGCGTAGCCCTCTAAATTCTGGGCCCCACTGGCTCTACGAATAGCTGAAGAAAAGTTGTTTTGTGTGGGAGCAGATTGTCGGGCCTCCTTCCTATTTATACCGGAAGGGAGCCCGAGGGTGGGGCCCACCTTGCGGGTGGGCGTGGACTACAAGTGTTTCAGTGCTGCGTGGGTGCGCAGGGGGATTACCCAATAGCGATAGCCTTAGAGGGCTACGCCAATACTCATAGAAGCTGGAGTTACAGTAGGTAATTCCCAACCTACTCCGGGCAATAGAGACCATGTACGCAGGAACAAGGGCCAGGGTGGTGACCCCAGACGGCAACAGCGAGGAGTTTCACTTCCTGGCTGGGGTAATGCAAGGGGACACCCTGGCCCCCTTCCTCTTCATCATGGTCTTGGATTATGCGCTCAGGAAGGCCATCAGTGGACGAGAGCAGGATCTTGGCTTCACTCTAACACCAAGGAGGTCGAGACGACACCCCACAGTAGTCCTGACAGACCTGGACTATGCGGACGACATCAGCCTGCTCTCCGACAGCGTGGAGCAAGCACAGGAACTCCTGAACAGAGTGGAGTCAGAGTGTGCCAAGGTTGGCCTTAGGCTAAACGCCAAGAAAACTGAGGTTATCACCTATAACATCTTACCAGAACATCCACCTCTGATAACAACAGAAGGCACTGTGCTTAAAGAAGTCAAGGACTTCAAGTACCTCGGCTCATGGGTCAACTCAACCGAGCAAGATCTTAAGGTGAGGAAGGCACTTGCATGGAGGGCCCTGAACGGCATGACCAGTGTATGGAACTCCAACCTCCCCCGTCAAATCAAACTCAGCTTCTTCTATGCAACGGTAGAGTCTGTTCTCCTCTATGGCAGTGAATGCTGGACCCTGAAGCCAACCCTGCAAAAGTCTCTTGACGGATGCTACACCAGAATGTTGCGAGCAGTACTTAACATCAGCAAGAGTGTACATGTAACCAACAAGATCCTGTACGAGGGAATACCAAGGGTGAGCGAGAAAATTGCAGCCAGGAGAATGAGACTAGCAGGACATTGCCAAAGGCATCAAGAGCTGCCAGCCGGCACATTGGTGCTGTGGGAACCAACACACGGGCATCGGTCACGAGGACGTCCCGCACCATGCATGCTAGCCCCCTGCCTCCCAATTCCCAACCTGACACCATACGTCTCGGTGTGTTCCGTCTGGACTCAACCCCTGCTTCTTCCCCATTTCCTGCCATTCTGACCGACTCCAGCCCCCCGTGTTCTGTCGGCGAACCGACCGTCTCAAGTCTCCTCTCAAGTTCCTTCTCAAGTCCCCTCTCGAGTCTCTTCTCGAGTCCCCTCTCTAGTCCCCTCTCTAGTCCCCTCTCCAGTCCCCTCTCCAGTCAGCTCTCCAGACAGCTCTCCAGTCAGCTCTCAAGTCTCCTCTCGAGGTCCCTCTCAAGCCACCTCTCAAGTTCCCCCTCGAGTCCCCGCTCTAGTTCCCTCTCGAGTCCCCTCTCAAGTCACCTCTCGAGTTCCCTCTCAAGTCACCTCTCGAGTTCCCTCTCAAGTCCCCTCTCAAGTAGGGGTGCAACAACTAATCGACTTAATCGATTAAAATCGATGACCAAATTAGTTGCCAACTAATTCAGTCGTCGATTTGTTGGTGACGTCATCACGTGTGTTTTTAAATCTAATAGTTGATGGCTAAATAAGAGCGTTTGAGAAATTGTGCACGCATACAGTAATAGTCAGAATAATCGATTAATCGTTTCATTAATCGATAGATAATCGATTATCAAATTAGTCGTTTGTTGCAGCCCTACTCTCAAGTCACCTCTCGAGTTCTCTCTGAAGTCTCCTTTCAAGTCACCTCTCGAGTTCCCTCTCAAATCACCTGTCCAGTTCCCTCTCGAGTCCCCTCTCAAGTTCCCTCTCGAGTCTCCTTTCAAGTCACCTCTCGAGTCTCCTCTCAAGTTACCTCTCAAGTCCCCTCTCGAGTTCCCTATCAAGTCCTCTCTCGAGTCCCCTCGCGAGTTCACTCTCGAGTTCCATCTCCAGTCCCTACTAAAGTCCTTTCTCTAGTCCCTACTCAAGAGGTTCCGCTGGGGGTCCTGCCAACCCTATGTCCGGTGCTGTTGGAGGTCCCGCCGACTACTCTTCTGCCGGGGGTCCTGCCAACCCTCTGTCCTGTCCTGTTGGGGGATCCGCCAACTTCTCTTCTGCCGGGGGTCCTGCCAACTCGATGTCCTGTCCCGCTGGGGGTCCCGCCGACTATTCTTCTGCCGGGGGTCCTGCCAACCCTATGTCCTGTCCCGTTGGGGGTCCCGCCGACTACTCTTCTGCCGGGGGTCCTGCCAACCCTTTGTCCTGTGCCGTTGGAGGTTCCGCTGGGGGTCCTGCCAACTCCATGTCCTGTCCCATTGGGGGTCCCGCTGACTACTCTTCTGCCGGGGGTCCTGTCAACCCTATGTCCTGTCCCGTTGGGGGTTCCGCCGACTGCTCTTCTGCCGGGGGTCCTGCCAACCCTATGTCCTGTCCCGTTGGGGGTCCCGCCGACTGCTCTTCTGCCGGGGGTCCTGCCAACCCTATGTCCTGTCCCGTTGGGGGTCCCGCCAACTGCTCTTCTGCCGGGGGTCCTGCCAACCCTGTGTCCTGTGCCGTTGGGGGTCCAGCCGACTACTCTTCTGCCAGGGGTCCTGCCAACCCTATGTCCTGTCCCGTTGGGGGTCCCCGCGACAGTTCTTCTGCCGGGGGACGCCTGCTCCATCGTGGGTTCCACTGACACCAGCCCAGGTTCCATCCAGGGTCTCGTCTACGTCTGACCCGCCGGGGGTTCCACCAGCTCCTGCCCGTACTCGAGCCCGGCGCCCTGACTCTACCGGCCAGGTTTCTCGCCCTCGAGCCCGGCCCCCTGACTCTTCCAGCCGCGGTCTTCGCCCTCGAGCCCCCCTGCCGTCCGCCCGAGACCCCCACCGCAAACTCTACCTTGCCCCCGGGCCGTCCACCCGAGATCCCTTCCGGGCCCTCCGCTGTGCTCCTGGGCTGTCAGTCCAAACCCGTCCTCCAGACCACCTCCACCCGCCCTGGTGGTACTAGTTTTGTGCAGCAGGCCATCAGCAATTACTATATTGTGATGGACAAAAAGCTCATCCCCTGCCAGGGAACAACTGTGTACGGATGTGGAAACCACAAAGGAAAGTCCAAAAGTGAAGGACTTCAGAGCTAAATGAATGAACAGGCCATAGAGTACTGTAAGCGCCATAAGTTTGTGTTTTTCATTTGGATGCTCGTCACAGCGTAAAAAAACAAAAAAAATGTATTGTTGCTACATTTGTGGTTTGTTGCATCACGCACCAAGTGTGCTAATTCAGCACCTAATGTTCTTTGGTGGATTACCCTGGCAAACAAAAATTGTTGTTTATGCCCAGGAGGGGGATGTTCACTACAGTTCAGAAGTTTTGTAGGGTTCAGACAGCATCTAAACTGTTGTCATAGCAATGTTAGTATTGGACCTAGAGGAGCACATCAGTCAGTCTCAAATGAGCAGATCTCTCACAAAATACCTCCGACATGGACTAAGATTAGCTAAATTAACCTTCACCCTCGTTGTCTATCAAAAGACCGGGCAAAAGAAATGTGAGCTTCAATCAGCAGAATGACAGGGCAGGGGTGCTGCTAGCATTATAGTTATCTTGTGGAAAATCTTGGTGAAACTAATTATTTTGGAGTCAAACACAACACTTTACTCTATTATTTGTCATACGTATTTCATACATACGTATGTATCAGATAACTTTGTGTGTGACGTCATGCAACATATACTGGAAGGTGTTGGACAGTATGAAACTAAGTTGTTTGAATACTTGATTGAGAACTTCATCTCTAATGAAAACATACTCCAACGTACATATGCATTCAACTATGGCTTTATGGATAAAAAGAACAGTCCATCACACATAAATCTGTTTAGCTCTGACAATAATACTGGACTTAATGCTAGCCAAACATTTTGCCTTAAGAGGAATCTCCCACTGATCGTTGGGGATGTTATCCCTGACAGTACATTTTCATAAGCCTGGTGTCCTGGCCCCAGAACTATCAAGCCTCTAAAAGCTCTAGTCTTAACAAAATATGTTGAAACTGCTAGAAGTGAGTCTTAATATTATTTTCTTTCATTGACAATAAGTGTAAATGTCAAGTTTAAATACATTCGTATTAAGGGTGAGTTATACAAGGGATTTCCATATAAGGAGCAGTTGGGTTAAATGCAATTAAATGAAGTTAACTTGTTAACCTAGGTTCAGGAGCAGGGCCACGCCTAAACCCTGTCTCTAATCACAGCCACCCCTATTTATATCCGGCCAAACTTGCGGCCACTGCCTGTCTCCATTCTCTCAACGACAGGCAGGCAGACTGTGATTCACGCCGCGCTTCATCACGGTTCAAACTAACTTTAAACGCCACTACTAAAACGATTTAAACTCATCACGGATCCCAAACTGCTGATCAATCCCAGCATTCGAGAATGCTGGGATTGATCGAAGATGCTGATATTCGATGTCGAAGAGACGAAGATCTCTTCGACATCGGCTATCCGCCATCCACGGCACAGCAGTCAGATCACAGCCAAGCATCCGAACGGAGCCGCTTGCGCTCGGCAATCAGTGTCCCACACACCAGCCGTCACTTCCACTCAAGCTCCCCCAACGAAATACTTCCAACTCCAGATAGATCCCAGGCTTCGTCTCCTCCGCCAGCGAGGGCAAACAATCGGGGCCACAACAGGCACAGCCAGCTCCAATCTCCACACCACCGGCAGCCTGCCTCATCCACAGCCCCCGGCGCACTCGACACGCCTCTCAGACAAATCTGCAAACGGAGCTCGAACTCAGGAAGTGGACAGTCTTCCGACTTCAACGTTTCCTGAAAGAACATGGCATCCACTTCCATCGAAACGACAACAAGGCAAGACTGTTCAACCTCTACAAGCCTACAGCAGCACACCGGTAACAACAAGACCCACAGCTCTTCCAGCTTCGGAGTCACGCGTGCCACGACTCGTGACGTCACCGGCCTATGTTCTCCTCCACGGACACAGCCTGAGTCACCAGCACTGGTAACACCAGGTCGTATTACCCCCTGTGCCTGCTCTCTCTGTGTCTGACATGTTGCAGCTCATGTCAACCTTTCTCTCATCCCTGTGCTCACAGGCCTCACACAAATCCCCTTGCACATTCATCCCTCCATCCCTTTTTCCCCTCCCCCCATCCTTATCCCATCCCTTCCCCAACACTCAAATGTGTCTGACATGTCGCAGCTCATGTCAACCTTTTTCTCATCCCTGTGCTCACAGGCATCATAAAATCCCCTCGCACATGTAACATCCCTCCATCCCCTTTTCCCCCTACCCCCATCACCCAAATGTTTTTCCTCCTTGTGCAACTAACTACACTCTAGCCACAGCAACACCACCCATCCAGCCAGCCTCCTCAGTTTATCGCCCATCTCTTGTGTCTCCCGTCTCGCGCCAGCAGATTCTCCTCGGTAATTACATAGATTTAGCTCAGCTACTACAGCCATCAATCATCAACACTAGCCAGCCCAGGGAAATGCAGACCAGCTTCGGTTTAGTCCAGCTTCGCAACCCATTACCTCTGAGGTCTAAGGACTTCACCCCTGCAGAGTTCACCTTAGCATTTTCCCTTTACCGCAAGGTCATCTGCTCAGTCTATCCCACACGCAGAACCGAGTTAGACGGCTCGGAGGTTCAGGTTTTTACACCTACCACGTTCACTTTGCTAGTCAAGCCGCCGGCCGCATTAAACAATTTCACCAGGGAACATACCGGGGCGCTCTGGACTCTGAGCTTTACTGCCGCATCTTCGCAGCACGCGCATCCCTCTCTTGCCAATCATGTGGAGCCCCCTCCCACCTGGCCTCAGCATGCTCAGTCAACGCTCCACCACCTCAAACACCTCACTCACTTCCCTCTCCATCACGCAACGCCTCAGACTTCAACCGTCTATCACCCGCCAGGGAGGCAGGATGGCATATAATAACTTCAATGAGCTAGGCTGCTTTCTCTCTAACTGCCGCCTAATTCACATCTGCTCTTTCCGCGGCGGTGCTGATACCAGGAGCACCCGCCCCCACAACCCAACCCAACCTAACATTTATGGCATAAACGTATTTTCCCTTTAGGGTATAACGGATCCCCGGTTCTGGGCAAACCGCACGCGCATCACTCTAACTCCTCAATGGTAATGTTTAGTTGGATTTAGAAGTGAAGATGTAGTCATTCGTTCCAGGCATGTCATTTTCAAGCCACACGTTTCTGGTCCAGAAACACTTTCAGAACATCCCGCACATTTTGGGGGCATTCTCAGAACATTATTAGAGCCATTTCTCCCGCATCGACGCAGCGTCCACAGCAGCTAGACCGGGCATCTCTTATCCAAACCATCTAGGCCCTCGGCCGCTGGTCATCCCAAGCGTACCACGCTTACATCCGCAACAATCTAAACAACGTCAGACATGCACACGCTCAAGTGCTTTTAATCCGACTCTTTTGGGGGCCCACAATCAGCCCGAGCAGATGATGCCGGAGACGGTACCCCCACTCTGAGTCTCCCTCTGCACGGACCACAGCACTTCCCGCCAGACCAGTACATCTCATCAACCCCTCTAATTCATTGTTACTTCTTGCAATAAACCTACAAACATCACACTGTTGTGGCGTGGTTCCTGCTAGTGAAAGAGGGTTTAACACAAAAAAAATCTAGGTGAATCGTCACAGATGAGTGAGGGGTTACTCATGGAATGGAGACCAGCTCAAGGGTTACAAGAGACAAAAAAAGTTGGGAACCACTTACCTATGGTACTGAACAAAAACAAGACTTGTCATTTTCATAATTTTGGCATCGACTTGGTACCAAAGTATCAGTTTTTGTGACATACGTAGTTAGCAAAGTCAGGTAAATTGAAAGCAGCTTTTGTTTCCCATAATAAGAGTGTAGCGTGAACCACACATGCATACAGCCCTAATCCCTCAGAGTGATGGCTAGGTGATTTTAGTTGTGTTATCTGTTTAAATCAAGTTACGGTGTAAATAAGATAATTTTCATATGATCTATTGTTGACTGATAAAACTGGCTCCAGCAACCCCAAGGCTCTGTTCACCACCATCAGCACACTCCTTACACCCTGTGACAACGCCACCTCATCCTTCCCAACCGCACAGTGCAATTATTTCCTCTCATTCTTTCAATCCAAAATCAACAGCATTTATAGAAACCTGAACTCCTCAGCAGCCCTCCCCACCTCCCCTCCTTGCTCCCCCCCTTCACCCCACAGCCACTATCCCGGTTCTCCCCTGTGACCCCCATGCAACTGTCCACCCTCATGGCTGGAATAAACTCCACCTGCACTCTGGACCCCATACCAACACAATTTGTCAGGGAATGACAAATCCCTGCCATCTCCCAACTCATAACCACAATCATCAACTCCTCCCTCTGCTCTGGATCAGTCCCCCCTCACTCAAACTGGCTGCTGTCACACTCATACCGAAAAGACCAGGGGCCTCATTTATAAACGGCGCGTACGCTCAAAAGATGGCGTACGCCAGTTTCTAAGCAATGTTTGCGATTTATAAAAAACAAACTTGACGGGAAAATGTGTGGTCCTCCACGCAAACTCTGACCCATCCGTATGCGGTACGCACATAAACGGGAGAGACGAGAAACTGCGACACCGCGTTGGCAGAAGGAAGAATGGAGAGAAATATGAGGAATTAAAACCATAAATAAAATGTTACCTCTCATGTATCATATAATTAATTTGCAAAAATTGATTAAAGCCAATCTTAAAATGATTAAACAAACGCCTGTTTGAGACTCCTCAGTGCACACAAAACTCAACTCCTGAACAACAACAAAAAGCCCGCGTTTTATCCAGTTTGTACACAACGAAGGAGAAATTTAACAAGCAGCAGTGGTCCACTGAAGAGACCAGCTACCTACTGGGAATCTGGTCTTCCGAAGAGGTACAGAGGAAGCTGGAGGGGAGCACGCGGTCCAAAGCAATTCTCCAACAATTGCAGAAAGAGATGGCAACCGCTGGTTTTTACCGTACCGTGGAACAGATTGGCAACAAATTAGAAAAAGTCAAGAAGGACTATCGCGACCAAAAGCGAGACCTCGGACGGAGTGGTAGTGGTCGTCCGAAAACAAATCCACATTATGACTTGCTAGACTCGGTCCTCGGGGACAGACGACGAGTGGTTTTGGATCCACGGTGAACTCGCTTTCTCTCACGTCAATTGTGTTGCAGGACGAGTCGCTGAATGTGCGGAGCTCATTTGATGCCGGTGAGTTATGCATTACCCATTTGTTTTATTTGTGACTTTTTGTTTTACAACATAAACTAAACCATGTAGCTATCGACAGACCTAGCAATAAAGCTAAAGTTGACCTACTACAGCTACCGGATGTGCATCCAAACCAATAATAGCGCTAGCATGCTAATGCTAACAATAATAAACAAAGGTATCCCCATGGCAAAGACAGCTAACGCCTCCAATGTATCTTCTTTCTTCTCACTAATGATTTATGATTCATTGTGTTTATATTGTGTTTACAGACATATCTGGTTTGGAGCATACGGTGTCGGAACCACCACTACCGTCTGCGTGTAGCTCGCCAATGCGGATGCAAGAGTCTCCTTTTCCCACAAGCAGCTCTTCCCAGGAATCTCTGGTGAACCTAATCCAGCCAGTGGGCCGACACAAACAGGGCAGGGTTTATTTTACCGGACAAATTTGAAACTTATCGGTCATGTTTCAATAATAATAATAATAATTGTGTAGCAGAGTTTCCGTTAGCAGGTAATTACCGGACTAGGACCGGATATGCTGATGTTTAAAACTCAGTTAATGGGGCTCATTTTTATATTGCTTCAGTTTATAATCGTAACAGATCGAAAAATTCAGATTCATTTTTCAATAAATGATTCCAAACAACATCATTATTACATTCAAACAAACTACTTGTAGTAGATGAAGTATATTATTAAAAAAAATTAAATTAACTTTGAATAATAACACGGGAGAAACGGATCCTCTCTTTTCCTCTCTCCTGAAAGCCCGTCAGTTTCTCATGCAGCTCGCTAAACAGTGGGCGGGGCTTCAGGTGATTATGCAGCAGCTGATCTGATCTCTCTCTCCCGTCCGGTTACACTTCACTCGGTTTATGTCCATATCGATCCGATCCAGCTCTCTTGATCGGCCTATATAGAGAACACAGATCAAACTATTAAGAGTGAATATCGGCCAATAATGATCGGCGGCCAATCGATCGGAGCATCCCTAATTATTAGCGGACATTTTTACCGGCAGGTTTTGAATTTACCGGTTTTTATTAAATGTTACCAGCTAAAAACCGGTAATTACCGGCTAACGGAAACCCTGAAACAGGGTAAGGTATACAGTGGTCATAATAGTAATACTGTTCCCTGTTGCCATGTGCATTTATCATGGCATAGTCATTGTAGTAGTTGTTCAAGTTATGCAACTGCAGCCATAATAACAATACAACATTTCATTACACAGTATATAATATACATCTCATAAAATGCCATGAATACGGTGTTGACTTGATTTTCCCTTTTTGTAGTTAAAAGGGAGCAGGATTTTTCATCTAGACTTCTGGAGTATCTGGAGAAAAGTGACGACAGGGAGGAAAGGATTCAGGAAAGGCTTCAGGAGCAGGGCCAGGCGATGCTTAAAGAGCCTGTGACACGAGTTTCCCCCATCATCCAAACCAATCAATTTGAGTAAATATTGTCCCCTTGAAAATCGTTACTGAACTGATTTTGGATATTTGTACTTTGATAACCATTAACCTGCCCTTCAATGTTGACCATTTTCTGGATCTTCTCGGGGATTCTTCAAGTCCCGCCAAATTATGTGTGACGTCATTGCGGGCCAAGAGCTCCAGCTGCACCGTTCCGGATCCCAGCATCTGCATGTAAACGCACGATGGTGCACACAGCAGCAAGCTCAGACAGCGATGACAGTTTAATTTTGAACGTGTCTGAGAGCTCATATGAGGCTGAAGGATCGGTTTATGTTGTATCTGTTAGAAGTTTAGGAATTAGGTGCGTCAATATGGGCGATCATACGGTCATGTAGCCAGTGGTGGAATGGGACTAAACATCAGCCCGGGACTCTCGACCGGCCCACTTCGGTACCGCTAGTAAATTGTCAACGGGGGGAGTGGGGGATGTGCTAATGACTTATCCGACCGGCCCACTTCGGTACCGGCCCATCGGGATTCGTCCCGATGGCCAGTCCGCCACTGCACCCAGCCCAGCCCACGTAAACTGTCAACGGGGGGAGCCTCGCTGCGGGGAAACGGTGGACCGTGTCCCGATCGGAGTGGGAACAATAATAATAATAATAATAATCCGTGCATTTTATCCATTAATTTCCCCAACATTGTGGTAAAAAAACCACACGTTTAATCCATGTTGCTGTACTACAACTACAAAAAGCATTGGTTGGTTTTCTCATCAGGAAATGCAGACCGACTCAAACATGTTTGCCGAATTGACATGAAAGCACTAATAAATGTAGTTTCATCCACTTGAGTTTCCAACTACAAAAATAATCGATTTGTTTTTATATCACATCCGACGGGAGGAAATTCAGCAGCTCTCACTACCGATTTGTAATTTAATCATCATCTTCACCACGATCATTTATGTTTATGTTCGCCGAATTGACATGAAAGCACTGACAAATATGAATATACTGTAGTCAACTTCATTAAAACGTTATTAACGTGCCTAAACTCAGTAATTCACCATTTCTACGCATGACACCACACTTTGTCCGTGTTTGGCTCTCTCGCCGCACAGTGAAGCGTTCCCGCATTGACGTCACTTCCGGCTTCCCCCAGAACTTCAAAATGAGTCGAAGGAATTTCCCCGCGATGTTCGAAATGATTGATATTTATCGGAACGGTATCGCACCTTCTTTTTTAAGCTGACGGTTCGAGATTACTAGTAGCCCAATATTTCATTGCACAACAGTTGTTGGGAGGCTGTCACAGGCTCTTTAAGGAGCAGGGCCAGGCGATGCTTCAGAGCTGCATGGGGCCAATGCTGAGTTCCTACGTGTTTTCACCAGAATCGAGCAGGACAGCTACTCAATGCTTGGCATTGTAGACAGGATTGTGAAGGTGATGGAGGCCAACAACAAAAGCTGACCTTATTTTTTTATGTAAATAGTTCATACCTTTTTTGTATACACGTTCTTTTTTGGTATACACACTTTGACCATGTTGTGGTTACATTGCAGCTTATTTGTGTATGCACTTTTTTTATAAGAATATAGTCTAAACCACAGAAATGACTCCGGAAAAGCTGCAGATAGAGCCATAAGAAAGGAATGCAACTGATTTAATGTGTAATGTTTTTATAGGCAATAATTTAAGCTTTGTTAGTTCCAGGTTTAATATGTGCAATACGTTCATTTCAATACGTTTTACAATAAACATTGAACCAATCCGGCCCTCGACTAGTACCCATTTTTTTTATTTTGGCCCTCTGTGTATTTGAGTTAAGAATATAGTCTAAACCGTTTGGGTATGCACTTTTTTGTAAGAATATTGTTCATACCTGTTTGTATCTAGATTCTGTGATTTGTATACAAAATAAACACAATTCAAGTCTGATCCAGTGATTTTATTGTAAAAAAAAGAGGCATGATACAAAATAGATCAGGTTTAACTGCAGTAATATTAGTGGTCCCCCATGTTGAAATAGTCCATCAATGCGGATCTAACATCAGCTCCTTCTTGTCTACCATTATCTGGTAAGGGATGTAAAGGGGGTTGTTCGTACACAAGTTCAGGGCAATAGTCAGTGAAGTTGTCGCTATGTTCCTCACATATGTTGTGTCGTACACAGCAAGTCACTGTCATTATTTTGCTGAGCTCCAGCTCGCAGTCGTTCCTTTTTAGGAGGCACCTCCATCTTCCTTTTAGCCTTCCAAACGCCATCTCAACAACCGACCGTGCACTGCTCAGCCTGTAATTGTAGATGTGCTGTTCATTGGTCAGTCTCCCAGTGTCCTAAAATAGTTTCATTAGCCATCTTTGCATTGGATAGGCTGGGTCACCAATCAGGTAATGTCCCACATCACAGCCAGAGATGGTCATTTTGTTCTGGCCTAGCAACACTCCATCACTGATAGCCACCCAAAGATTTGATTGTTTTAGCACTCTAGCATCATGTACACTACCTGGGTCGCCAACACACACATCCCAGAACATCCCCCTGCCATCAACAACAGCCTGTAGAACAACAGAATGCCATCCTTTTCTATTATAATAGTCCTTGGGATAATCTCGGGGTGCTAAAATAGGGATGTGGCTTCCATCTATTGCACCAACACACTGTGGTGCTCTCCAACGTCTGTTGAAAAAAGTGGCCATTTCCACCAACTTCTCCACATCAGCAAATGTGATATGTAGTGGAAGCAGCACTTCCATGGTTGCCCTGCAGAAACCGCAGCGACCGCCGCCTTTCCGCCAGCTTCAACATGATCTGTGGAAATAACATTGAGAATCAGTTTTAATGTTATACCATTGTAATTAATTTAGCAAAGCTGGGTATTTTGAGCTTGGCGCATGCAGAGGCTAACAACAGCTACCTCTAACATCGAATAGGACGTATATTTACCTTCTTTCTCCTACAGAATCGGAATCGTCGTTGAAGTCGATGATTACGATTGTAAAGCAGTTTTGAATGTAGCATGTAACGACTGTAAAGTTGGTAGTAAAGTCGTCCCATTTCTTCCATTTCGTTTCGACAGAGCAAAACCAAAACGAGTAGCGCTTCAACACAATCTGCCATTGTTGTTGTTGTTGTGAGCTGTGAGGGGTTTCCGCGCGGTTTGGCTTTATGAAGCAGGCATGCAAACGGTTACGTCATGACGCAAACGATGACGCAATGACGCAGCACCAGTCGGACTCTGGGCGGTGTGAAAAGAGCCGGAGCTAAACCGAAGTTGCGTTGGTGTGAATGAGGTATGACACACTGCCTGAGGAAGGTTATGTTTATTTTGTCATTAACTTTTTCATCACTTATTTATTTATTTTGGTGACGATCCGACCTTCATGCTGCTACTCTTGTTCAAACTGCTATTGCCTGAGATCACATGATTTTATTTATTTAATTTTTTTTTTGGCAGGGACAATGCACTGTAATGAACACTTAAAACATAAAAATGTGTCAAGCGTAACAGTGCCAGATTTAGCTTTGCGCTAATTTCCACCCGCAGTCCCTCACATAAAACATTTAAGAAGTTTACATTTTACAAACATAGCAAAAACAAAATACATGATATGCAAAAGGTGCAAAAGAGCAAGAGCAGCATACACAAGTATTTATGACATGGTAATACAATATAGCAGCAACGACATATAAAGTGCAAGAGAAGATACAAGAGCTACATAAAGTGCAAGAGGAGATACCCTGCTAGCCATCGGCGCGGACCCACAGTCCTCCGGCAGAGCTAGCTGTTCAGCTAGCTTGCCTCGTCTGATGCCAGCCGGCGCAAGCCCACAGAGATCCTCCAGCAGAGCTAGTTCTTTTGCTAGCCGGCCTCGTGGGCAGCCAGCCGATGATGCATGGTTCTCCGCTGTGCCAAGTGCAAGGACTGACTGACTTAGGTACGAAAGCTTTTATGTGCGCAGCTCCTCTTGCTTGGAACAGTCTTCAAAAATGTGATAGGTGAAATGCTCTTTGATACTGTTGGTATGTAAATGTAGCCCTGTAAATATGATGTACTGTATGATGTCCTTTATTGTTTTATGTTTCATGTGTAACCTACTTGCTGCAGGTCTCCCTTGAAAAAGAGATCAATGATCTCAATGGGACCTACCTGGTTAAATAAAGGTTTGAAATGAAATGAAATGTAGCCTCCCAACTAAAATCCCTCCTCAGCTCCAATAACCTGTTAGAACCCTTTCATTCCGGATTCCGCACAAAACACAGCACAGAAACAGCCCTCCTCAGAATCACTAACAACCTCCTCCTCTCCTCATCCTCCTCGACCTCACAGCAGCGTTCGATCAACCACACCATCCTGCTGTCCCATCTGGAATCATCATTCAACATCACTGCACTCTCCTGGCAGAAATCCTACCTCACCAACAGACACCGTCAATAACTGCACTTCCTCCAGTGCTCCTCTATCCCAAGGCGTCCCCCAGGGTTCGGTGCTTGGTCCCCTCCTCTTCATCCTCTATATTCTCCCCCTTCAGTATCGCTGCTGCGCGGGTGTCATCCAACCTTACATCTCCACAAAGACCATGACTGCCACAACCCACTCCAGACTCACCAACTGTCTCTCAGAAATCAAATCCTGGATGCAAACAAACTATCTTCAACTGAACAGCGACAAATCAGACATCATCATAATCGGACCCACATCCCGCACCAACACCACCCAGAACTTCAACCTCACCCTTGACAACGCCACGCTAACCCCCTCTCCTCACATTCACAAACTTGGAGTAATTTTTGACAGCCAGCTCAAATTCAATAAACACATAAACTATATCACCAGGACTGCCTTCTTCCACCTCAAAAACATTGCCCCTCACTCTCCTTCCCGGCTGCTGAAACCCTAATCCACGCATTCATCACTTCAATACTGGACTACTGTAACAGCATCCTGTATGGTTCATCATTCAACATTCTAAATAAACTGCAATATATCCAGAACTGCACTGCCCGCCTCCTCACCCGCTCCCGAGACCATATCCCCCCGTCCTTCAAAACCTGCACTGGCTCCCTGTCCGTCAACTAATACACTTCAAAATCCTTCTCCTAACACACAAAGTTCTCAACAACTAGGCCCCCCCCCCCCAACCTCACTGACCTGCACCGCCACCACACTCCCTCAGCCTTCGCTTATCAGAAGCCAACCTGTCTATCCCCACACGAACCAAGCACCGGAACCTGGGGGGACAGAGCCTTCTCCATCTCTGCCCCCACCCTCTGGAACTCCCTCTCACAACACATCAGAGACTACACTGACCTTCAAAACACTGACCAAAACACTCCTCTTCAGACTGGCTTTTAATGTGTGAATTATGTTGTGTTGCTGTTTTAATATTTTAGTTTTATTGTATTTCTTTTTTATCACCACTGTAAAGTGTCTTTGAGCACAAAGCACTTAGAAATTAAATGTATTATTATTATTATTATTATGTGTTTATTCTTTCTCAACAGCTAAAACATTGTATATTTCAGATATGGGAGAGTTATACATTTCAAACAATTACTATTTATTTAATATAGGAAAGTTTCATTTTAGGACAACTCAGCCAGATGGTTTATTACCTTGGAAGGGTGGTAAGCCCCGCCCCCTTCTTCACACAGACAAAAGACAACAGAGACGACCAAACTTTCTCTAATAAAACATTTCGGGGACGTTTCTGATAGGGCCCTGGGCGTAAAGCCAGCCCACATTTGATTAATGTCGTCATGACGGCAGCAAATCTGGATCAGCGCCTGTGTTCCCCTGTTTTTAGAGATGTGGGTAAGGAGGAAAAGAGAGAGGGTTGTATTTTCGGATACTTTGTGAGTCTCCTTACACACCGGGGACTAGGGGTGTAACGGTTCACAGAAGTCACGGTTCGGTTCATACCTCGGTTTGGGGGCCACGGTTCGGTACAACAAGAAAAAGCAAAAAAAAGTCCCAAATGCATAATTTTTTTTTGCTGTTATTTATTTTTAGCAGTAGTGCAAGTTTTGGTATGAAAATAAGGAACTCTAACATTTGGAATCATTAACTGTATTACACAGTTAAAACAAACCACAAACAGTAACACTCAGATGGCCATATTATTTATATTGGCTGATGTCAAACAAAAAGGTTAAATAAGCTATACAACTAAAAAGAATGTCTTGAAAATATTAAAATAAATAATAAGAAAGTGTTTGAATCACAATCAATAAAAGGCAATACAGAACTGTATAACATCTCCTGATGTCAAAATATAAAATAAATACAATGATAAATATAAAACAAAATAAAATCTGTACCTTGAGGAGCAATGTCTAACATGTGTAATTAACTTGTGAGTGTGTGAGGCCATTATGCCTAAATAAAGGTACTCAAGCTTTACTCTATTTTCAAGTTTTTCTTCAAAAAGATGAGTTTGTCTACGTTGTCAGCAGTGAGGGCAGATCTGTTGGCGGTAACTATGTCACCTGCCGTCGAGAAAACGCTCTCGCTGGGGACTGAGACTGACTCGGATGTGATTGAGCATGTTTGACGTGTTACCACAAGCATACCGCACCGCTGTCGAACAACGCCGACACACCGTCCTCGTCCGATCCACAACTCGCACCCCATCATTGTTGTAGTCCACAGGGAACCAGAAATGTTCCCACACACCTGATTTAAAAGAAGCAGGTGGGTCTTCTAGCTCCTGTGTGTTGTGTGAACTCGCCATAGCTACTAACTTTTCTTCTTCATGTATTGTGTTCGTTTTGTTGTGTTTTGTTCTTGTTCTTCATTTGTTATTTACGGGCGGCTGGCTTTTAGGCGCAATACCGCCCCCTGGATTATATATAGTGTAATACTGCCCTGAGTGACAGACTTTTTTCCCACTCGTAAAAAAAGGCGTATTCGCCGTGTGACTGCATGTGCCGAACCGTGACGTCCGAACCTTGATGGTACGGGACGAATACGGATACCGTTACACCCCTACTTGTTACGGTTATCTGAGAGGACCCAAACACAGGACACGGCAGTGTGGTTACAAAGGTTTTATTTGGAGGAGAAGGAGCGTGGAGAGTAATCCGGCTGGAGAGTATCCACTGGAGAGTAATCCACTGGAGAGTAATCCACCGGAGAGTAATCCACTGGAGAGTAATCCACTGGAGAGTAGTCCTGGAGCACAAGAAGAACAGGTAAGAATAATATTCAGGTGTAGCGGAAATCGTAACTATTTCTAGGAAGGCTGAGAAGGCTGAGAGTTTTACCACTGGGGTTTAACAACGATCTGGCGCTGACAGGTTGTGGAGCCTCTGCTGATATGCCATTCGTAATGGCTGATGGAAATCAGGTGTGTCGCAGAGGAGGGTGCTCAACTGATTGCAGCAGGTGGAGATTTGAGCCGGGAGCCAGGAGTGACAGGCACCACGCCCACACAGACAGGAAAGGGAAAACACACACAAGGGAGGTGGCTGGAGAATACAACCACCACAGTACCTCCCCCCTTAAGGGACGCCTCCAGGCGGTCTACCAGGTCTACCAGGTCTACCAGGTCTTCCAGGGTTATCCCGGTGGAAGTCCCGTATCAGAGATGCGCCCACGATGTCTCGCCGGGGAACCCAACACCTCTCCTCTAGACCATAGCCCTCCCAATCCACCAGATATTGGAATCCCCTTCCACGGCGACGAACGTCCAACAATCGCCTGACGGTGTAGGTTGGGTGATTATTAATGATGCGGGGGGGTGGGGGAACACTCACTGGAGGAGACAAAGGACTGCTGGCTACAGGTTTCAACAGAGAGACATGAAATGTCGGATGAACCTTCATGTGTGAGGGAAGTTTGAGTTTGACTGCAGATGGATTAATAATGGAGTCGATGATGAAGGGGCCGACATACCGTGGAGTAAGTTTTTTTGACTCCGTCTTGAGTGGGAGATCTTTGGAAGAAAGCCAAACACTCTGACCTGGTAAGTGGTTGGGGGCCGGGGTCCTGTGGCGGTCTGCGATGAGGCGGTTGCGGGCAGCGGAGCGGAGCAGGGCTGCTCGGGTGTCACTCCACACCTTACGACAGCGACCAAGGTGGGCCTGAACGGAGGGAACAGCAACTTCCTCTTCCTGGGCTGGAAACAGAGGTGGTTGGAAACCCATGGCACAATGAAAAGGTGAAATACCTGTGGCTGCACTTGGCAGAGAGTTGTGGGCATACTCGATCCATGGCAGATGTGGGACCCATGACGAAGGGTTCCTGAAAGCCACACAACGAAGAGCCGACCCCAGATCCTGGTTGGCCCGTTCCGTTTGCCCGTTCGTCTGAGGATGATAGCCAGATGACAGGCTCACCGATGCTCCCAGAGCCTGACAGAAGGCCTTCCAAACGTGGGAAATGAACTGGGGGCCCCGGTCAGAGACGATGTCGGTGGGGATCCCATGAAGTCGAACTACATGGTTGACCAGAAGATCTGTAGTCTCTCGGGCAGTGGGAAGCTTGGAAAGAGCAACAAAGTGTACCATCTTTGAGAATCTGTCCACAATAGTTAGGATGATGGTATTTCCTTGAGAAAGTGGAAGTCCAGTAACAAAATCCAATGCCACATGCGACCAAGGGCGACTAGGTACCGGCAGTGGGCGAAGCAGGCCAGAGGGAGGCTGGTGGGAGGACTTGGCGCGGGCACATACTGTACAGGCAGCAACAAAGGCCCTGGTGTCTTGAGCCATGGAAGGCCACCAGAACCGTTGTTTGAGAATGAACAGTGTGCGATGGGCACCAGGATGACATGAGAAACGAGAGGCGTGTGCCCACTGCAGGACCTTGGAGCGAACAGGGGTAGGCACAAAAAGACTATTAGCTGGGCAGTTACCTGGGTTAGGCTGCGTTCGCTGGGCCTCCCTGACCAATGACTCAATCTCCATGGTAACAGCCCCCACCACGCAGGAGGCAGGCAGGATAGTGTCTGGACTGGCAGCTGGTCCATCGGAAGCGAACTGGGGAGAGAGGGCGTCAGGCTTGAGGTTCCGTGACCCTGGACGGTAGGTGAGGGTGAATGAGAAGCGGCCGAAATACAGGGCCCATCGAGCCTGACGGGAGTTAAGGCGCTTGGCAGATTGGATGTACGCCAGGTTCTTGTGGTCCGTCCATACAATAAAAGGGAGTTCAGCTCCCTCCAGCCAGTGCCTCCACTCCTCTAGGGCAAGTTTGACAGCCAGCAGCTCTCTGTTACCCACGTCATAGTTCTTCTCAGCTGGGGTGAGGCGGCGAGAGAAAAATGCACAAGGATGCAATTTTTGGTCTCGTTCCGAGCGCTGGGAAAGAACTGCTCCTACCCCGGTGTTGGAGGCATCGACCTCCACAACGAACTGGCGAGAGGAATCAGGGTGTATGAGCACAGGGGCAGTGGTGAAGAGTCTCTTTAGCTCTGAAAAGGCTGCATCGCACTCTGGGGTCCAGGAAAAGCCAGTTGTGGGGGAAGTGAGTCTGGTTAAAGGACCCGCCACTCTGCTGTAGTCCCTGATGAAGCGCCGATAGAAATTGGCGAAACCAAGAAACTGTTGAAGCAGTTTGACTGAGGTTGGTTTGGGCCACCCCGCCACCGCTTGGATCTTCTCAGGGTCGGACCTAAGCTTTCCTTCCTCAACGATGTAGCCCAGGAATGAGACTGTGTTTACATGGAATTCGCATTTCTCCGCCTTTACAAAGAGTCTGTTCTCCAGGAGTCTCTGCAGCACCTGCCTGACATGGATAATGTGCTCCTCCTTGTTACGAGAGAATATGAGGATGTCATCCAGGTAGATAAAGACTGACCGGTTGAGGAGGTCACGTAGCACATCGTTCACCATCGACTGAAAGACTGCAGGGGCATTCGTCAGTCCAAAAGGCATCACCAGATACTCGAAGTGACCGAGTGGTGTGTTAAAGGCCGTCTTCCACTCGTCCCCTTCTCGGATTCTGACGAGGTGGTAGGCATTGCGGAGGTCCAGTTTGGAAAAAATTGTGGCTTCCTGGAGGGGTTCAAAGGCGGAGTTAATGAGGGGTAGTGGGTATTTGTTTTTTACAGTAATGGCATTGAGACCCCTGTAATCAATGCAGGGCCGCAGTGAGCGGTCCTTCTTGGAGACGAAGAAAAACCCAGCACCGACCGGGGAGGAGGATGGCCGAATGACACCGGCAGCCAGGGAGTCATGGATGTAATTCTCCATGGATTTTCTCTCAGGGCGAGACAGGTTGAACAGACGTGAGGAAGGCAGAGGGGCCCCGGGAAGGAGGTCAATGGGACAGTCGTAGGGTCGATGAGGAGGAAGAGAAAGAGCTCGCTGTTTACTGAACACCTCTCCTAGGTGATGATATTCAGTGGGAACAGATGACAGGTCAGGCGGCTCGATCTTGAGTGGTGGAGAGGCGGCCTCTGCTGGCGGTAGGGCAGACTGCAGGCATGAGGATAAGCAAAAAGAACTCCAACTAATGATCTTGCCAGTTACCCAATCAATCTGGGGGTTGTGTGTTCTTAACCAGGGATGGCCCAACACTATGGGGGCCTGAGGTGAGGAAATTAGGTGAAACTGAATAAACTCACGATGGTTTCCAGACAGAATGAGGTTTACTGGCTTGGTGCGGTGAGTGACTTGGGCCAGGAATTTTCCATTTAGAGCATTAGCACTGAGAGGTGAATCTAACACTTCGCAGGATATTCCTGCCTGAGCTGCAATGTCAATGTCCAAAAAATTCTCATCCGCCCCCGAGTCCACTAAGGCGAGCAGGGGTAGGGACTGTTGGTTGCAGCAAAGCATGGCTTCTAGCTGCGTTCTGGGTCGGGGGTTGAGAGAGGAGGAAGGGCTCGCCAGAATCCCCACAGCTACTGACGAGCCTGACCTTTTGGCAGACTAGGACAGGAGGAAACGAGATGACTGGTTTGGCTGCAATAAACACATTCCCCAGCACGCTCAGATGGTGAGAGGCGGGCCCTTCCCACTTGCATGGGCTCATCTCCATGGGATGAGACTGAGTAAGGAGTCGGGAAAGATCGGGGGATTGGGGTAGTGGCAGTGCCAATTTGGGGATCAAGTGAGAAGTCGCTGGGATTGGAGTGACGGCTAGTCCTATCCCTACGTCTCTCTCTGAGGCGATTATCAATCTTAATGGCTGTGGCAATTAAATTATCCAAGCTACCTGGATCATCCCTAGCCGCTAGCTCGTCTTTAATTGCTTCGTTCAGCCCCTGAAGAAAAGCATCCTGTAGTGACTCGTTATTCCAGCGTGAGTCGGAAGCCACTGTTCTAAACTCGACTGAAAATTCGGCTACACTACAGGAGCCCTGCCGGAGAGAAAGAAGGCGCCTAGCAGCGTCCCTCCCCCGTACCGGGTGATCAAAAACTTTTTTCATTTCGGAAATGAAAGTATCATATGACCAGCAAATTTGTGGCTGGCTCTCCCTAACAGCTGCAGCCCAATCTAAAGCCCTCCCCAACAGACTCATTACATATGCTACCCTAGCCCCATCTGTGTGATAAGTACTAGGCTGCTGCTCAAAAACTAACGTACACTGGAACAAAAAGGCTCTACAAATACCCAAATCTCCAGCGTATCGCTCAGGTGTGGGAATGACAGCCTCTCGTAGCTGATGGAGGAATGCGGCAGGAGGGGGGGGGAGGGGCTGTCGGCTGTGCCGCGGGCTGCGGAGGAAAAGCCTGTGAGGTGAGCAGTTCTACCTGCGTGCCGATCCTTTGCACATTAACGGAGAGGTTCCGGAGAGTCTCCATTGCCTCACGGAGAACTGTATCATGATGCCCCACGAGAGCGCCTTGACTGGCCAGGGCTTGGCAGAGTTCGTCCGTAGTTTTGGCCTGGTAGCCGGTGTCCGCTGGGTCCATACTGGCCAGATCGTTCTGTTACGGTTATCTGAGAGGACCCAAACGCAGGACACGGCAGTGTGGTTACAAAGGTTTTATTTGGAGGAGAAGGAGCGTGGAGAGTAATCCGGCTGGAGAGTATCCACTGGAGAGTAATCCACTGGAGAGTAATCCACCGGAGAGTAATCCACTGGAGAGTAATCCACTGGAGAGTAGTCCTGGAGCACAAGAAGAACAGGTAAGAATAATATTCAGGTGTAGCGGAAATCGTAACTATTTCTAGGAAGGCTGAGAAGGCTGAGAGTTTTACCACTGGGGTTTAACAACGATCTGGCGCTGACAGGTTGTGGAGCCTCTGCTGATATGCCATTCGTAATGGCTGATGGAAATCAGGTGTGTCGCAGAGGAGGGTGCTCAACTGATTGCAGCAGGTGGAGATTTGAGCCGGGAGCCAGGAGTGACAGGCACCACGCCCACACAGGCAGGAAAGGGAAAACACACACAAGGGAGGTGGCTGGAGAATACAACCACCACACTACTGGGGACACGTATTTATGTATACAAGATACAAAAAAGTGCATTTTGCATAATAGGTGACCTTTAAAAGACTTCACTTCATCAACTCTTATCGCTGCAACTTGCAACTAATAGTTATCCCTGTCAAGATCTGTCTGTGTTGGGTTTTGTCTTGTCTTTTTCTGTCTTTGGTTTCCTGTTTTGTTCTGAAAAGTGTTCACCTCCTGTTTTGCCTGTTGCCTTCTGTCTGTTTTCCCTCCCTGATTACCCGATTGTGTTCACCTGGTGTCCCTGTGTTTTCTCCTCCCTCCTCACCTGTGTCTTGTTTGTATGATTAGTCTGGTGTGTATTTAAGTTCTGTTTTTTCTGTCTGTCTTTGTCGGTTCGTCTTGTGTAATGACTTGTTCCTTCAGATCCAACGGCTGACGAGTGGTAGAGAACGGAGAAGTGGTGTACAGAGTACGATTTAAAGCGTTTGTGAGTTTTTTTTTCACGGAGCCTACATATTCGGTGTTTTGGTGAACGGTTGTGGGTTTTTTTACGCCCCCCCCCCTGGGGGTTCTTCCCCTGAGCTGGGTTTTTGTGTTGATGACAGATTCAATGGCAACTGAGCCAGGAATGGACAAGACCACGGCAACGAGGATCATGGACAACGAGAAAGAGGGGGGCAAAACGGACGGAAAGGAGGATACCAACGAAGGACAAAACAAGAAAACGGGAGAGGAGGAAACAAGAAAGGAGAAGGGGACTGTGAGGTACAGTGTAGAACTAACTGTGGAGGTAACTGTGGATGGAGGAGACGCAGTAACAATGATGGACTTACTAAAAGGGATACAAAAAAAGTGTGGGGTTGTGGACGGGTGCAGAGTGAGAGGGGAGCGGCTATATGAAGTCACCATGCGGACCTGTCTGGGGAAAAGGAAAATAATGGAGGGACTGAGGGTGAACGGGGTCATGGTGCATGCACAGGACCTCTTGAACAAAGATATGACTGTCTCGTTCCTAAATCTGCCAGTATATGTACCAGATAGGATGATTTGTAAGAGACTGAAAGAGTGGGGGGTCGAGCCTATCTCCTTGTTCCTGTCTGCCGGCTGTGCATCCAGCCTGGTCACTTCTTTAGGGAGTGCCCGGAGTTTAAATGCCACAAGTGTGGCCAGGCAGGACATTATGCCAGGGAGTGCAATTTCAGGGCGGAGAGAGAGGAGAAAGAGGAGGAAGAGAAGGAGGACAAGGAGGAAGACGATGAGCAAGATGGGGAGGAGGAAGACGAGAAGGAGGACGAGGAGGAAGAGGAAGGGGCGGAAGGAGCGAAGAAAAGACCCTTTGAGGAGGTCAGCGATGAGGATGATGGCCTGAGTGGGGGAGGAGCGGCGGGAGACGAGGATGGAGCTAAGAAAAGTGCAAGGCAGAGCGGCGGAGGCGCCGAAGGGAGCGGCGGCGGAGGAAAGAAGTGCTGGAGTCCTGCAGTGGTGGAGGACATCTCAGAGGCATCAGAGATGGATGAGGGACTGCTGGAGGAGGGCCCTGTGGGCGCCATGACTTTCGGGAACCCTAAGGATGAGCAGAGGGACAGCGGCACGAAGAGAAGCGGGCGTGGGGGTGTGAAGAAGACCTCAGCGGAGAACGTCGGGCGGAGTGATAAACGCAAAGCGGACAAGGAGAGGGAGATGGAGAAAAGAAGAGCGAGCTCAACAGAGGGGGAGCTCGGGGTAGAAAACAGCTTAAGGTAACAATGTTAAGGACGCTTATTATAACAGCATTCCTTTTGATGGCAACCATCTCCTCCTTTAATGGCAATAGGATGGACGAAGATGAGGAAGAGGAGGAGCAGAGACAGAGAGAGGAGGAGCTTATGAAAGTGAAGATTTTGAGGCATAAAAAGGACGAAGTTGAGTTAGCGGGGAGTAAGAGGAATGATGACGTGGTGGTGAGGGTGGTGGAAGAGGAGGTGGAAGATAGTGAAGGACATTCGAGCGATGAGGGGAATATGAGTGATGTTTGGAATGGTGAGAGGGAGGAGAGTGGGAATGAGGAACAGGAGGTGCAGAGACAGAAGGAAAAGGACCTTCTATTTGAGAGGGAGATGAGGGGGGAAAAAGAAAGAAAAGAGAAAGCAGCCACAAGAGCGAGGAGGGAGGAGCTCAAGGGTTGGAAGCGCATCTCAGTTGACTTAGGGAAGGTAAATGATAAAGGTGTCTGGGTGGAGTGCAAGGAGAACATGCATCACCTCAGGGTTAGGCAAAGGGCGTTTGGGGGGGGGGGAGGGGGAAACAGTGGCGATATGGAGGGACATGTGGGAAAAGAGGAAAGTAAAGGCGATAGCTGTCACTCGGGTAGATGTGGATGAAGGGAGTTGGGGATGGTGAATTGAAAACAATATGATGTGTTAAAGTGTTAAAATGTTGGGAATGATGTTGAGATTAATGATATGGGAAAATAGAAAGGAATGGGCGCTTACTGAGACTGTGAAAGATGGGGAATATGGGATATAGAGTAATTGATGGTTGTGATGTGTGACAAAAGTGTGTGATGGTTTGAACATGTTTCTGCTATATTTGAGAATGCTTCATGAAAGCTGAGATTTTGTTGAAATTGATTTGTTTGAAAGCCTTGGGGTCCTTTCTTTTTGGGGATCAGTAAGGTGGACTATTATGTTTTAAAATGTAACTTTGTTTATATTTTTCTATTAAAAAAAAAAAAAAAAAAAAAAAAAAAAAAAAAGTAATGACTTGTTCCTTCAGATCCAACGGCTGACGAGTGGTAGAGAACGGAGAAGTGGTGTACAGAGTACGTTTTAAAGCGTTTGTGAGGTTTTTTTCACGGAGCCTACATATTCGTTGTTTTGGTGAACGGTTGTGGTATTTGTTTACGCCCCCCCCCTGAGCTGGGTTTTTGTTTTGATGACAGATTCAATGGCAACTGAGCCAGGAATGGACAAGACCACGGCAACGAGGATCATGGACAACGGGAAAGAGGGGGGCAAAACGGACGGAAAGGAGGATACCAACGAAGAACAAGGACAAAACAAGAAAACGGGAGAGGAGGAAACAAGAAAGGAGAAGGCGACTGTGAGGTACAGTGTAGAACTAACTGTGGAGGTAACTGTGGATGGAGGAGACGCAGTAACAATGATGGACTTACTAAAATAAATACAAAAAAAGTGTGGGGTTGTGGACGGGTGCAGAGTGAGAGGGGAGCGGCTATATGAAGTCACCATGCGGACCTGTCTGGGGAAAAGGAAAATAATGGAGGGACTGAGGGTGAACTGGGTCATGGTGCATGCACAGGACCTCTTGAACAAAGATATGACTCTCGTTCCTAAATCTGCCGGTATATGTACCAGATAGGATGATATTTAAGAGACTGAAAGAGTGGGGGGGTCGAGCCTATCTCGGCAATCAAAAAAAGAGTGTGGCCGGGCACAGAAATCTCAGACGGCACCAGATTCCTGAGAGTTAGATTCAATGACAAGGTTAGCTCCCTCCCCTATTCCACAAAGTTAGAAACAGTGAGGGGGGCGGAGTACTTCAGAGTACTGCACAATTGCCAGGTTCCTGTCTGCCGGCTGTGCATCCAGCCCGGTCACTTCTTTAGGGAGTGCCCGGAGTTTAAATGCCACAAGTGTGGCCAGGCAGGACGTTATGCCAGGGAGTGCAATTTCAGGGCGGAGAGAGAGGAGGAAGAGAAGGAGGACAAGGAGGAAGACGATGAGCAAGATGGGGAGGAGGAAGACGAGGAGGAGGAAGACGAGAAGGAGGACGAGGAGGAAGAGGAAGGGGCGGAAGGAGCGAAGAAAAGACCCTTTGAGGAGGTCAGCGATGAGGATGGTGGCCTGAGTGGGGGAGGAGCGGCGGGAGACTAGGATGGAGCTAAGAAAAGTGCAAGACAGAGCGGCGGAGGCGCCGAAGGGAGCGGCGGCGGAGGAAAGAAGTGTCGGAGTCCTGGAGTGGTGGAGGACATCTCGGAGGCATCAGAGATGGATGAGGGAGTGCTGGAGGAGGACCCTGTGGGCGCCATGATTTTCGGGAACCCTAAGGATGAGCAGAGGGACAGCGGCACGAAGAGAAGCGGGCGTGGGGGTGTGAAGAAGACCTCAGCGGAGAACGTCGGGCGGAGTGATAAACGCAAAGCGGACAAGGAGAGGGAGATGGAGAAAAGAAGAGCGAGCTCAACAGAGGGGGAGCTCGGGATAGAAAACAGCTTAAGGTAACAATGTTAAGGACGCTTATTATAACAGCATTCCTTTTGATGGCAACCATCTCCTCCTTTAAGGCGAGACACGGCAGGCAAAAACATCGTTTTTCAAGTACTGGTCAATTTTGAGATTTTGTGCTATTTTGATTCTATAACATGTTTTCTTTCAGGCTTTTGGAAGGAAAACGTACAAAATACACATTTAAGTGTTTATTTTACTATAGTTTGTCTATTTGCGTCTGTAGATTTCTCCTAAATTCACCAAAAGTTAGCATTCTAACGTAACATAAAGTACCGCGACCGCTGTGTGCACCATGTCAACAGAGATATCGCTGGAAAGCTGTGTCTCTCCTGCACAAGCTCATCGGATCCAAATATGGTCATTTCCTTTGTATCAGCAACCAATCGTGAAAGCACAAAGGGGTCTTAAACCAAGAAACAAAATCTCATTGGCTGGTGTCAATTTCTGACAACGTGATTCGTTCAGATGCGTCACGTGGTGTGCTAAAACACTTCCTGGTTAGCTTTCCGCTCGAAATTGAAATCTCAAAATAGCAAAAGAACGGCGAAAAAAACGTTCACAGAGAAGACGACAACAATTGTCACTTGCACGAAGCAAGGTTATACAAA
Organism: Pogonophryne albipinna; assembly: GCA_028583405.1. Classification (NCBI taxonomy): domain Eukaryota; kingdom Metazoa; phylum Chordata; class Actinopteri; order Perciformes; family Artedidraconidae; genus Pogonophryne; species Pogonophryne albipinna. The sequence goes on from CM053246.1 coordinate 2,007,319, forward strand.
AAACAAATGACCCCGAACATGAAATACCTTCACGGAGTGCGTCGATGTGCAAGCTATCATCCAAAGAACAGGAGGGTTTAGCTAGTGCCTCACTGCAATCTTTAAAGGTCGTTTTCTCAAAATGAGTTTTTTCTCCTACTCTGAGTTCGAAATTTCAACTTCAGTAGCACGTAGAGACACCAAACCTTCCAGTTATATTCCTATCAATATTATGAAGGCTTTTACAGAAGGGTTTGTTCATATATCATTCATAGCCTGAATTATACAACATTTTATACCTAAAAACATGGCGAAAATGGATATTTTAGGGCTGTTGACAGTATTTTCTGATTTATGGAGTGATAAAGAGAGATATCCAATATCCCTTCTGTAAAAGCCTTAGATACTAATATGACTACAAAATGAAACAAGAATTTTGAACCTGGCTTTATCCAAAGTTCAGATTTCGATTCCTGAAATGTGTTAAAATATGTGCATATTTAATGAGATAATGGATAATTTGCATATTTAAACATGCTATTTCAGAAAACTTGTAATACAAAAGACAATTGCCTTATTGTAAGTAATTAACTGGAGAAATTTCTAGCTGATACCTTTAAGTTAAAAAAATTACCCTATTCACCTGGGGTGTCTCGCCTTAATGGCAATGGCCTCAGAAATAGGATTAGAAGAGAACGGGCGATAATTCTATGTGGGGCAAGTATAATATGTCTGCAGGAAACACATTGGGATGGGGGGTGTGTGGAGGAGGTAAAAAAGGAGTGGATGGGTGAAGTGTTTACAAATAATGGGAGTGCACATGCTAGGGGGGTGGCGATACTCATCAACTCAGGGGAGGTAAGGAATGCAAGGAAGGTTGAGGATGATGGTGAAGGGAGAATGATTGGAGTAGAGTATGAATACATGGGGGAAAAGTTCAAATTGATAAATGTATATGCACCTAATAGGCAAAAGGAGAGAAGGATTTTCTTTGAGGGGTTGGGGGGTAAATGTGGGGGGAACTGCATGATTGTTGGGGACTTCAATGTATGGTGTGGGAGGTTGGATGCGACAGCGAGTGCTCGCTTTGGGAGAGACTCCTCTAGAGGGGCGCTCAAAAGCATAATGAACGGGTTGATTGATGTGTGGAGAGAAAGGAATGTGGATGCGAGGGAATTCTCTAGGAGACAAGTGGAGGAGGGCAAGCTCACACAGAGGAGGATTGACTTCGCTCTGTGCTCAGAAGCTGTAGCTGGAAAGATTGGGAGCATCGAATACAGGGCCACTGCGCTGAGCGATCATATGGTTCTTAGTCTCAGGATGGGACTGAGAATGAATGAGAGGTGTTGAGGTGTGTGGTGTCTGAATGCCAAACTGCTGAATGATGAGGTGTACAAGGAGAGGGTGAGAGGGTGTACAAGGAGAGGGTGAGAGAGTGTATAAGGGAGGGAGGTGCAAGGAGCAGTAATATATTAACTGGGTGGGAGGAACTCAAAGATGAGATCAAACAAATAAGCATAAAACACAGTAAGGAAAAAAATATGCTTGTCAGAAGAAGGGAGGAAAGGGTGAAGAGAGAGTTTGTTAAAGAGGCGGCGAAAATAGATAGAGAGACGGGGAGGGATTTAGGAGAATATACGAGGCTCAAAGATGAGCTGGAGGGTATAGAGAAGGACAAATGCAGGGGGGCGACGGTAAGGAGCAGGGCCAAATATGCGCTGGAGGGGGAAAAGTGCACTAGCTTTTTTCTAGGGCTGGAAAAAAGTAAGCAGGAAAGGAATTATTTAAAACAGGTTGAGGGAAAGGATGGTAGGAAAATAAGAGATTTAGTAGGGATAGCTGAGAGAGTAGAGGAGTTTTACGGGGAGTTGTTTAGGGCAGAAGAGACCGATAGGGAGAGTGTAGAGACGGCGATAGACACAATGGACAAGACTTTAAATGAGCGTGAAAGAGAGATGTGTGAGGGAGAGATTGGCACAGGAGAAATAGATCTAGCAATAGTAGGGTTGGGTAGAAATAAGAGTCCGGGGTTAGATGGGTTAACAGCAGAATTTTATATTACATTTAGGGAACTGCTAATACCGGTGTTGCACAGGGTGTTCAAACACATTGAGGAGGAGGATGACTTGCCGGCCAGCATGGCAACGGGGGTTATAAGCATGATCTTCAAAAAATGGGATAGGGACAGATTGGAGAACTATAGGCCGTTGAGCATGCTCAACAATGACTACAAAATTCGGGCCAGGGTACTGGGGAATAGAATCAAGAGGGTTATCAAAACAGTGGTGGGTGGGACTCAGGCGTATAGTGTACCGGGGAGGGATATAAGTGATGCGACTAGCAGTATCAGAGACGTCATAAAACACATGAAGGGGGGGAAGGGGGGCATAGTAATGAGCCTTGATTTGAACAAAGCGTTTGATCGTGTCAATCACGAGTATTTATATAGTGTTAGAGAAAGCGGGATTTGGAGTGAAGATGGTGGGCTGGATCAAAAGATTATACAGTCGGGCGGTTAGCTGTGTCAAGATAAATGGGATCATAACCAACGTGTTTAGGTTAGGGAGGTCGGTCAGGCAGGGATGTCCTCTCTCCTCCATGCTGTATGCCTTGTCAGCTGAACCATTAGCCACAATGCTAATTCAGAACCAAAACATTAGGGGGGTGGAGATACCGAGGGGACAGGTCAGTCTCCTGTACCAGTATGCAGATGATACCACGGTTACGGTCAGCAGAGGTGGGACCAAGTCATTGTTTTGCAAGTCCGAGTCAAGTCTCAAGTCTTTGCGCTCAAGTCCGAGTCAAGTCTCAAGTCTTTGCGCTCAAGTCCAAGTCAAGTCTCAAGTCAGGATGGGCAAGTTCAAGTCAAGTCCAAGTCCTAAACTTTGACAAAACGAGTCATAAACAAGTCATTATGTGCTTTTCACCAAATGTAATGACATCGATCAACAGAATAATACTTAATAATCAAACCACTCTTTATTAGTCACATTAATAATTTAATAATCAATTTTCTCTCTGCTGGTAAAGTAACGTGTGTTTTTCTATTTGAAGAGGGATCAGTAAGGTAAGGCTACCGTGACGGTTTGATTCAGAAGGAGTTTAATGTATACGATCCCTGATGTTGAGGTAACCAGAATGTTTATTTCCACTGTGTACAACATGTTATGAGGGACCCACAATCTATCTTTATGCAGGGATAATGTGCAGCGAGGCGTCTCTATGGGGAAGACCTGAATCTAGATCCCTCTACAGGTGGTACTTTAACTATATTTTGATGCTAATACTTTTCTACTTTTACTTGTAACATTTTGAATGCAGGACTTTTTATTGTACAGGGTTCCTGCAGGTTTCGCCAACTCAAATTTAAGACTTTTTAACACCTTTTTAAAACCACGTTGAATAGAATTTAAGACCTATTTCATGGCAATAAAGTATGAAGGAAAATTTATATGAAAGAAGAAATACGTCCCATAATCACTTACAAAGTAAATGTATTCATGTTCAACATAAGAACAGTGACTGAACATAACAACATAACAGTACAGAACTGTGTTAGCGTGTTAGACAAAAAGTGTGTATGTGTGTGTGTCTGTGTGTGCTTGAGTGTGTGTGTTAGGGCTGTGCAATTAATCATATTTTAATCGCAATTACGATTTTGGCCTGCCACAATTACGAAAACAACATAATCGAAAAAAACGATTATTTTGCTTTGCTAGGTTGTGACAGTGCACGACAACATATTTGTTCTAATTAATTTTTTACTAATGTATCATTTATTTAATTAATTTTTGTATTGGTTTTTCAGTTGAATTATACGTTCAGGGTAATCAACAGTTAAAAAGATACTGTTCAAATTATTATTTGTTTTAAAGTTCAATAAATGGATGTTTTCAAAGTCAATGAATAATCGTATTTAATAATCATGATATTAATTATTGACTAACATAATCTTGATTTGTGTGTGTGTGTGTGTGTGTGTGTGTGTGTGTGTGTGTGTGTGTGTGTGTGTGTGTGTGTGTGTGTGTGTGTGTGTGTGTGTGTGTGTGTGTGTGTGTGTGTGTGTGTGTGTGTGTGTGTGTGTGTGTGTGTGTGTGTGTGTGTGTGTGTGTGTGTGTGTGTGTGTGTGTGTGTGTGTGTGTGTGTGTGTGTGTGTGTGTGTGTGTGTGTGTGTGTGTGTGTGTGTGTGTGTGTGTGTGTGTGTGTGTGTGTGTGTGTGTGTGTGTGTGTGTGTGTGTGTGTGTGTGTGTGTGTGTGTGTGTGTGTGTGTGTGTGTGTGTGTGTGTGTGTGTGTGTGTGTGTGTGTGTGTGTGTGTGTGTGTGTGTGTGTGTGTGGCTTTTAGGGTTGACGTAGACTCAAACTTCGCCCGGAGGTCCCCCGGTGTTGTTGCGGGAGCTGCTGCACTAGCTAACGCTACATTAGCAAAACAAACGCTAATTTCTTTTGCAAAAGGTGCGGCGGGCTTCAAACACGTTCTCTCCACTGGTTTCAACCAAGCACTAAATTAGATGTTTTCCAACAAAATACAGTTGAACTTACACTTCCCCATATTCATTTGTAGGCTAAATATATTTGAAGATAGGCTACATGAGCTGAAGCTTGGTTGCTAGGTTACTAGCTGGGTGTTCTCCAATAAGGGGCCGGGGGAAACAAAGTTAGTGATTACTGGTTCCATGTTGATTTAATTCAATACAAATTGTTGGGGGGAACTGAAGGGCTATTACCGTACTGGTTACTTTGCAGCCCCGACATTTCCCCCAAAACACATTTAGACGCTATCGCAACACAGAAGTACCTTTCAAATCCGATAATTTTTAAGACCTTCTAAATCATATTTAAGACCTTTTTAAGGCCTTAAATTCAGATTATCAAATGTAAGACTTTTTAAGACTTGTTAAGACCCCGTGGGAACCCTGATTGTAACTTTTTTAATTGTCTGAACTTCTCCCACCTCTGACAATAAATCCTGAGTGGTTACCAAAAAAAAACCCTGCTCTGAAGGTTATTTTCATTTTACAAATCCTGCACTCAGCTTTGCTTTCTCCAATATCATTGAAAAGCAGCCAGATGCTGCTTATTTTTTCGGTTTTCGCTCATTTCTTGACTTTTTCCGACACGCTTGCATTTAAATCCGTCTTCCCGTCGCTCTGTGCAGCTGGCCTGTACCACTACACATGCTGTGCCCCCCACCCTTCTTTCACATAATGGTATGATCCTAGTGTGTCCTCGCATATGATTGGCCGCATGGTGGCCCAGCTAAATAAGCTGAAGATTCTGCTTTCCCCGACGGGAGTCTGCTCTTCTAACGGCAGCTCGCGATCGGCGTGTTGGAGACCTCTGAATTAAAGTATCAAGTCACCTCAAGTCAGAAGGCTCAAGTCCAAGTCAAGTCCCGAGTCTTTGGTGTTCAAGTCCAAGTCGAGTCGCAAGTGTTTTGTGATGTTGTCAAGTCGAGTCTCAAGTCATCAAATTTGTGACTCGAGTCTGACTCGAGTCCAAGTCATGTGACTCGAGTCACTCGAGTGTGACTCGAGTCACTCGAGTCTGACTCGAGTGACTCGAGTCCACACCTCTGACGGCCAGTGATGGGGATAGTGTGAGGGAAGTGTTAGAAGTAGTAGAGCAGTATGGCAGGGCGTCAGGGGCAAAGATAAACACGGACAAATCAGAAGTAATGTATATAGGTGAGGATGAAGTGGATAGGACAGGAATAGAGCTCAGGGAAAGGAAAGATTATTTTAAGGTGCTGGGTGTCAATTTGGGTATAAAGGAAATGGAGGGGAGGGATATGCAATATGAGGGAATCATTAACAGCATAAAGAGGACGCTCAGGTTTTGGAAGCTGAGATGTTTGAAGTTAAGAGGAAAGGTAGTTGTTATAAATGGGCTCATTGGGAGCAAAATTAGTCTATATCATGACTGTCATGGAAATGCCGGAGAGGGTTCGTAAGGAAATCGACACGGCAATAAATGAGTTTTTGTGGGGTGGGAGGGGCGTTAGAATTGCGAGAGAGGTAATGGAGAATGAGCATAAGGATGGAGGGATGAAGCTGATCAACTTGGAAAGGAAAAAGAAGGCATTAAGGGTCAAAATGATACTTAAATATATCAACGACAAAGAGGATAAAAAGATCATGCTTGGAAAGTATTTTTAAAAGAAGCAATCAATAAGTGTGGAGGCTGTGGTGACAGCGCTTTATTCATGTCTTTAAAAAAAGAAATGCTTAGCAGTGTTTCGGGGTACCACAGAGAGGCTCTATTGGCATGGGGGGAGTTTTTAAAAGGGGTGAAGCATGAGTGTGTGAATGTTGAACAAGTGTGGAATCAGCCTGTATTCCTGAACCATATGATCGCTGTGGAGAAGTGCCCTGTATTCGATCTCCAAATGTGGGGGGCGGGTTTCAGACACATCAGGGATTTGGTTTATGAGTATGTTCCGGGGTTTATGGGGGCACAGGTGATAGTGGATGAGGTGAGGGGTAGAGGGGGGAGAATGCCTTTGAAAACAGCGGAAGGGATCATGAACAGGTTGAAAAAGGGAATGCCTGGTGGGTGGAAGGAAATGATTGAGAGCGAAGCTGTAAGAGGTGGAGAGAGTGTGGCAGGAATGTACGTGGGGGAGGGAGAGGTGTGTGTGAAAATAGAAAAGATAAAAACTAAGACGGTTTACAAAATACTGAGGGGAAATAAAATAAGAAGGCCTGCTTCTGAGCGTGTGTGGGAAAAGGTTCTTGAGAAGTTTGATGTGCGGAAGATATGGGGAAATTTAAGGGTGAAGTGGAATAGCATTGAGTGTGAACATTTAGATTATTTATTTTTTTGCATCACAATAGGGTGTACAACAACTTGATCATAAGCCAGTTTGATGTCACAGTGAAGAGGGAATGTGATGTGTGTAAGACAAAGGTTGAAACGTGTATGCATGCATTTTTTGAATGTAGCAAGCTGGGAGTGTACTTTGAAAGACTGAAGGAGCTAATTGATAAATGTTGGGGCGGGAGGATAATAAAAGCGATGGTATGGAAGGAGTTGTGGCTGTTTGGGGTGCATGAGAGAATGAAAGGGCTCAATGTGAATCTCTGCAATTATGTGCTGAGCCATGCCCGGTATGCTGTGAAGATCAGGAGGGACGTAGCCCATAATGAGAGCAGAACAGTAGATGTATGGGATGTTTTCAAACGGATATTAAGCAAAAACATTCACATGGCATACGCATACCTGGAGAAAGACATTTTTCTGGAGAGCTTTGTGGAAGGGTGCGCTCTGGTGGGTGTAATGGACGATGACAGCCTGGTGTTTGAGTACGATGGGGTTGGCTAGCATGTGCGGTGGGAGTATGGTGTGGAGTGGCTTGATAAACATAAAGTGTGGTTTATGCAAAAATGATTACCTTATTATTAATTAATTGTGTCTGTTTTTTTTCTTTTTTTGGCTTTTGGTGTGTTTTAAAAAAAAAAAGAAAAAAAGAAATTGGTGTTTCTCATATTGGGGTTTTGTATCATTATTTACTGTGATTGGGCTATCAAAATGGAGTTCAATGGGGTTTTTGGTAGTCTATCCCGGGCAATTGCATTTTGCTTGTTTCTCTTATTTGTCATGTGTTGCATGGTTATGTTTTAAAATGTATGGCCACAGTTACGGTATGTAAGACAAGGTATCGCAATAAAATGTAAAATGATGATTTTTTCTAATAAAAAATAAATAAATAAAAAAAAAAAAAAAAGTTATGACTTGGTCTGCAGTGAGTGTTCTGTTCTGTCTTTGTGATTAGTTTAGCCTTGAAATAAAGGAGTTATTTTTGACACTTTAATCTGCATTTGGGTCCTGCTTCCTGCACACACCGTAACATTATGAACCGACCTGAGATATGGACCCAGCAGATCCGTTTGAGCAGGAACTATTGGATTATACCTTTTCTTTGTCTGAATGCGCTCATCAATGGATAGGAGCGGTCAGGGTTCAACAGCGAGATGCTGCTCTGGCAGATGCATTCAACCTTACAATGAAGAATCAAGATTTGGTTAAATTCTTACCTGCCTGGCTTTTGGATTACCTCACGGTTTGTTTTCGCGATCCTGATAGACCCAGGTCTCCCAATTCCCTTTTTGATACCACACGCATCGGTGTGGTCCGTCTGGCGTTAGCCCCTGCTTCTCACCCAGTGTTTGCTACAGTCCAGGAGCCATTCGCTGGTACTCGTTTGGCTTTTGGAGGTCCACGGAGCCTCCAAACGGCTCCTAAAAGAAGGAGTCGCAAGGCCAGGTTAGCAGCACGAGCCCAAAGTGCCATGGTTCCAGCCCCAGTTCTGGCTCCAGCAGCCATGGTTCCGGCCCCAGTAGCTATGGTTCCGGTCCCAGTTCCGGCTCCAGCAGCCATGGTTCCGGCCCCAGCAGCCATGGTTCCAGCCCCAGTTCTGGCCCCAGCAGCCATGGTTCCGGCCCCAGTTCTGGCCCCAGCAGCTATTGTTCCGGCCCCAGTTCTGGCCCCAGCAGCAATGGTTCCGGCCCCAGTTCCGGCTCCAGCAACCATGGTTCCGGCCCCAGCAGCCATGGTTCCAGCCCCAGTTCTGGCCCCAGCAGCCATGGTTCCAGCCCCAGTTCTGGCCCCAGCAGCTATGGTTCCGGCCCCTGTTCCGGCCTCAGCAGCCATGGTTCCGGCTTCAATTCCGGCTCCAAAACCGGCCCACACAGCCATGATCCAGGCTTCAGCTCCAGACCTTACAGCCATGTTTCCGGCTCCAGAACTGGATCTTACAGCCATGTTTCCGGCTCCAGAATCAAGTTCCTACCCGAGTCCCCTCTCAAGTTCCTACCCGAGTCCCCTCTCTGGTCCCCTCTCGAGTTCCCTCTCAAGTCTCCTCTCCAGTTCCTTCTCAAGTCCCCTCTCGAGTCTCCTCTCGAGTCTCCTCTCCAGTCCCCTCTCCAGTCCCCTCTCGAGTCTCCTCTCGAGTTCACTCTCGAAATTCCTCTCAAGTCAACTCTCAAGTCTCCTCTCGAGTCCTCTCTCAAGTCACCTCTCGAGTCTCCTCTCGAGTTCCCTCTTGAGTCACCTCTCGAGTTCCCTCTCAAGCCCTCTCTCGAGTTCCCTATCGGGTCCCCTCTCAAGTCACCTCTCCAGTCTCCGTTCAAGTTCCCTCTCGAGATCCCTTTCAAGTCACCTCTCAAGTTTCCTCTCAAGTTCCCTCTCAAGCCCTCTCTCGAGTTCCCACTCAAGTCCCTACTCATGTGCCGTTGGAGGTCCCGCAGACTACTCTTCTGCCGGGGGTCCTGCCAACCCCATGTCCTGAGCCGTTGGAGGTTCCGCAGACTGCTCTTCTGCCGGGGGTCCTGCCAACCCCATGTCCTGTGCCGTTGGAGGTCCCGCAGACTGCTCTTCTGCCGGGGGCCCTGCCAACCCTTTGTCCTGTCCCGTTGGGGGCCCCGCCGACTACTCTTCTGCCGGGGGTCCTGCCAGCCCTAAGTCCTGTGCCGTTGGAGGTCCCGCAGACTGCTCTTCTGCCGGGGGTCCTGCCAACCCTATGTCCTGTACCGTTGGAGGTTCCGCTGGGGGTCCTCCCAACCCTTTGTCCTGTCCCGTTGGGGGTCCCGCCGACTACTCACCTGCCGGGGGTCCTGCCAACCCTATGTCCTGTCCCGTTGGGGGTCCCGCCGACTACTATCCTGCCGGGGGTCCTGCCAACCCTATGTCCTGTCCCGTTGGGGGTCCCGCCGACTACTCTTCTGCCGGGGGTCCTGCCAACCCTATGTCCTGTGCCGTTGGAGGCCCCGCCGACTACTCTCCTGCCGGGGGTCCTGCCAACCATGTGTCCTGTCCCGTTGGAGGCCCCGCCGACTACTCTTCTGCCGGGGGTCCTGCCAATCCCTTGTCCTGTTCCGTTGGAGGTCCCGCCGACTACTCTTCTACCGGGGGTCCTGCCAACTCTATGTCCCGTGCCTTTGGAGGTTCCGCTGGGGATCCTGCCAGCTCTATGTCCAGTCCAGTTGGAGGCCCCGCCATCACCTGTCCTGCCGGGGGTACTGCCAACCCCTTGTCCAGTTCCGTTGGAGGCCCCGCCATCATCTGTCTCGCCGGGGGTGCTGCCAACACCTGGTCCTCTTCCGTGGGGGATCCTGCCGAAGCCTGTCCCACCGGCTCCGGTTCCTGTTCGGCCGACACCGGGTCCTGCCCGGCCTCCGGAGCTGTTTGGCCTTCGCCCCACCCTGAACTCTGCCTTGCCCCCGGGCCGTCCGCCCGAGTCCCCCTTTTTGAACTTTGCCTTGCCCCAGGGCCGTCCGCCCGAGTCCCCCTTTTTGAACTCTGCCTTGCCCCCGGGCCGTCCGCCCGAGACCCCTTCCTTGAACTCTGCCTTGCCCCCGGGCCGTCCGCCCGAGTCGCCCTTTTTGAACTCTGCCTTGCCCCCGGGCCGTCCGCCCGAGACCCCGTCCTTGATCTCTGCCTTGCCCCCGGGCCGTCCGCCCGAGACCCCTTCCGGGTCCTACGCTGTCAGCCCAAGCCCGTCCTCCAGACCCCCTCCACCCACCCTATTGGCCTTAGTTTTGTGTCCCTCCTCCGGTCCCCCTCCACCCACACTGCTGGACTTTTTTTGGGACGTCTGGGATCCGTCCCTTGAGGGGGGGGGGTACTGTCAAAATCTGTCTGTGTTGGGTTTTGTCTTGTCTTTTTCTGTCTTTGGTTTCCTGTTTTGTTTTGAAAAGTGTTCACCTCCTGTTTTGCCTGTTGCCTTCTGTCTGTTTTCCCTCCCTGATTACCCGATTGTGTTCACCTGGTGTCCCTGTGTTTTCTCCTCCCTCCTCACCTGTGTCTTGTTTGTATGATTAGTCTGGTGTGTATTTAAGTTCTGGTTTTTCTGTCTGTCTTTGTCGGTTCGTCTTGTGTTATGACTTGGTCTTCGGTGAGTGTTCTGTTCTGTCTTTGTGATTAGTTTAGCCTTGAAATAAAGGAGTTATTTTTGACACTTTAATCTGCATTTGGGTCCTGCTTCCTGCACACACCGTAACAATCTCACTATTAGCCTCAACTGATCCATCAAGCTTTGGCTGACAACAGGAAACGTGCTTCAAGACTTTGAAAGATTTCCTGAAGAAGTTGAAGACAACAGTGCAACCGCAGCACCAGTTTCCGGGCTACGATGAGCGGTTGAGGAACTGCTGGACTGTGGGCCCGAGACGCAAGCTCCAACGCCAGAACCGGGCCCAGACTGTGCCGCTGCGAGGGAGGAAGTCTCAGTCCAGACCGGACTGCCTCTGACCCCAGGCCGCTCCGCCAGGTCAACACTTCCGCCCGCTGCCTGCCTCTTTCTTCAGAACCGCCACCACCCGCTCATCGATCAGTAAGGCAAAATGTGATTCATACTTGGGGTAAGGCTCATTTTTAGTTATGACTTCAGGTTAGATTAGGGTTTAATACTCCCAAAAGAGTTTCCTGCATCTTTTAGCTGAGTGTTTCAACTATACTTTTCAGTATTTGCCAATCACGTGATTACTGTCAATATATAGTTTGAACATATTATTTGTGTGATACTTATGTTATTCTTTAGTGTCATATATTCACAGTAGTTAATAAATGTTTCATTTATAAAGAACCAGTTTATGTGTTTAGTAAATCAGCCTCTGTTCACCGAGTTAGCTCCGATTTTCAGATCATGAGACTACAATAATTGATTATGCTATCATATTTTCTCACTTATTAGAGAGTGGGGCCCCAACCTTATTAAACGTTATATTAATGTTTTTTATGAAAGGTAAACTTCGATTTGATAACTAAAGTAGTGTGCTGGCACTTAAATAATTTATTATTAAATCTGAACGAGCAATATATACTACATATGTTGCCCACGTGTGAGGCTCATCCATGTAACAAGAGTCTATATATGTTTGTACTGTATTGTATAGTTGCTAGAGTTAGTGGATTTTATGTTTCTCCAAGTGTCTCATAGCACTTATCATGCTACATACAACAGTGACAGTCGGGGGAGGGAAACATAAAAACAGTGTCTCGATCGCAATGCAAACAACAAGCCTCTGTGCCAGCGACACTTCCACATTCACTCGTTCACACTGTCTGTGTTCACAGCTGCCAGGGCAACAGATGGAAACATGAGGGAGGTGAGAAGAAGGGAAAAGTGCTACAGAATACAATTAATTGAGTTGGACTGGGGCCTTTAGCAACCAGCATTTCTCTGACAGGGTGACATGTTTAAGGGACAATAAGCCACACAGATGACAGAAAAATGAAAACGGTGACTTTAGGCTGCAAGACCTGTGAAGAGAAGCCTGATATCGAAGATAGCATACCAATGAGGTTTGCAGGTATTTCAGAGGGATGAGAAAGCTGCGTGCCACACCAGGACTGTAAGAGTGTCTAGCCGAATTTGTCTTGTGTTCCTCGCCCCCCAGCAGCACTTGTTGTTAGCTGGGGTCATCTCACATCACATCAAGCAACACAACCACTCTGACCCATGAGGTTTACTAGTCCCCTTTTCCACCAAACCAGTTCCAGTTCTAGCTCCATGCTCTTCTGGTTCAGAACCGGTTCTTCTTTTTGGCCCCAGTTGTGTTTCCATCGCCCAGAGCCTTTTCTCCCCAACGCTGCTCACAACAACAATGGGGGACTGCGTTGGGTCAATGATCGTGTTGATTTTAATCATAAGAAGCCAGATTAAATTCAAAGAACGACTTCTCAAACCTTATACTTTTCTCCAGAGTGCCGTGGTTCATTGTTTATTAATGCGGTTCAGCGACATGTACCGACCGCTGCAGTGCTGCTCGTCCACCGGAGTTTATTCTACTGTGAACTCACGGCAGAGTTTAGTCTACCGTTAACTCACGGCAGCGTCCGCTGTAAAGTTTTCACGGTTTGACTGTCACACAAGCAGCTGATAAATATACCCCACCCCCATAAGTCAATGTGTTTCAGTATGAATTGACACTGTTTGGCACCATAACGCTGTTATGAAAGTTTCTCTGGTATAAAATGGGTGATGTTAGCATAGCAACCGAAGCTAATCTGACTATCTTGACTACTTGTTGTTGCTATCCTATTGTGGCATAAGCCGTTTTCTACAGGCATATTTTACCGGTGTCTTTTTCATTATGATTCTACTTGTGATAGTAGGTGTAGATCTGTTCGTTGTTCTCGAGTCCAGGAGGAAGTTAAAAAGAGACAATGTAGAATGTCGGAGAAGGGTGAAGAAAATAGAGATGGGCGAGTCCTGATTCATCCGGATCCTATAAATGAGCTGGTCGTGACGAGTCTCCCCTCTCCATTAACCCGAGTCCTTTGAGTCCTACACCTGGTGTGACGTTGTTACGACCCTGGGTCGTTAGGTCCTTTGTGTGTACATTTTTCCCTCCTCCTGTGTCTGTGAGTGTGTGTGTATGTGAGCAAGCAGGTGGTGCCCGTTAGCTGATTAGTTACCTCCTGCATGCTCCCGGAGACGGGAGCATATTAAGCTACAGCCGTGCAATTCCTCGCCCGCTCTCACTGACTCAACTTCTCCTACTCCCAACGCGGCGCTTACTTTGAGATTTTGTTCTGTGGTGCTGTGTACCGCACCTTGATAACGTTGTCCTCTCCTCTGGCTGCGGGCCAGTTTCACCTTACCTGTCTTTGCAAGACAGATTTATGTTGTCAGGAGTGCAAACCCTTTTGTTTTCTTTTCCCTTTTGGATTGATCGTTTTCTCCTGTTTAAGTTAGTGTAGGTAAGAAGCCTGTATATTTATTTTCTCGGTTAGGTAAGATTTTGAGTTTTAAGGTTTGTTTCTTTTTTGTTGGTTTTGCTACTCCCATTTGTGTATCATTTTTGGTAAATACATTTACCAAACGTTTTCTCTGACTCGGTGTCCGTGTTCTTGGGAGTGGGAAGAGTGGGGAGAGTGCACATTTTGTGCTGCGCCTAGGTTCCCCTAGACCTGGGCGTAACATAAATTGGGGGCTCGTCCGTCCGGTCCTTCCGTTCTTTTCATCGTGTCGGGTAAGCATGGCTATTTCCTCTTCTCGTACATTCTAGGTCTCTGGTTGACAGTTTTCTGTTTGGAATTCACAATGGAGAGTCAATTGGAATTGTTTATTACGGACCCTTCCATTGAGAGATGACTGCACAGTAGCAGATTTAGTATTAATTGCACAGTTTTATGATGTGTTTGTGCCTACAAAAACAAAAAACAAGAGTTAAAAGACCTCTTGTGTGCAGAACTAGTCGAGAAGGGTGTATTTGAGGAAAAACATGAAGTGGTTGATCTGGCAGGTTTGTCCTCCCCACTCCAAGGACTACCTTCTCAAGCTGGGATGTCTGTAGAGGAGCTACAGCTGACTCTGCGCATCAGGGAGGTAGAGCTGAGACACAAGGAGTTGGAGGTGGAAGCCATGCACCTAAGGGTAAAAGTTCTGGAGATAGAGCGGGGAGTCGCTCTACCATCCAGTCCAACACCTACCCATAGATCACACACAAATCCCCATGACAGTTTTGATCTGAGTAGGCAGATAACATTAGTCCCACCTTTCAGGGAGTCAGAGGTGGATACGTACTTTAATGCTTTTGAACGCATCGCTATTATGCTGCAGTGGCCAAAGAGAGTGTGGCCTCTGTTGTTGCATTGCAAATTGGTGGGTAAAGCTCAAGAAGTCTGTAATGCCCTGACTATTGAGGAGAGCCTCGATTATGATGTTGTGAAAGCCACGGTCCTTCGAGCGTATGAATTGGTACCAGAGGCATACAGACAAAAATGTAGGAATGGTAATAAAAATGTCAACCAGACCTATGTAGAGTTTGCGAGAGGAAAAACTGGCCTTTTTGATAGGTGGTGTCAAGCCAGCAAAATCACATCCATAGAGGACATGCGTGAGCTCATTCTTTTGGAAGAATTTAAAAATCAGCTGTCAGATCAAATTGTCACCTATCTGAATGAGCAGAAAGTTGCGTCGCTTGCTGCTGCCGCGGTTCTGGCAGATGAATTTGTAATAACTCATAGAAATGTTTGTTATCTTCCAGTTCACCGTGATCCTGGGGCAGGTGACTGAAGGGTAAAATCTCCTCCCCGTGGTAACGCCAAAACAGCTGAGAACAGGGAGTGCTATTACTGCCGTGAGCAAGGACACCTCATCGTCACCTGTCCTAGTCTAAAAAGGAAGGAGCAAAAGACGGGTAGAGAAACAGCGTCCCCTATGGGTTGTATCCAAACCAAGCCGCGCTCCTTAAGAAACGTTACAACGAACGTGGAGGATAGTGCAATTGATGAGATATGATTAGATCTACATACACACAGTTTTCATGACCCAAATATGTATCTGTGTTCATTTTAATTCATTTCTTATTTTTCATAGTTATTTTATCATGGGTGGAGAAGATACTGGATGAAGTTGTTGCAGTGGTGATTTGTTGACCAGCCCCCTTGACCCAATAACATACCTTTCTGATTGGAAGGTTAGGGGGTAGTCCCCCTCCCCCTACTTGTCACCATCCCCCACGATCAAGATTCTCCTGTGAAACACCTCAGACAGAAGTGACAAGAGAAGAGAGAGTGACAGTGACAGAGGATTATTTGCTAAAGATAAGAGGATTTTTTGTTGAAGATGAGTGTTCGGAAAATAAGTGATATATGGATGCATTTTGTTGGAGTAAATCAGGCACAAGCAAGATGTCAGTATTGCAAAAACCTGGTATCTGTTAATGCAGGGAGCACATCCAATATGAGGAGGCACTTAAAAACTAAGCACCCCTCTGCACTTTTAGTAGACACTCAACAGACAAGAAAACAGGGACAGCAGAAGCAGCAGCGACAAGATCTTCAACAGCATCTGCTGCATCAACCAGCACAGATTCAGGTGTGTCAAGTACAGCAACTCAACTTGCAACAGCCATCACCACAGCACCACAAGCAGCCAGAAAAAGGCCAAGACAAACCACTATGGGAGGGTTTATAAAAAGGCCCATTCAACCACTGCAACAGAGTAAAGTGGACCAGGCTTTGGTTAAAATGATAGCCACTGATTTTCAACCACTCTCAATTGTTGAAGACAGGGGGTTCAGAGCATACACAGAGGCACTGGACCCATCGTATGTGCTGCCAAGCAGAGGCACTATATCAAAGCGGATGCTGCCCAACCTTTTTGAAAAGGTCAGAGCTGAGATTGAAGAGCAGATTAAGACTGCTCCTGCTGTATGTTTAACAACAGACTGCTGGACCTCCAATACAACAACAACAACCTGTCAGTGACATGCCACTATATCACTGACTTTAAACTTAACATTTACTGGACTGTTTTGGCCGTAAGCAAGCTTTGGCTTGGGGGCCCCCCTCACGCGTTCTCACTACACACGCGTTCTCACTACACACAACACGGAACCAACTTTTGTCTTATGATGTTAGCATAAGCACACATATTGTATAAATAAGCATGTAAACCAGGGGTCGGCAACCCCTGGCACGCGTGCCAGCATTGGCACGCGGCACCGTAACAGTGGCACACTAGGAATAAGTGGAATAAGTGTGCAACATATTTAAATTGTATTTTCGGATCCTGAACGAGACCGGCGCCAGAGCGCGTCTCCCCGTTACCTGCAGAAGGAAGCCATGCAACGCAGCCCCGCTCTCTTTAACTCCAGGCGACTTTCTGCCGCTTTCCTCCGTGGTGCAGTGCTGATCGTTTCACCACGGAGGAAAGCATTTCACTAATTGCAGTACCCATAAGGAGCTGTACACATGCCACAGTTTTTGCGTGGCTGTGTATTTAGTTGAAAACCCAGTGGCGATCTGCTCATCTCTCATCGAAATAATATGCGGATTATTAATAATAATAAGGGGCGGACTGGCCATCTGTGTGTTGAACTTTCCTGTCGGCTCCCAGACCGTAGTAGAGGAAAGAGGGGGGGATGACTCTGTCGTCTCCCAGGGCAGAAGCAACAAGCTTCAGGTTCAATAACCCACTTTAGCTTAAATCACTGGAGAGAGGCGAGCTCTTCTTGGGAGGCCGTTGCATTTATTTAGCTGTTCTTCTGTTTCACAAAATACATCACAGACCTCTGTTTTTCTGCTTCCTCGTTTCGCTTACAGAAACATAAATCAAATCAAATCAAATTTTATTTGTAGAGCACATTTAAAACGATTTTGGTCGAGCCAAAGTGCTGTACATGTAATTTAAACGCATAAAAAGTTAAAAACACATTACATCACAATAAATCACAACAGATAAAAACAACACAGGGAACAGTCAGGAGTCATGACCCCACTCTAACTAGAAGGCCAGAGAGAAGTAGTGTGTCTTCAGTGTGGATTTAAAAGCCCCTAGGGTCTGGTCCGACCTCACATGGAGGGGAAGAGTGTTCCAGAGCCTGGGGCCAGCTGCTGCGAAGGCTCGGTGCCCTCGGGTTTTGAGCCTTGTCTTAGGCACTACCAGCAGCAGCTGGTCAGCAGACCTTAAGGCTCTGCCTGGGGTGTAGCGCTGGAGGAGTTCAGCTATATAGGCCGGAGCCAACCCATTTAGTGCTTTAAAAACAAATAAAAGGATTTTAAAATCAATTCTGAACCGGACTGGAAGCCAGTATGAGGCCAGAATTGGGGTGATGTGGTCACGCTTTTTGTGGCTAGTCAGGAGACGTGCAGCTGCATTCTGCACTAGCTGAAGGCGTTTAATTGATGCCTGGTCCATACCCACATACAGAGCGTTACAATAGTCCAGTCTTGAGGTCACAAAGGCGTTAATAACCCTTTCCAGGTCTTTAAAAGATAAATACGACTTGGTTTTGGCCAATAGTCTTATTTTAAAAAAGCAGGATTTTACTACGGTGCTGACCTGCTTGTCGAATTTAAAAGTGCTATTGAAGGTCACTCCAAGGTTCAGGACAGAGGGGAGGATGTTTTTACTTAGGGAGCCCAGAATATCAACCGGAGAGGCTGGAGGTTGGGTTCCAAAAAAGATTACCTCGGTCTTGCTCTCATTGAGGTTGAGGAAGTTTTTGCTCAGCCAGGATTTTATCTCTGTTAAGCAGTCCATCAACTGCTGTAGTGAGTTGACATTTGCTTTGAGAGGCAGATAGATCTGTACATCGTCCGCGTAGCAGTGGAAGGGAATATTGTGTTTCGTTAGAATTGAACCTAGGGGCAGTATGTACAGTAAAAAGAGGATGGGGCCCAGAATCGAGCCTTGGGGGACCCCACAGGTAAGAGGGGCTTTGGCAGAGGAGAAGGCACCTAGCTGCGGTCTGTCAGGTAAGACCTGAACCATGCAAGGGCAGAGCCTGTGATGCCTGCGGACTGTTCAACTACATACACACGTTCTCTCCATAGGTTCTCTCACTGTCGCTCTACCATCCACAAACACACATGCACAAGCCACACCCCTCTCTCTCTCTCTTAAAGGGACAGCGATCTCATCTCACTCTGCATGACCCTAATATCATAACATGTGTGCTCCGGAGAATATCACAGAACGGACGATCGTATTATGCCGTTTAAACCAATTATTTAAATGTGTTTGTTAAATTCGGCATCATGTAAGTTGCGCTGACAGGTCCACACACTGCACACGAGGCTCCCCCGCCCTCCAAGCTCCTCAACCCCCCCCTCGTTGATAATTCTCGATCGTTGGCACGCTGATAACAATTTTTTTTTTTAAATGGCACTTCATATCAAAAAGGTTGCCGACCCCTGATATAAACACTATGGACCTAACCCCCTCTAGGGAGGGTCCTCACCTCCTCTAGGGGGGTCCGGGGGAGCATCCCCCGCAAATATTTTTTTTTAAATATTGAAGTTAAAAGCATCAATCTGGTGCACTTTGAGAGCAAAAAAACACCCATATGAAACAGAACTGTAAACAGATTTTTCTTTATGGATATTTTACAAATCACTTAAACTGTATTCTTGTTTTGTCATAGTATTTCATAACTCTTTTTCATTTATTCTCTCTGGCTGTCCATCTCATAATGTTCACATGGAAACTAGCAGTCAATAGGAATATCATTCAGAATAATTATAATTTCTTGCAAAAATCTGTCACAAAAAGAGATTGCACATTTAAATTCAGGTGTTGTTATGGCAACGACAGTGGCCAAACAGCCACATTTACTGCTGCAAATACGTTCACACATGCTGTTGACACGTAAAGCAGTGGCAACTATGCCACCATTTCAGCTGACTTTTTCTCAGAAATACTGTCACATAACATCCTTATATTTCAGTGCTAGGTTAATGCTTAGCTAAGCTAGCTATGAAACACTTTAACTGACAGGACTCCGGATCAACTGTGTACTGTAAGGTAGCTTCTAGCTTCATGTCGAACAGTAAGTCAACATTTCCCAGAGAGCTTTCTTTGAAATCACCAGGTAACGCTAAAAAACATAACATTTAGATTGTATGACAAAGTGTTTATTTAATATATCTGGCTAGCTATAGCTACTTGCTAACGGTTTAGCTTACCCCCGCGATTCAAAGTAACGTCAAAGTAGCTGTAATTTATGCTTTGCTTACATGTTCGCATAACTTGGAAGTTTACTGACATTTACATACCTTGTTCACCTGGCTCAAGTGGTGGCTCTGGGGTTGTTGTGTGAGCCACCACTTGAGAATTGTCGTCTTTTTTAAGAAAATGTTTTTTTATGTCCATCTTCAAAAACTCTGAGTCCGACTGACAGTTTATTTTAAACATTGTCACAGCTCACAGGATAGGTACCTGTCAGCCAATAAGACAGATGTTTATTTCCATTCAACTCTCTGGTTGGTCTGGTGTCTTGCCTCTGTTGCATTCACTGAACACGGGAAATTACAATCCTGCTTGTGTCATGATGAGGTTCAGGTAAAGCAAGGTTAATGTATTATATTATTGACTCAATAATATAATACATGACTTTGAGAGTAGGCAATCTAGGCATATTAACACAATTAATTAAACATACTTATCACGGCAACAGTGTACTGAGATTATTTATTTTTTAAATACATTTTATTTTTGCTAGGGGGCCCCTTAGTGGCTGCGGGGCCCTAAGCAGGCCGCTTATGTCGCTTAATGGGTCGAGCCGGCTCTGGCTGTACGGCAACCCGAGAGGACATTTTACACGGCCAAATTCCAAATGTATTGAAACTCCAGACTCAACGTAAGAGCTTGAGCCTCTTCGGGGGGTGCTAACATTTAAACATACACATCATTCTTTACTTTGTCCGTTATTATATGTAGAAGATATTACTTTTTTCAACATAGCAACAACTTCAAAATAAAAGCATCTAAATCATAAAAAATAACAATTGAAATTAATCTGAACGAGGGAGGTGATTTATTATCATTACAACGTCATTTCCCGATCATTTCAATATGAATATGGTGAAATACATTCTTAGAATAAGCGAGAAATTGATTTAACTCCTGTTTGACAATAACTGTGAATTTCTTTCTTTTTATTTAAAATTAGAAATCAAATTAAATGCAGACAAATCCAAACTCATGATATTCTCAAATGGCTAAAAGTTAACTTATTTTCTCCCCAACATTTGTACTGTTCAAGGGACTGGCATTGACATTGAAAGGGTCACTACATACAAATATCTAGATTTGTATTATTGATCAGAACTTAGCTTTCAAGTCACACACTGAAAATGTTGTTTTAAAGTTAGGTTTCTCCTTTCAGACAAGGACACATTTGATGTCTGCAACGTTTTTTACCAGTATTGGATTCTGGTGATCTACTTTACATGAATGCCTCTGATCAGTGCCTAAAGAGTTTGGATATTGTGTAGCATTGTGCATTACGTTTTATTACTGGAAGGATATATATATTGTGAGTTTGGAATAAATATGCACTTTATGAAAATTATTAGTTGGTTACTGTTAGTAAAAACAGTAAGGTTAATACTGGATGTAACTAGTTGGAATGGCTCAAGTAAAAAACAAGGGCAAAATCTACTTCTCATTTGAGTAATCTTGTTGGCACTGGGCGAGAGCTGTTGGTGTCTGAACTGCCAACTGTGAGGGATATCCTGAGGTATGGCAGCTACTTGAGGGATCAAAGTAAAGATGACAGGAGGAACTACCCAGTGGACCAGCTGGTGGGTGATATCTTCCCTGGTCTGATTGGTCAGTGGAGCAAAGTGAATGCTCTTTTCAAACCACCTGTTACAGTTGCAAGAAAAAGTATGTGAACCCTTTGGAATTACCTGGATTTCTGCATAAGTTGGTCATAAAATGTGTTCTGATCTTCATCTAAGTCACAACAATAGACAAACACAGTCTGCTTAAACTAATACCACACAAACAATTATATGTTTTCATGTTTTTATTGAACACACCATGTAAACATTCACAGTGCAGGGTGGACAAAGTATGTGAACCCCTAGGCTAAAGACTTCTTCAAGAGCTAATTGGAGTCAGGAGTCAGCCAACCTGGAGTCCAATCAATGAGACGAGATTGGAGGTGTTGGTTAAAGCTGCCCTGCCCTATAAAAAATACACACCAGTTTTGAATTTGCTATTCTTAAGAAGCATTGCCAGATGTGAACCATGCCTCGCACAAAAGAGCTCTCAGAAGACCTACGATTAAGAATTGTTGACTTGCATAAAGCTGGAAAGGGTTACAGAAGTATCTCTAAAAGCCTTGATGTTCATCAGTCCACGGTAAGACAAGTTGTCTATAAATGGAGAAAGTTCAGCACTGTTGCTACTCTCCCTAGGAGTGGCCGTCCTGTAAAGATGACTGCAAGAGCACAGCGCAGAATGCTCAATGAGGTGAAGAAGAATCCTAGAGTGTCAGCTAGAGACTTAAAGAAATCTCTGGCACATGCTAACATCTCTGTTGACGAATCTACGATACGTAAAACACTGAACAAGAATGGAGTTCATGGGAGGACACCACGGAGGAAGCCACTGCTGTCCAGAAAAAACATTGCTACAAGTTTGAAGTTTGCAAAAGAGCACCTGGATGTTCCACAGCACTACTGGCAACATATTCTGTGGACAGATGAAACCAAAGTTGAGTTGTTTGGAAGGAACACACAACGCTATGTGTGGAGAATCCAAAGGGTTCACATGCTTTTTCTTGCAACTGTTTTAATGAAAAGGTGACCATCATGTCCAAGCTCAAGGAGGTCTGGAATCAGGCAGTGAAGTGTTCCCTTGGGAAGGGCAAACTTGATGCCAAAGAAAGGTTCAGTGTCAGATTACCAGTTGTGAGGGGGGAGGCTGTGATGGCTGTGTGATCCAAGCCCACATTAACTGTTCCTGCAGCAGAGAGAAAAGGATTCCTTTAAAAGATCTTGCATACATCAAGGGACAGAAAGAGAAGGTTGGAAGTAAAGGACCCTGCTGCAGCAGCAGACAAGGCAGACAGGAAGGATGTTAAGAGATGTTTGGCAAATGGTGATGAGGATCTGGAATTGGAGAGGTGCTGAAGATGAGTTTGTCCCTGAAGTTGAGCTCTTCCCTGAAACTGAACCTGAGCCTGCAGCTTCAACAAAAGTACAGAACAACTATGATGATATTCCTAATATTGCGCTTGCCAGTGTAAGGTATGGCATAGGGCTGAGACCAACTGCAGCTCTGATTGATGCAGGAATCATCACAGAAGACAACACAAGTAAAGTGATTGATAAGAACAAGGTCAAGAGAGCACAGGACAAGTTGATGAGAGAGCTGGGAGAAGAGTTTGAGGAGAAGTGCAGGGAGATGGGGGGGGGGGAGGGATCTCCTGCATCCTCTTTGATGGGTGGATTGACCTGACCAATGTGATGATGGAAGCTGAGGGCAGTGACCAATCTTTTCCTGCAAAGATCAAAGAAGAACACTATTATCCATGTTGGTTTAACGTGAAGGTCAAGCACTCCTGGATGGAAGGAGGCACATCCTGTTTCAGCTGGACTGCCTCAAGTCCCAGAGGAAGGAGGTGCTGGACCTTGTGATGCCAACTGTGAGAAGATCTGCTTGGTATGCCCACAGTGAAGCCATCCTCCAAACACTGCTGTGCTCTGAGGATCAGAAGGAAATAATTGAGGGGGTGGAGAGAATCCTGGCCATTAGGGGAGAGGGGGACCCAGACACTCAGCTGGGGGACTCCTCTGTCAGGACCAGAAGGACACCTGACATCAATTGTGATGATTCCAGCATTGGGGACTTGATCAGCTGGTCAGAAGGTGTGTCAGAGCCACCTCTCACCTGCTTGCTAAGCACCTCGGAGGTGAAAAATCAAATCAAGTTTTATTTATATAGCACATTTATAAACTATTTTTGGTCGAGCCAAAAAGTGCTGTACATATAATAAAAATAGCCTACAGTAGAGACACTTTACAGCAAATACAACAGCACAGATTGTTCAGAATATCAGTATGACAATACGACACCCTCTATCCTTAGACCCTCACATCGTACAAGGAAAAACTTCCAGAGAAAACCCACAGTTTAAGGGGAAAAAATGGGAGAAACCTCAGGGAGAGCAACAGAGGAGGGATCCCTCTCCCAGGACGGACAGATGTGCAATAGATGCAGTGTGTAAATCAAAGAGATAATACATTTTACAGCATAGGTAGTCCAAATGTTAGGAAATGCATGTGTCTGTAATGAGAAGATGAATCTACGAAGATGTCAACTACAATCCTGTGGAAGCCTTCAGGGAGGCAGCAAGACGAGACCCAGGCAGGACCGCAGAGACAGGTTTAGCCACAACCCGAAGTCCACGACTTAATCCAGAACTCAGGATAGAGGATCCAGGACCACAGCAAGAAGATCAGCCTCGACTCCGGATCCCGGCGTAGATATAGACACAAAACAAGAAAACATTTGGCTGGGTTAATCGGAACAAGAGAAAAAAAAAAAGTCATCAAAACCCCCATGGAGGTACTCAACTGGCCTTGCCATACTCAAAGCATTGAGAGGGTTCTTAAATGGTGACCGAGGCTTCTGCTAAGTACTTCTCACAGGAAAAGAGGGATGGAGGGATCAGAGCTCAGGAGACTAGCAGGAGACTGATGTCCAAGAATGAGTCAAAGCAGGACTTGTGCAACCTGGCAAAGATTGATCTTTGTAATCTTATCCAGTTATATATACCACCTGTTAATAAATATTTAAAAAGCATTTGGCTTTGTCAATATAAATTATTTCCCTTATATCTTTTACTATCTTATATAAAGGTTCAAAAGCGTAAAATTGCCAATTTAGAAATACAAAACGATGTAGGTTAGAGTTATCCTAAAAATAAGCTCATATTTGAATTCCCCATAAAAAAACCACATAATTTAGATACCCCCATGTTAGGATTTCCTTCAGATTCATGTTAGCACCTGAGTATGACCCGCTCTATTGGTGTATGATCAAATTTGATTTCTAATTTTAAATAAAAGGAAAGAAATTCACAGTTATTGTCAAACAGGAGTTAAATCAATTTCTCGCTTATTCTAAGAATGTATTTCACCATATTCATATTTAAATGATCGGGAAATGACGTTGTAATGATAATAAATCACCTCCCTCATACAGATATACAGTAAATACTGTGGATATGTGTAATGTTCCTCTCGGGCTGCATTTACAAATAAAATAGGAGAAAATAAATAAAATAGCTTTTGAAAATGTGTGCATCTTAAAAGTGCTTAATTTTAGATAAATAAAATAAAGGTAGCAGCAGCTTGAGTTTCCCTTTTTTCTTTGTTAACCGTTTCACATCATGACTTAACCTCTTAAGCCCTGAGCCTGTTTTTCAGGTTTCAGGCTCGAAAATGCCACTAACACAACAAAGACTATATCTTCACTTCTAAAAGGGGTAAATTAATAATCTTTTCGCTCAAAGTAATGATAAACCTGTGAGTTGGATGTAGAAGTGTCAGAATCAATATAGATGTTTTTATTTTAAAGTAAATTCAGATGGAACATAGTAAAAACATGTAAATTCTAATGTCCGCCTAAAAATAAAACATTACTTATAGTAAAAACCACCCTTGAATGATGGGTTAGTAGACTAAAAGCTTTAGGAATCCAAACTATAACATATAATAAGTACCCTGTATCAAGATTGATGCAAA
The DNA here is from genome assembly GCA_028583405.1 of Pogonophryne albipinna. Classification (NCBI taxonomy): domain Eukaryota; kingdom Metazoa; phylum Chordata; class Actinopteri; order Perciformes; family Artedidraconidae; genus Pogonophryne; species Pogonophryne albipinna. The sequence continues at coordinate 2,032,292 of CM053246.1, forward strand.
ACAAGTGAAATTTGACCTTTTTAGAGAGATTTAGACAAATAAAGTCCAGGCGGACTCACCTCTGGGTAATTTGGGAACCATCAGTTCCATTTGAACTTTTTCACTGTAAAAATCATTTTATTACTTTGAATTTTCACTATAGGTATTCATTCCATCCAAATACAACTGTTGTGAAAAAAAATAAAAATAAAATATAAGAACATACTCTGTTATCCTCTTAGGCAAGGCAAGTTTATTTATATAGCACTTATAGGCCCCACGGACCGAAATCGCATCATTTGCAGGAAACAACGTCTAAGGAACCTTACTATTTAATAAACTATGAATATTTTATATCCATATAACGGGAAAAAACTCATTTAACTGATCTTTTTCATTTATTTTTTCAAAAAAACCACAATGCTAACAGTGAGCATCTGAATTAGCCCCGAGCGAAAAATGCTAACTTATTACTGCACCGAAAATCACTCCTAGCTCCCTTATTACTTATCCGAGCTCCCTTATTACTTATCCTAGCTGCACATCCAACACATCGTTTTTGATCGTAAAGACACAGAATCTAACGGTGCCCACCTCAACACTGAAAGATACAAACTTGCGACGTTATCAACAAAAACGTACATCAAAACAAGTGGCGCTAGGTACTAGCATGCGCTAGGCTAATGGCTTACCTTCCTCTTTGCCTGGTCTAAACTGGTCTTCAATGGCATTAAAACGATAAAAACGATGATGTAGTTAATCCATAGGTTAATATCCAATGGGGCTGTGTCCCCTTTGAAATGTTCTGATAATCTATAAGCAATAAAACTGCAATTCCGTTATCTGCTGTCCGCTCTGTGCTCCGTGTGCTCTGGGTTCTGCTGTAATGCCTGCTGTTACGTAGTAAACAATAAATGAAGCCGCCTGCGTAAAGTACTTAAACTGGCTGGCATTCTTTATACTTTACGCAGGACCATATCTCTGGAACCCATTGGTCGATTCGTGTGATTTACACCTTTTTCTTAACCATCAGAACCAATAGAATCGATGGGCAGTTCCCAAATCAACGTAAACATTACCATAGCGGACGTAATAGAGAAGCGAACAAAGCATATCTGAAAGTGCACGCCTGGACGCGTCTATCGTTTTTCCAACCCAGTTTAGATTTAACCACGCCCACTTCCGCATTACGCAAGAACGTAGCTCTACGCGACAGCGTCATAGACTTCATCTTCGGCAGCGGTCGCGGTAAAGCAGGATATTGAATAGTTGTTTTTTGTCTTTCCAAAGGATTTGTTGACTGAAAGTAAACGATCCTGTAATCAAAGCCATATCGAAGAGTCCTGAGATTGTATTACTGGTGTTTTATCATCTATAAATAGCCTGTGTGTATTCTCAAATGTCGTTTTCAGGACAAACAAAAGACGTTTTAAATATCTTATCAGCTGGTGTAAGTGCAGAATATTGAATATAACCTTGACTATTACTGTGTACTTCATTTATCTGACAGCATTATTTAATGATACTATTTTATATATATATATATATTTAATGATACTATTTTATATATATATATATATATATATACATTTATTCATTTATAAACATATATATATAAACACACACTTATATGTACTCACACATGTATTTATTCATTTATACACACACAGCATTATTTAATGATACTGTTTTATATATATATATATACACACACTTATTCATTTATAAACATATAAACACACACTTATATGTACTCACACATGTATTTATTCATGTATACACACAGATGTATTCATTCATTTGTACACACACACATATATATAAACAACACAATATAATAAAAACAGTTGCAATAATAAGGTATGATCAATTCTACCCTTTTGTTTTTGCTCCCATATTTCAATTCAAAGATATTTTTCAAAATCAATATTGGTGGGGGCTCTTTTGCAAAGATAATCAATAACACCACCTGACAGTTGTTGCAGATTATACAGCATACTTGTTACTTACACACATGTGCGATGGTCCCAAAAAAGCCAAAATCCGCACAGTAAAGAAATATATACATTTATTAGGCACTCGGAATAAGGGTTGACTGTGTAATAATCATGCCTTTTAATTGGTGTATATGTCTCACCAGGTGAAGGCTGGGACAGTGGGAGGGGTGAGGTAGGAACAGGGGACTGCTGAATGCTGAAGTCCCAGGATACAATCCCAAGTTGACTGCATGATCCACTTACCTGTTTGCATCAACTGCAGGAGGTCAAGCAGGGGTCATCTGATGTCCTTCAGGTTGGATCAACACCAGCCTCTGGAAAGATTTCATGACTGCAGAGGGCAGTGGACCTTTAGTCATGTAATACTGTGATGTTGGGTAATGCATTTGTATTAACAGGGAGGTTATATTTCAGCATTTGAGATACACCTTGAGGCCTGATTTGGTAAAAAGCCCACTTACCACGACAAGGTACAGGCCATAAATGGGATATGACAAAGACATAAGGTGAAAAACAAATGAGAAAGAAAGGCATACACATATACAAACAGGTACATAAAGGGTGTAGAGGGGCACCGAATACCAGTGTCCTGCCTCTAAACAAAAAGATTGTGGTTGTGCCTGTTTATTAGAATAACCTTAAATGGTAGGTCAGGCATGTGTGGGTCTTCGGTCCTATAACATAAATCAATATATATATCAATATTATGTAAAAAAAGCTAAACGTGAAATAATAAGTATGTGGATCAGTAAACTCACTTCATTTCCCCACGAGTACTCTTGAGTGTCGTGTGCATTTTTGCTTGACAGCAGGTGTTCTTGCTGCTTTTGGCTGCTCTCGGGTTCACCCTATGCTGACACTTATAACTTGCCTGAACAAAATAAAGCAGATTTATTATAGTACAGGTCAAAGTAAAAAGGATCATTAAAAGGTAACTTCATGAAATATCAACAAGACAACACTTACTTTGAAAAGCACCCGCTTCCCCAACCTGGGTCGGGTAACATCCACCCTCCATGTCACCCCTGATGACCCCTTCAGCTTTTGTACCCACTCCTTGACCTGTTCCACAGTGTGGACATCCAGCCTCAAAGTGGCCTCAAAACCAGTGTGGTCCCCCAGTGAAACCACCTCTTCATACTGGCACACGTGGTATCTGCACTCACCTGGTAGCCAACCCTACAAGGAAACAGACAACTATTCATTAAAATCCACACACATAATACTGTGTCAGCTCAGAATATCAGTAAGAGTTGTGTCATGATCTGAAGAACTAAAGAGGACCATGAGGTTTAAAATGTACTGCCTTTACTTAGAACTAGAGTAGAAACACATTATACTGGCAGGCTTAAAAAGTCTGAAAAATAAAAATCCAACCCTCAAAATCCTAAAACATTGGTATAGTTATGCTAAAATGTTTATATTCTCTTTAAATGTACTTCATGTGCTTGCATGTTATTCTTTGTAATGCCTTGTCTTTTATCTGGACAATAAGTCTGTTATTAAGTGGTATAGTTTAGATGATGATGATGATGATGTGTAATCAAATCAAGTTTTATTTATATAGCACATTTATAAACGATCTTTGGTCGCGCCAAAGTGCTGTACATATAATAAAAATAGCCTACAGTAGAGACACTTTACAGCTAATACAACAGCACAGATTGTTCAGAATATCAGTATGAGAAAAAACAACACCCTCTATCTATGTGTAGGTGAGGCATTGATATGAGCAAACACATCCAATGTAATTTGATGTTCATCATAATATTGAGAGATAGGTCTTATCAGATACCTTCAACTTCGGGTACTCCATATTGTTCTGTGTGCCTCCAGAGCACACTAAAACACGACGTCTGAAATGAAAGTAAAAAAAAGAGCCTATAGTTATTCAGGTACTATTCTGATGCTAATACTTTAGTACTTATACTTGAGTATTTCTACACTCTGGTACTTGTACCTTTACTCAAGTACAATATCTTATCACTTCTTACACCTCTGGAAAGCACTTTTATGTAAAGGAATACATTTTTATAAATGTCCCAACATTTCATTTTTACATGGCAAAACGTTAATATGTTAATGTCAAATGTTATATGTTGTATTATATAACAAAATAGACATTTATAACATATTAAAAATGTCTACCTTTAAATAAAATATTAAATAGATACCTTTACATCCTAAACAGAAGGTCAAAACGTTAATATGTTACATGACAAACAAAAAAACGAAACATTATATAGGCTATATATACAGATGTTTGCTAATGTATCCCTCTTATATCCATCAGGAATTAATATTAAATTATGAATTACGCATAAGTGTGGTCGTCAGTCATATTGACAAAGAAGCACTATTATATTGTATATTATGCGGCGTTTAAAAGGACGGTATTTCGCTTGTCAGATTCAGATTTCGCGGGTGTGCCGCGTGAGGCAGTGATGTAACCATAGGGATGTAACGCCAGGTTGATGCTGTGACGTAACGCCGCGTCGATGCTTGCGTAATGCGGAAGTGGGATCTAAACTGGGTTGGAAAAACGATAGACGCCGCCTGGACGGCAACATTTTATACCCAGTATATTGCCATAAATATGATGAAGGATTATCAGTCAAAATTTCTACGTGACACAAAGACATTGGATTAACCTTGAGCGGCGTTTTTATTCCGGTGAACACAACTTTTGATCACAAATCAAAAAAGGTAAGACGAAATTATTGTAATATTTTTTAAACCGGATGTTGTTTACTTTCTCTTTTCTGGCTGATAGCTCCGCAATTCGGGGTCCTACAGTGATGATATTATATGTCTGGAATCTGTGGAGTCTCAGCTTTAAATCGTATATCTTGTTTGTGCAGTTACGATAAGTAATAAGGGCATTTCTACCGTGAGTGCTGTGCAAAATCCGTTGGCATTAGTTAGCATTTTTTCGCTCCATGCTAATTCAAAGGCTTGGTATTACTCTTGTGTTTCTTTTAGCTAAAAATGGTTCACATTGTCAGTTAGCGGAGTTTATTAGCGTTAAAAGGGTATGGAACATTAATAGTTTCATAAAAGTTAAGAAGCCCTGAGACATAGTCTCGTAAAAAAACTGTGGGGGGGGTCCACTGGGGGGACCCTCGGGCTTAAGAGGTTAACAGTTTCAGACGATTATAGAACATATCAGTCTTTACACATCATAACAATTGAACAGTTTTTAAGTTTCTCTTTCTTTCCCTCTTATATTGCAGTCCCTCACTCACTTTTTTTTAATTCAGTGCTAGAATTGAGCTGGAGCTTGTCCTGCCACGAGTTTAAAGGGGACCTATCATGCAAAATGCACTTTGTGATGTCTTTTTCACATACATACACTGAACAAAAATATAAATGCAACACTTTTGTTTTTGCTCCCATTTTTCATGAGATGAACTCAAAGATCTAAATCATTTTCTATATACACAAAATAACCATTTCTCTCAAATATTGTTCACAAATCTGAAAAAATCTGTGATAGTGAGCACTTCTCCTTTGCCGAGATAATCCATCCCACCTCACAGGTGTGGCATATCAAGATGCTGATTAGACAGCATGATTATTGCACAGGTGTGCCTTAGGCTAGCCACAATAATTTTCTAAAATCCTATGGAGAAATCTCATTGCTTTTTTGTCGAGGGAAGCCATGCGCAGCTTACTTCCGGGTTTTAGGACGCCTCACTGCAGCTCTCTCGTCTCCTCTTCACACACCACACTTTTCGCGGCACACGTACTTACAGCCAATCAGCTCTGAATGAGTGAGATGACGTATGGTGGGGATGGCAGCACTATGCCCCTATGGTCATTATTTTTTTGCCACACACATTAAATAGGAAAATATTCTGAGCATGCGCAGTGTAGATTTACAGTCACCGTTCACTTAGACAGAAAGAGGGAGGGGCAGGATTGGGTTTGGTCCCACATGGCTCTAAACAGCTCAATAGGCACACACTGTAGACACTAATTAGAAGAACACAGACTAAAACAGCGATGTACAGACGAATCAGATGATTAAACATGATCTTAAAATATATTTTATATATTTTTTAATTAATTTTTTGCATTTTGTTGTAATCATTATTTTTCATACTTTCTGCTGACACTAGGTAGGGGCCCCTAATGACCAGTCGCCACTGCTTATGGGGAAAATAACACCCTTCATGCTGTTCAAGATCCCTCCGCTACGCGTTGGGATCCTGATCTGCCGACGAGGCTCCATTAAAATATACATATTTTTAGTGAATTACTGAGTTTAGGCAACGTTTTAATTCAGTTGAATACAGTGTAAGGGAAACTTCTGCAGCAATGGAGAGTCAGGACTCAGAGAGACACGAGGAGAGTTGGAGCTTTGATGTCAAACACTGGTAGTTTATTACAAGCATCGGCCGGAGAATTCATATCACAAGTCACAGCAGCAAAAGGTTCTGACTGCACGGGTGGGTTGTCATGTCAATTCTGATCAGCCTATCTCTCGATAGACCTTTTAAACTAGTTTAAAAGGTCTATCGAGAGATAGGCTGATCAGAATTGACATATCTCTCGATAGACCTTTTAAACTAGTTTACAGAGAGCTAATCAGCATATTGGGGGAAGGTATACGTGAACACCTGGAGACACTGAATCACTTATCTCACTCATTGACTCTGTGACTGAGAGTTGACCGGTCATAAAACAGGTAATGTCAACAATAGCTGAGACTTCCCACTCCTTAAGACAGATAACAGACTTAGGGTTCGGTCGTAAAACGTCAACAGGCAATAAAGTTAAATATCTTAGGAGTAAGGAAGAATTATTATTTGACACTTAGAGAGAGAGAGAAGAAATATTCTCTAACAGTCCTCTCTTTTTATCATCTTTGATAACCTGAAAACATTAGTCTAATAATAATTTGGTCAATACTTAAATCAATATGCGTCTTCAGATTTGAATGTGGTCTCATCGTACATCAATTTACATCACAAAGTAGAATAAGACTGAAACATTCAACCACAATGATTGACACAGACAATCACAATAGAAACTCATCTCTCATCAATGTTTGGATAATCTTTTGTCAAAAGCACAATAATGAACGCACATAAAACACAGACGCATAATAGCAAAAACATCTTCTTTAAAATAATATGTTTTAACATGTAACCATTAGTTGATCTCACTTATCAAACTATAAAATCAAAACCAGCTTGCAGTTAAAGGTTTACTTTAAGGCAATCACTAGTCAAAAGCATTTAAAACATAGGATCATAAGAGATCCAGGTGAGGTATAAAATCAGGATCATAACAGATCCAGCTGAGGTATAAAATCACAGTTAAGGTATAAAATTCACAGTGGTGATTTGATCAATTCGTAATCTGCAAAGTTACAGTGTCCTCAATTTAGGATTACTTTACGTTTACTTCATTACATATTAAATCAAAAGACTATGGCATGATAACATAATTACATTACTTCAACTATCAATCATTATGTCATTTCAAAATCTGAAGGGAAAAGTTAGGCAAATATTCAAAGACTTTTGTAAAAACCTGGAAAGGAAAGTTTAAACGTTTAAAACTTGAACCATCATTTTAGGTCTGTCTGTGCATGGGTAATACGTTGAAGAGTAGTGTTGTTAAGTCTGATTGCTGGATGATTCAGGATATTAACATTATCTGTTATAATATTAGAAATATCTTATTGTTCAATACCTTATAATCTGAAAATATCAATTAATTTATTTTGTTTAGTGTGAAAGTGTAATCTGATCTGATAAAATATATTTATCACCACTATTTAACACATATCTGTTCATCGGAAATATAAAAACAATCATTAATTGTACATCTGTAAACATCTGGTCATTCAATTCAAATGTTATCTTTGTACAAGAGCTGGAAGAACATGTCCTCCTGACTCGTTCTCCTCCTCTCTTTATGACACAGAGTGTCTGGTGTGTAAAGGCATCCTGATACTGTATAGATTAGCACTGAGGTGCTGATTGGCTCAAAACTCTTCTTCATCAGAGCGCCATATTTCAACCCCCCCAATTGCTCTGCTTTTGTGTGGCTCATTCAGTGAGCACTGTAGTTAATCCCACAGTGAAACAGAGGCTCATCTGCCTGCATTCCTTCTGCTATCTGCTTGAGAGCAGTGCAACTGGGTATTCCAAGTGGCACATCCAGGTGTGTCCCCCGTGATGGGAGAGGTTAGGAAGACATCTGCTCCTCCAAGAAACATGGAACCTTGTATGAAGCCTCTGAAGCCATCGCTCGTCCTGCAGGGTTGTCTGCTTGAGCCCACCGAGCAGGAAGATGAAGAAGCATCCCATCTCCTCAGAAAGTTGAAGATTAGAATCCTCTCATCTCGAACGACCTCGTGCCTCCTTGCCCGTGGCTGGGGTGCTCTCTGCAGCCGGAGAGTGTGATCCTCTCTCTCTGACCCTTGGCCTTCAGAGCTGTCCTAGTTATTGGGTTAACACTTGATAGGGATGTTTTCCTGAGTGAAGACAACTCAAGGTAATGGATTAGCACATTATCATTCAATTACAAATATAGGATAGGGCCCTCAGAATTATTTGGGAGCCTTCCTGACACATGCACATGCATACATTTAAGGTTTGTGTTAGTCATTTAACATGCAAGAATCATATACTCATCAGTCCAAAGCAGAGAAATGTTATTTTAAGTTAAATGTGAGCTAGTCCCTGTGGATATAACCCCTTCTCAATGATTCTAAATGTTATATTAATTCACCATTTACCGTTTGATAAAAGATTAGTTTATCAGAAGTACATTTCCTCTTCCATAAAACATAGGTTTGAGAAATGAATGTTCCAATATGAAATCAATTACTCAATATAATTGACTCTCCCCTCCCTTTTCTTACATATGTCACATATGTAATAAAGACGTAAGAGTCTATTTAAACATGGTATCATCTATTAGCTATTAATCGAGAAGACGCAGTATCAGTATGCAACTCGCAAATATCTCTTCTCTCTTTCCTATCCCTCTCTTCCCTCTTCTCTCTATTCTCTCTTCCACAGCTCTCTCTATTCTCTCTTCCTCATCCCTCTCTCTTCCTCATCTCTTTCTCATCCTCATCTCTCTCTTTACTCACTTCCCCATGTCTTTATTCTCACTTTCCCATCTCTTTCTTCTCTCACTTCTGTTAGATATGAAATAAAACATACGAGTCCATGTAAGCATGGTATAGATCATAATCCATTACTCGAGAAGACTCAGTATCACCTGTGCGCAGCTCACAAAAAACAATTGTGAGAAACATATATTATGCAGGAAATGTATACCTTTGTTAAAAAAACAAAGCATATCTGATTTGGGAGGAAAAGCTTCAATCCCCCTTAACATCTGAGTTACCACTGTAGGCATAGCATGAATGATAGTGGGCGTCTGATGGTGTCATTACTGAGAAATGTCAAACAAATTCAAAACCTTACATTTGAAAACAGGTTTGCATTCCTCCACTTAAGGTGACGTTATCATTGGAAACAATCAAAACAAACTGTTTTGATGTAGAATCTATCAATTGAATCGTCAGAGCAGAACAGAATGGTTGTATTGTAGCCCGAGTACCGTGCAGCCTCTAGTTTTACCAGGTGGAAACATGGTCCATATAATGTGAATACATGCCGAATTAGACAGTAAGAGGCCCCTGACATTTAGGCCTATACTAAAAATAGTAGGGGCTTTTAACAGCTTGCCAACTTACAGGCATCCTCTGCATAGCAGTATGAATAGCCTTAAAAAAAATAAAAAACCCACTCTGTGGTAACGAGTCATATTTCTGACCCAAATGCCCTAAGTGAAGCCGTTAGTCTCATCTGACTGACCCAAGGGTTGGTGCTGGTGTGACAGGGGGGCTTCCAAATGTTCAAAGCAGATGTCAAGCTTTCAGTTCATGGCTCGGTGGAGGGGAGCAGACCCACGTGAGACAGTATCAACGGCTGTAATGTTCGGTTTGAGGAGCGTCATTCTCTCTGGGAGCAGGAAATGGTGTTCATTCTTGGACCAGACCATTAATGTCATGTAGAGCAGCCATAGCATCTCTGTGACTGCACTCAGCCGGACTGTAGCAGGGCAGAACTGGGTGACTCTTAGTGAAGCCGTCCAAGGCCATAGACAAAATGGAACCACGTACTAACAAAAAAGGACACAGGGTCATCAATGTCTCTCTTTACCATTGGCCTAATCATAAAACAAATCAGTGGGAAAAATGTGGAACACTAATCCATCATGTGAAATGTTGAGTTAATTTAAATAATGACTTATGGGTTGAAATCAAATTAACATTAACATTAGAACTAAAGTCAGTTAAAATTGGAGTTGCACGGATCAGAATCAAATCAATACACCATTTTCCCAGCTCTGTAATGAAAAGGATAACAAGCAGGGATGCAAATGTGTCATCGCCGTTTTGAATCCAAAATAGGTCGTTTGTGTGATTCATGTAGATCTGCAATAAAAATATTTTTTTGGGGTATGGGGGGGTCTGGGACCCGGAGTAATCTGCGGCCGCGAGCTGTTATGTGCCATCATGACATGCATGGTGTTCTTTTTTATATATTATAATGAATGCTCGAGTCTTCCTGCCTGTCGGCTCTGCTCATGGATGTATAATAAGGCTCTGCTGCTCCGCGAAGATGGTCTAGCTTCAGCAGCTACATTACCTACGGGTGCGTTCGTTAATATTAACTGTGTGGTCCGGAGTCACTGTGGCACAGACTGGACCGCTGGTGAACAGCTGTTAGAACGGGGCGTTCAGGTGTTCAGAGCAGAGCTCCCTGTCGGAGCGGCAGAGCGTGATGTGAACAAAAAAATGTTTCTGTCGCAATATTATTTAAGGAATCGTTGAGCTAGCTAACTAGCATACATTGTCACTCTCTGCTAACGTTAGCTTTAGCCTTCGTTTTCTAATAGTTTTTTTTTTTTTCATAGGCTATAAACGGAGGTGGTATAAGTATAGATATTGTACTTGAGTAAAAGTAGAAGCACTCAGATCTTGTACTAGAGTAAAAGTAGAAGTACCAGAGTGTAGGAATACTATGTTACAGTAAAAGTACTGCATTCAAAATGTTACTCAAGTAAAAGTATAAAAATATTCTCATCAAAATATAGTGAAAGTAGCGACAGTAAAAGTAGTCGTTGTGCAGATTGGTCCTTTTCAGAATACATATGATATGTTTTATAATGATTGATCATTAAAGTGTTCTCAAAGCTGGTAAAGGTGCAGCTAGTTTGAATGACTTTGTATACTGCAGGGTAGCTTGTGAATTTACTCCAGGTGGAACTAAAGTCTGATTTAACACTTGATTATATTTCACATCATTCATCCAGATCTGTAAAGTAACTAAAGGTATTAAATACATGTAGTGGAGTAGAAGTACACCATGTACCTCTGAACTGTAGTGGAGTAGAAGAACAAAGTAGCAAAACATTTAAATACTTAAATAAAGTACAAGTATCTCAAAATTGTACCCAAGTATAGTACTTGTTGAGTTTATGAACTTAGTTACTTAACACCAGTGGCTATACAGACAGAAAGACTAAGCCTTGCACAGAGGCATGAAAATACATTTTCAAAATGCTCAACAGTGCTGCCAAAATTATAAACTGACAGCTACACAATTAAAATAAATGCTTTTATATATTTCTATTAAATGTGACTCTTTAGCATTTCTGTTATTATTACCACTGCTGCTTTAGTTGTTTTAGTTGCTCTGTCTGTTCGCATTTGGAAGTCTCATGATTTATTATGTGGGCCTGTGAAGGAGAGGCCCAGGGAAAACAACATCTATCTTGGAACTGCAATTACCAGCGGCGTGCAGTCAGGGGAGGCAGAGCCTCACCTGTCATACTCCAATGTAACGGAAAAACAACTAAATAGTAATAATAATAAAATGTCTCCACTGATCTGTGTTGTAAATGTGATTTCTGTTTGATTCCAATCGCTTTTTATAGTCAAAATCAGCAAATTTGCCGAGCTCCGCTACAACTACGGGTAGCGATGAGAAGTGAGGCAGGGACGAGCTCTGCCTCACAGAAGCCCACAGTAACTGGCTGGAGCACGGGCACTAATGTAGCGCGGGCACTTATTTTGTGAGCGCGCTCAAGCCAGTTACTGTGGGGTGAGGTGAGGCACAGATGAGCTCTGCCTCACCTTAGAGTGCGTCACCCCACAGAAACTGTCTGGAAAGCGGGCCCTAAGCGCATGCCTGCACCATCTCACTGTATGTCACAAATGTAATGTTTGTAGATCCCTTTATTACATTTATCCTCGCCATCCATAGTCTCTAAATAACTTATTTCACGTATATATGATATTTAGGCTCGCTGGTCTCATCATACAACGGCAATGAGAAAAGCACCAGGGGAGGCAGCCATAACCTCTGCCGCACTGAAGGGGGCGCAAGTGAGCCCACAGGTTCTTGTTGCTACTGTTATTCTACGCAGAGACGGTAGACGCGAACAACAAACTAGACTTTTGAAACTACAGGAAGATAAGGAGGACTTTTACAAAAAAGTAATAAAGATTGTTGTCCAGAAGGATAGCATGGACTTCATCTTCAAGTCAAGGTAAGACCACAATTGTAATGAAAATGGGATCTTACTAAGAAAGAACAATCCAATATTTAATTTGTGGGTAGGCCTATCCTTTTGTTGAACGGTCTGTTTAAAATGAATTGAAGCATCAGACTAAAAAAGCTTTTGAAAATAACCGAATATTTCGATTAAGGTCAAAATATAATATTTGTAAATCTGACTCTGAAATAGTCAGTGCCTCACCAGCCATGAACCTCACCGCACGTCACTGGCAATTACTTATCTTAAACAGATTGCAACATTATACTCCTTTAAAAAAATTGCACAATTCATTTAACACATTTATTATGCACACAATAAAAACCTCAACAAATATATTGATCCTGGCTTAACCAGCGACCTTTACTCTATTGTTCATAAGCTCAGTAGTTTAACAACTATTAGAATTGTAGTAATGTCTGTGGACCAATTGTACTAGTAATAATTTGAAACAGTTTAATAAAGAATGTTAAACTATATTTAAAAACTGTAATTGAACTTCAACTTATATTAATTATCTGATTCCAGTGGCCAGTTGGAACAGACAATCAACAAAGTTTCAACAACAATTAGTATTATGTCTGAGTCTAGTTCTGTCTTGCTTTGTTTCGCAATGTGTTCAATACATTACGTTTTTTTTTTTAATTCATTATCACCATACAATACATAGATTAAGAATAAGTGAAACAAATAATACAACATTAACCCAATTGAGCAACCCTGATCTCCTCAGGCCGGTATTTGCGACCAGCAGTGGTGCCTCAGAGGGTCTCAGGGTGTGAGACAGATGCAGGACATAAAAACACTCTTTTGCTATTTATTTTCATTTTGCAGCACATTTATACTATAATATATAATTTTGCTTTACATCTTTACATTATTTATTTTTCTCAAGTCATTTACTTTTGGTGAGATAACTAAAGTTTAGTTAATTTTACCCTGGCTATGGACTGATTCATTATTAGTTGTTACAAAGCATACACAAGACACAAGGGTAGGCAAACCAATATAGAAACAATTAGACAAACAAACATGAACTCGCAATAAACACCAGCGCGACAGCAAAGTTCATTCAGCTCAATTTAGTCCGAATTAGGAGGTTTCAGAGGGGGTAGGGAATTATAGAAATGGAGCACCTACTCGTGCATCCACCCTTGTACAAGTGCTAAGATCGTGCCTGAAGACCTTCCAAAAGCGATAACTAGCTTATCCTCTTGCAACACCACTACGCTATTCTAGTGGCGCTATGCTCCCCCGACCAGGAGAACATAGACTTTTTCCGCTACCCTTTCTCTCCAACAACAGCACAGTTAACTGTAGTCCTACACGACCAGCCTATACACCCGCCATCGAGTTCATCACAACGATGAAACACAGTTTTGTTCTACACTTGCTTGCCACTGCCCACATGTGATCAATTAGCCTATAATTTTATGTATGCACCCCGGACCGCCACGAGCTGAATCCAGCAACGTAGGCAACATTTCCAAGCAACGGAGGAATCAATCAAATTTATTTTTATAGAGCACATTTAAAAACGTTTTTGGTCAAGCCAAAGTGCTGTACATGTAATTTAAACACATAAAAACACATTACATCACAATAAAAGACAATAAATCACAACAGATAAAACAACACATGGAACAGTCAGGAATCGTGAACCCACTCTAACTAGAAGGCCAGAGAGAAGTAGTGAGTCTTCAGTGTGGATTTAAAAGCCCCTAGGGTCTGGGCCGACCTCACATGGAGGGGAAGAGTGTTCCAGAGCCGGGGGCCAGCTGCTGCGAAGGCTCGGTGCCCTCGGGTTTTGAGCCTAGTCTTAGGCACTACCAGCAGTAGCTGGTCAGCAGACCTTAAGGCTCTGCCTGGGGTGTAGCGCTGGAGGAGTTCAGCTATATAGGTCGGAGCCAACCCATTTAGTGCTTTAAAAACAAATAAAAGGATTTTAAAATCAATTCTGAACCGGACTGGAAGCCAGTGTAGTGAGGCCAGAATTGGGGTGATGTGGTCACGCTTTTTGTGGCCAGTCAGGAGACGTGCAGCTGCGTTTTGGACTAGCTGCAAGCGTTTAATTGATGCCTGGTCCATACCCACATACAGAGCGTTACAATAGTCCAGTCTTGAGGTCACAAAGGCGTTAATAAGCCTTTCCAGGTCTTTAAAAGATAAATACGACTTGGTTTTGGCCAACAGTCTTATTTTAAAAAAGCAGGATTTTACTACGGTGCTGACCTGCTTGTCGAATTTAAAAGTGCTATTGAAGGTCACTCCAAGGTTCATGACAGAGGGGAGGATGTTTTTACTTAGGGAGCCCAGAATATCAACCGGAGAGGCTGGAGGTTGGGGTCCAAAAAAGATTACCTCGGTCTTACTCTCATTGAGGTTGAGAAAGTTTTTGCTCAGCCAGGATTTTATCTCTGTTAAGCAGTCCTTCAACTGCTGTAGTGAGTTGACATTTGCTTTGAGAGGCAGATAGATCTGTACATTGTCCGCGTAGCAGTGGAAGGGAATATTGTGTTTCGTAAGAATTAAACCTAGGGGCAGTATGTACAGTAAAAAGAGGATGGGGCCCAGAATCGAGCCTTGGGGGACCCCACAGGTAAGAGGGGCTTTGGCAGAGGAGAAGGCACCTAGCTGCACTAAAAAGCTACGGTCTGTCAGGTAAGACCTGAACCATGCAAGGGCAGAGCCTGTGATGCCAGCGGACTGTTCAAGCCGTGACAACAGGATGCTATGGTCCACAGTGTCAAAGGCAGCTGTCAGGTCTAACAGCACCAAGACAGCAGGGCTACCTGAGTCGGCGGCTAGGAGCAGATCATTAAAAACTCTTAAAAGGGCTGTTTCAGTGCTGTGCATGGGTTTAAAGCCAGACTGAAACTTTTCATGGATGCCATGCGTGGTTAAAAACGACTGCAGCTGGACATAGACTACTCGCTCCAGGGCTTTAGATAAAAAAGGTAGCTGGGAAATGGGCCTAAAATTTGCGAGAATGGAGGGGTCAAGATTTTTCTTTTTAAGTAGTGGCTTAACCACGGCATGTTTGAAGGCAGCTGGGACACATCCTGAGCTAAGAGAGGTGTTTATAAGTAATAAAATACTTGGAAATGTTCCTCCCGCAGAGTAGTGAGCTGTGGCGCATCCGGTGATGCACGCACCTCGCGCTGCCCCAGCCTTGCCAGCAATGTAGAAGACGGTCACAGACAACGAGTGCTTTTAGACCATCTCGTTTTTAATAGAGATGGCGGTGGTGTGAGTTAAGCTATAGACAAAAAGGCTGTGACTTTCTTCCTCTCAGCTGCACGGCTGCAGCCACCCAACAACGGGGGAATATTTACACACACCCCCGCGGCTGCTGCTGGCCCCGTGCTGACAGAGGCGATGGGGGGGAAATATCTCGGGCTGCTTATTTTTAACTGCTGTGTTGGCTGCTGAAACCCCCAGAATTCGGCGATTTGTCCAATACAAATCTTTACATTGCTTTCATACAGAAGCTCCACTTTACTGATGTATTTCTTTAAGGTTACTCTGAACATAAGCTGTGCATGCTTGTATGGTATTTTCGCCCCAAGCAGCATGCATAGAGGAAATCAGCCAAATGTTCATCAACCAAAAATGAAACACAACCGCTCAGTTTCACAGGTAATTTTAGGATACCGTCAATCACAGATTCTGGTAAGGCAATGTCCAAATGTGGATTTGAAATTACACTTACCAGTTCTGAAGATGTATTGGTATCCTGCCGACAATGCCAATTTGTAAGGGAAACTTCTGCAGCAATGGAGAGTCAGGACTCAGAGAGACACGAGGAGAGTTGGAGCTTTGATGTCAAACACTGGTAGTTTATTACAAGCATCGGCCGGAGAATTCATATCACAAGTCACAGCAGCAAAAGGTTCTGACTGCACGGGTGGGTTGTCATGTCAATTCTGATCAGCCTATCTCTCGATAGACCTTTTAAACTAGTTTTGTTGGAACAAACACAGAAGTGGTGGCTTAAAGCCCACCTCTGCTCCGCGCCATCCGTTAGATGAGCCTGGTCAGATTTAATAAGAGAAGGAGTTCAAAACACCGGCATAAAAGTTATAACAATAATCTGCAGATACACGCTTTACGCTGCAGATACACGCTTTACAACATCAGGAGGATGCGTCCCCGGCTGACCCAGAAAGCGACGCAGATTCTGGTCCAGGCTCTCGTCATCTCACGTCTAGACTACTGCAACTCCCTCCTGGCTGGTCTACCTGCATGTGCCATCCGACCTCTGCAGCTCATCCAGAATGCAGCTGCTCGCCTGGTCTTCAACCTTCCTAAATTCTCCCACACCACGCCGCTCCTCCGCTGCCTTCACTGGCTTCCAGTAACTGCAAGAATCCACTTCAAGACAATGGTACTTGCGTACCATGCTGCGAATGGATCTGGCCCTTCCTACATCCAGGACATGGTTAAACCGTACACCCCAGCACGTGCACTCCGCTCTGCATCAACCAAACGGCTCGCTGCACCCTTGCTGCGAAGGGGACCCAAGTTCCCATCAGCAAAAATATGTGGGTTTGCTATCCTGGCTCCAAAATGGTGGAATGAGCTCCCCATTGACATCAGGACAGCAGATAGCTTACACACCTTCCGGCGCAGACTGAAAACTCATCTCTTTCGACTCCACTTCGAGCGATAGAACTATTAACAAAGCACTTATATACTAATAAAGAGCTGGCTTATCTAAAGCCAGTTGAGTAGCACTTGAAATGTTTTTGCTCTATGAAGCCTGATGTACTTATATGATTCTGTTTTCTTCAAGTTTCTATTTTGTTGGTCGAACGCACTTATTGTAAGTCGCTTTGGATAAAAGCGTCAGCTAAATGCAATGTAATGTAATGTAATGTAATCTGATTTTAATGGTAAAAAACACAATACGAAATACAGAGTGCCCTGTAACAGAGCACTCCGGGCTCCCCGCTCCACTGCCGTGCGATACAGGTATCGGGACCAGCCAGTCAGAAACAGGGGGCATTTTGCATGAATAAACAACAGTATATATGGACATTTTTGGGGCGGAGATGTGGGTCGGCTCTTCCGTCCCATTTTACTCCTAAGTGAAGCGTGAGAGCCTCGGAACTAGTCAAGGTCAGAATCACTTTTTATCTTCCACCTAACTTCACTCCTTTACTTTCCCAGGGAAGATTTCACACAAACTATTCTTTCCCAAAACAATCAAACATTGTACACAGAGATATTAGTATCAAACATTGTACACAGATATATTGGTGCTTGAGATTATACTGGCCCCAGGAAGAACCTTGAATAAGAACATGTGCATGTGCTGGTGGGGGGGAAGTGTATGTGTGTGTGTGTGCTGATATCTGGGTCAGTGAGTGTATGTGAGAAGGTTTATATATATATATATAGGATTACTTTAAAACAGTCCCAAATAATACATGTTCACTTCAATACAGTTCAAGATAATACCTGTTTACTTTAATACAGTTTAGAACAATATCTGTTTGCTTTAGTTTACAGAGAGCTAATCAGCATATTGGGGGAAGGTATACGTGAACACCTGGAGACACTGAATCACTTATCTGACTCATTGGCTCTGTGACCGAGAGTTGACCGGTCATAAAACAGGTAATGTCAACAATAGCTGAGACTTCCCATTCCTTAAGACAGATAACAGAGTTAGGGTTCGGTCGTAAAACGTCAACAGGCAATAAAGTTAAATATCTTAGGAGCAGTGTTGGGACTAACGCGTTACTGTAACGTCGTTATTTTTGGCAGTAACTAGTACTCTAACACATTACTTTTTAAATTCAGTAACTCAGTTACCGTTACTACATGGTGCGTTACTCCGTTACTGCGTTAGTTTTTGTGTCAACAGCCAGGTGAACAGAGATGAGAACTGTACTTAAGTACAGTACTTGAGTAAATGTACTTAAATACTTCCTGTGTCACATGCGGAGACGGGCTGTGGGCGTGTTTGTGTTGTTTACTAACAAGACTTTCATGGCGGCGGCGGAGCTCAAGTCTAGTTTCTCCACCTGGAGATATTCTCACTATTTCACTTTTGTCGAGCACAAAGAAAAGAAAGTTTCTGTTAAATGTAAGTTGTGTCCTGGCGGGTCAAAGAGCCTATCTACTGCCCAAACCAGTAATTCAAATCTCTTAAAACATCTGCAAAAACAACATGCTGGGACGAAGCTAGTAACTAAGACCGGCACAGACCCAGACTTATCCAACGCCACTCCACCTCCACCTAAGCAACAGCGGCTGGATTTTAACCAAGGGACTGCTAGCCAGGGAAAAGTCGATAAAGCCATTGCACGGTATGTTGTAGAACACATGCAGGCTATTGCTACAGTGGAGTCACCCGCTTTCAGGGAGCTAGTTAGCATGATACCATGTCCGGGCGTCACACGGCATATGGGACGGAAAACTTTTTCCAACAACCTGGAGAAAGAATATACAAAAATGGAAAGCCAGCTAATATCGATGCAATCCAGATTGCATATAATGCATGTCAAGTTGA
Organism: Pogonophryne albipinna; assembly: GCA_028583405.1. Taxonomy (NCBI): domain Eukaryota; kingdom Metazoa; phylum Chordata; class Actinopteri; order Perciformes; family Artedidraconidae; genus Pogonophryne; species Pogonophryne albipinna. Next base: position 2,051,384 of record CM053246.1, read on the forward strand.
TCAACAGATTGTATTATTCTCCAATGCAATAACAGTACTGAAATGAAGGCTATAAGGGCATTAATGGGAGCCCTTTTTTTAAGTAACTAAAAAGTTACTTTTTACAGTAACGCATTACTTTTTGGTGTAAGTAATCAGTAAAGTAACAGAGTTACTTTTGAAATGAAGTAACTAGTAATGGTAACTAGTTACTGGTTTTCGGTAACTAGCACAACACTGCTTAGGAGTAAGGAAGAATTATTATTTGACACTTAGAGAGAGAGAAGAAATATTCTCTAACATACCGTATATTCATATGTGTCAGTGATTTCATGTAAATTCGGCGAACATAAACATAAATGATCGTGGTGAAGATGATGATTAAATTAGGATTAAAAATCGAGAGCCGGGTTGCATTTCCTCCTGTTAGTTTTTTTCGACTAAACAACATTATTTTGTTAAATAACAACATGGTGATGTTTTGTAAATAATTACATGTCTCTTATTTAGCACAGAGTATGATATCCGTGACATTTGGATCTTAACAAAGTTCCGCTGTACATCCAGCGTACTGTATCTGACTTTATTTCACATGAGCTCCAGTGTGGAACCCCACTGCACCCCCTGGTGGATCAATGATCCATTGCAGCTGGCTTCATAATAATTACATTTATTTATCACGGGGGAGGTCTCAAGTCAAGCTGGAGGTTTTCCCTTGAGCGAGGGCAGATCACGTACCAATCACGGCCCTCGCGTTTCAAACTGTCTGAAATGAAGCGCTACATCTGTAAGTTCAAACAAACTAAAACTTACAGCTGATTAATAACGGTATCTAACTTGAGTTTTTATGATATCAAAAACCTGTTGAAATGCTACTGTTATTTTTACTGTCCCAAAAAAGCGCGTCGGCAGCCTCCAGGAATGCTTCTTTCACAACTTCGCCGTCTTTGAAAGACTTCATGTGTTTCGCAAGAACGTGACTGACACGATAAGATGCTATGGAGCAGCCTTGCTCTTGTTGTTGGGCCTGGTGAAAATGGACTGCTGTGCATTTAGCTGTCCTTTCAGGCCCCTCCCCTTTTGGGAGCGTAGGGCAGAATTAGGAGGGAATTCCGTCTCGTAGCGTTTGTGCACTGTTTTGAAATGCCGCTCCTAAATGACCCTTCTTCGATAAAGCCACGCTCGCATTGCAGATGAGAGACAGATGGACTTTGAATTGGAATAGATAACAAAATAATCATCCTCCCACTCGGAGTGAAAATTATATATTTTGGGCTTTTTTGCTTCTGCCATAATTGCTGTCTTGTGTGTGTGCAGACTGTCACTCCTGTTGACATGGACAACGTCAGCGAACTAGTGCACTGCCCACCGGCCACGCCCCGACACATGGGGTCACGCCGGCCAATCACAAAGCTTTGATGCGTTCAAGTGCATTATTCTGGCACAGGAAGATTATGTTATAGGACATTAACGATAAAACAGAATATTGTTGTTCTATTTTTAGACACATCTCGCGATCGACTGGTTGGGCACCCCTGGTCTAAGGAATAGATAGCCCAGTGGATAGAGCCGGCGGCCAGGATGCAGCGATGTCCTCCGCGCAGCTGGTTCAAAGCCCGGAATAGTTAAACTTTTAATCGTTGCTTTTCAACTTTAATACTTTAATGACTGATAAAAGGCCCTCTCCTCCCAAAAACATGTCTAGCACTCTCTAGTCTCTTCTCAATAACGCAATACACACAATTATCAATCTTTAATTGCAAATAGAACATGATATTCAGTCTTAGTGTGTGTGTGTGCATCGAATATTTTTCAAGGCAAAGATACGTTAAACCCACTGCAGCCTTGCACTTCGCCAGGAGAGGTCGCTGTAACTGAAGCTTCGAGAAATGAACCTATTTCCGACAATTGTCCAAGTGGCTCGACGCTTCATTCAAAGCTTCATTTTGCCATCACTAGTGCATGTAGCCTATTACTAGCTAGCCGCGTCCGCCTCGTTAATATCAAAATCCTTCATATAACAATCCAGTAGACTACCATGCTGTCATGAACGCGTGGTGCTGTTACGTGTACAAATTCACGTGCTTGATGTGAACGAGCATTTTGGTTAAAGTTGCGCATGCTCTATGAGCGCACATACGGGTACTTCTCAGGCATGACGGGTAATCTGTGACGTTTCGCTCTCTCAAAAGTTGGGCCATTTTATCATCATGCACCAATGAGCAGCTCTCATAGGAATGAATGAGGCCCCGGCTCCCACGCTGTATCCAGTTCTTATTATACATCCATGGTAGTGACACTCTCAACCCAATGCTTACAATAACGTGAAGCCGGAAGTGACATCATGTAACACCGGAATTGTCTTTCAATAAAGCTTTTTAAATATTCAGCAATAATAACATCTCGACATCAATTAATGTAGTGTTAAAGTCAGTGTGTTTTAGTGTGCAACAACGTGTCATTTTCACCTTAAATTCACTTTCTCAAAAAACGTAAGATTAGCCACATGCTAATGCTAACCGGAGATGAAGAATGACATTACGGTAAATAACCGCTATCCTCTGCCACTCATGTCATCTGCTTTTGAATTGCTTCAGACTGCCAAGATATTCACCAAGTTAGATTTAAGAAATGCATATCACTTGGTTAGAATAAGGAAGGGGGGATGAGTGGAAGACAGGATTCAACACTCAGAGTGGTCACTATGAATACCTAGTAATGCCTTTCGGACTGTGTAATGCACCGGCTGTGTTTCAGGGTTTTGTGAATGAGGTTTTGCGGGAGTTTTTGAATGTTTCTGTGTTTGTGTATCTCGATGACATTTAGATTTTCTCCCCAGACGCTAAGTCCCATGTTCACCATGTCCGTCAGGTTCTGCAGAAACTGCTTGAGAATCAATTATATGTCAAGGCAGAAAAATGTGAGTTCCATGCAGAAACTGTCTTTCTTAGGATACATAATATCTCCTAACCAGATACAAATGGATCCTGCCAAAGTCAGTGCAGTTTCCGATTGGCCAACACCAGACTCCAGGAAAAAGGTTCAGCAGTTTCTGGAATTTGCAAACTTCTACAGGAAGTGTATTAGAAACTTCAGTTCTGTTGCTGCTCCTCTGCATGTTGTGCACCGACACAGGGGCGCCGTCAGAGATGTTGGGCCCCATGAAAAGATATCACATTGGCCCCACCACCAGGCAGGCACAGGCCACGCCAACCAAGCACAATTGCAGGAACCACACCTCCAGAACCCAACCCACTCATTTATGCTTTAAATAACCTGTACAGGCTTGCATCTATCTTGTAGTCCAATGCTAATGCAGACGTGCAACATTCTGCTGCAGTAGAATTCACTCTTTGATATAACACTAACATTCCTGACAATAGATCTCAAGTCATCTTTTATGGTGTACATGCATTTTTAATAACATTTTTGAATGGAACATTCATAAATCAAAATAAATATAACTTAAATATATATGACCTCTTAAATTAAAATAAAGTGAACATTAACACCAATATTATCATTTATAAAATGCTATAACAAAAAGAATAACATAAGCAGCAGATTTTTTTATTAAATATACATACCAACTACAAAATAAGCGGGTATTAAAGTGTAAATGGACAACAAAACGGAAATGGAAATGAAAAGGCCTGATGGTGGTGCTAAGTCAGAGCCTATTACCTGTTCTCAGTTTTTTTTCCATCATGCATCTTCTGTGTAGTGATCCAATATAGTTACCATAGCCTTGCCCTTGTTGAGTGCTGCATAGTATGTTGAATACTTAAAACGAAAGTTAGTTATAATCAAATATAATCAATTATATTCTTGTATAACCCACAATGAAAATGCTTCATATTTTAGGTTTTCTATAGTTACAATATAAACAAAACCAAGTGGTTTGTTAAGTTGAGTGTAAGACCTATAATGATTTATGGGTGTGAGTGATAAGAGAATAGGCAGTTTCTTCCCTCTCCTCTCACAGCAGGGAGGGGGGCTCCGGACCTAAGGAGAAATGCATTGAGGCCTCAAAAAGGTGGTTATGTCATAGCCATAGAATATGTCTGGTCATGTCCCTTTTTACACAAACATGGGAAGGTGTGTCTTATGCCATAAGCTATGGAATATGTCTGGTCATGTCCAGCCCTGTACATCAGAGGCCATGCCCAGTTTTGTTTCATTGGTTTGGGTATGGAGGAGGTGTTTTTGGGGTTTCTATCCTGTTTTTTGAGCATAAAGAGACTGGCTTTTTGGAGAGAGCGCGAGAGAGAGGGGGGTGCCCCTGGTATACTCTCTCCCGGTAGGCTCTGTCCCTCAGAGCTGGGTAAATAGCTCTCGGTAAAGGTTCTCTCAAACTTGGTAAATATCTCTTGATTTTCTTCGTTGAAAGCTGAGTGAATTACTTTGTGAATGAGTGGAATGAATTGAGATGTGTATGTGAGTATTAGTAACCGCCACCTGTGAGGACCTTCCTCCGAATTCATGCGGATAGGAATGGGTTTTTGAATGTTATTCCCGCCATCTGTGTCGGAAAACGTGTATGTGAGTATTAGTAACCGCCACCTGTGAGGACCTTCCTCCGAATTCATGCGGATAGGAATGGGTTTTTGAATGTTATTGCCGCCGTCTGTGTCGGAAAAAAGGTATGAAATTGATGTGAATTGATTGAGTGAAAATGAAAGTTTGAATGTGCTTTTTATTATCACCGGTCATTTATGAGGAAAGGCCTCTAAATTATATCGGGAGATTTAGAAATCACAACTGAATTGGGCAGTTGAAATTACAATTTTGGTAATAAATGTAAGACTGTGAATTAAAGTTTCATATTTGAACATGATCACAGCATCATTTTGTTTAGTAGGATTATAATGTTGTAAAGAGAGAAGGTAAAAACCCTGTATTAGTTTGGACCTATTTTTCTTCAAATAAACTGATCCCACCTTTTGGACTGGGACAACTTAAAAGACATCTGTGCTCTCCTCTCCTGCTTCAAAGGTAAGATTGCACCCTGCCACACTCTCTTTTAGGTAGGAACACACCTCATTTACTGATATCAAAATCCTTCGGGATCGCTTAAACAGATTTAAGAGAGTTGTCTGAATTGAAACAGCAGTTAATTGAACCTGGTTCTTCGGGGAGTTAATAGAGGTGAGATCTTGCTGACGTTGGTGGATCTGAGCCAAGCAGTAAACTTACATAGACTCAATAACTTCGGTCATGTCAATTAGTAGGTCAGAGTAATTTCCCGGAATAAATTATCAGGACCTCACCTACTCTCGACATGGCGCCCAACGTGGGGCTCTGTGAAAAGTAATACTTTTACAGAGTCAAAATACAAGAACCAAAATGACCTAGTGAAAAAAGTCGATGAGTACAAATCAGCGAAATACAGGCTGAAAGTCTTGTTAAAATACCTACCCAAAATCCTAGAATATATATTTAAACCTAAAAGTGTAGTAATTTAAGTTGATACTATTGCACCGGACTGAGAGTTATATTATATCGGATATTGCTGTCTGTTGAAGAAGCTAAAGTAGGTTCTTCTTCCCCTAGGCAAATTGGGAAGCCCCTGTGGTCCCTTTAACACAAGTTTGGTGGCTAGTAGTGAAGTCAGCCGTAGGAGCACTGCTCAGTACCTGTCCAATTACTTTGAAACTTATAGGTAGGACTTGACAAAGAGCTGCGGTTAGAACTTTTGCGTTAAAAACATAACGTGGTGAAGAGTTAATAGGAGATTTAATAAAGATAAACATAGGTCTGAAGGGTACCTATGCTGTTGAAACAGCTCGAAGCTCGATACATAACACTCTTAAGTTGAGGTATCCGCATGTACTAGCTGAATCCAGAAAGAGTAACTTAGAACCAAGTGACGGTATAGTCGGACTGATTCATCCGGTGTGAGTAATAGCCTAGGAACTTGCATGTGTATAAAAGAGTGAACTTGAACTCTTAAATAAAAAAATGTAAAAAATTTTTTTTTTAAATGGCGGACGAGGTTAGAACGCAGTTTAATGACTCAGAGCCAACCACAGATTGGGAGGGATACACAGAAGCTAAATCCGGACCTTCTGCCCCCCCTGATCGGATTAGCCCAGACCCACGGGCGTACCGCGACCTAAATACTTTCCTGTCAGACTACCGTTTGGACAGAGAGCAACAAGCAGGTGGTATAATGTCTGAGACCCTACCTCCACCCTACAGGGATAAAAGCTCAACAATGCCATTTATGAGTATCCCTTCTACTACTCCTAGAAGAAAAACACATTGTTAGACATGATATTCAGGGAAAAGGAATGTTGGAAATAATAAGGGCAGATATTGAAAATCTTAAACTGGATTAACAAACCATGTTAGTGAACCCTGCTAATAGGAAGCTAAAACATGCAGGAGGAATAGCAGTAGCTCTGGCAAAGAGAATAGGTCCTAGCATGAAAGCACAGAGTGATAATATGATAAGGACTATTAAACTGTCAGAAGGCAATGTGGTGATCAGATGACCAACAAATACCGGTTGTTTTGCATGTACTTTTAAGAAAAAACCTATGTGGGAACTATCAGCAGATATCAAACCCCAACAATATCTTCAAAACTAATATGAGGAAGTTTTTTTTGCGAAGCTAAAGCTCAAATACTTTACCAAAATCATTTAAAGTATTTGCTCTTGACCCCTTTTTGGAAATGGGATTTTCCGTTACACAACAGAAGACTCAATTCAGGCCTTAAAGAACGCTTTAAAAACGAGTCAGGGAGAGTTAAATGTGGTGCTATTTTGCTCATGAAGGACATTACACTTTTGGAGAAAAAACAAATCTCCCCCTTTCTCTGCTCCTGAGGTGCTGCAGAAAAACGCAGCACACGGGGTCAGAGACAGGCGTGACCTCTGGAGGGGAAGAAATCTGAACAGACCACGGAGCGACCCATTAAAAGTTTTATGGCCTCAACACAGAGAGGAAGATGTGGAGATAAGGAACAAGGGTGATAAAAAGTCAGTGTTGTTTATGTCCATGACTTGGTCAAGAACAGAGGAAAAATTATCTCCTGAAGAGAAGCATCTTGCACTTGCATTCAGATTTTATCCAGCCCTGGGGGAAATGTCTCAAGGTACCAAAATGTGCATATACACTCCTTATTCTTCAATATCTGAAGTTACTAAACAAACTGTTCAGGGAGCAAAAGCAATGATGAGTAGATGGGGAAAATGGAAAATCATGATGTCTGATCCAGATGTGGAGGGTAGATAACCTCAGGAAGTAAGCCACAAAGGGAAACAATGACACCTTTACAGAAAACCGCTACTCCACAGATAACACTGTTTACAGATGGGAGTTTGCGAAAAGGTGACCAAGCAGCCACTTGGGCCTTTATAATGAAAACTAAATCAGGTGAAGTACTTTGCAAGCAAAAGGGTGCAATACCAGGTACAGCACAAAAGGCTGAAGCAAATGCCATTTGTTGAAGGTCTTCTTTTTGCTAAAAAACGTAAAATAACACACATCCGTATTGTTACTGATAGTGATTATTGTTACAAAGCGGGTAAAGAAGAGTTTGATTATTGGGAACAAAGGCAGTTCACCAATGTGAAGGGTGAAGCACTGACCCATGCCCATCAATGGAGTCTTATTGCAGAGTTAAGAGCAGGCATGGATTTAGAATGGAATCATGTTCGCAGCCATACAGATAAAATCGATTTCGACTATCAGGGGAATAGAGAAGTTGATGCACTTGCTCAAAGCAGGGGAAGAGTTAACCACCTGACTGCCATATTTCCTAGTATATGGAAAAGGGGTGGAAGCATTCATGTACCCCCTGAAGAAGCTCCTCAGGTTGTGCGCGAATTACACAGCAGTTTAGGCCATATGGGCCTATTTCGGATGAGAAAATATTGTCTCCACAATAAAATCCTCGTACCGAAACTGCGATTGCACTTACAACACACATGGTCAACATGTCTTCAATGTGTAGAGGTGGATGGGTTCAAGAAAATTCATCTTGAGCATCTTAAAATAATAGAGGAAGAACCACTAATCAGTTTTAGGGCTGACATAGCAGGTCCTTTTCTGACCCGCACTCCCAGTGGGAACAAGTATTTCCTTGTGACCTTTGAAAAATGGAGGGAGTCCTAAACATGTCTATCCTCTGACCAGAGCAACTGGAACACAGTGTCTGCTAAAATGGCAGAACATATAGGTATTTTTCCTAAAACTGAGAGAATAAGAATGGATAATGCAACTCACTTTAAAAATGAGAAAGTGTTGTCACTCTTGCAGGATAAAGGGAATCACACCTATCTGGTCTTTACCATATACGTATCAGGCGCTAGAGCAGCCAAAGAGTGGAGTATAAAAACTGTAAAACAAATTGGGACATTCCAATCAATTTGACAAGGCTGAATATATTCCTATATGTATGGAAAGCTACCTAGGGCAAAGGTTAGGTCATATCTAACTATCACACCTTTTCCGTTTAAATTCAGAAATCGTGTATGGGTGACTAGAAAGGGGCGAAGTCCAGAGAAGGGTTAGCTTAAAAGTAAATTAGAAGGTTTGGATACAGTGAAGTCAATCTCTGGGAACGTAGTTTCACTCCAGAAGAGAGAACCGGTTCACCCGAGCCAACTGAGTTTAGAATCCAGATAGGAATATGACTGCGGCCTACCCATCCACTGTTGATGCTATCAGTCTCACATCACATGACATGTTTTGCACACACACATGGCAGTTAATGTGCTTTCTTCCACAGGAGAGGATGGCTTTTTGTGGGATCTTCCCGCAATAATTTAGAATTTGTCTTGGTAAATTCTGTACCAAGGGATATTCGATAGAGCAAAAGAGGGAATTTAAATCTGAGTAACAAGCAATAGCTAAAATGCAAAGGATTTAGCAGTAGAACTGTTAGAATCTTTAGTGAATTATGCAAAGAAAGATGGCAAGACGAAACTCTGTCTATTAGCATATGGATCATTAGAGCTTGAATGGAGAATACCTCAGTATCAAAGAGGAAATGGAAAATAACCTTTATATTATTTTCTCATTGTTTTTTAATTTTACACTATTAGTTTTCTTTTCAGTTATTTTTAATTGTTATAAGCCTACACCCTACAACAGTATTCATTTAAATTAGATTTTTTTTTGAGCACATCTTCCTCCTTCTTTTTTTTGCTGGTTTTCACACAGCATGGAGGTGTAGGGCTGTCAGGTCGTTAAACTGATAAGAGTAAATTATGGCCCAGTGCTTTCTGCCGTTAGAGGCCAACTGAGTAAGAGGAGAAACAATCACCTTGCTGTCTATAGAAATTCCAGAGCAATATGGAATACATGACCCCTTGAGAAAACCCTTGGGGAAGTTTTTTAACTGAAACAACTCTTTATGAATCAGAGAAATGATTTATACTTGATCTTAGCTATATTGTTGAGATTTATACCTCAGCAATCTACCAAGAGGATTTGAACCTGCCTAGCGGGACAACTTCTGGTGCTGGTCAAGGACTTCCGGAGAAAGAGCTGGAAATCCAACCGTTGGTAAGGTCCCTACCAGGTGCTTCTCGTCACCCAGACAGCGGTCAAGGTCACCGAGAGAGCCACGTGGGTCTGCACCAGCCACTGCAAGGTCGTAGTCACAGGCCAGGAGAGATGGTAGAAACAGACGACAACAAGTGACGTGCCAAGTCACCACCAGCACCACACTCGCACCACATACACCTAACCTCACACTGCACACACAGGATATCATGAGCGAGTGCCAGCTAAGCTGTTTTCATATGCCTCTGGTGCCTCGTTTGTGCTATCATTGTGTGGGGCCTCATTGACCTTGTCACAAAGTCATGAGCGATTATTGACGAGGTCTAAAATATCAACAACTGTCGACCAAGTTATCTGGTCTTTCGTTTGGAGATGTCGTCCAGGGAAAAACTGCAACTCCTCCATGGTCAGGGTCAAGGATTTACATCAGATAGCAACATGGATTTAGGAGTCTACACCGGAACAACAGATAGGCCCCCGCTCCTGCATGTACCAGGCAGAGTGGGAGTGCGCACACAAATCTATGATCATCATGACTCTTTTTACTCTTGTGCCTGACCTATGTGATAACGAGAACATTCCAGTGAGGTACTATGTTTTCGGTGTTCTCCACACCAGGTTCATCAAAGGTCGTCCTGATTACACATACTGAAGAACTTTTCATGATATTGATGCTTGAAGTTTTACGTATGTAATATGTATGTGTTTTTACGATTTTATCTGTTGCTGTTTTGATAACTTTGCGTTTTAAAAAGAGGGTGTTGAGATCATAGTATGAAGTGAATACTTAAAACGAAAGTTAATTATAAATCATATATGATCAATTATATTCTTGTATGAACCCATAATGAGAATGCTTCTTGATGGTTTTTGAATATGTATGTGTTTATACAATTTTAGTTGTTGCTGTTTGATAACTTTGCGTTTTACAAAGAGAGTGTTGAGAGCTTCATAGTATGTTGAATACTTAAAACGAAAGTTAGTTATAATCAAATATAATCAATTATATTCTTGTATAACCCACAATGAAAATGCTTCATATTTTAGGTTTTCTATAGTTACAGTATAAACAAAACCAAGTGGTTTGTTAAGTTGAGTGTAAGACCTATAATGATTTATGGGTGTGAGTGATAAGAGAATAGGCAGTTTCTTCCCTCTCCTCTCACAGCAGGGAGGGGGGCTCCGGACCTAAGGAGAAATGCATTGAGGCCTCAAAAAGGTGGTTATGTCATAGCCATAGAATATGTCTGGTCATGTCCCTTTTTACACAAACATGGGAAGGTGTGTCTTATGCCATAAGCTATGGAATATGTCTGGTCATGTCCAGCCCTGTACATCAGAGGCCATGCCCAGTTTTGTTTCATTGGTTTGGATATGGAGGAGGTGTTTTTGGGGTTTCTATCCTGTTTTTTGAGCATAAAGAGACTGGCTTTTTGGAGAGAGCGCGAGAGAGAGGGGGGTGCCCCTGGTATACTCTCTCCCGGTAGGCTCTGTCCCTCAGAGCTGGGTAAATAGCTCTCGGTAAAGGTTCTCTCAAACTTGGTAAATATCTCTTGATTTTCTTCGTTGAAAGCTGAGTGAATTACTTTGTGAATGAGTGGAATGAATTGAGATGTGTATGTGAGTATTAGTAACCGCCACCTGTGAGGACCTTCCTCCGAATTCATGCGGATAGGAATGGGTTTTTGAATGTTATTCCCGCCATCTGTGTCGGAAAACGTGTATGTGAGTATTAGTAACCGCCACCTGTGAGGACCTTCCTCCGAATTCATGCGGATAGGAATGGGTTTTTGAATGTTATTGCCGCCGTCTGTGTCGGAAAAAAGGTATGAAATTGATGTGAATTGATTGAGTGAAAATGAAAGTTTGAATGTGCTTTTTATTATCACCGGTCATTTATGAGGAAAGGACTCTAAATTATATCGGGAGATTTAGAAATCACAACTGAATTGGGCAGTTGAAATTACAATTTTGGTAATAAATGTAAGACTGTGAATTAAAGTTTCATATTTGAACATGATCACAGCATCATTTTGTTTAGTATGATTATAATGTTGTAAAGAGAGAAGGTAAAAACCCTGTATTAGTTTGGACCTATTTGTCTTCAAATAAACTGATCCCACCTTTTGGACTGGGACAACTTAAAAGACATCTGTGCTCTCCTCTCCTGCTTCAAAGGTAAGATTGCACCCTGCCACACTCACTTTTAGGTAGGAACACACCTCATTTACTGATATCAAAATCCTTCGGGATCGCTTAAACAGATTTAAGAGAGTTGTCTGAATTGAAACAGCAGTTAATTGAACCTGGTTCTTCGGGGAGTTAATAGAGGTGAGATCTTGCTGACGTTGGTGGTTCTATTTCGTCCCTACTGACCGCCAGAGGCGGTGCTTTAAGCACTGGATATGTCCATCGCGCGCATGCGCAGCTCGAGTACCAATAACAACAAAGTCACCTGTGACCCACGTGACACCGGCTATATCAGCCGGTGTCGTCAGAGGATCTGTTCCTTTCATCTTCTCGCTGCGCGAGGGTACCGTGGCTACATTTTTGTAGCCTACAGCGTTCAGGTTTGAACGTTTGATCTGAGGGATTGCTCTGCAAGCAGCTGGCCGCGTGCAGCTTCGCGACTGACAGTCGGAGCTACGGGTCGTTAACGCGTCCGCCAGGAGCTGTGGCTGGCTGTGCGCTGTGCAGAGCCTCGACAGACAGGTTTGTGTCAGCTTGTTGTTGGTGATGGCTGTGTCCCCGCACCCTCTCCCAGCCAAGTTGTCCTGATTGCTGTCTTAATTTTTGTTTGGCTTAGACTTTCTGGTGACGACAGTGTTCCCGCTTCCTCTCCCATAAAGTTGCCCTTATGCTCTTTTGAAAGTTCTGCTTGTGGCGTTGTGCCCGAGCTACCATTAGCATTTGAGTCCCAGCTTTGGCTGTGTCCCTCATTCAATTTACTATGGAAAGCCCAGAGTGTCATACTTTAAACCCGTTTTTCGTTTAGATGCAGAGAGTAAGGTAAGTATTTTCTATTTCTTAGAAGCTATTATCTGGTCTTAACATTTGTGTTCTGACTTGGTCGCTTGATTGTTAGCAGCAGCCGCTTGGCTAACACCTTGCTGTTGAGCTTAACTATTAACTCAGCCGGTGAGGGCAGTGCTCCCGCTCCCGGTAACATAGGGTTTGATTGCAGTAGCGCTAGATCGTTGTATTACTGCTCCTAGTACTAGACTCCTAGCACTAGGATGATATGCAGAGAACATCTTCACTGCGGGTGCTGTGTGCTCTGCATGTGCGGTTACTACTGTAACCATGGCCTACGGTTCTATGCGGGCTGTTCTCTTTCTTAGAAGCTAATTATCTGGTCTTAACATTGTGTTCTGACTTGGTTACTTGATTGTTAGCAGCAGCCGCTTGGCTAACACCTTGCATGTACTGTTAAGCTTCATTATTTAACTCAGCCGGTGAGGGCAGTGCTCTCGCACCCGCTCCCGGTAAACGCATGGTATGGTTGCAGTAGCGCTATATCGTTGTATTTACTGCTCCTAGTACTAGACTCCTAGCACTAGGACGATATGCAGAGAACAATCTTCACTGTGTGTGCTGTGTGCTCTGCATGTGTGGCCATTAAGGAGGATTTCATCCTCCCAATATTATATTATCTAGTGGGCAGCCGTTTGGCTGACACTTTTAGGCACCGGCCACAGTTACCACTGTAACTAAGGTTCTAAGCCATAAGTACTGGCCATAATTACTACTGTAACTACGGTTCCAAGCCGTGTAAGTACAGGCCATAGCCAATACCGTAACTACGGCTCTATGCTGTGTAAGTACTGGCCATAGTTACTACTGTAACTATGGTTTTAAGCCGTAAGTACTGGCCATAGTTACTACTGTAACTACGGTTCCAAGCCGTGCAAGTACTGGCCAGAGTTACTACTGTAACTACGGTTTTAAGCCCTAAGTACTGGCCATAGTTACTACTGTAACTACGGTTCCAAGCCGTGCAAGTACTGGCCATAGTCAATACCGTAACTACGGCTCTATGCTGTGTAAGTACTGGCCATAGTTACTACTGTAACTACGGTTCTAAGCCATGTAAGTACTGGCCATAGTTACTACTGTAACTACGGTTATATGCCGTGTGAGCACTGGCCATGGTGACTGCTGTAACTACGGCTCTGTGCTGTTCTCTACTTTAGAAGCTAGTTAACTGGTCTTAAACATGTGTGTTATTTGACTTGATCGTTAGCAGCAGCCGCTCAGCTAACGTCTTGCGTATACTGTTAAGCTTCTTTATTTTACCCAGCTAGGTGAAGGCAGTGCTCTCGCTCCCGCTCCCTCTACCGGTAATGCGGATGTAGCTACATCCCTTTTTCTGTTCGGCGAGTAGTAGCACCGCTCTACTCTTCCCGTTCAGCAGGTAGCTGGTGAAGGCTGTGTTCCCGCACCCGCTCCCGGTTAGGCTGCATCTGGCATTCGTCTCTAACTCAACCAGTGAAGGCAGTGTTCTCGCCCCCGCTCCTGGTAGACGCTGAACTGCCTCGCTTTTCCGTTAAGCAGGTAGCCGGTGAAGGCTGTGTTCCCGCACCCGCTCCCGGTTACGCTGCATCTGGCATTCGTCTCTAACTCAACCATTGAAGGCAGTGTTCTCGCCCCCGCTCCTGGTAGACGCTGAACTGCCTCGTTTTTCCATAAGCAGGTAGCCGGTGAAGGCTGTGTTCCCGCACCCGCTCCCGGTTACGCTGCATCTGGCGTTCGTCTCTAACTCAACCAGTGAAGGCAGTTCTCGCCCCCCCCCCTCCTGGTAGACGCCAAACTGCCTCGTTTTTCCGTGAAGCAGGTAGCCGGTGAAGGCTGTGTTCCCGCACCCGCTCCCGGTTACGCTGCATCTGGCATTCGTCTCTAACTCAACCAGTGAAGGCAGTGCTTTCGCCCCCGCTCCTGGTAGACGCTGAACTGCCTTGTTTTTCTGTTAAGTAGGTAGCTGGTGAAGGCTGTGTTCCCGCACCCGCTCCCGGTTACGCTGCATCTGGCATTCGTCTCTAACTCAACCAGTGAAGGCAGTGTTCTCGCCCCCGCTCTTGGTAGACGCGGAACTGCCCTGTTTTTCTGTTAAGCAGGTAGCTGGTGAAGGCTGTGTTCCCGCACCCGCTCCCGGTTATGCTGCATCTGGCATTCGTCTCTAACTCAGCCTGCAGTGTTCTCGCCCCCGCTCCTGGTAGACGCTGAATTGCCGTGTTTATTAATCCAGCCAGGTGAAGGCAGTGCTCTCGCTCCCGCTCCCTCTGCTGGTAACGTGGGTGTAATTACATCCCTCTTTCTGTTCGGCGAGTAGCAGCAACGCTCTACTCTTTCCATTAAGCAGGTAGCTGGTGAAGGCTGTGTTCCCGCACCCGCTCCCGGCTACGCTGCATCTGGCTACCTACAGAATGGTTCAATCATGTAGCGCCTGTATGGCTTCTCTTGAGCCCGAGGACGGCCACGACCGCTGCCCCTCCTGCCTCGGCCGCCTCTGGCGGTCAGTGGAGACGAAATGTGAGCATCTGAGGGAGGTTCTCACGGTAAACGCTTGCATGAGCTGTAGCTGCATGCCTTGGGTGCTCAGAGTGACTAGAATCACTGAGGTGGAACGTCTGGCAGCAGCCAACAGATACCTCTCCTTGTCACATCCTCCTCCAGATCAATTCGGCCGTTCCCGGCGACTTGAGGGAGCGATGGCTATGTGTGCTCCCCCCAATAGAAGGACTAGAAACAGGCTGTCCTCTAAAGTGGATCGGCTAGCTGCCGATAGGGGCATGATGAAGTCGCCTCTTGGCCCTTCAGCCTGGGCCCGGTGTAGGGGCTGCTAGCGGGCCGCCTGTCCCGCCCCCCCTCCTTCGGTTGACGCCCCTCCTTCGGCTGGCGCACCTCCTTCGGCTGACGCACCTCCTTCGGTTGACGCACCTCTGTATGAGTACGCCTTGTCGCTGGTACAGACTCGTCGCCAGGTTTCGCTGGCCCAGTCACCACTAACGGAGGCATGTAGGAGAGTCCTCCGTAGCGTACCAGTCGTGCCAGGGGAGCTGTTTAGGTCAGCTGCCCTGGAGGCACTGGAGCGTGCCGCCCAAGCTAGGCAGACCAGGCAGCAGCTCTCGGGTCTTCGCAGACCTGTGCCCACTCCCAGCAGGCCCAGGGGCCGCTCTAGCAGCCACACTCAGCCGCCGGATTACAGGGGTGGTCTGCAGAGGTCTTAGCGGCCCACTCAACCGCCTCCCAATGACTTTCGTGCCCCAGGTCGCCCGCCTTCCAGGCGGCCTCGTGCCCCAGAGCCTTACCGGCGCCCCCCAAGAGGCTCCGGGGGGCTGGGCCCTGAAATCCCGGGGGCGGTCGTCGGCTGCTTTCCCAGCAGCAGCTCAGTTACAGGGCGGTCTGTACTTCCGTCCCTTGGGTGGTTTTCACCTTAACCCAGGGGTACGGACCGCAGCTCCGGCCCCTAACCTTCGGCTGGGTCTAATTGACAGTCGTCAGCGATCCGGCAGGGGCCCTAGCTCTGGCCCAAGAGTTGTCCGTCCTTCTGTCCAAGGACGCAATCAAGCCAGTAAGACCCTCTGCTTAGCCCAGGGGGTCCTACTCGGCGTACTTTCTCGTGAGCAAGAAAGTCGGCGGATTTCGCCCGATCTTGGACCTCAGAGGAATCAACAGATTCCTGAAGGTGCTGCCATTCTATATGCTGACCACTGCATATGCACAGGTGGAGTGGTTCTCAACCGTGGACTTGAGGGATGCCTACTTCCACGTGGGCCGGGCAAGAGGGTGCCTTATATTCAGTTCCTCCGGCCCTTGGGCAGACTGGCAGCTGCCTCGGCCGCTGGGCCCTTAGGCCCGCTGTCGTTGCGCCCCATGCAGATGTGGCTGAACAGCCTTCACTTGGACGCCAAGTGGCACAGGCACAGGGAAGTCAGGGTGTCGCAGCATTGCCTCCACTCTCTGTCACGCTGGAGGGGCAGGGCCTATCTCCTGGTGGGCGTGCCCACGGGCGCCATCCCATCCCGCCAGGAGACCATCACCATAGGTGCATGTCTCTCAGGGTGGGGTGCAGTGCGGCAGGGCAGGACCGTTCAGGGTCAGTGGTCTGCCCAGGAGAGTGCGCGCCAAGTCAACGTGCTAGAGCTTCGGGCTGTGCAGCTTGCACTCACGCACTTTCTACCCCAACTGGGGGGCAAGAATGTGCATGTTCCTTGGGGACAGCATGTACGTTGTTGCTAGACAACAGTCCCTTCTAGATAGTGGACGTTCTCACTCCACTCTGAATTTATGTGGCTGCGATTTCTGCCCGACATGTTCGAGTCGACGGCGCCACGGCGGGGTGCCACAGGTCGGTGTCCCTCTTTATGAGAGGGGCTTTACGGCAGCGTCCCCCTAGCACCCCGAGGGCTCCGGCTTGGGACCTGCCCTGCTGCCGGATGCCCTATCATCTCCTCCCTTCGAGCCCCAGGCCCAGGTGGGGCTTAGGTGGCTGCCCACGAAGGCAGCATTTCTGCTTGCCATAGCCTCAGGGAAGCAAGTTGGGGAGTTGCATGTCCTCTCCATAAACAATACATGCCCGAGGTGGGACTCTCAGGCGTTGCCCTTTGGGCAAATGTGGCATTCCCGCCCGGGGTCCTTCCACAAACCCACTTCAATCAGCCTGCCCAGCTGGCACGCTTTGACATTCAGGAGTACGGCACGTCGAAGTTGCTGTGCCCTGGGGGTGCCCAAAGGGCATATATCAAGGCTACTGCCTGTATACGGCAGGAGGATCAACTCTTGATTTTGCCTCGGCTGTACTAAAGGAGGTTATGCTCTCTAACCAGTGGCTGCCCCACTGGGTTGTCGATACCATCTCACAGGCTTACGGGGCCAGTGGCCGCCCCCTGCCATCAGGCTGAGATGCCACTCTACAAGGAGCATCTCAACATCTTGGGCTGCCCTGAGGGTGGTGCCCCTGGAGACCATCTGCGCCACGGCGTTGTGGGCGTCTTCTGGCACATTCTCCAGTTGTCATCAGGTCAATGTCGCCACTCCCCATTCTTTGGGCGTGGTCCTTTTGCCGAGCTCCGCTGCTTCCAGTGGTGAGCAAGGGCTTGGATTCTTCATGACATTGTTGGTATAAGTCATCCAGTGCTTAAAGCACCGCCTCTGGCGGTCAGTAGGGACGAAATAGAACGATAGTTACGGCTGTAACTACGGTTCTATGAGTCCCGGATGACCGCCAGAGTTCGCTGTCACTCAGAATTCTTGTGTGCTCGCGAGAAGATTCTGGGAACAGATCCTCTGACGGCTGATATAGCCGGTGTCACGTGGGTCACAGGTGACTTTGTTGTTATTGGTACTCGAGCTGCGCATGCGCGCGATGGACATATCCAGTGCTTAAAGCACCGCCTCTGGCGGTCATCCGGGACTCATAGAACCGTAGTTACAGCCGTAACTATCGATCTGAGCCAAGCAGTAAACTTACATAGACTCAATAACTTCGGTCAGGTCAATTAGTAGGTCAGAGTAATTTCCCGGAATAAATTATCAGGACCTCACCTACTCTCAACACCTTTAACAGTTATTACGAGCCCTGGCTTAGCCTTACTCACCAAGAGCCCAGCGCCTAGCCTTCTTACAGGCAAAGTCACTGATCAAGTCCTTGAAGTCTAGCTTTCTAGGGACTAAGCTTAGCTAACAGACTCATTTCCACCATTCATGGACCACACCCACCTTTTCTTTGAAAAACTGGGTGACATACTGTCGCCCTTTAGTCCCTCTCTCTTGTCTTTCTCGCCTTTCTTTTCTTTTTTGAAAGCCTGACTTTGTGAGTCTTTGAGACATCGTACACACGTAAGTACTAGCATCCCTGCTCCTCACATGCTCTCACTCTCTGATAGAAAGAGCGGTGCCGCACTGCGTTTGGAGGCAGGACCAAACCATTACATGTAAATAGAAGGGGGGTGTACAGAGGCTTTGGATAATTAACTTTTCGAAGAAAAAAAGTGAAATGAATCGTAAGTTTAGTGAGTACATTATCAATATAACGTTCTATTAATGTTAATTATTGATGATTGATGAAAGGTTACTTAAACATTTTTTCTTAATGTTCTAAACATTTTTGGGGCCCCTGTCAGTCACGGGCCCTTAGAATCGTCCTAACTTTTCACCCCCTTATGGCGCCCCTGCACCGACAGAAATGTTATGGGAGTTTCATTTTCATGTTGTTTTATGTTTGTTTTGTCACTCATCATTTACCTGTCATTCCAGGCTTCCTGATTATCCACCTCTTGTGTGTCTCCCGTGCTCACCAGCACCAGCCCCGCCCCTGATTGTTTCCACCTGTGTCTTGTTGTCATGTGTTTACATTCCCCAGTCTCCCAGTGTTCATTGTCAGTTCGTCTTGCCTAGGTCAGATCTATGCTCTTCTTGTTGTAAAGTATTTTACAAATACTTTACCTCTGTCTCCTGGGTCGTGCAATTGGGTCCTATACCCTGAGTTCCAGAGTTCGTAACAACAATACTGCCCCCAATCCCTGGTTGGAAGCATCGGTATGGAGGACAAATGGCTGTGAAAACTCTGGGAAACTTAGAACAGGAGGCTGCGAGAGACAGTCTATCAACTGTTCCAATATTAACTGATGCATGTCAGTCCACTTGATGGGTGTGTTGGATGAAACTCCTCTACTGTTTCTTTTTGTTTTCCACTTATTTTTGTTTTTCAGCGTTTCAGTTTCTGTAGGTGCTTTAAGCAGGTCATACAAGGGACAGGCAATAAGTGAAAAATCTTTGATATACTGCATGTAATAACTTAATAGTCCCATTATTGCTCTTAACTCACCGACAGTTCCTGGGTGCTTGTTTTTCAGGGCCGTTACTGCAGCAGTGTCGGCAGGGTCCACTCTATTTCCCTCAGCAGACACAATTCTACAGGTCACACTTTCTGGGCTTTAGTTTTATCCCATGCTCCCTCAGCCGTTGCAGCACCCTTCTGACAGCATTGATATGATCCTCAAATGTCCTGCTAAACACAAGAACATCATCAATATATGGCACACATATTTCATCCCTTAAAGGTGGGGTAGGTAAGTTTCAGAAACCGGCTCGAGTGCACTAAAATTTGAAAGTACACAGCCGAAAAGAATCCGCCCCTTCCTTCAGACTTCCTTACAGAGCACCTCCTCCAACACACATGAATGCGCACATGACTTAGGTTGGCTATATAGTTCAGGGGAATTGTAAACCGTACAAAACAGATAATTACCTGTCCAAGAGAAAAAGAGCGACCACGGCGTCAGATTTCAACTCGGTGTGTATGGGGGTTATTCCCTATCTTTATTCAAGAGCGTGGTATTTAAATTTGAGAGCATACTTTATTGATTTCCTTCACTCAAACCCTGTCATCGCACCAAAGACAAACCAAAGAGTAACTGCCCTTACGGGACGCTGTAATAAGTAAAGCGAACGCACCCGCAAGGACACCTGGCCTCCTATTGGTTGAGGGATTTTGACAGGATTGTTGCACAAAAGTTTCGAGCGCGCACAGAATAAATCTGAGAGCAGAAAAAATCTGTAAACAGCAATATATCTGAGTGCAAGCGTACAGTTTGAGCAGAAGCAGAGCAAATCTAAGTGCAAGCAGGCACTATTTGAGTGCGAGGACAGGGTTTGAGGGAAATAAATACATAAAGTATGCTCTCAAATTTAAATACCACGCTCTTGAATAAAGATAGGGAATAACCCCCATAGGTGTGTTCCATCAGTAGTCGCCATCGTTGAAAAGCAACTCCGATATTGACTCTGGTTTGAATTCTCCTAGTTTCCACTTTGTTTTTGTTCCTAATTTGCTCCGTTACATTATTTCTTTTGCCACCAGTAGACGATGTTGAACCTAACTCTGCCATGGTGAAAGTGGCCGCCTGTTGCTGGCGAGTCATTGAAGTACTGCTGCAATGCACGCCCAATGACGGCACGCCCAATGAGGGCACGAGATACATTTGTGCGTGCACGAGATGGAAGGCTGACAGACAGGGCGGCCCGGCTAAACGGATTGGTCGTACTTTTTACAGTACCACGGCTTCCACAGATGAACATTTTTTATGGATATTTTTGTCAAAGCACTTAAGATATTAATTGCTATCGGGATGTTAAGAGCATTCCATGGAATATAACAAAAAGTGTATCTCGAGCCGGTTTCTCAAACTTACCTACCCCACCTTTAAGCCCTCCAAGCATTCTTCCATGCAGCGCTGGAATGCTGCAGGGGCATTCATGAGTCCAAATGGGATTCGTACCCACTCATAAAGGCCCCAGGGGGTCACAAAGGCTGTTAGGTGTCTACTGTCTTACCCTGGTCCAGCAGTGAAACGAGTGTGTTTCCTCGCAGGTTATCCATAATGTCCTGTACTCTGGGGATGGGATGGCGATCTGAGTGGGTTTTCCTGTTGAGTTCCCTGTAGTCAATACATAAACGAAGAGTTCCGTCCTTTTTTCTTACGCAGACGATTGGAGAGGAGTAGGAAGACATGGACTTTTCAACCCACCCTTGTGCTATCAAGTCCAGCAAGTAATCTTTCATCTCCTTGTATAAGGGTTTTGGAACAGAGCGGTAGGCTCTTGACACTGGCTCAGCATCCTGTAGTGAAATCTTCATTTGCAAGTTTTCCACACAGCCTCATCAGACTTGGAAAATGACTCTGATTCTTCTCTTAGCATCTGACTGACTATTTGTCTCTGGTATACATCAAGGTGAGTCAAATCCACAGGGGGATCCCACTGCTCATGCACAGGGGGGCTTTCACTGGAGATCTGGGCGTTGACATGGTGGATCAGGGCCGGACTGGGACAATAAGTCAGGCCGGGAATTATACACCCAGCCAGGCTACTACCTGTTTTTTGTGCCATTTTGCTGGATTTATTTGTCAACTTTTACAGCGTTGCTGCCCATAGTGATAGCCCTCTAAATCTACTACCCAAAAATAAACATATGGACATGGGTTACTATTTAAAAAAATGTGCAAATCTATTTAGGAACCTATGTGAACATATTTTAAGTGGGGGTGGACCTCAAATCCTATGGGGGGGATTTTTTTTTTAATGTTGGACTTAAATGCATCAATCTGGTGCATTTTGAGGGGGAAATAAAGAGACTACACCCATATGAAACAGAACTGTATACATTTAAATAATCATAAAATCATAAAAACATGGCTATAACCAATAACATACCATTTCCAATATGAAAAAACATTGAAACTTGTTTATTTATTTGTTTTTGGTTCATTTATAGTTGTGAGTGTGTCTGTGCTCCTGAACCAGCCTCACCTGTATCCCTCTCCCCCCTGCTCCTCTTTGAGGCAGAAGCAAAGACTAGTTTTAGCTCTCAACAAGTTTTAATAGTTTATCTTACTTTTTTTCACCTAGTTAACGTTTTTTTTTTTATTATTCATGCATATTTTACTAATCACTCCCCCCTCAAATGGAAATATGTGTTTACATAAATGGTGACCAAACCGTTTGAGACCCACTGAGATAACTTAGACTAAGTTAACTATCTAAACACTCAGAGAGTCCTTTACCTCACCTGAGCTGTAGTTATCTCTCAGTCTGACAGGAGAGGACTCTCCTCCACCTTGTTTTTGAAAAAGCTCCTTATATCCGTTAGCGCAGCTAGCTAGCACCAGATGCTAACAACAACAATACACGTAACCGGTGCACACGCTTTATCTCACTTGCTCGCGCCACACATACACTAACACACACCCTCCCAAGCTTGAATGACACATAGAGACCAATAGAGGGCATTAGTATGATCTGTATGAAAGTGGCCATGTCGGCAGGCCACATCATGGAGACAGCCAGTCACCCTCTGTGAGGCAGAGTCAGACCCACATTTGCGCAGCAATAGTATAAAAAAAAATCCTCAGGCCAGCAGGCCACTTAGCAGGCCAGGCCATCGGGAAACCTCCCGGTCCTCCCGATGGCCAATACGGGCCTGTGGTGGATGGATGCAGCAGGTTTTTGGTCTGTTTTAAATGTTTGCAGGATATTGTAGTGGCAATTTCTTATGTTACCTTATATGGTAAAACCAAATGCTTCTAAAAGCATTGTCTAACACTACTGTACCATTTCCTGATATATGCTGTTTTCTCTGCATACTCTAATGAGGGTTATTATTCTCAAGTGCTTCAAGGCCACATGGCTGATTTGGCAGACAATAGCCTCATCCCAATACCCCTCCTCGACTCCTCCTTTCCCTCACTCACGTCCCTTCCTTGCATCTTAGCTCTGCCTCCGTAAGATGCGAGCGAGAGACACGAGGAGGTGACGCGAGGACAGAGGAGTCCTCAGGTATTAATTGGGATGTCCTCGTTCACTCAAACGTTACTCTTAAACGACGTCTGTTAATGATGACATGTGCACAGCTGTATCCCCTCTCATCGGGCTTAACTGAATAACCCTTTAGAACCGGCCCATTTGTTGTTAAATATTTATTGAAATGAATTAATCTTTCTCTTGTTAGTCAAGGAATTCAATGTATGATGGTTGGTCCTGCTTTTGTGTTCCGTTTTGGTTTAAAATAGTCTACATTTAAATAAAAATATAATTATAGTAATGTGCCTTTTAGAAATGAATTGCACATCATAATTCCCACGGAGCTGTGAGCACTTATACATTTATGTGACGCTTTTCCACTCATCTTCCAGTTGTCGGTTTTCCTCTGTTGAAATCGACCAGCTGTGAAGGTGGGGGCGGGGCTTGTATACGCGAGTAGTGAAAACACTTCCGCGTAGTCTGCTCGCGTGTATCCTCCCTTTCGTCTCCTCCCACACCCCTCCTCCCTCACCCCTCCTCGACTCCTCCGTGTGCATTTCAGCTATTGGGACGTCCTTCAAAATGGCGTGTCTTGATCGATTTCCGGGTCAAGTCCCGAAGGAGGGGAAGAGAGGAGTCGAGGAGGGGTATTGGGATGAGGCTTATGTTGAAACTACTCCTCTTCACACAAAGTTTGAACTTCCATATTCTGATAACCGTTATACGTTCTACAGCTCAAGGACACAGGTGTCTAATAACAATATGAGACATCCGTGTGAAAGCAGATTTCTGAGGCGTTCCGCCTAGCTACATAAAACTCTGTCTGCCCGCCCTATCTTGTATATAAGCTTTGCTATTCTGTGACAATGGCGCACACTGACAAGCAGACTATCCTATACTCTGTGAGACCTGTGCCTTCGAGGCGCCTCGAATAAAGAACCAGAAAGACAACTCTGTTTGTTTCACAAGTTTATTGATTGATCATTCTAATTGTATATCTCCACAGTATTGACTAGGTAAAAGATTTCCATAACAATATACTGATCTGACTGACTGTACAGCTAATAGCTCTTGCTGCCATCGTAATGTCATGACTTGTAGTGTTTTGCACACTAACAATAATTCTTGGGACTGTATCTGCCTTTTTTATCCTCTTTGAAAAGTGGAGCCTGTACTCGACACTCAAGTTGAATGGAGCTACGTTTAGGCACACTAACTCTCTCATTTGCTGTTCTTACGTTATAGTCACAAGTCTGTCCTACACTCAAAGTCACAGCATTATTAAAGGATTTTGCTTTCTTTTTTCTAAGATGAGGAAAAGGCAATTTTTACTGCCTGCACAAGCTTCTCTTTATCCCCATATCTTTCCTGGCCTGGCTGACTGGCTATCACAAGGTGCTCAATGACATTAAAGCCAATAATGGGACACTGCTGTTGGTTACCTTTCAGCACTAGCATGGGTATTATCAACTCGGTATCACTTGCAGTAAGTTTAAAGGACACTTCAAGCCAACAAACATATGGCATTTCTGTGCCATTGGCCGCTTCAATTTGTAAAGAGTCTATCAGTTAAATGGCTTTCTTTCCATACCTCATCTATAGCACAAATGTGTGAGCCTGAGTTTTCTGTTTGTGTAGGAAACACGTGATGAGGCACTTTTTTTCACAGTAGCTGTTCTTTCTTTAGCATTATTTTGTTTGTGCTTGGATTTGTCATGTGACTGTCGCTTTCTTAATACCTGAACATGTGTATGTCTTACAATGCCTTTTGTGTGCAGGCCAATGGTTCTCCTGACATTCTTTAGAACAATACAGTTTCATTTTGCAAGTTGCACAGTATTGTAGTTTCTCACTCTTTTTCTCTTCATTACAATTTGCACAAGATTGGGACTTATCTGTGTGGCCGGTTGCTGCATGTCCCCTGGGAGCAACCGCTCCTAGTTTAAAGGGCTCCGCCTAGTGGATCCCTCTACCCTCTGTGCCTTACAACCTGCTTTGAAATGTTCACTGCTTCCACACCTCAAGCAATGCTGACAATACTCTTCGCCTGCATGAGTACAGGAAACACACCTAGGTCGGGGGCGTGGTGCTGGGTAGTATCGCTGCGGTGCATACCCTTGTTGGAACTGAGCCGTTTCTCTCACTCGTGCAGGGTGGAATGCCGGTCTGTACTCCTGCACTGCTGCTGGTGGCTGCTGGTGGTACACTTCATTGGCATTGAATTCAGCCCAATAGGGAGAGGGTTGTTGGGGTGAAAACACAGGATAAGGGGCGGACATATTAGCTTGTTCTCTGCTCAGTTTGGATCGTTTCTCTGATTTGGGAGACCTCAGCTCTCAGGGCTTGCAACAGCACCATGTCAGAGCGCATTCCTTTGATTTCTGACAGCAGATGAGGGGGCAGAGTAACAGTGTTTTGCTGGCTGGTGCTTTTCATTTCCACCGGAACTTCAGTGGACTTGACTGTATTCACATTTGTTACTCGTGATGGGGCAGCAAGTTTCACATTTTTGTCCTGTCTCTCTTTTTCATTGGTGTACGCAATGTTCACTTTCTCGAGCAGCAGCTCATCCGAAGTGTTTATCTGCATGAGGAGAGGCTGCAGGTCACTTTTAATATTGTCGTTCTGTAGACCAGTCAGGACAGTATGCATGAAGAGACTCTGGACTAGTGCTGGGTCATATTTTAGGTTTGACTCGGCTTCTTGAGAAGCAAACAGGATTTTCTGTCTCATGTCCATAGTTCTAATCAGGAAGTTTTGAGGTGTATCTTTACTACTCTGAACCTCAGAGGTGAGTTGTTTGTATAACTCTTTGGCACCTTTCTTCTGGCAATGAGACCTGAGAATTCGGCGAAGGGCAGGCAGCGTAAGGTTTTCCTTCCCTTCAAGGTAACTCCGCAACGGCAGGCCTGGTGTGATGGCACGGATTACAGCATCAATGATCTCTGACTCTGGGTAGCCCTTACTAAACCCATTTTCAATTTGGCTGGCCAGACTAGAAGATGTGAGCCTATCTTTTTGTCCTGGCTCGCCTATTTGGCCTGCGATCTTAAGATCTTTGCGCCACATAGAGCTACTGGGGAGTGCTTGGGCCAGATTTTTTGCTGGGGTGCTGAACCCGGCAGGGTGGTTCATGCTTGTGTTCATTAGGTCATGCATTGCATTTTCTTTTTCTTGTAATGACAACCTTAGCGCCTCTACCTCCTTCTGGAGATTTTCCCTTTTGACACTTTGATTTAAGATTTCACTGTCATGTACATTTGTTGCAATTTGGGCTTTGTCTATGATATCCTGCACATTAAGACATTTGGACATGCCTTCATCCTCTAGGTCGGCCATTTCTTCACGTTCATTATGTTTTGTGACATAAGAAATTAATTGACTGCGAGATTTACCAGTCACATGCTCATTATCCGGTCCTGAAATCTCCAGTTCATTGCACACTTTAATCAGTTGTTCTACAGTCAGTGTATACAATGCACCTGTAATCTCCAGCTGCAGCTTCTCCAATTCAGACTCCATTGTATCAGAGGAGTGGGCAGAATTAGCAAATGAGGGTTTATCTGACTTAATTAGGTTTTTTGCTGCTCCCTAGTGGCGACTTTTCGCACTTCAGGATGCAGGTTACCAACGTTGTCTGAAGATGACCTCGACTGCCTTGCCAAGCTCCTTTCTCCGATGACTGGGTTGTTTAAGGGGATGATTGATCAGAGGATTCCACTAACAACTCAGGGATGGTCCTCAAATCAAAGCTCCCAGCAGTGCCTCCAAATGTTGTACCCTTAAAAAGGGAAATAGTGAGTGAGAGAAGTGAAGAAATACAATCACGCAGCTCCCGCCTTCACTCGTCTGAATCGAGCCATCTTTATAATGAATCTTGTACATTTACAATGAATACACTCAAATTTCAGGACCAATAAATATGACTAAATTCTCCTTTATCTTTAGCTCTTTAACAGTGGTAAAACAACATCTGTATGGACATGTGAATGCAACAGTGCCTAGCTTAGCTGCTAACAACATGACAAACGGTCAGATTCAGCGGCACCACGAGGTATACAGCAGCTAGCTTCAATGACCACAAAGTTAGCCAGAATTAGCAAGAACCTTCAAACAATACAACAAAGTGCAAAATACACACTTTCCTCTCACAACGAACCACGGTGATGTAATACGGATTATATATAACATGGGTTGATAGATTTATAGTGCTTTGTATACTGTAATTACCTTTAAAAGGGAAATAGTGAGTGAGAGAAGTGAAGAAATACAATCACGCAGCTCCCGCCTTCACTGGAACCCCAAGGCATTACCAACTAGTGATGGGTCGTTCTCGAACGATTTGTTCTTTTTGAACGAATCTTTGAAGTGAACGAGATGAACTGATTCCTCCCACAAAACGATTCGTTTGTTTGAGTCGCCGCCTTCCGCCAAAAGCTAAAGAGAAGCTGTTCGCGAACGACGAACTTAAAGAACTGTAGGAAACAGTTCTGAACTGTTTCCTACAGTGTACTGTAATCAGAGCCCTCTCACCTGAGCTCCGACACACACACACACACACACACACACACACACACACACACACACACACACACACACACACACACACACACACACACACACACACACACACACACTCCTCAACCTGTCCGCAATAAAGAGGACGGATACCGTAGCGTCCAGCTAGCTTAGCGATAAATACACACATCGTTGTATTCTCCTCCCCCTGTCGGCACTAAAAGCTTCAGAGGGCGGATAGCTGGGCTCTGTAGCGTCCAGCTAGCTTAGCGATAAATACACACAGCATTGTATTCTCCTCCCCCTGTCGACTCTAAAAGCTTCAGATGGCGGATACCTGAGCTCCATAGCGTCCCGCTAATGTGAAATACACACACACAGCGTTAGCGGAACATTCTCCTCTCCCTGTCGGCCCTAAAAGCTTCAGAGGGCGGATAGCTGGGCTCCGTAGCGTCCAGCTAGCTTAGCCGCTAGCTTAGCGATAAATACACACAGCGTTGTATTCTCCTCCCCCTGTCGGCCCTAAAAGCTTCAGATGGCAGATACCTGAGCTCCATAGCATCCCGCTAATGTGAAACACACACACAGCGTTAGCGGGACATTCTCCTCTCCCTGTCGGCCCTTAAAGCTTCAGAGGGCGGATAGCTGGGCTCCGTAGCGTCCAGCTAGCTTAGCTGCTAGCTAAAGGTAAACATAGATGGGTACATACTATAGAATATGAATAAATCGTCACCGATGTAGAGGATATATTTTTTTATACACTTTGAACTCGGCCAAATGGAGTTTAATGCTTTGGGATTTAAGTTAGGCCACATAGTACGTGCATGGGTTTGAAAGTATAACGTGCTAGCCTGCTGTAATACATCGTATAGTCAGGCACACATTTATGAGAGATTTAACAATGGCCAATTATATTTCTTAAATAATATGTAGCCTATTCCCAGAGCATAATTCATGGGGCAACAAGGTGAGGTGTAAAATGTGTTTTAATATCATACATGTTACGCCAGCAAACTTCTTGTACGGACTTCGGCAGTAGTGAAGACTCACTGAACGAATTAAGTACAAAGACGAATCGTTCGCGAACGTGCAAATCACCAGAAGTCGTTCGCGAACCGGTGAACGAATCAATGAACGAATCTTTCAAGTGAACTGAATCAAAAGATTTGTGTCCCCGAAGGGAATCGGAATTCCCATCACTATTACCAACAGATTAACGCACAATCAACCCATACAGCAGGATACATCTATCTCTCAGAATTGACTATTCTTGTCTGTCACATCTTCACCAAACACTAGGACCCAGGTCGCCACTCAGAACCTGGTACATTTTAAAATGGTACATTAATGGATTCTTACAGGGTGTAGTAACTTTCCAGGAAGTACATTTCCACTTCTTTGCGGGTTCAGGACCAAATCTTTGGACCTGTGAAGAATTCACATTAAAAACATTCAACTGCCCAAACAAGGGTGGCTTTTATGTTTATCAGTCACATTAAAAACTGGGATTTGTGTTTGTCAGTGAGGTTAGCACTGACAAAAATGTCAACAAATGAAGCTAAGCGCTGGCTATACATTCATTCACTCCACAGCTGTATATAATAAGCTCATTTTGTTGCCTTTCTTTAAAGATTAATATTAGTTTCAAAGTAAAACTGTTCAATATACATCATTAAGGTTGATTTTGCATTGTTTATACTGCCCCCCTGTGTTCGTTTGCGGTACCTAGGATGTGTGCATGTAATGGGGAATTTCTTCTGTTGACGTCACGACATGCAGACTCCCGGTGCTGCAGAGTTCCTTTCTTATCAGTAGCGTGGCGTGGGGAAAACATGAGGGGAAGCCAATAATACGTCCTTTCTTTTGGGTCGGGGGTGTGGTGGTCAATGTAATAACGTAACCAGATGAGTGATTACAGCACCTGGTATCATTTTACACACATTTGTATCATACAGATGCAGGACTTACACACGCCTGTTATCTAACCGACAGGTCCGCACCATAGACTGTATATATAAATGGACGTAGGGTCCGTGACGTCACCCATAGGATTCTGCAGAGTTGCCGAGAAGCCCTTAGTAGGCGGAGTCTGCCACTAACGGCTCGACAGTGACGTCAGAGTTCAACTCCCGCCTGTTCCAGCCTGCTCCAAATAAGGGCAAAGAGGCAGAGCCGAGGCGGGACCTTCTGCCACCGAGCTGGAAGTTCCAGAGCTAGCTGAAGCTACCAAGCTAAGCTAACATGCTCCCCATCTGCACACTGCCGAACAATGTTCAACTTTTGAGGCTCGATGCTTGGCATCAGCCAATCAAATCCCGTTTATGCAATTCCCGCCAGTACAAACGCTAGCCAATCAAACCGCGTGCAAGCTGGGAGAGCCAGACCGCAGTTCATTTCCTCATATTCCAAACGAGAAATTACGGTAGCAAATCACCCGGTTCTTTACGACCAGAACTATTTACCGGGATACAAACCGGAGGAACCAGGCATGGAGGGAGGTGGCAGAGACAGTGGGTGAAACTGGTAGGTTTTCGCCTGTTTGGGGAGTTTATATCCAGTTTACTTTGTTTTAACATTGCTATTGCTTTGTATGTCGGGGCGGGAGATTCATGTGATTGGTTGTTGGTCGCCTTGGGCGCGAGAAATCGCAAAGCCTCAGACACGCCCAGCTTCAAGATTTTTTTATGCCTGTAGTGTAGACGGGGCGTAAGGTAAGTGGACATGAAACTATTCAGCAAAACTATAAATAATAATCTAAGTTATTGAGTTTTTAGCATAATACTTCAGAATCTTAAAATCCCTTAACGTTTGTATGCAATTGTATGCAACACTGGAATCAAGCAAATATTAATATGTTTGCATGACATTAGTTATTTATATTTTGATATCACTTAACTATACGTTTAATACATTTAAGTCAAGCTAAGGTACATGTGAATGTGATGGTAGCTAGTTAGTGCTCTTACCTGTGAGACCTCCTCCAAACAGCATAATAACCAGACTGTATCATTAAAACTAAGTACCAGTTCCAGATCCTTGACTTTAGACAAACAATTCAAAAAACAAATGTATTTAAAGACCAATCTTTATTTGAATGTGCCTCTTAACCTGAGATATTAGTTATAAAGTAATAGTATTGACAATCTAAAAAAACTGAGCAACTCAACAGTCAACTTTATATTTCTTATTGTTTAAATCATTTATTATTTTCATTTTTCCCCTCTCATATTCAGTGTGGACGGATTGAGACAGCCTGGTGTCCAGAGAGCTGCAGAGACTTCAGGGAGAAACCTCCGTGTGATGGACGTCCTGTCCGTTGGTTTGGAGAGGACTGAGGGTCTTTCCTCAGCGAGGAGGACCAGGCCTGATGGAGGAGCTGATACCATAGCTGATACCAACTGCACAGGCCTAGTCTGTCACTTTATTTGACTAAATGTGTTCACTTATACATTTAATAGGTTTACACCTTCTGTCCATATGTGCTCTTTATTTAAAACATTTGATGAAGTTTTGGTTCACATTTCAATAAATTGTAATTGTATTTGCACTCCTTTCATCCATTATTCTTACTGAAAATGTTAGATTACACATTCTGCGGTACAAGGCACAAGTGATGTGAAACTCATAAAGTGAGGCAAATAGAAATAATCAGCTGATGGAGTGTAGATGTGGAAATAGCTGCATTCAATCAGCTGACTGTGTTTTCACAATAAAAGTAGTTTCTTAGTGAATGTCCTGTACTGGTCTTAAAATCTCATAACATCAGCTTTTAATGTTCCTCTTGGATGTTCTTCTTGACCCTCAGAGAAGGAGAACATGTCGTGTCTTTCAGGCATGTCCTTTCCTAACAAAAATGACAGGAAACATAAAACATATTATTGCAGAACAAGTGTGTTATTTATGAAAGCAGTGTGTTTGTGTGTTTAGGGGCTGTAGATATCATTATTTTGTAATTGTTGTAGCTCCCTCCAGTATGACACGAGGCTGAGGTCTTGATTAAATACGGGGTTTATTCTTGTGGGACCTATTCCAACCCGTGAGAACTGGGTTATAAGATAGAAAAATATAAAAGGTAAACAACAAATAAATATGTAATATATGCATATGTCATCACTGTTAATGCCGCCAATTAAACAATAAACGGCGCACATATCCCACACAGCAAGTAGCACAAGCTAACAATAGCATGTAGCACAAGCTAGCGCATAGCATACATACACAAACCTGCAGCTCAACCGCACACAATTACACAAACAACCAGCACGAAAACGTACCTCGTAGGCTGCTAGTCACCTAGAGGGGCTGATAACTTTATATGCATTTTCACTTGGTTTCCTTAGTTTTCCTTTAACGTCCTGCGTTGCTCTGCCGTTGCAACTATCCAGAGCGTCGATTAAACAGGTGTAACACAAAACACAGCAGATTAGTTCCGCCTCTAATAATGTTGCACATAAAAGGTAGGAACCAAAAATACAACGTGGAAACAAATGAACAACAGAAAGTGAAGACAGTTACAATTGTAATGTTGTTTTTTTATTTCAACAGAGCTACAAAGACAATCAGATTATGAATGAACAGTATGAAGTTCATCAACATTGAAATATATGTTATTATCAAAATAATATTGAACTGTTATCAAAACGTAGTGCAACTGAAGAAGCTTGCTCTGTTGTCTCACTGAAAGAATAACTTTTACCACGTTTTTTACAGACAATATTGAGAGATAAATAGTAGCAGTTCTCACTATGTGTTAAATATCTTTGCCTTCAATACATTAAATTAGAAAGCTGACAAAGTCATATTGCTAAATATCTAAAATGTAACTTTTTGCATGGAAAAAACCCTCAACTTCACTGATGTGTAGGTGATCTAGTATTTAGTATTGTTTAATGGAATACATATCAGTGTATTAAAGTCAATACTTCATTCATTTAAACCAATATCTTTCTTGATTCTTTGTACAATATGAAAAATAGAGTCTTTGTACCTGAGCTGAAGTTCACTGCTGTGAGGAGTCCAGTTCTGTCTCTCACTCTCTGGTCCAACCTGTCTGCATCACCTGGACACCTTAAACAAACAGATATATATATGTAAAGTACCATGTGTACAAACAATATAACTGATTCTCTTCTGTTGAACATGTTGGATTGTGTATTGTCCGAGTCAGGGTCCTTTTTATTTTACTGTAACTTTGGAAGTTGTGTTACCAATGCTTACTGTTTATTTGATACCCATTTGGTAATACAATTAATAAAAACAACAAGGTTTGGGTTCGTTCTTCAGATGACTGTGACGTTAACGTGTAAGCTCAATAATGAACTCCAGCTCAACCAACCATATTGTAATATCTAAGTAATCATCTTGAAATATGACATTAATAATTGTAATATACACACATCTTATTGTGAGGTTGAGGTTGAGGTTGAGGTTGTGACGTTAGCTTGTCTACATACTTGAGCATAGCCAATTTAAATTAACCTTAGCATGCATACAGTTCCTACCTACATAATAAAATATCTCTCTAAATTACAAGGATGACCTTATTTTATAACCTCAAACAGAAGCCGTTTGTTCTACAGTATTATCCCACTTAACGATTAACACTTGTCTATTTCGTTTTAACCTTTATATATACAGTCTATGATTTTAACTTGTAGGCTACGATTAGCATCGTTAGCACCGATGTAGCTACCACTCGCTTACACACTAAACCAAGCCTTAACATTAATTACGTAGCCGATTAAAATCATTAATAAATAAGTACTCGATTTTCACTTACCGCAAAACCGCATGCATGCACCGTCTGTTTTAACCGCAGAGCGAGTCACAATAGTCCGATATATAAGCATGAAGAACAAACAACCTCGGCCGGCTTCAAGTTGTGTTCCCTGGATGAGCTGAGCAGGCAGAGTCCCAGTAGCTTCACGGAGCAGCTAGCAGAGAGACGAGAAGCTAGCAGCAGCAGTCACTTGACAGAGCCGTCACTCAATGTGACCACGCCCTCATTTATGCAAATACTTTAAGACCTAATATAAATAAAAGGGTCGTGTTAGAAAACAATTCACTCACAGATCCATAATCATGAAGGTGGAACCTAACTATATTCATAATAATATGTATTGCATCCATGGGTAGAAACCATAGACTGTATATATAAATGGACGTAGTGTCCGTGACGTCACCCATAGGATTCTGCAGAGTTGCCGTGAAGCCCTTAGTAGGCGGAGTCGGCCACTAACGGCTCGACTGTGACGTCAGAGTCTAATCCCGCCTGCTCCAAATAAGGGCAAAGAGGCGGAGC
Organism: Pogonophryne albipinna; assembly: GCA_028583405.1. NCBI lineage: Eukaryota > Metazoa > Chordata > Actinopteri > Perciformes > Artedidraconidae > Pogonophryne > Pogonophryne albipinna. The sequence goes on from CM053246.1 coordinate 2,084,999, forward strand.
CGAGGCGGGACCTGCTGCCTCCGAACAGGAAGTAAACAGAGCTAGCTCAGGCTAAGAAGCTAAGCTAACATGAAATACATGCATACCAAGTTACTGCTAACAGTGTAGTTCCCCTATATAAATGTTACATTCATAATCAAATGAGATCTGCAAGAGAATTAGCTATATTTTGTTATTCTTAATGCTTGTCATTCACACGTTGAGAAAAGACGGACTCCACCGCCCGGACCTAACGGAGCCGCAGTGGGCTAACTCCGGGACGCCGGCTGGAGCTAGCCCCCTGCGGCTCCGTTAGCTCCGGCGGCCACCACTGGGATAATTGGATCCTCTATTAACATTTGCTCCCGTTTAGCATTATGGGCGTCATAGCCATAGACTATAAAAGTCTTACCCAAGGCTGAATCATAAACTAAAATGTATATGTAGCCTATGCATAAAGGGTTACGTCCAGTGCGGATTTAGGATTGTAGGAGATCCGGGGCTTAGCCCAGGAGTTGTTGGGTGCTATTTTTTATAAGTGGGGGGTGGACCGAACATGCTTTAGGGGGGTCGTCGCCTCCTTTCGGGGGGTCCGGGGGCATGCTCCCCCGGGAAGATTTTTTTTTTAAATATTGAAGTTGAAAGCATCAATCTGGTGCACTTTGAGAGCAACATTAACCCTACCTTAATAACACCTTAAAGTGGACAATAGGCACTGGAGAACACTTATTCATTAACACCCTTTAATGAAGCAAACTAATGCCTTAACTCACTCAAACAGTCGTTTACTTATTAAGGTGAAACGAATGTGCGTAGAGTTTTAAAGGATGCGGATAGTCTCACCTTGATTCTGGCGCATTGCTTATCGTTTTATAGATCTATTCTCATCCACCATCTTTGTTTGTGACGTAAAAAATGTGTAAGAGTCACGTTTCTGAATCGGACACTCTGATGCAGTCACAGCCAATCGGAGTCTGATTCAGAGGGTTGCCTGTCAGTTCCGTTGTTATGTGTACTGAAACGAGAGCCGGTATAATTCCACGCGCGAAAACAAAATAAAAAATGGAATACGTTATTTTAGTGACGGTAACAGCAGCCCTGTCTGTGCACACGGAGACCGACTCTGTCGTCCGGTGATCTAACCGCCTTCTGGAAAAGCTTCACAAGTACGTCGGTACGCAAATGCGCTTTGTGACACAAGTGACGGTACGCATTTCAGATTACGCACATAACCTGCGTACCAGTTATGTGCACCCCTGTACTACAGCAAAAGTATTCTCCGTCGGGACTTCCTGCAACAACACCACACCGTTATCTTGATTCTGATTGGCCAGAAGACATTATCAAAGATGTTCTATTGAGAAGACGATCACTACGTGACAAAAGTTTTCAAAACCGTGGCTACTGAAATCAATCTTACTAACTGCTGTCTGTGCAATTTACTCCGCGCGAGTTGGCAGACTTTATTTAGCTTACTTTAACATCATTTTTCATGGTGGAGCTAAGCCATTTCTTGGTATGGGTGTAGCCTACCCCAGCCATACCCTGGAGCTGCCACTGGTGGCACGTATGGGGCGGGCCATTCTGCACATGCGTTAAATGCGTTAAATATTTTAAGGCAATTAATTCAAAAAATTAATTACCGCCGTTAACGCGATAATTTTGACAGCACTAGTAGAAACATGTTTTGTTCTGCTGTAAAGTTGGGCATTTTAACATGGGGGTCTATGGAAATTGCTCCTTTCTGCAGCCAGTCCCTAGCGGCCCATGTATGAACTGCAGTGTGTGGCACTTCCGTATTGGCGTCCCGGCTGTTCCCCAGAGTTTGCCGCTTGGTAGAAACATGTTTTTTCTGCTGTAAAGTTGGGCATTTTAACATGGGGGTCTATGGAAATTGCTCCTTTCTGCAGCCAGTGCCTATCGGCCAATATATGAACTGCAGTGTGTGGCACTTCCGTATTGGCGTCCCCGCTCTTCCCCAGAGTTTACCGCTTGGTCCGCACGCACTCTCCAGCCGAAACTCTAATAAGCATTCATTCACAAACTAAATCAGGAGACCTTTAACGTTTTACCTCCGATTCGCTCCTTTGTTCCTCGCTGTACACAGCTCCAGTTTGGGCATTGGCCTGTCATCAGATTGTATTTGTTGTTGCTGCTGTAGCGGAAGTTTAATACAATTATTTTTGATTAAATACTCCAAATCTCCACCCTCCATAATTGCACTTGCTTCAGTTGCTTGCTACTTTCTAACGGCGGTGAGAGTGGTGCAGTGACGCTATCTATCTTCTATCGATTAGATTTATGATTCGAAAATTTTAAAAGTAGGGTAGACATGTGGATATTATCCGACTGAACAAAACGTGCATTTATCTAACAGGTTCGTTTTCCACAGACCTTATTTCGAGCTATTTTCCAAAATCCTATGGAGAAATCTCGTTGCTTTTTTGTCGAGGGAAACCGAGCGCAGCTTACTTCCGGGTTTTAGGACCACTGCAACACTAAGTTGATGCGATTTGATTGGATTGTGAGGCAAGGGAAGCCAGCCGCCTCTGGCTTCGCTTGGCATGGCCCTGACTAATCACAGGTTGGCAGGGGCATGACGTGAGCCTTGTCTGATTGGTCAATCCCTCCATTTTGTTTCACCAAGGGAAGCCAATTTCGGCTGGCCTCCCCTCGCAACAGAGAGTGCAATCTACTGTTTCACCATAACATCTAGAGGGGCGCGGTTTCACTCATTGTAAAATACTCAATGAGAATGGGGGAGAGACGGGCCGGCAGCAACACACAGCAAAGAATTTCCGAAACTAATCGAAGTGTTTTTATTTATTTATTAAAATTATAACTACAATCCGAAAAAACAGGGGAAGCCTGGCTTCCCTTGGCCTCCAGGAGAAAACGCCACTGTTTCTTATTACGTTTTTGCTTTGGATACTATTGATCTGTAAGTACCAGAACATAATGTATAACCTGTGTAACATTAATATGTTGTAGAAAATGTGAGTCTGTAACCCATGCTAAACTAGCCTTTGCAGAAAAATAAGCAGAATTGATTAAGCAGAAAGCTAACCTAGAGGCCAGTCTCCACATTATCCAAAGCCGTATGTGTATGAAGAAGCTGAGGAGAATGAAAGTGGGGAGCGCAGCCACAAACCACATGTGCTAGATAAGCCTCTCAGCCCAATTGAGCGTACAAGTGACTATATCCAACAACACTCAGAGCTGTTTCGCAAAGCATCACCATATGAAAAGATGCAAATGGACTCTCACAATCCATTCCAAAATCCTTGTGCAGAGCCAGCTATTCACCAAAGTCACAAACATCCACATTTGGGAGACACTAAGTTTGTTAGAGAACCAAGCAAGGTCTCTCCATCCAAGACGTACTCTCAGAGGCCTCAGCAGTTTTTCAATCCTGGAAGAGGGTGTGTTACGGAGCCACAAGGGGGACCAGACTTTGCAAGCTACCTAATTCGCAGGGAAATGGTGAGTTCGGGTCTTCTAAAATTTGATGAAAGCATCTTTTCAGAGCGCCACACAAGATTCATTACATTACATTACATTGCATTGAGCTGACGCTTTTATCCAAAGCGACTCACGATAAGTACATTCGACCAGGAAGACACAACCTTGAAGAAAACAGAATCATATAAGTACATCAGGTTTCATAGAGCCAAACATTTGAAGTGCTACTCAACTGGCTTTAGATAAGCCAGTCCTTTATTAGTATATAAGTGCTCTGTTAGCAGTTCTTTGTTAGTAATTCTCTCGCTCGAAGTGGAGTCGAAAGAGATGAGTTTTCAGTCTGCGCCGGAAGATGTGCAGGCTTTCTGCTGTCCTGATGTCAATGGGGAGCTCATTCCACCATTTTGGAGCCAGGATAGCAAACCCACGTGTTTTTGCTGATGGGAATTTGGGTCCCCTTCGCAGCGAGGGTGCAGCGAGTCGTTTGGCTGATGCAGAGCGTAGTGCACGGGCTGGGGTGTACAGTTTAACCATGTCCTGGATGTAGGAAGGGCCAGATCCATTCGCAGCATGGTACGCAAGTACCAGTGTCTTGAAGTGGATTCTAGCAGTTACCAAAAGCCAGTGAAGTGAGCGGAGGAGCGGAGTGGTGTGGGAACATTTTGAAAGGTTGAAGACCAGACTAGGGGTGAGATGACGAGAGCCTGGACCAGAACCTGCGTTGTTTTCTGGGTCAGCTGGGGACGTATCCTCCTGATGTTGTAAATCGTGTATCTGCAGCAACGGGTTGTAGCAGCGATGTTTGCAGTGAAGGACAGGTTGTTATATAGGGTCACACCCAGATTCCTGTCTGAGTCTGAGTCGGGGAAACAACAGAGGTGCCGATGTTGATTGTCAGGTCAAGAGTGGAACAATCTTTTCCCGGAAGGAAAAGCTGTTCAGTCTTGTCAAGGTTGAGCTTGAGGTGGTGAGCAGATATCCACTGAGAGATGTCAGCTAGACAAGCAGAGATGCGTGCGACGACCTGGGTCTCTGAACGGGGAAAGGACAGAATTAATTGGGTGTCGTCAGCGTAGCAGTGGTATGAAAAACCATGCGGGCTAATGACTGATCCGAGCGAGTTTGTGTACAGGGAGAAGAGGAGGGGACCAAGAACAGAGCCCTGAGGGACCCCTGTAGTTAATTGACAAGGGTCGGACTCGGACCCTCTCCAAGTTACCCTGTAGGTACGGTCTTTGAGGTATGAGGTGAGGAGGGAAAGTGCAGAGCCAGAAACTCCAAGTTCTTGGAGAGTGCGAAGGAGGATCTGATGGTTCACCGTGTCGAATGCAGCAGACAGGTCCAACAGGTTGAAGACAGAGGAGAGGGAGGCTGCTTTAGCAGTGTGCAGTTCCTCAGTGACAGCAAGGAGGGCAGTTTCTGTGGAGTGACCTGCCTTGAAACCAGACTGGTGCGGATCCAGAAGGTTGTTCTGATGGAGATAACAGGAGAGTTGTTTAAGTGTTTTAGACAGGAACGGGAGTAGAGAGACAGGCCTGTAGTTTATAACATCAGATGGGTTGAGAGTGGGTTTCTTTAGGAGAGGGTTTACTCTTGCCTCCTTAAGACTATTTGGAAAGTGACCAGAAGTTAGAGAAGTGTTGATGAAATGGGTGAGAAACAGTAGAATATCAGGAGCGATAGTCTGAAGGAGGTTTGATGGGATAGGGTCCAGAGGACAGGTGGTAGGACGGGCAGAGGTAATGAGGGTAAGAACCTCACTTAGAGAGAGAGGGGAAAAGGAGGTTAGTGTGTGGGTGAAAGGAGGGTTTGGTGACCCAGCGGTGAGTAATGGTGAGTCAGAAAAAGAAGAGCGAATATCATCAACCTTTTTTTCAAAGTGGTTAACAAAGTCGCTTGACAGAAGGGAGGAGGGGGAAGGGGATCTGGGGGGGTCCAAGAGGGTGGAGAAGATGGAAAATATTTTTTTTGGGATTGGAATAGGAAGATTGGATCTTATCTTGAAAGAAAGTGCTTTTTGCCTGAGAGATGGAAGCAGAGAAAGAGGAGAGGAGAGCCTGATAGGTTAGGAGGTCATCATGGTGTTTGGATTTCCACCGTTTCCGCTCTGCTGCCCTAAGGATGATTCTATTAGCACGCAGTGCGTCATTTAGCCAGGGAGCAGGAGGGGACTGACGAGCCTGCCGAGATGTGAGAGGACAGAGAGAGTCCAGAGAGGATGAGAGAGTAGAGAGGAGAGTTTCTGCAGCAGAGTTTGGAGGCAGAAGATGGAATGAGTCAGAGGAAGGGAGGGCTGAGAGCACCGATGAGGCAAAGGTAGAGGGGGAGAGGGAACGAAGGTTACGGCGGACAGGTGCAGGATGAGAAGAGATTAGTTTGTTATGTTTGGAAAGGGGTAGAGAGAATGAAATGAAGAAGTGATCGGATGTGTGGAGCGGGTTTACAGAGAGGTTAGAAGTAGAGCAGTTCCTTGAGAATATGAGATCAAGGACATTGCCAGCTTTATGAGTTGGTGGGGATGGAGACAGTGAGAAAGCAAAGGTGGTTAACAGAGATGTTAGTTTGTCTATCTTCTCTGTCTGGAGGTTGAAGTCTCCGAGAAGTACAACGGGAGGGCCATTTTCAGGGATGTGTGAGAGGAGATTATCTAATTCCTCCAAGAAGTCCCCCAAGGCGTCTGGTGGACGGTAGAGAACAACAATGGTTAATTGTATAGGATGGGTTACTGTGACGGCATGGAATTCAAAGGTGGAATGAGTGAAGTTAGGTAGCTTGAAGAGGGAAAAGCTCCATTTGGGAGAGAGCAGGAGACCAGTGCCACCTCCTCTGCCAGTGGGTCTGGGTGTATGGGAGAAGGAATATGCTGTGGCAGCGTCTTGAAGAATGTTATGGAACACCAGAAGTCATTGAGAACGCTCTGCTCAAGAAGATTGAAGACTTCCCGAAGCTAACTATCAAAGACAACGTCAAGCTTCGAGAACTAGGTGACATTCTCCTTGAACTGGAGTGTGCTAAGGCAGAAGGGTATCTGACAGGCCTCTCATACTTGGATACGGCTCGTGGAGTAAACCCAATAGTAGAGAAGCTCCCCTTTAAACTTCAAGAAAGATGGATAGCTCATGGATCCAATTATAAGGAGGACCACGCAGTGGCATTTCCCCCTTTCTCTGTCTTCTCTTCGTTTGTACGACGTCAGGCAAAGGTCAGAAATGATCCATGCTTCACTTTCACCACCTCAAGCAGTCATGCTCCTTCCAAAACGGAGGGGCCTGAGAAGTACAGCAGCAAAACCTCAGTGAGTGAGCACAAAACAGATGTTCCTACAGACACCTCGGACAATCAAGCGGGTCCTGCTGAGAAGAAAGTTGATGACCCAGAGCGTCTGATACATAAGAAGCCACATGAAAGTGCAGAAGCTTCAGATGCAAGTCTATAGAAAAGAGATAATTATACCTGAGAGATAACCGCATATGCTACAGATGTTGTGAGTCGACCCTGCAGCACCCCCTAGCGGCAGGCAGGCGGTGCGGCACTCCCCTGTCTGAATTATTATTTGATGGTTATTGCTGCTCCCGCAGTGCATAATCTGTGGAATATGTAGCCAATAAATTCCACATTGTTGGTAAAAATAATATTTTACATCTTTGTAGTGTGTGTGCTCGCCAGTGGCGTCACCTGGCCTGCCCCGAATGTTTTTTCTGTAGCCCCGGACAATTCTACCTCAATAATATAATACATTAACCGTGCTTTACGTGAACCTCATCATGACACAAGAGAGGACGGCAGGTCTGTAATTTCCCGTGTTCAGTGAATGCAACAGAGGCAAGACACCAGACCAATCAGAGAGTTGCATGGAAATAAAAGTGTGCTTGTGTCATTCAAGCTCGGCTGTGTGTGTGTGGAAATAGCGCATTTAGTGTGTGTGTGTGTGTGAGAGAGAGAGAGAGAGAGAGAGAGAGTGAGAGAGAGAGAGAGAGAGAGAGAGAGAGAGAGAGAGAGAGAGAGAGAGAGAGAGAGAAGAGAGAGAGAGAGAGAGAGGCCCCCCCCCGTCACTCTATTACGGACAGGGTACCCCTTGAGAGTCAGTTTTCAACGGGCAGGGCGTCCCATTGACTTGCATAGAGCTCCCTGAACGTTGGTAATAGACGAGTTGGGATCGCGGCAAAATGCTCTCCGCAGATCCATTCTCACAGCGTTTATCAACTTTTTACTTCTTTAATTTAATTGAATAATGTAGGACTTTTGTTGCCGTCAGTTACGGGGAGAGTAGGGGCTCAGAATACTGAAATCTGTATTGTTTCATCGTTTTTTCCTTCTAATTTTGTATTCTTTTCTAAACCACACACTGTTATTTACTCAACAATAACACATAATTATCCTTGTGTTTATTTATTTGTTTGATTAATAAACATAAGTTGGAGTCCGTCAGGACCGAGGGTCGGAGCAGCTCAGTTGCAACTCGCTTTAGAGAATTTTACACCCGGAATTAAGTATTCTCTCCGCTTCGCTTGACAAACCCCGTGATAGTCCTCGAGCTCTGTGATTGGATGTTTGAGTATACGCCGAGGGTTACGCCGATCGTCGAACAGCACTTTGAAATGGGATGGAACCACGGCAGGCTGTCCAATACTGGATTTGAACGGTCCACCCCGTTTATTTGTAAATCATTTAGTATAATCACACAAATTCTGTGTTTTATATTTAATAATTATGTGTTCTTTATTCATTGAATGTTCAATACCTGACAAGGTCGGAGATGGAAAACTTAGGTCGCAGGTAGGGTTGGGTATCGTTTGAATTTCCACGATTCTGATTCCGATTCCGATTCTACTTTTCGATTCCGGTTCTCAATTCCGATTCTTTGAGGGTCAGGGTAAAAAAATGATACATGCTTCTTCCACCAAAAAGATTACATTTATTCGAGAAACTTTTACACAGGTTAGTTTACAGTAATATTCACATTAATCAGTCTGTTTATATTCACTGCTATGTAACTGTAACCTGTGAACCACTGAAGCTACAACAGTGCAACAGTCCAACTTTTAAAGGAAACCCCCACCCAATTTAAAAACTGTTCTTGTTGAGAAAAACAAGCATATCTGCCTTCTCAGGCATACCGGGAAGAAATGTTTGAACATTTTAAAGTAAAATGCTTCAATCTGGTGCACTTTAAGCAGAATTACTAGAGACTAGATCTAGGGGGTACAACTCTAAACACCCATATGAAAAAGATCGGTTTACATTTTAATAATTACATAAGTATGTGAACTTGGAAATATGTCTTTACATAAATTGTGATCAAAACGTTTGAGACCCACTGAGATAACTTAGACTAAAGTGAACTATCTAAACACTCAAGAGTCCTTTACCTCACTGAGCTGTAGTTATCAGCCTCTCAGTCTGACTGGACTGGAGAGGATTCTCTCTCCACATCATTGTAGAAACATCTTTTTCTTCCGTTAGAGCAGCTAGCACCAGATGCTAATAACAACAGCGCCCTCCCTTTCTCCCTCGCTCGCTCCCACGCTCACTCGCACTTTGGCTGTGAGCTGCGGGTGCCAGATAAGCCAACATCCCCCATTTTCCTCACTTACAGCTCCCATCGTACAGGGCAAATTAAAATTGTAACCGGGATGAAAAGGGTGTTACATTTACTTAATTATGAATGTTGTTACATCAAGGCCGAAAATTAGGATGAGCACCAACGGTCAAAACATTGTATTTCCCTCCCAGAGCTGTCAGCGCAGCGCCTCCACAGATCTGGCGCCCTAGGCGAACATCTATAATGCCAGTGCGACGGGCCGGCCCTGGTCTCAGGTTACGCTGTAGGAAGTGTAGGTACAACCACAGTCTATGGGTACAACGCTACATTTCCCGCCCCGCCACAGTCATACAGTAGGCTACGGAGAGAAACATTTCCTCAGGCATCGAAAAGCGGAACCGAAATTCACATGTCTAAATGATGCCGTTGGAATCGAAATGTTGGAACCGGTTCGGAACCGGTTCTCGGTACCCAACCCTAGTCGCAGGTTCCTCAAAAGTGCATTACAAGACATCTATCAATATGTGTGTATACCTCCACCATTAAACTGTCGTATTCTGCACATTTCTTATACTTTCCACATACATCTTATAAGAGTATAATACATATGTATAATATCAGTTAAAATAAGTGCTTAAACATACAGTGGTTAACATTGCAGGAAAGCAATATATTAGTACTTTGTCAGGCTTAATATGTATAGGCCTACCCCAAAACAGGGGCGGACTGGGACTACAAATCAGCCCGGGACTCTCGACCGGCCCACTTCGGTAATTTATGCACAAACTACATTACTACTTGTACTACAACATTCGAATCATCAGTTCTTCCTCATTTTCCTCAATTGTTCATATTTGGTTTATTAAAATAATGATATTGTGGTCATTGTTAAAAAATGTCTGCTATTATGAGTATTATTATTTGTATAATGCACTTTCTGCCTTCCTGTCATTAGGAGTTAGACATGTAATGGCTATGTAATTGATTTGATTAGAACCTTCATTATCCTAAACTGCTGGGACATTTCGCCAATACCTTTATATTGTCTACTCTTCACTTACTTGTCAGCATAGGTCGGCATTGATGTACAGAGCCGACAGAAGACCTTGTTTATTTTGGCATCATATTGAGAGGTGCAGCCAGTGACGCGTCCTAAAACCAGGAAGTAAGCTGCTGGTTCCCTCGACAAAAAGCAATGGGATTTCTCCACAGGGTTTTGGAAAATAGCTGGAAATAAGGTCTGTGGAAAACAAACCTGTTTGATAAATGCACGTTTTGTTCAGCCGGATAATCTCCACATGTCTACCCTACTTTTATAAATTACCGACCGGCCCACATCGTCCGACCGGCCCACTTCAGTACCGGCCCATTGGGATTCGTCCCGAACGTCCCGATGGCCAGTCCGCCCCTGCCCCCAAAGCTTTTTTCTTATTCAAAAGAAGACCTTAACCTAAATTATTCTTTAATGTTTAAATAAAGCCTTATTAGTTTGTCTGTCTTTGTCTCCTATTAATATCTAATAATAAAAATAATATATTTCAATAACGTGCTTTAACCACCAGGTGTCCCTTTCTATCAGCTGTGCACCGTTATGGTGTAAATATACCAATATACCGATTGGATCAAATATAAAAGTTAGCCGAATTAGTGTTGATACTGCAAGGAGACTTATATTGTGAAGAGAAATTGAAGATTTTGTTTAATTGATATATTTATGATCCACGTCACATATTCAGTTTCGGCGGCAGTTGTTCCTGTCTGTCTAGAAGTCTTCTCATCAGGGCTCTATAAATAGAGAACTACGGCAGATATGTAATATTGAATGCAGCCGAACCGTGTATTACAATGCCGTTATGTGATGACCTCCAAAGAGAAAAGCAAGCAAACTCGGAATAAAGTATTATTATTTTTTTTTTTTAAATGTCGGATTTCACACCAACAGGAATTCCGGTTAACTAAAATGTCCGTGCGGAACAATACCCCAACCCATAGATCCGTGGGTTAATAATGTCAATCACCACATTACACACATCCCTTCACATTTACATTTTAATTTACATTAAAGTATTTCGTGAGGCCTTCTAAAATGTTTTTAAATATAATTAGGGTTGTAGTTGAAGAGTTTGTAAATTATTGCGTTGCAATCGCACAACGGCACGTCCATTAATTCCACAACCACACACATGGATTAACATCGATTTAATACATTAATGTAGCCTTTGTTTCTGCTAAAAGAGGTGTCAACCAGCTGGGACAACAAGAAAATCGGCGAAATCGAATGTGACTATAAAAAAAAATATATATATTATATTAATATTGACAATAACAACCGACCGTCGGGGAGCGTTCTCATGGCGTCGATTGGTGAATCTTAAACTGAAGCTTGACTTTAAAGCAACCCAACGGAAGTTTCATGTAAGTTTAGTTCTTTCACTCGTAGCTCGGACTGCGGGGGTGCTAGAGACGGGAGCATGTTGATGCGACCTTCCTAGTCGGAGATATGGCCGCATTTTACAATAAACTTCCGTTAGGTCGCTTAAAAACAAATATCGCAAATCGAATCGCATTCGCAATATTTGTCAGAAAAATCGCAATTAGATTTTTTTCCCAAAATCGTGCAGCCCTAGACTACAGTGGCATGACACAACATCATAGGCCAATCTATTCTGTCTGTGGGAAAGACACAGGACTCACTGTTGGTACAGATAGCCTAGGGTGTTCCGTCTTTGAAAGGTCCAAGTATGATGACAAGCCAGCACTATCCATGGATGACAAGGCCTTCCTGAGCATCATGGATGAACAGGTTTACCAAGATGACAGAAAGAGCTGGGTGGCACCATTGCCATTCCGCTCTCCCAGATAGCGTCTTCCTAGTAACAGAGAGCAAGCTATGAAGCGTCTCTGCTCACTTCGGAGAACTCTTGAGAAAAAGCCAAAAATGCAAAGTCACTACGTTGAGTTCATGCAGAAGATTTTGGAAAATGAACAAGCTGAGCCTGCATTGGTAACATTGGTACCTCCCGACATTCGGTGTGTATCACCCACAAAAACCGGATAAGATAAGAGTTGTGTTTGATTCAAGTGCTGAGTGTAACAGAGTGTCGCTGAACAGTGTGCTCCTCACCGGCCCAGACTTGAACAATACCTTGTTGGGAGTCCTTCTGCGGTTTCGAAAATAACCTGTAGCCTTGACAGTAGACGTGGAACAAATGTTCTACTGTTTCGTCGTACGAGAAGATCACAGAGATTATCTTCGATACCTCTGGTACGAGGATAATGACATCAACAAGAATGTAGTAGAGTACAGGATGAAGGTCCACGTTTTTGGAAACAGTCCTTCACCCGCGGTAGCCATCTACTGCATGAGGCGAGCTGCGCATGAAGGTGAGCGAGAACATGGATCTAACGCATAGCAGTTTGTGGAGACGCAGTTCTATGTTGACGACGGCCTCACCTCGTTCACCACATCTGAAGGAGCCATAGATGTTCTGACAAGAACCAGAAAGATGTTGGCAGAGTCCAACTTGAGACTTCACAAGGTAGCATCAAATAGTGGACATGTGATGCCTTCCCTGCAGAAGATCGTGCAAAGGATCTGAAGGATTTGGACCTTGGAGTTGACCCTCTCCCTCTTCCACGGAGCCTGGGACTCTCCTGGAACCTGGAAACAGACAGCTTCATGTTCCTGGTGTCCAACGAAGAAAAACCATTCACACGGAGAGGTATCTTGTCCACAGTCAACAGTCTGTATGACCCTCTTGGGTTTGTAGCACCCATAACGATGCAAGGAAAAGCATTAGTCAGGGAGCTCTCATCTGAACAGAGTGAGTGGGATTCTCCACTCATCCCTGAAAAATAAACTGAATGGAACACATGGAAGGACTCTATGAAGGCTCTCAAGACCTAAACATACAGAGGTGCTACATTCCAGTCTCGTTGTCTAGAAGAGAACTTTGCATCTTCTCAGATGCTTCCTCAGTAGCTATAGGAGCTGTTGCCTACTTGAGAGCTACTGACCAGTGTTAATTTCGTCAACGAAAACTATGACGAAAAATGTTCGTCAACAACCTTTTTTACATGACTAAGACGAGACAATGACGAGCTAAAAATAGATTCTTGATAACGAAAACTTTGACGAAATAGATATTTAGTTTCCGTTGACGAGACGGGACTAAGATGTTAATGGTGGACTATCGGACATTCAAAATGCAGGATATTTCCCCCCAATTGTCCGTCTTGTCTGTCAAAATGCATCTTACGTTTCTAACTTGCAATATCATTATTTCCGATCTCTTCACTCCAGAAGAGCGATCTCCCTTTGTTTCTCTGTGTGCGGGGGGGCGGGGCCTAACAGACACGCTGCAGCGGCACACAGAGATCTTCCGGGGACGGAGCGTTCAGAAGTATAGAGACACTCTACAAGGCTCGATGTGGACAAAGCTCGTTTGCCATTAGTGTTTTCGCGTTAGCGCGTTGACACGAGTAGAGTAGTCTGTCCAAACAGCCGGCCAAAAGGCGTCATGTTCAGTCGGAGAAATGCACAATTTTCGACTTCCTTAACTCGTAGCTCTGTTGCGCTAATTACGAGTAACGTTATCACATCAGGTGTGCAGAGGTGGGAAAAGTACTCAGATCTTGTAGTTAAGTAAACAAATACCATAGTGTAGGAAGAGTTCCTGAAGTAAAAGTATGATCATCAAAATATAGTTAAAGTAGCGACAGTAAAAGTAGTCATTGTGCAGATTGGTCCATTTCAGAATAATATATATGATATGTTTTATAATGATTGATCATTAAAGTGTTCTCAAAGCTGGTAAAGGTGCAGCTAGTTTGAATGACTTTGTATACTGCAGGGTAGCTTGTGGATTTACTCCAGGTGGAACTAAAGTCTGATTCAACACTTGATTATATTTCACATCATTCCTCCACATGTGTTAACCCTCCGGTATCATTCGATTGGACTACGCAAATTAGTCATTCGAGACAAAAATGTCCACTGCAAAAGACTTTGATAAAAACATTATATTAAAAGGTTTTTTTCAAAACTTTTTGGGTTCAATCTTTAAAGCAACTTCCGCCCTAATAGAAAATACCAAAAATGTAATCATTTTCAGGATTTTAACCCTTTAAATGTCATTTTGAATACATGAAACCACTGTTTTTTTTCATGATGAAAACAGAGAAAATGAGTTATTTTGCAAAAAATACATATCTGGGGACTGGCTCTTTTTTTTTTATAACAGTCTTGGATTTGTCAAAGATTAGCAACGAAATGGATTTTTTTGCATTATTAGTTTTTGCACAAAATCAGATTGAACAAAAAAGTTACAAATTAGTCATTTGGGACAAAAATGTCCACTTCCAAAAACTGCTCTAAAATGACAACAGATTAATATTTTTTTAAACTTTTTGGGGTTAAATCTTTCAATCAACTTCAGTCCTGATCAAAAATATTTTAACCCTTTAACTGCCAGTTTGAAAACACGAATGTGCGTTTTCTATGAAAAACATGCACAAAAAGGCAGTTATTTTCCATATAATGAATGTTGGGGGGTCGGCTTTTTTTTTTATCACAGTCTTGGATATGTCAAAGATTAGCAACAACATTGATTTTGGTTGATTATTAGTTTTTGCACAAAATCAGATTAAACAAAAAAGTCACACATTAGCCACTCGCGGACAAAAATGTCCCATCCACTCCCATTATAACCACATCTTTTGATCTCTCCGCCATACCGATATAAAATCATGCATTTTGTAATGTCAGGGTTTTATATTGGAGGAAAATAGTTACATTTGTCCTTTTTACTGTAAAAACCAGATGTGACATTTTACCATTGAATTACATGCTTGTCATTTCTTGGTTTCTTTGCCTGTTGTATAATGGGGCCCTGCCAGCCATCGGAATACATGTATGCAACTAATATGATGTAGGTGTGTTGGTATGGATGTGGAAGAGTGGTATCAGCTGAGAAATGTGTGTGTTTGTGTGTGTGTCTGGATGTACAGTGTGTGTGTACAGAGACAACAATATACAGTAGATTTGGTTTACAGCAAGTCGCAGTTTTCGCCTCATATCTTTCTTTCTTTCGCTCTCTCTCTCTCTTTCACTCCCTCATTCCCAAACTCATACACACTCTTACATATTATACCTCCTTATACCTTGTATGTGTGTGAGTGATTGTGTGTGAGAATGAGACAGGAGTAAGTGTGCTCTCATGAAGTTTTGTTTTTCATTTGTGCTGTTTCATGTGTCTTTTGAGATAATGTCTCTTTAGCAAACAGACATACAGCCATACATATACTCCTTGAAGTAAATAAAAACACCTGGCTGCAAAGCTTCAAATATGTGTAGTTTGGCTGGATGGTCATTTCATTCCTGTGATACGCAACAAGCAGTAAGATGAAGAGGAGCTTCTCTGTGGGACAAGAGGTCTCATGCAGCCCGTAACTTCAGCTGCAGGACTCATCCTCTGAAACAGAAACACCCTGAGAAGGAGAATCTGGTGTGGATCTGCCTGAACTGTGCTTGAAAGGAGTCAGCACAAGGATAAAACACTTTTTTGCCAAACAGTTCATTTATCAGATGGGGGCAGAGAAGAAGGAACAATTCTGCCCACGTTGATACAGAGGAATCGATGAGGTCCTTTGCTGAGGAGGTTGAGGAGCTGCTGTGGAACAACACGATGGTGATGAGGTTGAGATGTATGAAGGACTACAAAACCATTTAGATGGAAAAAGCCTGATGTTCACTAAAGTGCTTAGTGATCTCCTCCTCAATCACACCACAAAGGGGATGATAGCACCAGAGATTGCCACAGGAGTAACAAGAATATTCGTTGCGCCGCCACGTGAAGCCATGCTTAGAGAAATGATCAGATGCTTATGGTGGAGTCTGTTCTTCGTCTGACCCTTCCCCTGAAAGTGGAGAGGACACAGAGGATCCCATCCCGTAGCTGCGCTACATTCCTCTGCATTCCTCTAATTTGAAATTACATTTCACCACAATCTCTAGCAGCCAATCGCAATGATTGCGCTAAAGTCAAACTTTAAATCTGTTCTCCTCTCTCCTGCAGTCAGCTGTGATTTCAGGCGTTAATGATGCATTATGTCCATTGAAATTGCTCTCAAAATCTGCATATTTTATTCCACAACAAAGGAAACAGAACCAAATATTCATGCCTTTATTTTCTTGTCAATCACAGGCTCAACAGAGGAACAGGTGATGTCAAAAGAGGCAGAGCGACACAGTCAACACAGGAAGCACTGTATGCACTGTAAAAACAGTGGGGGGGGGGGTTTACAAACCTTATACAGAACATCCTGAAAATCCATGCTTCAATGTGACACACAAAAATCTAATAAAAACTCATCCTTGTACAATTAAATAAACTCTTTGTGAAGAAACGTATCTCCAACAAAACTATTGTATAAATGCAGAATGGTTAGAAGCCAATGTTTCCTCGAGCCATGCAGTATCCCAGTTTGTTCTGGTTCCCCAGGAAAGACATGAGGCCCACGTAGGCCTCGATGTGGATGAGCTCGTTCAGGACCATGACGCCGTTGGCCTTCCCAGGAACCGGCTTCACGGCATGGACCTTCTGCGCTGCAGCCCTGAGCTGCTCTTGAAATTTCTGGATCTGTGGGAGGTGAGAGGATCAGGAAGATATCAGACAACTCTTGACTTCCTGTTTACGTCTCTTTTACTCTTCTCCTTGGTGTCAAGAACCATCTGCATTACATTTTAAACTTGTTCTAAAGTAACTCTTGATTATTTTTTATCAACAAGAAAACACAGGCTGTGGAGAGGCTCAATAGAAGCCTAAAAAGACAGACTGGATTTCAACACGCCTCGAGAGTATCTACAGTATCAATGCATGTGGAGTAGAGTGAGTGATTGAACCATGGCAGAAGTTCAACCATTTGCTCCAAACCGTTTGCCTTGTAGTTCTTTAATAAAATAAAAACATGGTGTTAATGATTTGAGCACTAAAGAGGAGTGTTTAGCCACATTTGAGCCAGCAACACGGATCTCAGGCTGAGAATCATCAAAGCTGCTCACACTCGTGCCACTTTGCTTTGCACAAGGGAAAAGGCAGAGGTAAATAAGAAAGTGTCTATGAAGATTGAGTAAACTGTAATCACTGGGGGATGAACTCACGTCGCAGAGATCAGAGAAAGAGTCGCTGACGGTCCTGACGGGGTGGTGGGTGAACGTGACAAATGGGAAGTCCGTGGCGAAGGGGTTCCATCTGGAGGTGAAGGAGGGCTCTCTCAGCCGGTCCCAGAACACTCGCACCCCCTCCCCATCTCTCCTGAACACATGGAGACAATGGAACACATGAAGACAAAGTGTCTTTCTGTCAGTGACAAGTCAAACATGATTCATATTCCACAGTTCATGTTGTCACCACTTCAATGACACTGCTCACTGCTTTCTACAAACTAGCTATTCTTCAGTTTCCCACAGCGAATTATTCACCAAACACTGAATATAAATGCTTCCTTTGCCTCCGGCCACATCCACAATAGCTGCAACTTAAAGGCTGTCATTCATAAGTGACACTTATGTGGATTCGAATTTGTTCTCGCTTAGAGCTTTTATCCCAGGCATCATGAAGGAAAGCCATCAAGTAATTTTAAACAGAGCTACAAAAAGAAAGCAAAGTGCAGCTGTGTTGCAGGTACGCTGCTCAGACTGAGGTCTCTGCATCAGACCTCTCAAAGTAAGACCGCTAGTTAGGTGCTTTTACAATTACATGTTTTTAAAATGTAAAAAACACATGAAGCTAAAGTAAGAATGTGCAATTAAAAGATAAAATAAAATTCAAATATTTATATAAACATAAGTTATAGAATTTTGAATAAGAGATATAAAAATGATTTATTTGCAATGAGCCTGTTATTGCACTGTGTACCTTTGGTGAGCGGGTACAACCCACGAGGAGGCTATAGATGAAACTCACTGGGTGTTTTCAGTGCGGATATCATGGCAGTTGGATGGAAGAGGACATTGAAGGAGGAAAACAAAGAAGACTTATGCAAACTGTAAATACTGTCCTGCTGTCAGCTGTAGCGCTTTACCTCACGTCTAACGGCAGGGCCGATTCTAGGGTATGTGGGGGCCCAAGGAAAAAATTCACTGGGGGCCCCTCGAACCAGCTTTCATCACCATGAAATAATCTGACACCAACAAATAAATTGCTAAATGTAAACAGTTTTTTATTTAACAACTTCGCATTTGTTATATTCAAAGTTAGTTATTAGTTAGTAATATGAATATAAAAGACATACAAAAACGAATAAATCACACATATAAATATAAAGAACAATCAAAACCAGAATAGTTTTCCTTTGTAAATCTACGTGAAGTTTTTTCAGTATTCTGCGGAAAGACTATATCTGTTTCTTGTATTGGTCCTCTTGTTACTAGGGCACACTTTTCACTATCATTTAGAACATTTGGCCATTGTGCAGGGTCGTCTGATGTGATCAAACCCTTTGTAGTCGTGGTAGTGCTGCTGGAGGTAGGGGTTGACGTGTCATCTTCATGATGAGAAGATGTTGCTGTCCCACTGGAGGCAGATGTTGACACCCCACTGGAGGCAGATGTTGACGCCCCACTGGAGGTAGATGTTGACTGAACTGCTATGACAAAAAAAGAAACAGGGAATATCATGTTACAAGGAATCTTTGGAGTGCGATGCACAGTATAATCAATTAAAAGTGGGATACTTAACTTACCATCATCAGCATTTGGAGGGGGCACCTTTTCCGTTGCTGCTGCTGCTGCCAGAAACTTAAGAAAGGATCCTGAGGATAGATAATAAAGTGAAACTTATAACAGTAACATGTTAACAATTCAAAATGCTTTCACTTTATATAATTCAAATTCCTCATATTCAGCTTTCGAATGTTGTTCTTGGGGATAGCTTCCACTATTCTTCATTGTTTACTATTTCCATTTCATTTGAAAGGGACAATGTAAGTGAACATGGTTCCAATACAGAGGATTGTGCTGGAGCCTGCACTATGGCTACTAAGGTTGAAATATACAGTTTTCAGTATCATCATAAAACCACTAGGAGTACACCACAGAGAAGCAAAATACAATAAAATACACTCAACACATAGCACACTAACTTAACAATAAGTTACTTAGAGTACACTTGTCCAAATGTCTTGCATCTAAATGTCCTAATTTAACATAACTTGACAGTTAGCTCAGTCTGACACAGCTTCATCAGTTAACTAGCCTACAGAAAAAGTTAGCTGATTTCCCCCTCCAAATTACTCCATTACTGGTGTCCCATTAAACAACGGGTGAAACGTTAATGTAGAAATCAGTGGCGAACCGTGTCTATCTCAACTGGACCTTCTGTAGACACACACACCCCCCACCCCCTCCATTATAATGTCCGTCTTTTCACTGAATTGTCGTCTTGAAAAGGGTACTCACAACAATTCCTCAACAACTTCATCTTCACCTGCTGCACTTGTCATTTCAACGTTAAAAACACAAAAACGGCATGAATTGCTTCGTCGCATTCATCTAGATCAGCGATACTCAACCCGCGGCTCGCGAGCCGCATGCGGCTCCTTTAAGACTAGTTGCGGCTCTTTTAAGTCCCAGTTGAAAAAAAATAAATATAAAAAAATAAATTAAAAAAAAAACATTGTCAGCAGAATTCATCAACATTTCATTATCACTCACAAGTCACACATCAGTCATCACACACATCAGTCTATTAAGCCGCCCCCCCCCATCCCTCTGAACAACCAATCACAAATTATTTCAGGTTTCGCGCTCTGATTGCAGGTGCTTGAAATAATTGCTCCGTCACACTGGGAAAACTAGCTTACAGCACTATGCAAAAATGGCAAAGGAATATAGGAAACGAAAATATGAAGAGGAATATCGAACATTTAAAGAGGACTGGGAACTCGAGTTTTTCTTCGTCTCCACCGGTTCGGGAAAATGCATCTGCCTGCTTTGTGACAACGTCATTTCACAATTTAAAAGGTCCAATTTGCAGCGCCATCACGACACAAAACACCCGAAGTTCAGTACCGACTTTCCGAAAGGTGGAGAGCTGAGGGCGGAAAAGCTGGCGAGACTCAAACAGAACCGAACTGCTCAAAAAAACTTATTCCACACTAATACGAGTGAAAGAGCGACAGAGGCATCCTACAAAATCACACATGAACTGATGAAAAAGATGAAGCCATATACTGATGGAGAAATGGTGAAGGATTGCATACTGCTGGCTTGTTCAACGTTGTTTCCTGAGAAAAAAGACCTGGAACGAGAGGCAAAAAAAATTCAACTGTCGGATTCTACTGTAGCTAGGAGGGCATCAGACATTTCAGAGAACATTGCACATACTCTTAAGGACAAACTGTCATCCGCTGAGTTTGTCAGCCTTGCAATGGACGAAAGCTTGGATATCAATGACACGCCACAATTACTCATCTTTATCCGAGCGATCAACAGTAAGTTTGACATTACAGAAGAACTGCTTGACATGGTTTCACTGGAAAATGGAACAACGGGCATTGAAATAAAAAACGCTGTGCTGGAAACATTAGAAAAGTTTAATATTGGACCAGAAAAAATCACAGCATTCACAACAGATGGCGCACCGGCGATGCTTGGTAAGAGGAACGGAGCCGTGGCTTTGCTGAAAGAAACGCTGAAAAACGGCGGGGTTGCTGCTGAGGGTATTTTCTCATACCATTGTATTGTGCATCAACAAGCCTTGTTTGCTAAGTTCAAATGTCTGAATGAAGTGATGGCAAATGTAATCGAAGTGGTTAATTATATCAGGGCCCGTGCAAGAAACCACTTACATTTTAAACTGCTGTGTGAGGAGTTTGACACTCACTATGGAGATTTGGTGTTACACACCGAGATCAGATGGCTGTCTAAAGGACGTATGCTTGCACATTTCATGGACCTGCTTGAACCCCTGAAATCCTTCATTGTTGGCAAAGGGGAGACTTCCCGATTTTCCTTTTTGGATGATAAAGAGTGGGTGCTGTCTGTTGCGTTCCTGTGTGACATTACGCAGCACTTGAACGAACTTAATATCAAGATGCAGGGAAGAAACAAGACCGTGTATGAGCTCTACACGGCTGTCAGAGTATTTTCTGACAAACTGGATGTACTCGAACAAAGTGTCCGTGGTTCTGATTACCGTTTCTTCCCCACCGTGCAGAAAATGATGGCGATGCATGCAGACGCTCTCCTGCCCTGTCAATCACAATTCTGTGACGTGCTAACTGAGCTCAAGCAAAACTACACATCAAGATTCCACGACTTCAAGGACCACAGCAATATTTTTCTACTTGTGAAAAACCCATTCCTGATTGAGGTCAATGAAATGAAGCAAATAAGCGACCAGCTCGGACTTGTGCAGCTTCAAATGGAGTTCGTGGAGTTAAAGAGCTCAGATGAACTTCAGCGTCAGTTTCGGATTACAGATGTCGTGGACTTTTGGAAACTGGTGGGGCATCTACCAAATATCTCCAGACTGGCAAGACGCATCATCTCAATGTTTCCGTCCACATACCGGTGTGAAGCAGCATTCTCTGCGCTCTCAAAAATAAAATGTCGCAACCGAAACAGATTGAGTCTGCAGCACACAACAGAGGCCCTTCGGATCGCCGTTTCCAGCGCAGAGCCCGACTTCAAATCACTTGTGCGGCAGAAGGAGTGTCAGAAATCACATTGAGTGTGAAGTAAGTACAACATTACTCTTCTGACAACCCCTGCTGTCTATAATCTGCTGTTAAATGGACTGTGATTATCAGTAAACATGCTGTCTGTTATCTGTTGTTATGGGCAGTGATGATCAGTAAACATGCTGTCTGTTATCTGTTGTTATGGGCAGTGATGATCAGTAAACATGCTGTCTGTTATCTGTTGTTATGGGCAGTGATGATCAGCAATGTGTGTTTTGTGGTTGCAGTGAAAATAATAAATCACAGTTATTGCACTGTACATTATGCTTTTCATTCCTTAGTAACATATTACTATTATCCATATTCTCAAATGCATAATGGTTTCAGGGAGGAAAGGAGCGTTTTTGGATTGTGGCTCTTGCAAAAATATTTTTTCGTCAATGTGGCTCCTGATTAGGACAAGGTTGAGTACCACTGATCTAGATCCTCTGTCTCGAGCCAGTTAACTAGCGGGCCTTCTAGAGCACCCTGGAACCGAGGGGAACTCTGAAAGAATACGCCCATTGGCTACAAATCAATATATTATTGGTTGATCAAACTGTCAGTCCAAACGTACGCTCTCATTCAGTGCAACGGCCAGGGCATTCGATCAAGGATGTAGAATACCTTGTTTGAAGGATATTCTACCCAGAGACCCAGAACAAGATCTGATTGGTTGCTTTCTTTTCTAACACAAAACCACTGAAATGCGTAGTGCATGGTCCGAGAAGGACAAACAAATCAACGTAACACTGTAATATTACAGATCAACAACACAGATACCATTCTCATTTATTCATTGTATATACATTTTATTACATTTTATTTATATAATTAAATCGATTTTTTGTTTGTTTTATCTGAGTGTTCCAGGGTATTCTCTGAATACCTTGAAGGCCCTGACGGTTTGCCACTGGTAGAAATGGCAGAGACCATGTTTATTTCAGTAACAATGCCAAAAAGATTAATGAAGACGTGTTAATACTGTAATTACTAGCTTTTACGTTCTTTCAGCCGGCTAGCTAAGCTAAGCTAACACGTCAACGGCAACTGTAATTTCTAGCTTCTACGTTCTTTCAGCCAGCTAGCTAAGCTAAGTTCTGCTCGGTAAGTAAACAAAATAAATAATTTGATTCTAGTGGAAGTTACGTAATTCAAGTTTCTCTATCCCACAGTTAAGGTTAGACTAGCAACATTTAGTTATTTAGTATTTCATCGTTATCTACTCAACTTACTTACCACTGTCTTGTTTTTTTCTCTCATCTTCATCTTTTTTCTTCTTCCTTTTTTCGCTTCCAGAAAGATAATTTCTCTTCATTTTTCAGTGCCTTTCCTTGTCCTCAGGATTATTTTGTAAACAATCATGCACGCGATTTGCGACACTGACCGGAGTGAGCCTGTATAAGGTGGGGCCCCATTAGGGAGGTCTCCTACTGTCTGTCATTGCAAATGTTGCGCATTGCCCCCCTCACTCAAATTCAGTTCATCTACAATAATGGGGCCCCCACTATTGTAGATGAACTGAATTTGATGAAGGCTTATGGCAATGTATGATGTCTGTTTAATTGTATTTTTTGTATAATTTGTTGTTCTGAATTTTGCATTAAAAAAAAAGAAAAGAAAAATGTGTCGCCCCTCGGGGGCCCCCTACTGGTCTGGGGCAGTTGCCTGCCTTGCCTGTCCGCAAGCGGCGGCCCTGCCTAACGGGAAAACAATGTCAGAGCGACAGCAGAGTGTGCATCCCAACACACTCTCACTCCCTAAGCGTCCAGGAGCGACGCTTGGTCAGGGTCCCGTGGCGTGCAGTTGTGACGCGCCGAGGCTCCTTCAGCTTCATAAACGGACGCAAAGAGCTTTCAACTGATTGCAATGTATTCCCATCGGTGGCGGTATTTGACGCTCAGGGAAGCACCGCATCCATTTATGTCGGCAGCTCTTAAAGGCAATGTGAGCGTCCATTCCCATTGGATAACGGAGAATTGTACACCCGGAAGTAAGTATTCTCCTTACTGTCGATTGATTTTACAGTGATATCTGCACTACTCGTCAACTCAAAAACACCAGATTACCTTTGTTAATTAAACGACATTGATAGGTTTAAATTGTGTACAATGCTTTTGTGTTTTTCCCCTTCAGAATTTTTCTTCCACACTTGCCCCTGCTAACATCTCAGTAAATGAGCTAGTAGATCATTTTAATAAAAAAATAAAAAATGTTATAGATGCCATTGCTCCAACTAAGGTAAAGGAAGTGACCAGGAAGAAAATATCTCCATGGAGAAAGGCCATGACCGTGAAAACAGAAAAAAGAGTGTCGAAAAGCTGAACGCAGGTGGCGAAAAACAAATCTCCAGGTTCACTTTGAAATCTATAAAGAGAGACTTGGCCTTTATAATTTGGAATTGAAAAACGCACGACAATCGTTCTTCTCTGACATCATTACCAAAAACAACGCACGTGCCTTGTTTGCTACCGTCGACAGACTAACTAACCCCCCAGTGTCAGTAGCCTCTGAATTTCTATCCACCAGGGTGCGCAATGATTTTGCCTTCTTCACTGACAACATTCAGAAAATCAGACAAGCAGTCAGTGCCTCTGCATCAGGTACAGCAAATGTGTTGTCTCTGTGTCCACTTAAAATCAATTCAAACACCATGACACAATTCCATCAGATTAATGATAAAAACCTAGAGGACATTATTCAACTTCTGAAATCCTCCTCCTGCTGCCTTGATATTATTCTAACACGATTTTTCAAAGATGTTTTGCCTTGCATGGCCTCAGATCTACTTCATATACACTGAACAAAAATATAAACGCAACACTTTTGTTTTTGCTCCCATTTTTCATGAGATGAACTCAAAGATCTAAAACATTTTCTATATACACAAAATAACCATTTCTCTCAAATATTGTTCACAAATCTGAAAAAATCTGTGAGAGTGAGCACTTCTCCTTTGCCGAGATAATCCATCCCACCTCACAGGTGTGGCATATCAAGATGCTGGAACAACCTGGGGAGCCTCCGCTAAGACGCTGCGAATATCCACTCAAGCCCTGGTCTTCTCTGTAGCGGAATACTGCGCCCCAGTCAGGAGCAGAAGCCCTCATGCGAGAAAGGTCGACGTGGCTATCAATACCTCCCTCCGAATAATAACTGGATGCTTAAAGCCTACCCCTGTGTCCCTCTTGCCAGTCCTCGTGGGAATAGCACCGGCCGGCCTCCGACGGGAGGCGGCCACCCTCGCCCTGGCCAGGAAGGCACAAAAGTATGACTGGCACATCCTGCACAACACCACAATAACACCAGCACCTCCAAGCAGACTCAAGTCCCGCCACCCCTACAACAAAGCAGCTCAAGAGATGCTCAACTCCACCTCTGAGGACATCTCCAGAGATGCATGGTTGGCAGCAGCTTGGAAGCAGGAGTGGGAGTCAGCCGGGCCCTCCAGAATCCACCGTTACATCTAGGACCCAGGAGATGGCGCCATTGGAGGAGACGACCTACCACGCCGGCAGTGGACCACTCTGAACCGTCTACGAACTGGGGTCGGTCGCTTTAAAACATCGATGAAGACGTGGGGCTTGGCGGACAGTGCGGCATGTGAGTGCGGTGACCCTGAGCAGACCGCTGTCCATATAATCACCATCTGCCCCTTATATAGACCACCCTCGGAAGCCAGCCTCTTCGACCTAGGACCAGAGATGCGGGCATGGCTACACGACACCGAGTTGGACCTCTAACGTTACACGAAAGAAGAAGCCACTATTTTGAAAATCTATGAATTAATAATCATCGGAGATAAGGAACTGGCACAGGGGTCTAACTCCACAGCGCCAGATTATTTCTGTATTATTACATGTGGTCATCAGCACCAACAGACACTTACTCAAATCACATCACTTAAGGACATTTACCAGAAGTCCTAAAGCTCACACAAATTGGCAACTTATTAAAATTCCCTTGTATGACAAATGTTCAAAATGACACACTATCGTTGAAGACCGTTAATAGGGTTTTAAAACTATTATGTTTTTAAACAAAGTAAACATACTTTATAATAAAGGGACATTGTGCTGATTTTACAGATAAAGTTTACTTTATCAAGAAGTACTATACTCTTTTCTAAAAAGATGTGTGATGTCTCTGAAAGATATTATTGAGTTGCATTATGGGATATCTAGGATCCAAAGTTTGTCCAAACCATATATAAGAAGAGTATGGGGTGTGTCTCCTTCAGCAGATTACTGAGCAGGGGTTGAGATGTGACATGCTGTGTAACCCCTTAAAGTGAATCTCACAGTAAGACAAACTTCTCTTAGAAACCTTTGCAACTATTTAATGAATGTGAATACCCAGCAGAGCTGCCATCCCACTGACCTGGGAGCTCACCCAAATACTGGAGAACCGCCTACTTCCATCTACGCAACATTGCAAAAATCAGGCATATCTTGCCTCAAAACGATGCAGAGAAACTAGTCCATGCATTTGTTACTTCAAGGCTGGATTATTGTAACTCTTTATTATCAGGGTGTACCAAGAAGTCAGTCAAGTCACTTCAGCTGATTCAAAATGCTGCAGCTCGTGTACTAACCAGAGTTAGGAAAAGGGACCACATTACTCCTGTTCTGACTGCCTTACACTGGCTCCCTATAGAACACAGGATAGAATTTAAAATTCTTCTTCTCGCCTATAAAGCCCTTAATGGGCAGGCGCCATCTTACCTTAAAGAACTCATTATACCCTACTGTCCTACTAGGGCATTGCGTTCCAAGAATGCAGGGTTGTTGGTTGTTCCTAGAGTCTCTAAAAGTACAATGGGAGCCAGAGCCTTTTCTTATCAAGCTCCACATTTGTGGAATCAGCTTCCAGTTTGTGTTCGGGCGGCAGACACCCTATCCGTTTTTAAGAGTGCGCTTAAGACCTTCCTTTTTGATAAAGCTTATAGTTAGGGCTGCTTAGATTCAGCCCCTAGTTTTGCTGATATAGGCTTAGTTTGTCAGGGGACATCTTACTTCTTACGTCTGTCTGTCTATACCTGTGTACTCTCATGTTCCGATTAACCCAGCATCCCCAAATGTCTTTTTGGTGTCTATCTACGCCGGGATCCTGAGTCGTGGCTGATCCTGTTGATGTGGTCCTTGATCATGAGTCCTGGATGGATATCCTCGTGGATTCATCTTCTTATTATAGACACATGCATTTCCAAACATTTGGAATACCTATGTTGTAAATGTATTAACTTTTCAATTTACACACGGCATCTATTGCACGTCTGTCCGTCCTGGGAGAGGGATCCCTCCTCTGTTGCTCTCCCTGAGGTTTCTCCCATTTTCCCTTTAAACTGTGGGTTTTCTTCGGAAGTTTTTCCTTGTACGATGTGAGGGTCTAAGGACAGAGGGTGTCGTATTGTCATACTGATATTCTGTACAAACTGTGAAGCCCACATATTGGGCTATATAAATAAACATTGATTGACATTGATTGATTGGACTCTATTTGACGGCAGGTCAGCCTTTTCTCATCCACTGATGTTTTTACAGGGGGTCAGGAGGCTGCGCCCAGTTGTGCACGCCTCCGCCCCGCAGTGGGACCTGCCGCTGGTGCTCGAGGCTCTGGTCACAGAACTATTTGAGCCTCTGGAGCTTTCCTCCCTGAAAGCACTGTCGTGGAAGACAGCATTGCTACTTGCCTTAACGTCAGCCAAAAGAGTGTCTGAGTTAACCGCTTTGTCGGTGCACCCGAGTTGCTTGTTGATTCGGGGTGACCAGAGCGGGGCGACACTCAGACCGAACCCCTCCTTTGTGCCCAAGAGCCTAGGGTGTGCATTCAGGTCGAGGGCTATTCAGTTGGGGGGTTTTAGTCTTCCACCCCATGGTGGGACCAGGGAAGCAAAATTACACCTTCTCTGCCCGGTGCACGCGTTAGCATGTAAAGTAGAGCGCACAGCTGCCCTTAGACGCACTGAACAGCTGTTTGTGTGCTTCGGGGGCGGGGTGACTGGGAAAGCTCTGTCCAAGAAACGCCTGGCAGGCTGGCTCTGCGGAGACATTGCACACGCCTACGAACAGGCAGGAAGAGCCTTCCCCGCAGGGGTCCGTGCGCACTCCATTCGGGCTGTGGCTGCGTCAACAGCTTTATTCAACGCTGTGAGTGTGGAGGATATATGTACGGCGGCGTCTTGGTTAACGCCAGGCCCCTTCATAAAGTTTTATCTCTTGGATATGTCTGGCTCTTTCTCCGCATCTGTGCTTGCTGTGGCAACACAGGACTGGGGAGGAAGGGGGGGGGGGGCTGTGGGTCAGTGGGCATCTGACCCCGTCCCTGGGCCTAAATGCGCTTACGTTTTTTCCGGGCCCCCTGGAGGGCTCGCCTCGCCTGCCTGGGGGCAGGAGGGGGAGAGCCCTCCACACTATAGTCTGTACACACTCTGCACGGGGTCAGTGTCTGAGTGTGGGGGACATGGGGGCACTTGCGCTCTCCCCGTGCTCGTTAGAGACTCGGGAGAGGTGGCGCATAGTGAACCCATACAGGGCTGCGGACTTTCTCTGTCTGCCTATAAGCGGACGGGGGGAGCCCTCAGCACTGTTTTCGAGCACACTTTTCGCGATGTAAGCGCGTCAAGGTGTGCTCTGTCAGCCGCAGCCCGGACTTCTCCACGGTTACAACCGAGGGAGAGGTGAGTGAGGCGCAGCGGCTGCTAAAGCCAGTCAGGGACAGTGAGGTGGAACGGTGTGCTGGACGACAGTGCGTGTATACATCGGGGCTCCGCCCACTGTACCCATAGAGTCCAGTAGAGGGCTGTGAGAGATATAACGGGGGGTTATATAACAAGGTTACCCTTGTTATATTAGCACGGACGGAGCCCTCTACTCAGGGGCACTGTCTGTCCTATACCGCTCGCTGAAGAGAGGTGTAGGATGGCGGTCAGGAGGCGAGGCCTCCTTTTATATGGAGGTGAGATGCGCGCGCATTCAGGTAGGCCCGCCCCGGGGCCGGCTACGTCTATAGAAATCTCAGTAGGTGAATGCTTGAATGATAAGGTAGTACCCATAGTCCAGTAGAGGGCTCCGCCTGTGCTTATATAACAAAGGTTACAATACATAACCCCCCGTTTCATCACACAGGCCATAAGACTGTTAAACAGCATCCATAACATTCATCTGGCTGCTACTTACAAATGATTTATCTAGTATATCATATTCCAATCACTTGTATATAGACTCTTATTGCACTATTTCACAATTTTGACATTTATTTTTTCTGTTTTATTGTGTTGCACTGTTGGTGGAGCCTGTGACCTAAAATGTTCATCGTCATAACTACACTGTAGCTATGTATGCACAGGGGCCCCGCCGCCCCTGTGTACGCATGATCAATAAAAGCCTTGAACCTTGAAGACACAGCTCCAGAGGGGGCAGCAGGTGGACACAACCAGACAATCAGACAGGAGGGAAACTAAAGACAGGAAGTAAAACTAGACAAGACAGGAAGTAACAGACATAACATTTTTCACTTTTCAAAATAAGACAGATCGTGACAGGACAAAATAAAACAGGGAAAATTAATACGGATCACAACAAGGCGAAACAGAAAGCAGCAGGTGGAAAGAATCCAACAATCACAAAGGCGGGAAAACACAAAGACAGGAAGTGAAAAAGAACGATTTTCTAAATAAAACAGGAAACCTTGACAGATTATGACAGATAGCAGCTGAATAAAGTTCACAGCCTGACTTCTCCTACTTTTCTCTCACACTGCCTTTTTGAAGTTATATGCACTGTTACAGCGGCGAGGGGGATGCGTTTTAATATAACCATGAACTCTCCTGCATATCATTTTCTGTACAAAATTAGACAGAATGACCTAGACGCACAAAAGGAGACACTTCCTGAGGGAGAGACAGAGAGGAGGAGGAGATGAAGACAGGGAGAGGAAATGTTTGACTCTTTCTCATTTGAATCCGTCTCTTCACTGTTGGGACTCCCGGGTGGCTTTCACAAGCGTTGTATGTATAATTCAGCGTAATGTGCAGAGATAAAGCCTCCAATAAAGGCCGAGCTCTCTAAGCTCTTCACAGCGCATTACGTTTTATTCATCAAATTAGTTTTAGTTGGTTTGGTATCCCTTGAGCCGTCTTTAAAAGGTTTGGATGAAAGGACTATATTCATTTTGCCACTAATCAATTAAGCGACAGCTCCAAGTGACAGCTATGCACTACTTACCCCCAAAATACGTGTTCCGCTGCCGTGCCTTTTTCAGGCTGTTCCATGTGTCCCCAGTTAACTCCCCCCCCCCCCCCAGCCCTGCATGTGTCCCTGCACAGCGCTGCCCTCAGCATTGTGTCACTGTTAGCCCTGACAACACCAATCACTGTCAATACTGTGAAGTAAACCATGCATACTTTATGCATCATTTGAACCAAGTCATTAAAAAGACTGCATGTTACAGTCCTCATTACACATTTACCTCTTCCAAAAACCCTGCGTATGCGTTGATACCTTTCTTTGGAATAGTTATGAAGCAATAACATACTAACAGGCGATTGAACATCTTTTGTGTTAGAGCTGAATGGGATTTTTAAAAGGGATTTTTCCTTTTATGAAGCAAATGTGGGCACAGCGCAGAAAATTGGGCTAACATTTGTAATTATGAGAGATTTTTATATTAAAACTTAACAGTTCCATGAAAATAACTTGCCAGCAGTTACTCAAAATCAGACGGGACACCAGAGATCTAAAGGTTTCACTAGAACACAATAAGCTTTGCACACTTTTCAAATGTCAATGAACATGTCTCTAAGTGTTTAAGTGTTTCCTGGTAAACACCACACATTACAGGACAATACTAACCTGTGAGGGTAAAGCTAATGGGGGGGGGACTTACTGCAGCAGGGAGTGCTTTGGGAAGCTGAATTTGCCGCAGGAGATGCGGTCCACAAAGTTGAGCGCGATCCTCTGGATTTGCTCACAGTTGAACATGACAAAGTCGTACTTGAAGACCAGGAGAGAGTTGTCTGTGATGAGGACAAGACGCTCTTTTTCATTGTTCCAGTGATCCACCCTGAAACACCAAAAGAGACAGAGTTTGTTAGATCTAGGGGGGGAAATCATGTAATCATATATTGTAATGTTAATCCAAACATGTTATTTGGCTCTCACATTTCTTAAGCATGCTTTACGTGTAGAGGTTTTAACACTGTTTATTGTTTAACCCTCTGAGACCCTTTAAACTGTTGTCACTCTGAAACGGTTTGAGACAGGCATGCCGTATTTCCTCTTAAACTACAGCCATAAATGAACACACATTCTTGTAAATCAAATCAAATCAAATCAAATTTTATTTGTAGAGCACATTTAAAAACGATTTTGGTCGAGCCAAAGTGCTGTACATGTAATTTAAACACATAAAAACACATTACATCACAATAAAAGACAATAAATCACAACAGATAAAGCAACACATGGAACAGTCAGGAGTCGTGACCCCACTCTAACTAGAAGGCCAGAGAGAAGTAGTGTGTCTTCAGTGTGGATTTAAAAGCCCCTAGGGCAGTGACCACCAACTGGCGGCCCGCGGGCCACATCCGGCCCGCCAGACATTCTCATCCGGCCCGCACGACGGGGGTTACTGCGTTCGCCCCCCACCCATTATTTTTTTACAACGTCTCGTGAGTAAGGTGCAGTACCGGAGTCCAACAGAGAGGCAGCAGCTGCGGGTCAGTAGACTGCGTACTGCGAAACCTTCCCTTCCTTGAAGAAGAAGAAGTGATCCTTCGTTGTGAAGAGTCTGCTTTGTGCGCTCCGCACCACAGCAGCAGCCCCGCTGCGACAGAGTCCAACAGAGAGGCAGGAGCTGCGGGACAGTAGCCTAGAAGCAGGGTTGGGTTGTAACGGAATATATGTAACGGCGTTACGTAATCAGAATACAAAAATCAAGTAGGCTAACTGTATTCAGCTGGCGTTACATTTGAAAAACGAGTAATCTGATTACAGTTACTTTCGTAAACCTAAAGTGAATACATTTTGGAATATTTATTGGAATTATTGGTGGAAAAGTTTCCTCACAAAATGTAATATTCATTACTGGCAGAACTGTGTGCACACTGCACAGCGTTGCAGCATGTCTGTGAGCGAGAGAGAGATGCAGCGTGTCTGTGAGGCCCCGCCCCCGCACGCAGATGAGAGAGAGAGAGAGATCTCTTTTAAAATATATTGAAAGTTAGAAACGGAGATGGTTAGATAAAATGTGCAAGATAACGTTGATGTAGCATTTCTTTATTGTCGAAATGATGACATTTATAACGGGATCAAATCAAAGTGAATGGCCTGCTGCTGCTGAATGCATGGGGCAAGTGACTGGAACAAGTTTTAAAAGTTATTACATCGTTTCAGATAATAATAATAAATAATAATGATAATTCATTCTATTTAGGGGCGCCTTTCAAAGCACCCAAGGACACCTTACAATTCATAACATATTCTAAGGAAAGGTTTACAGTAGGAGAATGCAGTCCGGGTGATGTTTTTTATGTGGGGTGCAGATGAGAGGGAGCTGTCCAGAATGACACCAAGATGTTGTGTTTGAGTTCTTGATAAGCCATTAAAACAGTAAAACAAGTGTCTCCTGCTCACCAAAACATACCCATCTGTTATGGAAAAAAAAGTATTCTAAAAGTAACCTGAACACGTTACTTTTATAAGACACATAACTGTAACTGTATTCTGATTACTTTCAGAGCATGTATTCAGTAATCAGTAACTGATTACATTTACAAAGTAACCCTCCCAACCCTGCCTAGAAGTGATCCTTCGTTAGCGTGAAGAGTCTGCTAAGCTTTATGCAGTAAATCGGCCCGCGATAGTGTCTATTGGATACATTTTGGCCCTTGGACAAATGTAGTTGGTGATCCCTGCCCTAGGGTCTGGGTCGACCTCACATGGAGGGGAAGAGTGTTCCAGAGCCTGGGGCCAGCTGCTGCGAAGGCTCGGTGCCCTCGGGTTTTGAGCCTGGTCTTAGGCACTACCAGCAGTAGCTGGTCAGCAGACCTTAAGGCTCTGCCTGGGGTGTAGCGCTGGAGGAGTTCAGCTATATAGGCCGGAGCCAACCCATTTAGTGCTTTAAAAACAAATAAAAGGATTTTAAAATCAATTCTGAACCGGACTGGAAGCCAGTGTAGTGAGGCCAGAATTGGGGTGATGTGGTCACGCTTTTTGTGGCCAGTCAGGAGACGTGCAGCTGCGTTTTGGACTAGCTGCAGGCGTTTAATTGATGCCTGGTCCATACCCACATACAGAGCGTTACAATAGTCCAGTCTTGAGGTCACAAAGGCGTTAATAACCCTTTCCAGGTCTTTAAAAGATAAATACGACTTGGTTTTGGCCAATAGTCTTATTTAAAAAAAGCAGGATTTTACTACGGTGCTGACCTGCTTGTCGAATTTAAAAGTGCTATTGAAGGTCACTCCAAGGTTCATGACAGAGGGGAGGATGTTTTTACTTAGGGAGCCCAGAATATCAACCGGAGAGGCTGGAGGTTGGGGTCCAAAAAAGATTACCTCGGTCTTACTCTCATTGAGGTTGAGGAAGTTTTTGCTCAGCCAGGATTTTATCTCTGTTAAGCAGTTCTTCAACTGCTGTAGTGAGTTGACATTTGCTTTGAGAGGCAGATAGATCTGTGCATCGTCCGCGTAGCAGTAGAAGGGAATATTGTGTTTCGTAAGAATTGAACCTAGGGGCAGTATGTACAGTAAAAAGAGGATGGGGCCCAGCATTGAGCCTTGGGGGACCCCACAGGTAAGAGGGGCTTTGGCAGAGGAGAAGGCACCTAGCTGCACTAAAAAGCTACGGTCTGTCAGGTAAGACCTGAACCATGCAAGAGCAGAGCCTGTGATGCCTGCGGACTGTTCAAGCCGTGACAACAGGATGCTATGGTCCACAGTGTCAAAGGCAGCTGTCAGGTCTTACAGCACCAGGACAGCTGGGCTACCTGAGTCGGCGGCTAGGAGCAGATCATTAAAAACTCTTAAAAGTGCTGTTTCAGTACTATGCATGGGTTTAAAGCCAGACTGAAACTTTTCATGGATGCCATGCGTGGTTAAAAACGACTGGACAGCTGGACATAGACTACTCGCTCCAGGGCTTTAGATAAAAAAGGTAGCTGGGAAATGGGCCTAAAATTTGCGAGAATGGAGGGGTCAAGATTTTTCTTTTTAAGTAGTGGCTTAACCACGGCATGTTTGAAGGTAGCTGGGACACATCCTGAGCTAAGAGAGGTGTTTATAAGTAATAAAATACTTGCTCCAACTGTTTCGAAAATGTCTCTGAGAAGGCGAGAGGGAATGCTGTCTGAGGTGCAGTTTGTCGGCCGCAGGTGCATGACTACATCCGAGAGAGAAGAGAGAGATACAGGCTCAAAGTGGTCGAGGACAGCAGGGCACAGAAAAGGAGCAGAATCTGGGGTAAAATATGAGTATTCTCTCTTTCTAAAGCTATCCATATGCATATTGATACATTTTCATCCAACATCGTTGTTGTTGATGTTCTCAATCAAACATTTCTGTTGGCTGTTAATATACACAGCCGACAACAACAGAGGGGAAACGGGCGAGAATGAAAGAAGTGAAAGCTGAGGCTTTGGACATTACTTTCCAAGGCGGAGAGACAGTGATGGGATGGGCTTATATCACCTATTTATATATACTAGGCTTGTTTGAGACAAGCGAGACCTGCGCAGTTGCGATCAACGTCTTGCTAGTGCGTTTAATGATGGTTAGTCATTTTGTCCGACTTGCTCTGGAGGCTCGCCTACATGAGACGTTGAAATCTCGCGGGACAAAGACGCCCGCAGCCTTGAGAGCGACAATGTTTATCATCATGAAATTAATATCTATATATTTTATACTATACTTGCACTGCTTACCGTTTTCATACTTTATATATCTTAGCATATTCATACACACTGTTCATACTGCTCAAAGGCTGCTGTGTATATCTAGTGTATTCATACCCCTCACTGTTTATTCATCATTCAATTCATTCTATATTTTATTCTGTAGATTGTGTACATTACTTTTCACTTTACTGCTTGTTGCACCTGTTAGAAGCTAAACTGCATTTTGTTGTCTCAGTACCTGTAATATGTGCAATAACAATAAAGTTGATATACTTTATTAATCCCCATGGGGAAATTGTTTCTCTGCATTTGACCCATCCTAGTGTTAGGACAGGGTATATGCAGGAATCCTGAAGTCAAATGTAATACCTTTTAAGACCTTTTTTAAGACCCTTTCCATACATTTTAAGACCTCATCGCAACTTCGAGTTCTAACCGGTTACATTGGCGACACACTTTACCTCACATTTACTATATTGATTGTAAGATAGCACAACTAAACAGAGTGCAGACAGACTACTGAAGCCTCCTCTCCACATGAACTTCAACCTCTCTGTGAAGGTCAGGTTTAATGCAGTATGCTGCTTTGTTGCTTCTGTACTCTTTCATTCCAGTAAAACTCCTCAGAAACCATTAGAAACCAGTATTTGACCAATAAACAAAACAATTGACAAAACTTTGAACTATGAAATATATTAAACTTTGGTGAGCTTCAGCGGGGTAATGCCATATAGGAGCTCCCTCACAAATACCCAGGGGTTAAATTGGGCTGGGGCTGTCCGGGGCTAAGCCCGGCACATAGGACGATGCTCTGATGTCACCACCCTCACACATTTGTCATATGTTTACAAAAAAGGATATATATGTTAAGACCTTTCTCGTTCTTAATATAGACTATATTTAGGGTCGATATGTGTTGACCTTACTTTAAAATAGCAGATCTCTGTGACCGGATATAGTTTGGCTTAGACCCCGGCCCCACATACAGTAAAACGCATACGCAAACGCAAAAAAGTCTTCCGTTCACACGCATTCGATTCATTAACGTGTCCGTTCACACTAGACCGCTGGAAATGCTGGAAACGCTGTAGTACATATGCCAGGCCTGTAAGTGGCGCTGCTGCCGCCACAAAATACACCAAAAGCAGCGAAGAAGACCCCGGAGCATGGTTGTCATGGTTGCCCTTCTGTTTATTCTCCGCGGTGGACTGCGTGTTCTCCTGCTGTATATCTCTCAGGTAGTCCACCAGCAGATAAACCCCCCCCCCCCACAGAGCGGAGCAAGGCAACGAAACTTAAAATAAGAAGCAGCATTTTATGGCACGCTAGGCATGGGGCCATCTTGAGGGGGTTTCCCGACATGTTGTTTCAGTAAATTAAAGGGTGTTTCATGTTGTCGTTGCTGTGGACCTTCTTAATACCTTGTAAAATGCCATTTAATACTTTTTAATACTTTTTAATAGCCTTAATTTTCGCTAAATTGATTTATCAACTTTTAATACTTTTTAAGACCCCGCGGACACCCTGTAGGAGCAGTGTGCTGCCATTTTGAACGGCGCCCGGGGAGCAGTGTAGGGAACGGTGCCTTGCTCAGGGACACCTCGGTAGCACTTGGTCTTGCCGGGACTTGGACTGGTGACCTTCCAGTTGCCAAGCCAAGTCCCTATCGACTTCACCACCAGCTCCCCAAGTTGAATTTAATCTTGAGCAGGAACAAATGTATTTACTTAGTACATATCTGACATTAACGATTAAACACATTTGTGCATTCTTTATAAATGCAAACCGAGTCAAGCCGACTCCGGAGGTGGCGGTATGCACCTTAAAGTTGTTTGCAATCCGCCAAAAAACCGAGAGAAGAAGAAGAAGATGAAGCCGACTCCGAGCTGTCCGACTTCAGGCGAGCTTTTTGAGACCTCCCCCGGCTCCGATCGGCTATTCTCGTCTACTTTCGAGGCGAGCCGCAAGCGTCTCAAACAAGCCTAATGTATTGAGGGAGCTATACACTACCTCAAAAGTAGTTTGATTTTACTGCAAGAAATCAGAATTGTATAAAAGTGAAAATGTCTTGATGTGGATCTCAGAGGGTTAATTGAGGACATTTATTTACTAGAAGGATGTGAGTGGAGCTGAGGATGGCTCAACAAAACAAAAGGAATACGAAATGCTGACCTATTGACCTCAGATTATACATGTGACTCGTTGTGTCTTCTAGTGTGGTGCTAGCATTCTGCAGGAGGTGATTTGATGTTAAAGCAAAAAAAAAACATGTTTAACAAGCAGCTCAATTATGTACTGTAAAAGCTTCAAACTTCCAAAAAAAGCCCTGGGAAAAGATCATACAATATGCATACAAGCGTTTCTCAATCTCTACAAAGAAGTGTGTTCAAAGATGTCTATCATATTATGACAGACCAGTGGTTGCATTAGACTTTTTCGTTGTCCGTCATTTTGACGGACAGGATCGGAACATTTCCGTCATAATCCATTATTACCCGTCATTTTATTTTTCATGTTTTAATGATGAGACATATATTTATGTTTGGGTACTAAGCAGCAAATGTTCATTCATTCCTTTTTTTTATGATTCATACAGAACTTTTAAGGGCATGGAGAAAAAAAAAGATGAACAGAGACACCGACCGTGCGGTCACTTTTCATGTCAAAACGAATATGAATGATTTATTTTTCCTTGCCACTTGCTTGCCCCTCTGCTGCTGGCTGAACGTTGTCAGTTTTAGTCTTACTGGCTTGTCCTTAATCCTCCACCGCATCAATCCCTCTTTTTTCACCTCGTTTATCCACACCATCATAATTACTGGGCTTATTAAAAATGCTTCGGACACTCAGCTGCCGTGACATTTTGAGATTGCTAAAGCCGGTTAAACAACGAGGTAATCAAAGAGGTCAAATACAAG
This sequence comes from Pogonophryne albipinna, assembly GCA_028583405.1. Classification (NCBI taxonomy): domain Eukaryota; kingdom Metazoa; phylum Chordata; class Actinopteri; order Perciformes; family Artedidraconidae; genus Pogonophryne; species Pogonophryne albipinna. The sequence continues at coordinate 2,122,517 of CM053246.1, forward strand.
ACTAGACAATAGCTACTTAATATGCACACACTCGACACCAACTGGACAGGGGTGTGAATTACTAAATAATAGTTACAGTAGAGTACAGTAGATCGCCCTCAGTCGACCTGGCCACTAAGGACGTAATATAATGTGGGCCGCTGGTGGACATTTTGGCGCTGTTCCGAGTTGTGTTCTAATCTGTCAAAATTACAGACTGCTTTCAGATGTTTCCGTCATTCTTTGAAAAATTCCGTCATAGACGGAAAATATTCGGTTAACGCGACCTCTGTGACAGACATAAGTCACCAGAAGCATCAAGTCACACACAAACACACACTCTGTCGTTCACTACCGTGCACACTACTGATTCACGGTGCCATGGACTCTCTTGTTACGGCCCGCTGAGCCCGGATCATGTGGCCAAATCCAAACAAAGCGTCCTGAGCCGCTGGCAGCTGCAGGTCACAAAGAGACAGCTCAGTGAACAGCCAAGGCATCATGGGAAAGGTGTGGGTGAAGAGCTTTGACTGTGCTAATGTAATGAGTTAACCTTGACTGGGCACTACGCTGTGCACAGTACACAGATCTAGGGTCAGTCTGTGGGTGATCTGAAGAGCTGCTGGCAATTGGCTTGACACAACAACACAATGGGCTGTGCCGGGCCGAGCTCACTGGCTCTTCTGAAGATTCATATCAAGCATACAATATTTTCCTAGGCCAATACCTTTGTCCCAGTTTATCACCTTGTACTCCCCACGCTGAGCACAGGCCTGTGACTTTAGGCTGCTGCGCTCTCTCTGAGACAGCAGCTTTGTCACCTTGTTATTCCTAGTTAAGGGTCGAGCCCAAGTTGACACAAGATAGTTTGCTGTCTAGGGACATCGGTTAGTCGATTTTATCTGGTGCTGTGTCCCCTTTGGCATATATTCTTAGCTAGGGACAGAATGTGATTTCTCTCTCAGAGCTATGTACATGGGACTGAGGGACATATCTTCAGAATTGAGGCAGGAGCTGTGTCACCTCGCGGCTGCAGCAAATGTTTTTGTCAATTCTCCGGCCGTAACTGTCAATAAATTCTTCAGTGTCTGCCATCAAGTTCCAGTTATTCTGTGTCTCATTGTGTTTCAAGTCTGTGCTCCAGAAGTTTCCATTACAGTGTAAATATGAAATAACTGTCAGCAAGAAAGTGATTTATCGTTTTCCCTGAGTATTCCGTCCAATGACCTAGACCAGTGTTTCTCACACTTTTTCATACCAAGGACCACTTAACCAATAAAAAAACACTCGCGGACCACCTAACTCCCCAAATATCCAAAAACAATAGGCCTGCTTTCCACTCTAACAGTATAACAAAGTACAGCCTAATAATAACTACAGCTGAACTTCTCTATATCGCCTCGTTCACACATTAACATCAACAATACAAATACAACTACAGATTATATAAGCATTTAGTTCAAATGCGATTTGAAATGCTCACAGGTTTTACACCTCATATGAAATTTAGACAACATTTATTACGGAGTTTATGTCCAAGCCAACAGACTCACAGATCGTTGGCTACAGAGAGAAATGCAAAATGCATGTAGTACGACACAAACCTCCGCTGTGGATTTTCAAAACTAAATACAGTAAAACTATGGTCGCAGGCCCAAGTTTAACTCTCTGAGGTCTAAGCCCTTTTTTCACATGTTAGGCTTGCCTGTACTTTTTTTGTAAAAATGCTATTAAAGGGCCCATGTCATGGCCATTTCCACTGATCATAATTCCATTGTTGAGGTCTACTAGAATAGATTTATATTTTCCAAACTCACATTGGTTTCTCAAACAGCATCTCTGTAAACTACGTGCATTCACTGAATTTCACTCTCTGCCTTTAACGGCTCGTTAGAGCTCCAATAGCTCCAGCCCCCACCCTCCCTGTGAGCACAGTGTGCTCTGATTGGTCGGGACGTTGTGAATCGCGCTGAGCTCCGTGGAGGTGTGGTTTCCTTGTTTAGCGATACACAGCGACACACAGCCAAACTCATCCTGAGCACACACAAAGTCACAGCCGAAGTAAACACAATAAGTGTGGCTTGATATTGAGTAAGAAAAAGGTTGATAAACGCTGTGAGAATGGGTCTGCAGAGAGAATTTCACCGCGATCCCAACTGTCTGTTATCAGCCTGCACAGGGAGGAGAAATCATAAGAGCTGCCTGCACTGAGTGTGTGTATGAGGAAGTCCGTGGATTGGTCAATTTGGACCAATCAGCGGGAGCTTAACGTAACGGCTCCACGGACTAAACGTAACGGCTCCACGGATTGGTCAATTTGGTTCCGGGTACCGCATGACGTTAAGCCGTACCCGGAAGAAACATTGGACAATGACGTATCAGTGACGAATCTTCAACGAGGCGTTTTGGGGAGGTATTTTCTGTGTTACCCCTAGATTCCACCGGGTCCGCCTGCGTCGCGTTACGGCCACGCCGCGGCGTTCGCAAAGATCGCGGCCACTCTAGTCAATGGGTGCTATTCCACCACACGCAGCGCGTTACGGCTCAGGGCAACTCTAAAATTAGGATGAATCCTATTTTTGACGCGACGCAGCCGTAAGGTAATGTCAGGCAGGCAGGAAGTGGAACGTTCAGAGCATATATAGCATATATATACACACACAAACTAATTTTGCAGGCCCTATCCCTCCGTAGTCTTTCAAGTAGGAGGAGAAATGCCAGCGTTCTCCTCCGGTTTACAGGCACTGTGTAAATTATATATATAGAATAATTATGATGATGACTGCATTTTTTTACCACTAAAATACAGCAACACATCTTTGATTCATGTCGTTTATAACTGGAATATTATTATTATTATTATTATTAACTTTGTCTGTACAAAGTAGCCTGTCCAGGAAATATGCCCAAATCAACAAAAACTGCGAGCCGGCAGGCAAGACGCTCCGCTTCTGAAATGCTTCTGAAACGCGCCCGGTGGTTTATGACGCTAGAGGAAGTCGGACCAAAACCGCGGCGCTGCCGTAAAGCGGCGCAGACGGACCCGGTGGAAACTAGGGGTTAGAGTTTTACTCGCTACAGGGTGTACTTTGAGGATTTTTGACTCTGCAGACCGTTTACATGCATAAAAACCTTCATAACACACAAGGGGACGGGTAATAACTGGAAAAGCATGACCTGGGCCCTTTAAAACATGAACCTTGGTGACCATTGGGCTGGCCTGCATGGTCTGCCTACACAACAAAAATAAAAAAACGTTTTTGCAGCCCCAACAACAGCTTCTGATCATCAACAGATGTCATGTAATGCTTCATTGGATGCATATATTAGATAATAATCTCTATCTCACTCCTAAAACATCAAAATCTACTTTCAGCATGGATAAATGTTCATAATTTTACAGTTTAGTTTATTTTATACGCTTCTTGAAATCTAAAAAAAACCACATCGTTTTTCTAGAACAGATTACAAATCGCCTGAGAATGGTACAAACAAGTGGCAACATGTGTGACGAAGGTTTTGCGCAGGGCTATATCATGCAATCGAAACTTAAGCTCGCTCCATTGCGGAGATATTCCTGTGAGAGTGCGGAAAACTTGAATTAATTAATTCATTTCAAATGTGAAATGTTACCAATATACTCACGGACCACTAGGGGGTGCTCACGGACCACCAGTGGTCCGCGGACCACACTTTGAGAAGCACTGATCTAGACCAGGGCTATTCAATTAGTTTGGAATGTGGGCCGGTTGATGAAAATGATCCAAAGCAAGGGGCCGGGAAAAAGATGGCTTGAAATATGAGCAATCATATTAAGAGCTTCAGATACAGTAAATACTACAATAGCATAGTGGAGTGCATATATTAGGCGCCTTCACACCGGGGTACTTTCCCCCGTACTTTTCCCGTTTAGTTCCGATAGTTCCTGGGATTTTGCGTTCACACCAAAAAGAGAACTTAGTTCATGAGAACTTTTACCCCTTTTGTAGTGCCTGCTAGAGAGGTGGTACTTTCCTGGGGAGAAAAAGGTTCCAATTTCTGATGGCAGTTCCCAACTCCAAAATGTTCGAGCGTTGTTCGGCAAAGTTACACGACCTGGGAATCTTCCACAACGCAAACGCATGCCGAGTCAAAATAAAGAAACTCAGGCAGGACTACAAAAAAATAAAAGACCACAATAACAAGAGCGGTAACGACTGGAAGACCAGCAAATGGTACGAGCGCTTGGATGCTCTGCTCGGCCACAGACCTTCATTCTCCGGCACAGCATCAACCATCGATTCGGGCATGCTGGTGTGGGAGGCCGCTGAAACGGCGGATTCAGTGGCCTGTGAACAGTTCAACGACGACGACGAAGGTCAAATAAACTACATGCACTGGGGTTTTAATCTGCACAATACTGATCTCAGATGTACTTTTATTTGCTCAGTAGATCGAGCTAGCCATAGGCTGAACTGGCTAACACTGTTAGCAGGCCGGCCCCGAGCTGGCTATTAACATCTAGCTAGCTAGCTAGCTATTCTCGGCCGCTATGAAAACGTTTTGACATGTGAATAAGTGTGCAATGTTTCGGTAATTTGCTTCACTAACTCATGGCACTAATCGTGTGTTTCAGGCGAGGCGGGACAACTTTCTGGATAAGAAACGAGTGAGCTTTCCCCTCCAGATCGCAACAGCAGCCCTTGCTCGTCTCCCTTTCCACCAACCAAACGCACAAACACTAACTTGGTCTTGAGAGAACGTTACGCATCGAATAGCACAATCACGTTTATTTCTTTCTTGGTACAATTATGAAACACTGTGAAAAAGTGTTCGCCTAGACCGACGTTTACACGTTTAGCGCCCTTTTTACTCTCTCACAAACATTGTAAACATCCGGGCTAGAAGTCACATGACTTCCGGTAAGAAAACTTGTAATTTTTTAACAATGTTCAAGCATACACATTCAAAAATACAAAACAATAAATAAGGGCACTTTGAGTGTCAGCTACGCACGCACGCACACATGCACGCACGCACGTGCTATTTGATCCTATATTATCTTCTACTATACACCTGAATTTTGTACACTGTCTCTGCCTGCACCCTGTCCAATGTTGTCTCCGTTGACAACCTCCTAGTAAACACATTTCTAGTATGTTGTAAAACTATATGGCGATTAAACAGATCTTGTATCTTGCTTATTTTTCCTCTTAGGAAAGTGGGCACGGGATGAGAACTTCCTTGACACCGTTGCGGCGATGGAGGACCGGCGTGCCATGGTCAGCAAGGCGATGCACGAGGATCAGATGGTGCTTTTACATAAGGCCCAGGAAACGGAGGACAAGGTGCTCATGATGATGGAGCACCAGGCTGAAGTGTTGACGCGGCAGATGGAGCACCGGGATGAAGTGTTGGAGCGGCAGATGGAGCGCCAGGATGAAGTGTTGGTGCGGCAGATGGAGCGCCAGGATGAAGTGTTGGTGCGGCAGATGGAGCAACAAAACACTTTTCAGAATGGGTTTCTGGGAGTGCTTTCCGAGCAAGTGAAAGCCCAGGTGGAGCTTAAGTGGCGGTCCTTAAAAGGCAGCATTTCTGCTTGCCATGACCTCAGGGAAACGAGTTGGAGAGCTACATGCCCTCTCCGTGAGCGATACATGCCTGAGGTGGAACTCCGATGGCTCGGGTGTTGCCCTCTGGCCGAACGTGGCGTTCCTGCCCAAGGTGCTTCCACTAGCCCACTCCAATCGGCCTATCCAGCTGGCGCGCTTTAACGTCCCACAGGAGAACGGCACGCCTGAGTTGCTGTGCCCTGTGCGTGCCCTAGAGGCATATATTGGTGCTACGGCTCATATACGACAGTCAGAGCAGCTCTTCATTTGCCATGGCGGCACGAGAAGGGGCTGTGCTCTCTCCAAGCAGCGGCTGTCCCACTGGGTTGTGGATACAATCTCACATGCCTATGGGGCCAGTGGCCGCCCCCCGCCATCAGGGGTGAGATGTCACTCTACAAGGAGCATCTCAACGTCTTGGGCTGCCCTGAGAGGGGTGTCCCTGGAGACCATCTGCGCCGCGGCATCGTGGGCATCGTTTGGCACATTCTCCACGATCTACCGGGTCAATGTCGCCACTCCCCATCCTTTGGGCGTGGTCCTGTTGCCGAGCTCCGCTGCTTCCAGTAGTGAGCAAGGGCTTGGATTCTTCATGACATGGTTGGTATAGGTCAGGGGTCGGCAACAGGCGGACCGCGGTCCGGATCCAGACCCAGACGCCGACCTATACGGACCCGGACCTATAATCAATACATTAATATGGGATTTTTCGGCGCCTCCCGCTTTTTTAACGCTGATTTGGGTGACTTGTGTAATTCGTGGAGAACTGGCTTCTCACTTTAAAAAAGAAGAAGAAATCTAGACCGCAAAAATAATTAAACAAGAGAGTACCTGTTTTTCCTGGCCAAGGACAGGTTCCTTGAACACAACACGAGCGTAACGTGTCTTCACGTGGTATATGTCTCGTCTGAAAGGAGTGTAGACTTGAGTGCTGACGGAGAGCACAGGAACGCCGCTCCAGCCCTTCAAATATTGCAGTACCCATAAGAAGAGAGCTCTGTCCTGAGAGGCTCAAATAACCTCAGCTCAGTGAGGTTAAGGCACACCTTGATATGATCATTATATTTATTAATGAGACTAAATGAAAAACAGGTATAAAATACTATATGAGAGTAACAAAAAAGTTGTTAAAAATAACAAGAATACAGTTTAAAAGGGGAGTGATTTGTAAAATATCCCAAAAGAAAAATCTGCTTACAGTTCTGTTTCATATGGGTGTTGAAAGATGTATCCATAGATCTCTTAATTTTGCTCTCAAAAAAAAAATCTTCCCGGGGGGGCATGCCCCCGGACCCCCCTAGAGGAGGTTAGGTCCCCCCACTTAAATCATGTTCACATGGATAGGAAACTAAATACATTTGCACACATCTTGTGTCCATATCTTTCTGTTTTGGTGGTCATGCCACACCGTGCACGTGCAAGTCATGGTAAGATATCTGGATTAAGAGGTTGCTTTTTCTTTGCACAACATGAAAGAAAGGCCAAATGAATGGGCTGTGATTTTAGTTTTTTTAAGCAGAGGTTGAGTTCAATAATTTGTACGACCCTCGGAGGATGTTGTAAAAATGTAAAGGAAAAAGGTTCCCCACCCCTGCTGTAAATAATAATAAAAACCCTTGATTTATAACTTAACATCTCTGTCTCCTATTGATCTGAGTATATTATAAAGAATAGCCAGTTAATTTAAGCATTATAGCACAGGCCTTTGTCAGATGGTATATTACGCTGTTTTTTTTCTGCTTCGAATAGTTCTCTCTTTTTTCACCATACCTGTGTTTGCATCACTGTATCCAATGAGCACCTGCATGTGTGTGAGAATGGCCCTGACACCATGTCAGCCCAGATTTACAAACTCCTGGCAGGACAAGCTCCAGCTCAATTCTCTCACTGAATTAAAACAAAGTGAGTGAGGGGCTGCAATATAAGAGGGAAAGAAAGAGAAACTTTGAAACTGTTCAATTGTTATGATGTGTAAAGACTGATATTGTTCTATAATCGTCTGAAACTGTTAAGTCATGATGTGAAACGGTTACCAAAGAAAAAGGGAAACTCAAGCTGCTGCTACACTTTATTTTATTTGTCTAAAATTAAGCACTTTTAAGATGCACATATTTTCAAAAGCTATTTTATTTATTTTCTCTATTTTTTTTTTTAAATGCAGCCCGAGAGGAACATTACACATATCCACAGTATTTACTGTATATCTGTATAGTTCAATGTTAATTGACTATAAATATTGTTGTTTTTGAATTGTACTTTCTTTATTTGATTGGCAGTCAGTTGTTGATTACATGCAGACGTTGATAAAGCTGCAGCTACTTCAATATATATCACACTAATTCATAAAGCAAGTTAGACATTTTGATGTTCCGGACCTTTGCATGGGGACATTTTCTCTAACTGGACCTCGCTGAATTTTAGTTGAATACCCCTGGTATAGGCCATCCAGTGCTAAAGCACCGCCTCTGGTGGTCAGTAGGGACGAAATACAACGATAGTTACGGCTGTAACTACGGTTCTATGAGTCCCGGATGACCGCCAGAGTTTCCGGTCACTCAGAATTCTTGTGTGCTCGCGAGAAGATTCTGGGAACAAATCCACTAGTGACGCCGGCCTATGTAGCCATAGTCACGTGGGTCATAGGTGACTTTGTTGTTATTAGGTACTCGAACTGCGCATGCGTGCGATGGACATATCCAGTGCTAAAGCACCGCCTCTGGCGGTCATCCGGGACTTATAGAACCGTAGTTACAGTCGTAACTATCGATTTACAATCAGATGAGACTCACGTCATGCCTCACAATCCAATCAAATCGCATCAAATTCAGTTCGTACTGTAACTATCATCACTGCCCTTAAAAAGTAGCAAGCAACTGAAGCAAGTGCAATCATGGAGGGTGGAGATTTGGAGTATTTCATCAAAAATAATTTTACTAAACTTCCGCTACAGCAGCAACTAAAAATGAAATCTGATGACAGGCCAATGCCCAAACTGGAGCTGTGTACAGAGAGGAAAAAAGGAGCGAATCGGACGTAAAACTTTAAATAATAAACAGCGGATTTCTAACATTTGACATTTCATGTGGCCGGACTGGGTCAGTTTCCAGGGCTGAATTTTAGTCCCAATCCGCCCCTGATAAAGGGTACTTATTATATGTTATAGTTTGTATTCCTAAAGCTTTTAGTCTACTATCCCATCATTCAAGGGTGGTTTTCACTATAAGCAATGTATTTTTTTTGGACGGACACTATAATTTACATTTTATAGCAGATCAATTCAGATCATCTTGCTCTTTCTAAAGTCAGCGGCAGTCACCAGCAAAACCACGAAGATTTCCTTGTGCTTTCCTGACATCAGCCATCCTGCGGCTGCCTCTGTGGCAACAGTGACTGCGACCAAATGTAGGACAAACTTTAACGTGAGTTGGACGGAGCTGCATAAACGGGATGTATTATTCATCCTCACATGGCCAGCCTTTTAAATGTTTCCTGAAAGCTTGTGCAGGAGTGATACAATCCGACATCTGTAAGTGCACTTGGTAAATGTCCTGTAGTCACTTCAACTTGCTCTGCGTTCGAGGCAGAGGTTTCACTTCCTCTGCTTTGACTTATATAATATTCTTAGGATTTTAGAGTTTATAAAAACATTGATATTAAGCTTAATTAATGAGAAAGCCTCATCATCATGCTGGACAAAATGGCCTGTAAAATGTGAAGATTTTAAGAAGAAGGGACCACTCTCCTTATGTGCAGGAGGGTTTCCACAGTTATATAGTAGATATATTAATGATGGATTATGGATGAGCAACATATGATACAAACTGTGAAATTATGGTCATCACTCATGTGAAAACCTTGTAACTCCGGTTAGGTAAGCGCATTTTATTTTTTTAAGCTGAATGATCCCAGATTTGTAAGGTTTTTTGAACAGTTCAATAAAAATAAATGTATGTTACCACTACCCCCATTTGTATAGGCAGTTGATGAAGATCAATAAAGGATTATTACCATTTTTGACAATTAATGTCACAGAATAAAAATTGTGATTTGAATATTTTTTGTACAATTATACGTTAACTAGAACTCAAACGATTAGTTGATCGGAAAAAATGAAATTTCAATTAATTTGATAATGGTGAAATACGAATTTCTACAAGGATAAAATGCTAAAAACTTACTCTGCCATCAGCCAGACGCCACGAACACTACCATCCACCGTACCATCCACCAGAGCTTCCACGTCTCTCATGGCCTGACTCAGAGTTCCAGGCTGAGGAGACAAATGCACGGTGTCATTGTCTAAATTTCCATTGTGACAATAACAATCAGTGCACAGAACGCTTAACGTGCAATCTTTGAGGCAGAAACACAGATGGACCTCGTACTCCAACAAAATGTCAGCATGTCTTTGTGTCAAACAAAATGACAATAAACAAAAAACAAAGCCTCTGCTGCATATGAAAATGATTGCAAATGAAGAAAGCTGAGTGTGCAGCTACTGTGTATACATCTGAGAAACTCCTGAAGAAGAGAAAGCTTCTGTATACATTACACATCCAATTGTCAGCTTTGAGCATTTCTGTTTTCTAATGCAATCCACACTCAAACTGTCATTTAAGATTCTATCTTTGCACGTTTTATTATTTCAATGGCAAGTTAAAGATATTAGGAGTCCATAAGGGCCGCTGACAGTTCAACAGCAATGTGAGCATGGAGCTGAGTCGGAAACACGGGACCCCAAAACCACCGGCCGGCAACTAACATACTGTGAGCTGCTGATATTATTCCATTTGTTAATGATGTGTCATATAGGTGTTTATTAATCACTATGGATATGTTGGTCTATATCTAACTGTAGATTATGTAATATAGAGGTTTATCTCTTTAGACATTACAGTCTGCATGAATCCACGTGCAGTGCGAGGTAACTTGATTTGAAGGAAAGGGAAGTTGTAAAACATTTGCATAGACATTTGCATTGTAGTCTACAGTATTTTGCCAATGTTTTATCAAGGTTTTCAAAATAAACAATGGGCAATTCCTGCGGGAAAAGTTAAATCTTTCAGTCTTTGAATATATAAAATGCAATGTAGGTTTATTTTAAAGAGCAATCACTTAGGATTTGACACAGTGGTGAAGGAAGTAATTTTCCGAAAAATGAGCGTGTGTGTGTGTGTGTGCGCGTGTGCGCGTGTGCCTGCGTGCGTGCACTTCAGATACAACATTAGCTTTAAGCTAGCTCCGGTACAGTATATCGCGACGTTGCTTAGATTTAGTAATATTCTTCTAGACTTTTCACACATGTCAGCTGCACATGATGGGACATTTCTAAAACTTGTTTCATTTCACCAACAAGACCATACAGCAGAAGTGTTTACCCTCAACACGAAGAACTTTCTGATCCGGAACTGGTCCAGAGGGGGCTCCGCAGAGGTGTGCTGGGGGCGGGCCGTTGCCTCCTCCTCTGCCCGCTCCTCTGCCCGCTCCTCCGCGCCCTCTGTGGGGGCAGCGGGCAGACTGGGCTCCGGGCCCACGGGAGAACAGCTCAGCGGGGGCTGCTCCTCCTCACCGGGTACTCCTTCCTCCGCGACTGCTGGCATGGTGGGCTTAAAGACCCCAACAGCACTGTAACAGACGACTCACTTCTTTCACAACACTTGACTGAATAGCAGGCAGGATTTAAAGACCTGTCAAGTTCCTCCTGTGACGTCCCTAGTATCGAAACGTCAGTCGTTCCACATGTATTGAATCTCTCAATCCCTTTGAGTCAAAATGGTTCAAGCGTATTGTAATACAAAGTATTTACTTACATCGATGTGGCAGAAGGTGTTGAAAGCTAGATTTAAAGGAAGCAGCGACAAGTAGCATTAACTTCCTGTTCCGACTCCAACGTTTGTTTAATGGGCGTGTTCATCTCAGTAAGGCACACTATTACCCTGACATACAGTGTTGTTACCAGTGGTGTTTCTATATGTACAAAAGTGGTGGGGCACAAAAAACTTAGATGTCTATAAGCTTCTGCAGTGAGGTTCATGGCTTGTGAGGCACTGGCACTGACTCTTCAGGTTTACAAATATTATATTTTGACCTAAATCATCATCAATATTATTTTCAAAAGCCTCTTTAGTCTGAGGCTTCAATTAATTTTAAACAGACAGTTCAACAGAAGGATACCCAAAAAATGTAATTTTATCATTTAAATATTGAATTGTTCTCTCTTAGTAAGATCCCATTTTCAATAAAATGGTGGTCTTACCTTGACTTGAAGATGAAGTCCATTTGCCTATCCTTCTGGACAAAAATCTCTTACTTTTTTGTAAAAGTCCTCCTTATCTTCTTGTAGTTTCAAAAGTCTATCATAGATCTAAATGATGGATTTATGATTCGAAAATTATAAAAGTAGGGTAGACATGTGGATATTATCCGGCTGAACAAAACGTACATTTATCAAACAGCTACGTTTCCCACAGATCTTATTTTGAGCTATTTTCTAAAATCCTATGGAGAAATCTCATTGCTTTTTTGTGGAGGGAAGCCATGCACAGCTTACTCCCTGGTTTTAGGACGCGTCTCTCTCCTCCTCTTCACCTGCTCTTCACACACCACACTTTTCGTGGCACACGTACTTACAGCCAATCAGCTCTGAATTATGTGAGATGATGTATGGTGGGGATGGCAGCTCGATGCCCCTATGGTCATTATTTTTTGCTACACACATTAAATAGGAAAATACTCTGAGCATGCGCAGTGTCGTTTTTACAGTCACCGTTCACTTGCATTTCGAGGGGGAAAACAATCCTTTCCCCCTCGCCCACAGCACTGTAAGCGCGCGGATTTTAAATGTTAAACAAACATGTCATACATTGATTCATTGCAGCCCATTGACAGAGATAGATACCTTAAGAAAATGAAATTAATAGGATCGGATTCTTGTCCATATCTTATTAAAGAGTGGACTAATGATCCGACTGAATGGCCTGAAGTTTCATTTCCTGATATCTTCTGCTACCAGGTTGAATCACCCGGTAAGAGGCAAAATCACGTTAACTGATTAATTAAACCAACCTCACATAATTTCTATGTCTGACAAGGAAATTAGCACGTTTTAGTGAATTTGTTCATCACACAATGGTTGTTATTGCACAATAGCCATCATGAACTGCATATACATATTGGTTATTGACGATTCGGTACGTTATATCACGCAGGGATTTACACACACAGCAGCCTAAAGAACTATCGGTCCCTGGAGGCACACAACTTTTTTACAAGTGACTTTGTTGGAGTTGTGCTCCATCATAAACTACCTTCATCGGATACCTACCTGTTCCGATGTGATGTAAAGCCATCCTGGTGGGTGAGAGAGAAGCCGCATCAGACGTGGGTAGCAGTTAAGGGAGAGGGTACAATCGTCGCTGCCCACTGCAACTGCATGGCAGGGTATGTTTGTGAAAGCGTTCATTTGTTTGTGTGTGCGTGCGTGTGTGCGTGCGTGGGTGCCATAAATACGTCCAAATATATCTAAATGTTCCAAAAGAAATGTCACCAGACAGGGCAGTATTATGTAAAATCTTAGGCCCAATATCTTTAGTGATCTAGAGCTAATGGATATTTTTTTCCTTCCTTTTCAGTCTTGGTGAAAGTTGTTCCCATGTGGCTGCTGTTCTTTTTAAATTAGAGGCTTGTGTCCGCATGGGGATCAACAAAGTGCCATGCACAAGCAAAGCCTGTGAGTGGAACAAGACGTGTGTTAAAAAGATTGAGCCTGCTCTTGTTGCAGGGACAACTTTTTACACAGAGGACAAGACGTCAAAAAAAAGGAAAAGGAAAGCCCCTACCCCAAAAGCCTCTTTATCACAGCAGCAGCAGTTCCTCACTATGCTGGCTGACAGATCACCTGACTCTGTGGTATTAAATAGTTTCATGGGTTTTTCCAGGCCTTTTAAGAAGCCATGGTGTTTCAGCCAGCATGAGGTGACTGAGGAGGAGATCGAAAATGTGGAGAGAGCAACCATCCGTCAGGCATCCTGTGTGCAATGGCATCAAGAGCGGGTTGGTCGCATTACAGGCTCCATAGCCCACCGTGTCTTAACAGCTACAGAACATGGAATGGCATACCTGGGGGTTTCATGTGATGGCTATGTTTCCTGTGACTGCTGTGGTGAGGGTGTTATAGAGGCTAAGTGTCCTTACAGGTGGGGGCAAGACACCTCTACTGTGTACCAACAGTGGCTTGAGGACAAAAGAGGACATCTGGAAAGTCTGACAAGCTTAAAGAGAAGTCATACATATTTCACTCAGGTATTTCAATATTTCACCTGCATATACCTGCACACCTCTAATAAGTCTGCAGCATTTTGTGCAATTATCCAAGATAATTATCCACAGATGGCATACTGTCTATAATGTAAATATTAGTGACAATGATTGCATTGCATTTGACAGGTCCAAATGCAGATGTTTGTTACCAAACGGATGTATGCAGACTTCATCACTTGAACTCATCAGACCTGCCTGATATTCAGAGTACAAAGAGATGAGGACTTCATCAGTGGTGCCATTAATGTGATGCAAACATTTTGGTCACAACACATACTACACAAACTTCGGGAGCTGAAAGATGCACAGGTAGGTGGTTGAATTTCCTATCAGTGTAAACATGGCAACAAATAAGTCACTGTGACAGTTACATATTTATTTATACCAATTCATTTTGAAGCATATTATAGCTATTTCATACAGTATCAACATAGACTACTAGACTATATGTACAAAATCAAATATCACAAAGCCTATACATTTATTTACAACATGAAAACATACATAGGCTACAAATAGAATGAATAATGGGCTGTACAATATTGGAGGAAACTGATGTTGCAATGTAATTCATCTCCGTAACATCGCTGTGATATGAAAAAAACCACAGCATTTTATATTAGTTAGGGGAAGTTTTTATTTACACCCCAGGCCTGCATGGTTTGAAATATACTGTATTGTATGGCCCTGATTTACTTTAGTAAGATAAGCAAATTGTGTTTGTCTATACTTGTGACTTTGATACTAATCAGATAATAATTGTTGATATTGTGATGTTGATCAAATTGTTCTTGTGTTCTTTTCAAAGGGGGTGTACTCATTTATGATAAGCACTGTATATGTTTCTGCTAAGTAGGCAGAACACAGTCCAGTCGAAAGCAGCACAGGGAGTGACCCATCAGGCAACACAAGTGGCAGCAGAACATCAGGCATCAGAGGCAGGGTGACAGGCAACAGAGGCAGGGTGACAGGCATCAGAGGCAGAGCGTCAGGCATCAGAGGCAGGGGGACAGGCAACAGAGGCAGGGTGACAGGCATCAGATGCAGGGTGACAGGCATCAGAGGCAGGGTGACAGGCATCAGAGGCAGGGTGACAGGCATCAGAGGCAGAGCGTCAGGCATCAGAGGCAGGGTGACAGGCATCAGAGGCAGGGTGACAGGCATCAGAGGCAGGGTGACAGGCATCAGAGGCAGGGTGACAGGCATCAGAGGCAGGGTGACAGGCAACAGAGGCAGGGTGACAGGCATCAGAGGCAGGGGGACAGGCAACAGAGGCAGGGTGACAGGCATCAGATGCAGGGTGACAGGCATCAGAGGCAGGGTGACAGGCATCAGAGGCAGGGTGACAGGCATCAGAGGCAGGGTGACAGGCATCAGAGGCAGAGCGTCAGGCATCAGAGGCAGGGTGACAGGCATCAGAGGCAGGGTGACAGGCATCAGAGGCAGGGTGACAGGCATCAGAGGCAGGGTGACAGGCATCAGAGGCAGGGTGACAGGCATCAGAGGCAGAGCGTCAGGCAGAGCAGGGTGACAGGCATCAGAGGCAGGGTGACAGGCATCAGAGACAGGGTGACAGGCATCAGAGGCAGGGTGACAGGCATCAGAGGCAGAGCGTCAGGCATCAGAGGCAGGGTGACAGGCATCAGAGGCAGGGTGACAGGCATCAGAGGCAGGGTGACAGGCATCAGAGGCAGGGTGACAGGCATCAGAGGCAGGGTGACAGGGTGTGCAACAGCAGAGCAGCACTGAGATAAGTTCAGGGACCTGTGGAAAGACAAACAACAGGTGGTTTTGATTAGAAAGATCCATTACAGTATGTCTCAACTGAAACCTGTTAAATGGCACAATTGGAACAATAATGACTTCTTTGTTGTTTAAAAAAGTTGCATAAAATATTGTTCTCTGCTGCTCATTATTAAATTACTGCACATTGATTTTGTTCTTACTCTCAGAATCTGTAACGGTTGTACATGACACTGCCAGACAAGTTCATTAGTGCTGCACAGACATGCACAATCCTATCAATCATGGCCTCTTCTCTCTTCTGGCTTTCATCCTGCAGTCTCTTCACCAGGCGCAGAGGAAGTGGGCCATCCAGAATGTGGTACCGGCTCTTCAGGGCACCAATTACTCTCTCTGCAGACCACATATCACATATTTGTTGTTAAAATGCTGTTTATCTACATTGTTATGTTTGAGTTTCACAGGAGTAGCACAGTTGACCGTTATATCATAATGTCAGTGCATTGTGTCCTATAATTAGTGTTTCTTTTTCATGTTAAAGTGAAGAAAGATCCCTGTTAACTTCCTGTTATCCTGTTCTCTTGATATTGCACTAAATGTGAACAACAGTTCAATGTAATTAAATATAGAATAACATGTTTTTAAGATAAAATGTTATCTTAAGACACCCTACAAAGTAGGGATTACACATGTACTCGTTGATGTGATTAATTGAATAACGTCTCAGCACTTGTTAACCCGGATCTGTACTGTTACAGTAATTAATTTAGTTAGGGAAATGTGAACCACGTCAGCGGCAAGTAGCAACAGTGATTTGATGATGCAGCACACTCTGAATACCAAAAACATTAAAATGTACATACTGTATGAATCTGACTGCTGACTCTATACTTACCAATGTGAATTCTGATGTTCGAAGTCACACGAGAATTTGCAACATCTTCGGCTGACAGTTGTTTTCGGTCCCTCGTGAAAGACGGTGTGATGAGCTGTGCACCCAGAACAGCAAAGTCATCCTTCAAAGTGAAGCCCCTGTCGGCTAAAATCTGAAATAAACAATTGTTCAATTGTTACCTGATCTCCTGCATGGTGGAACTTCTGAGATAAGAAGTCTGAGTTCCTTACAATATGCACATCTGAAGCCCTCCCTCCCCAGCCTTTGGAGAGATATGTGATTGAGCCAGATGGGTGACATGCAATGAAATACTTCACTGTTGTCCAGTTTTTGTATTTTGAGTAGGTGATAGCTCTGTGAGAAGAGACAGTCGTTAGTAATACTTATCTATAAATTGTGTACATATACACAGACAGCCAGGTAAGTATTACAAAAACCCGACACTTTATGCATGCTATCAAAAAGAAAAATATCTCACCTTGTTTTCAGCTTCTTTGAGTGTTCAATTCTGATCTCAAAGCAGTCGATAATTGCAGTCACTCTAGGGTACTGGAAGAGAACCTCTGCTGGTACTGTGCTTCTGATACACTCTCTATCAGGCCATTTAATCAAAAAAGAAATGTTGGCGTACATCAAATCCAACCATCGGGAGAATACATCCAGGAAAGTGCTATGTGCCAGGTCAAATATTCCACACATCATATCGGTTGAGGGGTTCTGCCGCAGTTTCACCAGAGTAATAAAGAGCTGGTCTTGTGTTGATGTAACAGAGTTATAAAGGTTGGTGTAAAATCCGGGTTAAATTGGAGAATTTCGCCATCTGGTGTTACAAACGTGTGCCTGCATTGCTGTAGCTTTGTTACCACAATGGATTGTGGGAGGTTATCATACCGCATGAGGATCTGTTGAGAGTAAGGTGCTATTGTATTATGTCTGTGGACAAAATGTATGTTATTATTTTATTGGGACAATAACGTTCTGTTGTGTTCGTTTAGTTTAATGTTAGTCGTTTAATGCTCACAGCAACATGTTTTTTGTGTGATTCGCTATTTGTGTTATATGATTTATTAATGTGTTCGTCAATAGCTAATTTGAGCTAATAGGCTAACGTGAGCGTGGTGCTATCTCTCCAACAGAACGCAGCTCACGTGTCCATTGTATGTTGTCCATTGAAATGCAGGTATGTGAGTTTTGTACACCAGTTTGTTTATGTTTAATGTTTCACATTGTTTATACTACCACTATACGATCATTGTTGTGTTGTTGATTATTGGACACTTATTTTGTAAAGGAGATTGAGATACCTTGTGAGCATCTGTTGAGAAACGCAGCTCACGTGTCCATTGTATGTTGTCCATTGCAATGCAGGTATGGAAATAAACTGAAGTAATCACCAGCTCTGAGTGGTCTGTTGCTGAGGGGACATTACATCGGGGTTACATTGGTGCCGTGACCCGTTCTTGACTACGCCGGACCAGGGTGGATGTCTTCTCGCCGCTGCAACGTTTTGGAGCTTCAATTCCTTCAGTGTGTTGGACTCTCAGGTTTATTTTGTTGATATAAGCCTTATTCTTTTGAACTTGTCATTTTATTTTGGTTTACTATCGATAAAACATGAGTTCCAGTAGATTTAATACCTTTGAAATGACTCCTTTCAATGTTGGTAGGGGTAGAGGGCTATGTAGCACACCTGTTCCATTTTCACTAGGTGACTTTAAGGTGGGGGATAGGAACACTTTTGATGGGGATTCAGTGCACAGTCCTATCAGAAGTGGAGATGTGATGACACCTTCCATCCAGCCTACAGTAGAGTTATCAACACCACAGTGCTTTAGCTCATCAGTCCCCAACCCTCCTGATGATGTGAGACTAGCTGACCAAATGAGCACTATTGTGCAGCAGATAGGGCAGCAGATAGCTGATAGCATTATGTCACGCATTAACACTACAGCTGCTGCGCACAGGAGTCATGAAGAAACATGCATTAAAAAAGACACACTCCCCAGCCAAACACTGGATCTCTAGTCACTCAGAGAGGAGTTAAAGACCCACCTGTGTTCAGGAGAGAGTTCAGACACACTGCCTGTTGATGAATGGGAGGATTTGATGAGAAATTACATCAGGAAAAGCAGTATCCAGCCAGAGCATCAAGCTGAAGAAATTCTGATTCACCTGAGGGGCAGAGCAAAGGATGTTGTGAAGTTTGGGATAAGAAATAGTAGAATTGATGTCCAAGAGAACCCACAGGCCATCTATGGACTCCTCCGCAAACATTTCAGCTCCAGCCATTGCTCTTCTGTGCCCCTAGCTGATTTTTTTGCCCAGAGGGGGGACGTCCTCCTCACTACATCCAGCAGGGAAACTGAATGATCTGCGCAAGAGGGAGGATAGTGCAGATTATGTGAGTGAGCCTCCCACCTTGGATATGAAAGACATTGATGATTGTGAAACATTGTATGACACCTACAGCAGCATGGTGCCATCAAATAAGACACTGATTGTACAAAGGCTGCAAAGACTCCCAGAGACTGATAGTCTATTCCACACAGCTGTGACCACCAATAATGGACATGCTCTCAAAGCATTAGTGGACAGTGGATCTATGGCATGCACAATTAGTGAGGCAGCTGACATAAGACTTTCACAATCTGTCCCTAACATGGAAAGGAAATCAGCTGAAGACTTTGTCATAGTTGGTTGTGGTGGTCATCTCGTTACTCCATCTGCCATGTATGATCTTACTGCATCAGTTTATGGCTATAAGGTAATAATTCCTGTTCTAGTTGTGCCAGGCCAGACTGATGAAATGATTCTCGGCAGCAATGCCATCAAGTGGCTCATTTCGCAGATGAAAAAAACTGTAAGTTGCCAAAATATCACATCTCCTGTGACAAGTGTTCAGAGTGATAGTTTGCCCAAGTTGATGTCTCTGCTGTCCTCCTCATATGAATGCAAAAGTGGAGCAGTAACTAACAAAATTGGCACGGCAAAACTGAAAAGATGTGTAACTCTGCAGCCAATGTCTGTAAGTTTGGTGTGGGCGAAATTACCTGAGTCTGATGTCTCTGCAGTAGGGAGTACAGTCATCATTGAGCCCACCCAGTCAAAAGCCAGACCTGCACAAATTCTGGTGGGGAGGGTTGTCACGTCCTTATGGGGAAATGGCTGGGTTCCTGTCAAAATTGTAAACCCCACTGAAAAGCCACTCACCCTTAAAAAAAATGCAAAGGTTGCTGATGTGTCCCCCTGTCTTTCAGTGCAGGATTTACCAGATCCAGTTTGCATCCAATCCAGTGCACAGTACACACAGAGCCCGTCACCTGAGCCAAGGTCAGAGGAGGAGATGTCCCGCGTCTTGAGTGACATGGGTTTGCAGGATTTGGACCTCTCATCTTGTAAAGTCTCTCTCGAGTGGAAAGATAAGCTGATAAAAATCATTGAGCAGTATGAATCAACATTTTCGAAGCACAAAATGAACTGTGGCGAGGCAGTGGATTTTGTGCACAGAATACACCTGGTTGATGACAAGCCCTTCAGACTTCCATACAGGCGGGTTCCGCCATGCCACTATGACAAGCTACGGACTGCTCTGAATGACATGGAGGAATTAGGGATCATTCGCAAATCTCAGAGTGAATACTCATCACCCCTTGTCCTCGTTGTCAAACTAAATGGTGACCTTCGCCTCTGCAATGACTTCAGGTGGTTGAACGCAAGAACAGTAAAAGATGCACATCCATTGCCCCATCAGACAGATGCCCTTGCTGCGCTTGGTGGAAATGTGTTCTTTTCCACAATGGACCTCACGTCAGGGTTCCACAATGTCGGACTGCATGAAGATGACAGAAAATATACAGCGTTCTCCTCCCCATTCAGTCTTCATGAATACAACAGGATGCCCCAGGGCTTGACGAACAGCCCTGCCACTTTCATGCGAATGATGATGTCCATCTTTGGGGATGAGAACTTCACAAGTCTGCTATGCTACATGGATGACCTCATGGTCTATGCTCCATCTGAACAGGTTGCACTTGAGCGTCTACAGATGGTTTTCTCACGTCTTGCAGCCAACAACTTAAAGCTCTCCCCTAAGAAGTGCTACTTTCTACGCAGGTCAGTCAAGTTTCTGGGACACATTATTTGTGAGGATGGTGTTAACACCAACCCGAGTAAAGTGGAGGCTATAAATGATATGCAGGAAGCTGACTTGATGGAGCAAGATGGGCAAACACCGTGTGCTAAGAAGATCCGGTCTTTCTTAGGGATGGTTCTCTATTACCACCATTTCATTGAGGGATGTTCTGCCAAAGCTAAGCCGCTGTTCAACCTTGTGGCTGAGCCTGCCACACCACACAAAAGAGGGAGAGGCCACAAACCAAAGTTTAAAAAAGGCTATGTCAGACTCTCTCCAACAGACTGGAATGATGAGTGCAAAGAAGCATTTGGAACATTGAAGTATGAGCAGGTGCACAGTAGGGCTGCACGGTATTGAAAAAAACTGACACCGCGATTTTTTCCCCCCCTGCGGTATATATTGCGGTTTTTTTAACCTGTTAAACCCCAAAGTCCACGCGGGTACTTTACTTTTTTTTTCACTACAGTGTCTCAGGGGATCGTAATATTTAAGAACCTATTAATGTGTTATACCAGATTAACGGAAATAATCTCAGCTAACTGACGATACAAACTATTTTTACCAAAACAAAACACAAGTCTCATAAGAAGCATCTAAATGACCCCTGAGCGAAAAATGCTAACGCACTTTGGCACAGAACTCAAGATAAAAGATACCCTTATTACTTATCGTAGCTGCACATACAAGATATCCGATTAAAGCTGAGGTTCCACAGATTATTTAGGTATATATTATCATCACTGAGTGATCTGATCTCGCAACAGGGAAAGCAAACTCAGACATCACAACACGTACCTTTACGTAGCTTCTAGGGGAGATGTCTCACCGTAGCTGTCAATCTGATCAAAAGACGTGTTCAATGGCATTAAAACGAGAAAGAAAAAACGCGGCTGAATCGGTTAATCCATAGGTTTTTAACGTCTCTGTATAAAAAAAATGATTTAATTTATAATCCATAATTCAATTTCTATGTAAATATTGCAGCGCAAAAGTTAGCTGCTAATGGTAGCCACCAGAGTGGCTGCTGCTTCCGGTCTTGGCATGTTGCTTACCCTCAAATAAGGGGGTTCATCTGTGAATGAAGAAGAGTGGTAAGGGATCCAAGAGATTAAACGTATTTGTTACGACCCATTAAACTATAGGAAGCTTCTTGGAAGTAAATCTTCATTCTCTCCGGTATTGTCCTCCTGTGCCTCGCTCATTTTTTACCAGTGTTTTGATGGTCTGCAAACTAGCGGGGCGGGGCCTGCTGTGATCTGATCAAGAATGATTGTGATTGGTAGTTTGCTGTGCATGCAGGGGAAGTTCTACACACACCAACACATAAACAAATAAGGAGTGAGAGTGACGTGTAGCCAAAACCGGAAGCTGCATACACTCTGGTGGCTACCATTAGCAGCTAACTTTTGGGCTCCGATTTTTACATAAAAATGGAATTATGGATTATAAACAATTGCTTCAAAGCCACAGATACATTATCAACCTATGGATCAACCGATTCAGCCGCGTTTTTTCTTTCTCGTTTTAATGCCATTGAACACGTCTTTTGATCAGATTGACAGCTACGGTGAGACGATCTCCAGTAAAAGCTCCGTAAAAGGTACGTGTTGTGATGTCTGTCTTTGCTTTCCCTGTTGCGAGATCGGATCGCTTAGATACTATACTTAAATAATCTGTGGAGTCTCAGCTTTAATCGGATATATTGTATGTGCAATTTCGATAAGTAATAAGGGTATCTTTATTTTGAATTCTGTGCTAAAGTGCGTTAGCATTTAAAAAAGAAGAAGAATAAAACCGCACGTCCCTGCGGTGTGAATACCGCGCATGCGCATACCGCGGTTATCGCCATGACACGGTATATCGTTCAGCCCTAGTGCACAGTGTCACTTTTAGCACATCCATTCATTCTTGCAGTTGATGCCTCCTTTGATGGCATAGGGGCCGTCCTTTCACAGTTGCCTCCTGATGGAAAGATGGCCAGACCTGTAGCATTTGCTAGCAAGACACTTTCCCACTCTCAGCTGAACTATCCAGCACATCGACTTGAGTTTCTCGCTGTTAAATGGGCAGTTTGTGACAAATTTAGCCATTGGCTAAAAGGGCGATGCTTCACAGTCTGGACCATGGGCGTCGCCTGGGGTAGGGGTTTTTTCTTTAGCCCCGGACAAATTCTCCCTCAATAATATAATACATGAACCGTACTTTACATAGAGGACGGCAGGAATGTAATTTCCCGTGTTCAGTGAATGCAACAGAGGCAAGACACCACCAGACCAATCAGAGAGTTGCATGGAAATAAACGTGTTTTATTGGCTGACAGGTACGTACCTCTCATCTGTGACGGTGTTTAAACTTTCAGCCGCGAACGCGGAGTTTCTGAAGATGGACATTAGACATTTTTTTAATAAAAAAGACGGCAATTCTCAAGTGGTGGCTCACACAACAACCCCAGAGCCACCACCTGAGCCAGGTGAACAAGGTATGTAAATGTCAGTAAACTTACAAGTTATGCGAACATGTAAGCAAAGCATAAATTATAGCTACGTTGACGTTACTTTGAATCGCGCGGGTAAGCTAAACCGTTAGCAAGTAGCTATAGCTAGCCAGATATATTAAATAAACACTTTGTCATACAATCTAAATGTTGTGCTTTTTGGCGTTACCTGGTGATTTCAAAGAAAGCTCTCTGGGAAATGTTGACTTACTGTCAGTGTTCGACATGAAGCTAGAAGCTACCTTACATTACACAGTTGATCCCGAGTCCTGTCAGTTAAAGTGTTTCATAGTTAGCTTAGCTAAGCATCAACCTAGCACTGAAATATATGGATGTTATGTGACAGTATTTCTGAGAAAAAGTCAGCTGAAATGGTGGCATAGTTGCCACTGTTGTACGTGTCGACAGCATGTTTGAACGTATTTACAGTAGTAAATATGGCTGTTTGGCCACTGACGTTGCCATAACAACACCTGCATTTAAATGTGCAACCTCTTTTTGTGACAGATTTTTGCATGAAATTAGAATTCTTCTGATTGATATTTCCTATTGACAGCTAGTTTCTCCGTGAACATTATGAGATGGACAGCCAGCTAACAAGCTTTTTATACAAATATTTCAGATCAAAGCCAATCCAGTGGGGCTCCTGAAAGGGGGCAAGGGACACTATGCTCCCAAATATTAAGCCTTGACCCCCATCTTAAAATTGATATGATCAAAAAATGATCTGCATTGTCGGAGGCCTTTTTTCCTCATTATCATGTCAAATTGTACAGCTTTCCTTAGTTTTGAATGCAGAAAGATGACTATATTAGAGTATTAAGTGAAAATGACTATATTAAAGTGTTAAGTGAATATATTAAGTGAATTACTCAAACTGCATTTGTAGGAATGATTCTGTCCTATTGGCAGATAACTACTCTTAATAGTGATATCTACAAGAGGTTTCCAATGTAAATTTAACTATTTTCAATTGGTTAGTATTACATTTTGTGACAGTGTGGTGACACTCATTTTAATGAAGACACATTTGTGTATCTTGAAATTCATTTATTTGACAGAGCTGGAAACTGATTGACTTACATACTTGTTTGTGTTTACCCACAGTCATCACAGATGAGCCAAACAGAGTAGAGGATGAAGAAAGGAGACACACAAGAAGGAGATACAACAGTCAAGAACGACAATGGAGACAACAATGAACAGGAACACCAGAACAGACAAGAGTCAATGGGTAACATGACTGATTTAGGGACTGCAGATACAGGGCCAAGGCAAGTGAGACATCACTGCTTTCCATCCAGCATGTTTGGCCAGCAAAAGAGATCATTTCAACCGCAAGCAGTGGGAAGCAGCAAGAGATGAGGGATTATTATTTCCTCCTTCCATCCCTTTTTTCTGTTTAATCTGATTACTAACAACTTCTAATAATTTGACATAGTTTATGATTTAATTGGAAAATGAAGTGTTTTTAAATAATAAACCCGTTTCTGATTCTTTGATTATTTTTACATATGGGTGTTGAGAGATGTATCTATATCTCTTGATCTTGCTCTCAAAGTGCACAAGATTGATGCTTTTAACTTCAACATTTAAAAAAATCTTCCTGGGGGACCCCAGAGGAGGTGAGTTCCCCCCAAAGTGGTACTTTATCTCTGCTTATGTAACTCCGGTGTCGTGTCCCCTCGGCAACAGATCACTCAGAGCTGGTGATTACTTTCCTGCATTTCAATGGACAGCATATAAAAAGGACACGTGAGCTGCATTGCTTAAGAGATCCTCACATGCTATCTCTTTTACAAAATAAGTGTCCAGTCAACAACAAAACATCAGTGATCGTATAGTGGTAGTATATTTTTCACAAGCAATGTGAAACATTAAACTTATACAAACTGGTGTACAAAACTCACATACCTGCGTTGATCTCCTGGAGTGTCTCTACTCTTTCTTCTCCACATCTCTTGTCCACCATCAGAGATTGCAAACATTTCAGAAACAGCTAGAGGTAGGGGACAAACAACTTGTTCGCTGGGCATGTCAAAAACCTCCTGCTTTGATCAAGACTTTAGGGAGCCTTTCAGCCCCTCTAGCAAAGGGACTGGAAAGCAAGCTTTGAACATTCAGTACCATCTACATGCTGTCATGTTCCAGACACTGCTCTCAACCACTCAGGGCCTCCACAAATACCTGCAGAAAGAAACAATTGACTTGGTGCAGGCAGTAGATTACAAAACAGCAGTTGAGAACACACTGAAAAGTTACCGAAGTAACGAGAAAGCACATGAGGTCTATGACAAGACCAAGGCCCTGTGCAATGATCTTGATATTCCCGAAACTGTGACACAGAGGAAGAAGCGTAGAAACATGGAAGACTTTGTAGTCGAGGCATCATGTGGAGCAATGTGAAACATTAAACATAAATAAACTGGTGTACAAAACTCACATACCTGCATTTCAATGGACAGCATAAAAGGACACGTGAGCTGGGTTCTGGTGCTCAGATTAGCTATTGATGATCACGTTAATAAATCATATAAAACAAATAGCCAATCACACAAAAGGGGGGTTGGTGGCTCCTTCACAGTTTATCAATCCTAGGTTTTTGGTTTGTCATTGTCCACTTGCAAACGTCCTCTGTGCTTTGTTTTCAATACCTTCAATGTAGAAAGGCCAGACTCGCTGAGGTATGTGGTGGCAAATGGAAGCCCTCAGCCAGTGCGGGATAGCCTTTTTTGAAATACAGCCAGTAGTGATGGGAATTATGGCTCTTTGAAGGGAGCCGGATCTTATGGCTCCGTTCCTTTCAAAGAGCCGTTCGAAAGAGCCGCTTTTTTAAAGGGGGCGGGGTCTATAGGTTTATCTGCGAAATAACCACCAGGATAACGATTGACTGTATTGCCAGACCTAATGTCAATAATCTGCATTGTAAACATGACACAAGGTGGCGCCATATCCATGTCATCATGTCAGTGAATGTACTACTTTGAATGTACCCTCTGTGTGTGTTAAGTAAATAAAGTTGCCTTGCCTTGAATGAAATTCATGCAACTCTTAATATTAGATACTGTGTTTTTAAGTGGCGAGGGAGATTATTTGTTGACCCTGCTTTAAAGGGTATTTTGCCTTTACAAATGGTGCGCTTTATCACTGCCTGGGCTTTGGTTGAAGTGCATCCAAGTGCTGCTGCGTTTTCGCGTTTGGCTCATTTCCCATCCAAAAAACACGTTGTCTACCTGTCCTGTACCACTTGTTATGACTTATCTTTCTCGCGTATTCCGTTAAGACCCACCCCATCTCCCTCCTCGTGCTGAAACCTACCAATCAGAGTAGGGGCGGGTCTTCACAGAATACGTTTGGGGAACAAAATCAAGCTTTTCAAAAGGCGAGTGGATTTTGGCAGGCAGTTGAACGATAACAAGAACGGCTCTCACCAAGTACGACTCGGTTCCCCTCGTTCGTACCAAAGAGCCGTTCAAAAGAATTGGCTCGTTCCCGACCGACACATCACAGTACTGAGGGAGTGAAACAGTATGCAAGTTTCCGGAGCCATGAGGCATCTGAAAAACGGCCAGCCAGTTGATGATTTTCAGAAGAGAGGAATTCACTGATCTCCCTTCGCAGTTCAAAAACACGATTCAGCACCACCCCACGGGAAAGCCAGCGCACTTTGGAGTGGAGCAGTAACCCCTCAAACTTTGCACCCATCTCGTTACACAAAATACGTTTAGCAACAAGTGCCTTGCGATGGAGCATGCAGTGCGTTGCCAGATCAAAGCTGTCACGGTGATCTCTGGGCCCATAGATAAAAAAAAAAAATCCCCCTTTCCCTCAAACTTTGCGTGACCCCCCTGGCGCCCCCTGGTCTATGTGATTACCCTGACATACAGTCAGGGGCCTTTCCTGGACCTGGAAACATTTGGGGTTTAGCCCACAGTTCATTAAGGTACATTAAGGCAGGGGTTCCCAAACTGGGGGTCGCGACCAGATTATTACAAAATACAAATTTAAAAACATTCTTTTTTTTTAAATTTTGTTTTGGAATTTTTTTTTCATTATTATTTTTAATAATAACGTGTGCATATACTTTTTTTAGGGGCGTACTGGCCATCTGTAGAATTTCCCCGCAGCAAGGCTCCCCGTTGACAATCCACTAACGCAGTGTTTCCAGACCCGGCGCCGTGGGAAACCCTACATGTTTCAGCAGCCTCTATGAAACGTCAAGCTACCCCACAGCACCCCCAAAAGAAAATCTCTGGCGCCATACTGGCCGCGGCACGGTTTTATGTGCCCTCCCATGAAAATCATATGCCCTCTCTGTAGATTTGTTCTGGCGCCGGGTCTGAGTGTTTCTCAAACTTTTTCATACCAAGGACCACTTAACCAATAAAAAAACACTCACGGACCACCTAACTCCACAAATATCCAAAAACAATAGGCCTGCTTACCACTGCAACAGTACATAACAGCCTAATAATGACAGCTTAACCTTCTCTATATCGCCTCGTTCACACAATAAATCAACAATACAAATACAACTACAGATTATATAAGCATTTAGTTCAAATATGATTTAAAATGCTCACAGGTTTTACACCTCTTGTGAAATGTAGACTACATTTATTACGGAGTTTATGTCCGAGCCAACATACTCATGCGGCTTTCACACCAACGCGGTTCCAGGGCCGGTTCGGAGCTAGAGCCTGAAAAGCACAAGTTTTCCTGTTCACACCGCAGCGGAGCCACCTCCTAAGCTCCGGAATCCGGTTCGTTTCAAGCACCAAAAATGTTTCGGTCTAGAAGCAAGAACCGCAAACGTCACGCTTACGTCGGAGGGGGGCGAGATTTACCTGAGCTAACAGTTAAAGGCGAGTACGGCAAATAACAGTTGTAATAAGCAGTAGTGCTGAGCAAAGTGACTAGAACGCAACCACACACTTGTAAAAAAAAAAACACACTTAATAAAGTCAGGCAACACTAACCAGGCTTCGTGTGATTCTGTTTATTTGTACCTTACTTTCACCATTCATTCGCTGTTATTGATCATTGTGGAGAGCAGACAGACGTTTTGTTTTGATCATTGTGGAGAGCAGGCAGATGTTTTGTTATGTATTATAGCAGCTATCGGATGGAATCAATACATGGGCTGCACAGGTTGTCATGTCCGACTATCACAAGTAGAATCATAATGAAAAATACGCCGGTAAAATGTGCCTGTAGAAAACGGCTTATGCCACAATAGGATAGCAACAACAAGTAGTCAAGATAGTTAGTTTAGCTTCGGTTGCTATGCTAACATCACCCATGTTATACCAGAGAAACTTTCATAACAGCGTTGTGATGTCAAACAGCGTCAATTCAGACTGAAACACATTCACTTATGGGGAAGTGGGGATATTTATCAGCTGCTTGTGTGACAATCAGACAGTGAATACTTCATACAGTACATGCCAACCTTTCCAAATCCAAAAGAGGTAGGTTTCCGGGAGGCAAATGTGCATGCCCAAATTAGGTAATCAGAAGAAATGGAACCCCAGTAATTACATGTATAAACCATGTATTTAACATATATTGCATAATTTTATGCATTTTTCAGAAAAAGTGGTAGTTTGGTAAACAGTGACATCAACGACATGTCTGGTCTGTAAAATGCCCGAAAAGTAAAAGAATGGGAGATAAATATCCCAAAGTCTCCATATTTTATTATATTTTTAATGTGTTTCTGGTCCTCTTTCAGTTGAGACAGTGCAGAACAGGGGTGCCCAACCTTTTTTGAACCGAGAGCTACTTTTAAAGTTGCCAGTCTGCCGAGATCTACCAGTCGAAATAGAGAGGCGTAGCCATTACTGACAGCCTACTACCAGGTAAATACACACTTCTACTTGTATAAAACTGACCTTTGTACGATTAATACTTCATAAAATACTGCAGATCCTTTATCTTACCTCTTTCTAATCTACACACATACAAGTATTTAACTGAAGTTACACAACAGTGTTGTTGATACAGAGTTGGAGTTTATTCACACGTCACATACTACAGTGGGTAATGTTTTCAAGAAACATTGAACAGTGCTGCCACATATGACACAGGGAAAAAAGAAAAGACGCTGAACCCTTTCTTTGCCATTATATAAAAATAGAGTTGCTACAAAAGTATAAATTAGGCTTACTAATAAGACAACTGAGATCTGAAGCTGCAGGAATCTGCTGCCAAAGTGCAATAAAAAAGACAACATTAATAGAATCAAACCCTTTTTTTGTTGCATTTTAGTAGAGTATAAAAAGAAATGCCTTTAAAATCAACACGTTCTCACTCCCAACCCGTCATAGACCTCCCATAGCGTTGATAATAGACACCATGAGAACGCTCCCCGACGGTCGGTTGTTATTGTCAATATTAATATAATAATTATTTATTTTTTAATAGACACACTCGATTTCGCCGATTTTCTTGTTGCCCCAGCTGGTTGACACCTCTTTTAGCAGAAACAAAGGCTACATTAATGTATTAAATCGATGTTAATCCATGTGTGTGGTTGTGGAATTAATGGACGTGCCGTTGTGCGATTGCGTTGCCAGGCAACGCAATCGCACAACAAACTCTTCAACTAAAACCCTAATTATATTTAAAAACATTTTAGAAGGCCTCACGAAATACTTTAATGTAAATTAAAATGTAAATGTGAAGGGATGTGTGTAATGTGGTGATTGACATTATTCACCCACGGATCTATGGGTTGGGGTATTGTTCCGCACGGACATTTTAGTTAACCGGACTTCCTGTTGATGTGAAATCCGAAAACATTTAAAAAAAATAAAATAATACTTTATTCCGAGTTTGCTTGCTTTTCTCTTTGGAGGTCATCACATAACGGCATTGTAATACACGGTTCGGCTGCATTCAATATTACATATCTGCCGTAGTTTGCTATTTATAGAGCCCTGCTGAGAAGACTTCTGGACAGACAGGAACAACTGCCGCCGAAACTGAATATGTGACGTGGATCATAAATATATAAATTAAACAAAATCTTCAATTTCTCTTCACAATATAAGTCTCCTTGCAGCATCAACACTAATTCGGCTAACTTTTATATTTGATCCAATCGATATATTGGTATATTTACACCATAACGGTGCACAGCTGATAGAAAGGGACACCTGGTGGTTAAAGCACGTTATTGAAATGTATTATTTTAATTATTAGATATTAATAGAAGACACAGACAGACAAACTAATAAGGCTTTATTTAAACATTAAAGAATACTTTAGGTTAAGGTCTTATTTTGAATAAGAAAAAAGCTTTGGGGGTTTAAATATTAAGCCTGACAAAGTACTAATATGTGACCTGCTCCATCGTCGCTTTGACCCGAAGACACATTTTGAGTTGTATACACTGTTGGAAAGAGGAGATTCCTAGCTTTCTAATGATATCAGGATTGTTTTTGTACTCCAAATATTAAGCGAAATATGTCACATTATATAATGACTGTTACAGTCATCATTTTGAGAAAAAGGCCTTCAAAGTTTTCTCTTCTCTGGAATCAATCGATCTGATTGATTATTAGCGGAGCAAATGATCAAAATACTACGGAGGGAAGATATTTTCGTTTGGAGGGGAAGCTCGCGAGTGTGTGTGTGTGTATACGTGTGTGTGTGTGTGTGTGTGTTTGTGTAATTTTGCGTTTGTGTGTATTGTGTTTGTTTCCCGGGGAAAACACTCACGAGAAACACCGGCTGTTGTTATGCCTGCTGTGACGTTAAATTACTCCGTTCTCCGCTTGTAATTATGCCGTTACAAGCTTCCAAGTTGTATTTATCCTCTGAATTTGCCAAAACAAGTTTAATATTCTGAAAGCCAATACTTTGTTTAATTGAAATCAGATGAAAACAAACTGTAACGGACCCTGCCGTGTTATCTATGATTACTATACTCTTACATTCATAATTTCAGCCGGAGGGAGGGGGGGCGGCACAGCGGAAGAGCAGATTGCGAGTGAGAGGTGCCTGTCTTCGTCCCTTTACAAGCTTCAAAAATGTATTTATCGTGTGATTTGGGAAATAAAAGTTTCATATTCTGAAAGCCAAGACTTTGTTTGTTTAAAATCAAACAAAACACCCGAACCCCGAAAAAATAGTTTTTTACGTAAATCCATGTTTATTTTGAAATGAGCCGTTGCGACTTCCGACTGATTTCGATAGAGCGGGTCACATATATTGCTTTGCTTCAATGTTAACTACTGCATGTTTAAGCACTTATTTTAACTGATATTATACATATGTATTATACTCTTATAAGATGTATGTAGATAGTATAAGAAATGTGCAGAATACGACAGTTTAATGGGGGAGGTATACACACATATTGATAGATGTCTTGTAATGCACTGTTGAGGAACCTGCGACCCAAGTTTTTCATCTCCGGCCTTGTCAGGTATTGAACATTCAATAAATGAAGAACACAGAATTATTAAATATAAAACACAGAATTTGTGTGATTATACTAAATGATTTACAAATAAACACCACTGCATATTTACAACTGTTACACATGCTGATGTAACGCAAATGTTTCCAACTTGGAATCAATAAAGTATATCTTATCTTAAGATGATCGATGGCTACTGCCATATTTGCAAAATGTGCCTCTGAACCTTGACAAGGGCATGTTTCAGGCTCATCAATTAACAACAGGAGGGGTCACAGACATAAGACCAGCTGTTAAATAAAGCTCTTCTGACCTTAGCTGGCATGTGTGTGTATATATTAATGCTGCCCATTATGGGCACAAGCAATTTTCACCCATTTATTAATTATATGTTTTAAATTTGAGTGTTTCCTATCCCCTAAACCTCCAGGGATGTACACAGTTTAATACAGGCAACTTCTTATTATGGGAAATATGAAAACGTCTTTTAAAACTACAACTCCCAGTAGAGACGTGCCATAGATAGAGAACATGTTGCGAAACACAATAGCCAGCACGTGTAGTTCTGAGGACGGGGGGGGGGGGGGGGGGACCCGTTCAAATCCAGTTTTGGACAGTCTGCCGTGGTTCCATCTCATTTCAAGTGCTGTTAGACGCTCGGCGTAACCCTCGGAGCACACTCTCCAATCACAGAGCTTGAGGACTATCACAGGGTTTGTCAAGCGAAGCGGAGAGAATACTTACTTCCGGGTGTACAATTCTCTAAAGCAACTACTATGAGCTGCTCCGACCCTCGGTCCTGACGGACTCCAACTTGTGTTTATTAATCAAACAAATAAATAAACACAAGGATAATGATGTGTTATTGTTGAGTAAATAACAGTGTGTGGTTTAGAAAAGAATACAATATTAGAAGGAAAAAACGATGAAACCATACAGATTTCAGTATTCTGAGCCCCTACTCTCCCCGTAACTGACGGCAACAAAAGTCCTACATTATTCAATTAAAATAAAGAAGTAAAAACAATAAGTGTGGGTTGATATTGAGTTAGAAAAAGGTTGATAAACGCTGTGAGAATGGATCTGCGGAGAGCATTTCGCCGCGATCCCAACTCGTCTATTACCAACGTTCAGGGAGCTCTATGCAAGTCAATGCGACGCCCTGCCCGTTGAAAACTGACTCTCAAGGGGTACCCTGTACGTAATAGGGTGACGGGGAGGGGCCCTGACCGACCGTCAATATGTGACGGGTTGGGAGTGAGAACGTGTTGGTTCGCATAACTTGGAAGTTTACTGACATTTACATACCTTGTTTACCTGGCGCAAGTGGTGGCTCTGGGGTTGTTGTGTGAGCCACCACTTGAGAATTGCTAAAGCCCCGGATGCCCAGGCCAGGCGACGCAACTGCATACAGTCTATGTTACTATCTTATTACAATGGTCTATGTCAGTGGTTCTCAACCTTTTTACACCAAGTACCACCTGAGAAAATAGTTGTCTCTCCAAGTACCACCATAAGACGAATGTTAAAATACAGTCTATGCACAGTTCATGCAGGACTCAGAGGCAAATGTATTCATAAAAACATTATATATTGTCAGCCACAGTTACATGTACAAAGGGCAGTCTCTCACTCTATCACACACACACACACACACACACACACACACACACACACACACACACACACACACACACACACACACACACACACACACACACACACACACACACACACACACACACCACAAGTGAACAATTGTACATACATGTACCAAATACCAAGGTGTAAATGTCCTCTTGGGAATTCAGTTCCACAATAATAATGAAAGCCTCCAGGAGCAGATGAGCCTAAGGGCTAATAGCTCATCTTCAGTCTGCTGATGTTTGCTATTGCCATTTATGTGGTGGCAAAGTAAAAAAGAAAAGATAACAATTAAGGACAAGTGTGTGCTTTTTCAGCTTTTGACCTCGGTCACAGCCTTCTCTCCATCCTTTGAGCAAATGCCTTCTTCCTGACTTCTCTCCTCCATCACAGCGGCCGTGCATATCACTTTTGCGTTGCTGGCGGAGCCTGCGCTTGTGCTCGGTTGATGACTGTCCTCCTCCTCATTAACTTGTTCACTTTCGCTAGTGATATTCTCCTCTGTACCTCTCTCACAACATCATTCAGCTTTCTTTAGCTTGCTTGCAACGTTCGCTAATCGTTCGCGGGTAGTATGGGCGTCATTAGCAACGCCAGAAATACATTTAAAAAAAAATGTTGATAGTATGATTGAATTTTTAATTAATGTTAATGTTATTCATTCAAGCTTCAAACTGATGGCACTTGTCCCTATAGCCTGTTTTAAATTGAAGTTGTCTGAGGTCCTTACCACCAGCTGCTCTTGCAGTAATAAGTAGTGTACCTTTATTTCTGTCCTAATGTGCTCAATGTAGGGACTGCTTTTCGTCTTTTGTTTACTTAGTTGTGTTTTCTGTATTTTGTCTGTGTTATGTGTAATAACGTGTAACGTTGCTGCCTTCTTGGCCAGGTCAGCATTGTAAATTAGATTGTGTCTCAATGTTTTCATCTGGTTAAATAAAGGTTAAAGAAAATTAAAGGAAAAATGTCAGATTCCTCCGCGTACCACTAGCGGGAGCTGGCGTACAACCAGGGGTACGCGTACCACAGGTTGAGAACCACTGCTCTAGATCAGTGGTTCTCAACTGGTCAGGCCTCGGGACCCACTTTATACTTGGTCAATACATCGCGACCCAACATTTTGAAGCACTCAAATCTATTCAACAAAAAATCGTGCTGTAATATATACGCTTTTCAGCATACAATATTAATAAAAGTGAAGTAGCCTATAGTGCATATATCCCTTATATCCCTTCACAGAACTAAAGTATGCTTTTAAAAAAGGTTTTATGAGATGATGGAATCAAAGCTGAACTATATAGAAAGGCACGCATGCTGAAAACCCAACCCCAGCAGGGGGGTCTGGGGGGATTCTCCCCCAGGAGATTTTTAGAAATACTAATAAAAACTATGCATTCTGGTACTCTGAGAAGAAAATAAATAAATCTATTACTAGCTACCCGACATATTAATAATATTTTATGCCATTGTTTGTTTTTCACTTTGTTCTGACATCTTGCAGAAGAGTAAAGAGGAGATAGTCTGTGTGACTTACTTTAAATTGTGGGTAAGGGTAGATAGCTCCCATTGTTCTGTGACCTGTCAGTCATCAGACCGGGGGTCATATTTCATTATGTGTTGATTTCTATCTGAAGTTGTAACCATGGATGTATAAAGAAGAGTTCTACCGCAAAGTTATTCTCCGTGGGGACTTCCGGCAACAATCTTGATTCTGATTGGCCAAAAGACTCGAAAAAACATCAGCAAAGATATTTTATTGAGAAGATGATCACTATGTGACAGAAGTTTTCAAAACCGTTTATGGTCTCCGGTACTTCCAGTCCAACACCGACTGCATGCACAGCGTTAGAAAATCGGGCCTTCAAAATAAAAGTTTGACTTTTTCCCCCCCAAAAAAAAAAGAAATTCAATTTTTTTTTTTTTTTTTTTTTTTTCTTCACTCACACATCCGCGACCCACTCCAAACGGGTCCGCGACCCACTTTTGGGTCGCGACCATAGACTGTATATATAAATGGACGTAGTGTCCGTGACGTCACCCATAGGATTCTGCAGAGTTGCCGTGAAGCCCTTAGTAGGCGGAGTCGGCCACTAACGGCTCGACTGTGATGTCAGAGTCTAATCCCGCCTGCTCCAAATAAGGGCAAAGAGGCGGAGCCGAGGCGGGACCTGCTGCCTCCGAACTGGAAGTAAACAGAGCTAGCTCAGGCTAAGAAGCTAAGCTAACATGAAATACATGCATACCAAGTTACTGCTAACAGTGTAGTTCCCCTATATAAACGTTACATTCATAATCAAATGAGACAATCTGCAAGAGAATTAGCTATATTTTGTTATTCTTAATGCTTGTCATTCACACGTTGAGAAAAGACGGACTCCACCGCCCGGACCTAACGGAGCCGCAGTGGGCTAGCTCCGGGACGCCGGCTGGAGCTAGCCCCCTGCGGCTCCGTTAGCTCCGGCGGCCACCACTGGGATAATTGGGTCCCCTATTAACATTTGCTCCCGTTTAGCATTATGTGCGTCATAGCCATAGACTATAAAAGTCTTACCCAAGGCTGAATCATAAACTAAAATGTATATGTATGCATAAAGGGTTACGTCCTTAGCTGGCTAATAAGTAACAAGCTAAGCTACCAAGCACACAAACACCTGCGAACGGGGTTAACATGTATAATATTATCATTTTAGACTTCTTGGAAGTTCTGTTAGTACATTCAAGCGCACATCACGACATTTTAATTGTCTGGTATTTGTAACAATATTCCCTAAAAGGCACAATCACCACGAACACGGCTAAAGCTAAAGGGTCAAGTACAGTACTATGACTAACTAACGTTGTAGCCTCTATGGTTGTAGCCTAGCAGAGTGGACAAGTTGCTGTTAGCTGACAGTGAGGCATGTACGTGTCCATCAAAGTGACCACGCCCTAATGTATGCAAAAACTTTAAGACCTAATATAAATAAAAGGGTTGTGTTAGAAAACAATTCACTCACAGATTCATAATCATGAAGGTGGAATCTAACTATATCGATAATAATATTTATTGCATCCATGGGTCGAAACATGTTTTTTTCTGCTGGAAAGTTGGGCATTTTAACATGGGGGTCTATGGAAATTGCTCCTTTCTGCAGCCAGTCCCTAGCGGCCCATGTATGAATTGCAGTGTGTGGCACTTCCGTATTGGCGTCCCGGCTGTTCCCCAGAGTTTGCCGCTTGGTCGCGACCCACCAGTTGATAACCACTGCTCTAGATGATAGGTGTTACGTGCCGTAGTGGGTGCTGGTGTTTGTGTGTGTGTGTGTGTCTCTCTCTCTCTCTCCCTCTGATTGTCTCCAGGTGCAGCCTCTCCTCCAGGTGCTCCCAATCCCAATCAGGGCCTCCATAAAGGACCTGAGGAAGGCTGCAGTCGCTCTCTCCTTCTCCTCTGGCTGCATGTGTGCAGCATGGTGTCTATGTCTCTGTGTGGGACCTGTGTTCTGTGAATTATTAGGAGATGTGCTCCAGTGTATATTTGTGTTCTAGTTTATTTTAGTTTGCTTTGCAAGTTGGCTGGTGAGCCCTTTTTCTTTTGTCCATTAAAAGACCATCTTGTGGCTTCAGAGATCCGTTTCCTCTCCTTTTTCTCCCGCCCGGTCATTTTATATTGTGTTACTTCCCTTTGGTTCCCCTAGCCCAGGGGTCTGCAACCTTTTTGACCAAAAGAGCCATTTTGCTCCTTTTTCCAAAGAAAATTTGTCTGGAGCCGCAAATCATATTTTCATAGCTTGATCACTTATAAAGTTGTATTTATTGTTATATCAGACAAAAACCACAGTTTGTTTGCATTTATTAGTAAT
The DNA here is from genome assembly GCA_028583405.1 of Pogonophryne albipinna. NCBI lineage: Eukaryota > Metazoa > Chordata > Actinopteri > Perciformes > Artedidraconidae > Pogonophryne > Pogonophryne albipinna. Next base: position 2,159,584 of record CM053246.1, read on the forward strand.
TATTACATATTACATTATATAACACTGTTAACCTCTAATAAGAAACAAATAACTCTTATAAGGAGAATTAAAAATAATACACAGGCCTTCTTTAAAATAAATTAAACACAGCACTTGGGGAGTCCTCTGCACATTTGAAGGAAAACAAATATAATTAAAATGGGCCCACTTTGAAATAAATGAAACATAGGCCTATAGCTGCACCCTAAAAATAGTTAAAGGTAGGGTAGGTAAGAATGGAGAAACCAGCTCGAGTGCGCTAGAATTTGAAAATACACAACCGGAAAAAATCTTCCCCTTCCTTCAGACTTCCTTACAGAGCCCCTCCTCCAACACACGAAGGCTGACAGGCAGGTAGGCCATCCAGTTATTTTAGCCGGGCCGGCTAAAATGATTGGTCGTGCTTTTTACAGCGCTACGGCTTCCAGAGATAGGCTACCTTTTTTATGTATTTATTGTCAAAGCATTTAATATATTCATTGCTATCGGGACGTTAAGAGAATTCCATGGAATATAACAAAAAGTGTTTTCTGAAATAAATTACATACCCCATTGAATTATGACTTGCCAACCCTCCCGATTTTCGCGGGAGACTCCCGATTTCATTGCCCTCTCCCGGTTTCCTCCCGGGGTCATATTTCTCCCGCATTTCTCCCGATTTCTGACAAAATCAGATTTACTCACGACTGTTTCCACTACTTTAATACAACTACACCATTGTTTGGTTTCCATGGTAGCGCGTCTCTTTAGCAGCGCACGCAACTCAAAGTCTGAGAGGGTGAGGAAGATAAACTGAACAAGAATCGACAACACGACCCTCTGCTCACTCCTCTCCTAAAATACAGGTCCAGCCCACACATATGCTCCATCAAGGATGGTGCTACAGGCCGCAAGGCAGTGCACTTACCACTACAATAAGCATGTTAATGTTAATCTAATACAGCTCCGGCCCCCCCCCCCCCCCCGCGGTGGTTTTGAAATGCTCCCGATTTTTGAGGTCTCAAGGTTGGCAAGTATGATTATGACTGAAGATCGTCAGCTGTCTTCCTCTCCCGTGTTGTTCCTCGATACGTTTAGGCTGCAGCACCTTTGACAACTTCTCTCTACATATCAAACATACCGGTAAACCAGCATCGTTTGCTATGAAAGCATACAACTCTGTCCACGCAGAATTAAATCCTGTGTTCCTCCGGTACTTTTCTTTGATGTATCCATAGTTCGCTCATCGAGCCGGGGGTCAGGTTATTCGCCTGCAAGAAAAGGCGCTAGCGCGGGACCGTAGAAGGATGTGATGCATATTTTAGTTTACCTAATTAAAACAGTTTTGTTTTTTATTTATGTGTCACAGTATCACCTCAAAATACAAGATACGAAACATTTTCAACCACGCAAGAAAATATAAATAGTCCCTTCTTATTTTTGTCTAAGCTCAAGGGAGCCAGAGCAGAGGGCTTAAAGGGCCGCTTGCGGCTCGAGGGCCGCGGGTTGCTGACCCCTGCCCTAGCCCAGTAGGGAACGTAACAATAGGAAAGGAGGTTTCAAACTTCCGGGGAAAATGCTGCCCCACATTGCCTTCCAGCCGCAGTATTTGCCGTCACACAACAGTCGGCCGTTCACGGAAACAACCGATTATGACCGAGAAATAATATCATGAAAGTTACGGTGCTTATTAAGCATTTTAAAACGTATGTGGTAAGTTGCCAAAGTGCTTTGTTCTGAACGTTCATCAGTATTATAATCAAAAAGAGAAATATGAATAGTTTTGACTGAAATGATCAAATAAAGTCAACATTTCACAGTCTTTACTGAGCTGTGTGGGGTTTGTTCAACTTTTAAAAGATGTTTGAATGGTGATATACACAGTGATAGATGTTAAGGACTAAGGTTTATAATAAATACATTTGTATTTATTTTAAGATCTTTTCATTGTTCATACAATCATACGTATTGGGATAATTTAGTGGGAATGCTGTTAACAGCATTCCAACTATATGTTCTTCTACTCACGAAATTCTTTAATTTTATTCCGCCCGTTATTTTGCCGGTCTTCTCCTCCCGCATTGAACATCGCAGAAACTCCGTTCAAACATCAAAACGTTCAGCTCGGTCGGAAATCGATGGCTATTACTTTTATCATTCATAACTTTCATATTTACAGAGATACATCCCATAATTCATCACATTTTTAACCATTGAAGTCAATGGAGAAAATCTTCAGACTTGAACAATCTTCATGCGACTTCAACTGCTAACTGTTCATTCATACTTTCACTCAGAAACCTCATTCCAACTTTAAAATGTTACACATCTTTCTGACATTATTCGTGTAACACTACTTTTAAATCTGATTCTTACTTTTAGAGATATTAACATTGTTCAGACCTTGGTACAGAGGCCTTCTTCAGGCACATTAACTAGAGTGTGTGATGTCACAGCTAGAGGGTAGGAAATCTTGAGAATTGCCTTCATATTTTTTTTTAAACTGCCATAATTCCCAAACCCTACATTCCTGAGACATCATTTTTCATGACAAACGTAGGAAAACATCTCGTAGCTTGAAAAATTACATGCAAAAACAATTAAACAAAATGCCTCTTGAGGGCATGAAGTGACAAAAACTTTCAACATGTCTCCATTAAAGCCCATTGTAATTTCAGGCTGATATTTCCTCACGGCAGCAGCCGCACACCTTTAGTTAATCTGCCAAAAAGGCCACATTATTGACCCGAAAGTACACAAAAAGCACACTTCAGATACTCAACTTCCTTGACATGCTTCACGTTTTGAAATGTCACAGATATCTGTTACAGTTCTTCCACAAAACGTTCACATGTAAGAGGTTTATCTCTCATTCAGAACAATGGAAACCTTTGATCTCTGGACGCCTCGTTAGATCAAATAGAAACACCTGTGCAATGGAACACGATGATGTCATCACTCCAACTGACATGCTCAGAGCAGCAGACTTCAGATAAAGGTTAATGGTCCTGCCCTCAACAGCTCTACGTCAATAGAGAGAGAGAAGAGAGAGAGGGTGATCAAGAGAAGAGAGAGTCAAACTAAAGTGGAGACATGGCAGAAACCCTACAGTGAAGTGTTCTCCTGTGAGAGGGTGATCAAGAGAAGAGAGAGGGCGATCAAGAGAAGAGAGAGGGCGATCAAGAAAGAGGGCGAGCAAGAGAAGAGAGAGGGCGATCACGAGAAGAGAGAGGAGATAGAGAAGAGAGAGAGTCAAACTAAAGTGGATACATGGCAGAAACCCTACAGTGAAGTGTTCTCCTGTGAGAAGGCGATCAAGAGGAGAGAGAGGGCGATCAAGAGAAGAGATAGAGGGAGATCAAGAGAAGAGAGAGAGGGCGATCAAGAGGAGAGAGTGAGAGGGTGATCAAGAGAAGAGAGAGAGCGAGCAAGAGAGAGAGAAGAGAGAGAGGGCGAGCAAGAGATGAGAGAGAGAAGAGAGAGAGGGCGATCACGAGAAGAGAGAGAAGAGAGAGTCAAACTAAAGTGGATACATGGCAGAAACCCTACAGTGAAGTGTTCTCCTGTGAGAGGGCAATCAAGAGGAGAGAGAGAGGGTGATCAAGAGAAGAGAGAGAGGGCGATCAAGAGAAGAGAGGGTGATAGAAGAGTGAGAGGGTGATCAAGAGAAGAGAGAGAGCGCGATCAAGAGAAGAGAGAGAGGGTGATCAAGAGAAGAGAGAGAGGGCAATCAAGAGAAGAGAGAGAAGGCGATAGAATATTGAGAGGGTGATCAAGAGAAAAGAGAGGGCGATCAAGAGAAGAGAGAGATGGTGATAGAAGAGTGAGAGGGTGATCAAGAGAAGAGAGAGAGGGCGATCAAGAGAAGAGAGAGGGTGATCAAGAGCAGAGAGTGAGGGCGGTCAAGAGAAGAGAGAGAGGGCGATCAAGAGAAGAGAGAGAGGGTGATAGAAGAGTGAGAGGGTGATCAAGAGAAGAGATAGAGGGCAATCAAGAGAAGAGAGAGAGTAATGTAACCTCCTAATGTAATGTATAACTCCTATGAACATTTTCAAAAAATGCTCAAACTTCACGTGTGCTAACAGTCCAGCCGTGAAGACATCTATGGGACAGTTTTGAGATTTCTTCAAATGCCGTTGCCATGGCAACACAATGCTCACCATGAAACACGGTTTTCTCATAACTTCAGTGAAAATGCTCCAAACGGCCCACAACTTCACAGGTTTGGTAACGATCAACGCATCTAACCGTATTATGGGATGTCATCAAATGCCATTGGCATGGCGACACATTGCCATCAAGTTAGTTCAACAGTTTGCAGTTCAAATATTCTGCTGCTTTTCCAAGCCTTTTTACTTTCTTTTCTTCTCTCATCACACATTCAAGCACCCAGTGTTCATGTATCATTTCAATTCAATTCTAAATTCTTCACTTTCTTCTTACACATTATATTTCAGCATAGCAATTCAGCATCAGCTTTTCAGCATAAAGCATTCCCACTAGCAATTTCTTCAGGAATTGCATTCTCTAGTTTGTATTAATGTGGACCGGAGGGAGAGGGTGACGAGCATAAGTTTCACTTTCCTTTTTTATTTCAATTCCAACTTTGGTCATGAAGAATATGTTTCTCTGTTGTCCACGTTCATAAAGCATAAAACAACAGCATCAGAGCACGGTGCAGAGTCTCTAGATGACTTTACAGTAGTCCGTCGTTCTTATTATACATCCATGTTGTAGTCCGCTGTATAGAAAACTGTAGTTTCCATAGTTTCCCCACAGCAGCAGACGCACATGTATGACGTCCGCTGGCGCATCATAAACATGTCGGAGAGTGAAAGTGCAGTTGGATTCTCTAAAGTACCGCAGTCTCTTCTCTTAAATCCTTTTGAATTCTCCTATCCACTATCCCTTAACCCCATGACGTTTCACTGAGAGGTCAAGGAATAGACGATAGGGTTAGACCATAGACTGTATATATAAATGGACGTAGGGTCCGTGACGTCACCCATAGGATTCTGCAGAGTTGCCGAGAAGCCCTTAGTAGGCGGAGTCGGCCACTAACGGCTCGACAGTGATGTCAGAGTTCAACTCCCGCCTGCTCCAAATAAGGGCAAAGAGGCGGAGCCGAGGCGGACCTCCTGCCACCGAGCTGGAAGTTCCAGAGCTAGCTGAAGCTACCAAGCTAAGCTAACATGCACATCTGCACACTGCCGTCGCATTTTACGTTTCTAAGGTAAGCGGACACGAAACTATTCAGCAATACAATAAATAATAATCTAAGTTATTGAGTTTTTAGCATAATACTTCAGAATCTTAAAATCCCTTAACGTTTGTATGCAATTGTGCTAAATTCAACACTGGAATCAAGCAAATATTAATATGTTTGCATGACATTAGTTATTTATATTTTGATATCACTTAATTATACGTTTAATACATTTCAGTCAAGCTAAGGTACATGTGATGGTAGCTAGTTAGTGCTCTTACCTGTGAGGCCTCCTCCAAACAGCATAATAACCAGACTGTATCATTAAAACTAAGTACCAGTTCTAGAACCTTGACTTTAGACAAACAATTCAAAAGACAAAATGTATTTAAAGACCAATCTTTATTTGAATGTGCCTATTAACCTGAGATATTAGTTATACAGTAATAATATTGACAATCTAAAAAAACTGAGCAACTCAACAGTCAACTTTATATTTCTTATTGTCTACTCTAAAGCATTTATTATTTTCATTTCCCCCCTTTCATATTCAGTGTGGACGGATTGAGACAACGTGGTGTCCAGAGAGCTGCAGAGACTTCAGGGAGAAACCTCTGTGTGATGGACGTCCTGTCTGTTGGTTTGGAGAGGACTGAGGGTCTTGGAGGATGGAGGAGGACCAGGCCTGATGGAGGAGCCCATGCTGGGCATAGCTGATACCAACTGCACAGGCCTAGTCTGTCACTTTATTTGACTAAATGTGTTTACTTATACATTTAATAGGTTTACACCTTCTGTCCATATGTGCTTTTTATTTAAAACATGTTTGATTAACTTTTGGTTCACATTTCAATAAATTGTATTTGTATTTGCACTCCTTTCGTCCATTATTCTTACATCATTGAAAATGTTAGATTACACATTCACATCTGACTGCAGATTGGCCCCATTTATTTGTGACGTTGCAAACTCTGCGGTACAAGGCACAAGTGATGTGAAGCTCATAAAGTGAGGCAAATAGAAATAATCAGCTGATGGAGTGTAGATGTGGAAATTGGTGCATTCGATCAGCTGACTGTGTTTTCACAATAAAAGTAGTTTCTTAGTGAATGTCCTGTACTGGTCTTAAAATCTCATAACATCAGCTTTTAATGTTCCTCTTGGATGTTCTTCTTGACCTTCAGAGAAGGAGGAAATGTTGTGTCTTTCAGGCATGTCCTCTCCTAACAAAAATGACAGGAAACATAAAACATATTATTGCAGAACAAGTGTGTTATTTATGAAAGCGGTGTGTTTGTGTGTTTAGGGGCTGTAGATATAATTATTTTGTAATTGTAATGTTTTTTTATTTCAACAGAGCTACAAAGACAATCAGATTATGAATGAACAGTATGAAGTTCATCAACATTGAAATATGTTATTATCAAAATAATATTTAACTGTTATCAAAACGTAGTGCAACTGTAGAAGCTTGCTCTGTTGTCTCACTGAAAGAATCACTTTTACCACGTTTTTTACAGACAATATTGAGAGATAAATAGTAGCAGTTCTCACTATGTGTTAAATATCTTTGCCTTCAATACATTAAATTAGAAAGCTGACAAAGTCATATTGCTAAATATCTAAATGTAACTTTTTGCATGGAAAATCCCTCAACTTAACTGATGTGTAGGTGATCTAGTATTTAGTATTGTTTAATGGAATACATATCAGTGTATTAAAGTCAATACTTCATTCATTTAAACCAATATCTTTCTTGATTCTTTGTACAGTATGAAAAAAGAGTCTTTGTACCTGTGCTGAAGTTCACTGCTGTGAGGAGTCCAGTTCTGTCTCTCACTCTCTGGTCCAGCCTGTCTGCATCACCTGGACACTTTAAACAAACAGATATATATGTAAAGTACCATGTGTACAAACAATATAACTGATTCTCTTCTGTTGAACATGTTGGATTGTGTATTGTCCGAGTCAGGGTCCTTTTTATTTTACTGTAACTTTGGAAGTTGTGTTACCAATGCTTACTGTTTATTTGATACCAATTTGGTAATGCAATTAATAAAAACAACAAGGTTTGGGTTCGTTCTTCAGATGACCGTGACGTTAACGTGTAAGCTCAATAATGAACTCCAGCTCAACCAACCATATTGTAATATCTAAGTAATCATCTTGAAATATGACATTAATAATTGTAATATACACACATCCAGGCCCGGTTCTACGGGGGTGCATAAGGGTGCATTGCACCTTCAGTTGAGTCTTTATGCACCCTCATTTGAAAAATCTAAAAAAATCTAAAGTGAAAAATATTACATATATAATAATAATAATTGTAGTAATAATAATAATAATAAGAAGAATATAGTCAATGATGGACATCAGAAAATCGTTAAAACAACCAAGGTAATGCTCTTTTCTAAAGCTAAAGCTAAAAATACACCGGAGACTGCTTTGGATATTGTAACTATGCAAGGAATACAACTTGAAGTGGTTACCTGTTACAAATACCTTGGTATCTGGCTTGATGATTGTCTCACTTTTAAATTTCATGTAAATAACCTGCTTAAAAAGCTGAGGGTTAGACTAGGTTTCTTTTACAGAAATAAGTCCTGTTTCTCGCTTGAGGCCAGGAAAAGGCTAGTCACTGTGACCTTTTTACCTGTGATTATGGTGATTTGTTATACATGAATGCACCTGCCAATTACCTGAGCAAGTTAGATGCTGCGTATCACAGTGCACTGAGATTTTTGACAAATTGTAAAGCACTTACGCATCACTGTACCCTGTATACCAAGGCGGTTTTGCCATCACTTACTGTACGGAGGCTCAGTCACTGGTACTTTTTCATTTACAAAGCCATGTTGGATAAACTACCATCTTATATCTGCTCCCTGATCTCTCGCCGAATTGAAAGTACTTATTGCCTGAGATCGCATGCTGTGGTTTTATTAAATGTGTCAAGTGCTAGGACTGTCTTAAGGAAGAAAGCTTTTAGATATGCAGCTCCACTAACATGGAACAGTCTGCAAAAAGAATGGAAAATTACCAAGCTAGTACCACTACATGTTTTTAAAGCTCGGTTGGATGCTACAAAATCAGATGCTGTTGGTACTTGTACATGTGGTTAAATATGTAAATTGTAATCCCTGTACATTTTGCTGTGTGATGTCCTTTTGTTGTTCTGTTGTTTATGTTTTTATGTCTTCTTGTGGAACCCACTGCTGCAGGTCTCCCTTGAAAAAGAGATCATTGATCTCAATGGGATTTTACCTGGATAAATAAAGGTTTTGAATTGAATTGAGCTCTTTTCGCCAGCAGTAACACTGCATCTACTGCAGATAATAACAGTTCAGATCATGGGGACATTACGTTACCCGCGGCCACTGTCGTGGACACTAACGCCCGACTCGCTGGCTTTGCCCGCCTCGCCCACGGAGGCGGAGCAGCTGCAGCCGTCTTCGTTGCCCCAAACACCGCCACCCCTCGGCGGCCCGCAAGTACCAGAGGACCTCGGCAAAACAGAGCCTGCCCAGGTATATTTAAAAAAAGTACCAACTCGCCTGTACAGTGGGGTAAGGCGCTCATTTTGCAGCTCATGATTTAAAAACAGAGATTGGCTGGAATATTCATGTTAAAAAGATGCCATCTTCTGCTATGCATGTAGACATTTCAAGTAGGCCTACGTCAGATGCCTTCACCACAACTGTACCAGAGTACCAACCGCTGTCTCCTGGTACTCATCTGAGTAACTCACTCACTAAAAATGAAATACTATATGACAAGAATACAGTTTAAAAGGAGAGTGATTTGTAAAATATCCATAAAGAAAAAGTAAATCTGTTTACAGTTCTGTTTCATATGGGTGCTGAGATGTATCATTTTGCTCTCAAAGTGCACCAGATTGATGCTTTTAACTTCAATATTTAAAAAAAAAAACTTCCCGGGGGAGCATGCCCCCGGACCCCCTAGAGGAGGTGAGGACCCCCCTAGAGGAGGTGAGGACCCCCCTAGAGGGTGTTAAGTCCACTCCCCACTTATAAAAATAGCACTTTACCACTGCACCCTCTCTAATCTCAGATGCACCCTGAGTCATTTTGTTCTGGAACCGGGCCTGCACACATCTTATTGTGAGGTTGATTTCACATACACTACTTCGACGTTAGCTTGTCTACATACTTGAGCATAGCCAATTTAAATTAACCTTAGCGATGCTTACAGTTCCTACCTACATAATAAAATATCTCTAAATTACAAGGATGACCTTATTTTATCAACCTCAAACAGAAGCCGTTTGTTGTACAGTATTATCCCACTTAACGCTTAACACTTGTCTATTTCGTTTTAACCTTTATATATATAGTCTATGATTTTAACTTGGAGGCTACTATTAGCATCATTAGTACTGATGTAACTACCACTCACTTACACGCTAACCCAAGCCTTAACATTCATTACGTAGCTGATTAAAATCATTAACACATAAAAAAAGTACTCGAATTTCACTTACCGCAAAACCGCATTCATGCACCGTCTGTTTCAACCGCAGAGCGAGTCACAATAGTCCGATATATAAGTATGAAGAACAAACAAACACGGCCGGGGTCAAGTTGTGTTCCCTGGATGAACTGAGCAGGCAGAGTCCCTGTAGCTAGCTTCACGGAGCAGCTAGCAGAGAGACGAGAAGCTAGCAGCAGCAGTCACTTGACAGAGCTGTCACTCAATGTGACCACGCCCTAATATATGAAAAAACTTTAAGGCTTAATATTAATTAAACAGATGAGTTGAGAAAAAATTCACCCCCCCAATCCATATTTATGAAGGGGGGATCTTACTATACAGAGAATATGGTTTTTTGAACCACGATGTAAACATGTTTATTTCTGCTGTAAAGTTGGGCATTTTAACATGGGGGTCTATGGAAATTGCTCCCTTCTGCAGACTGCTCCTACTGGCCACTGGATGAACTGCAGTGTGTGGCACTTCCGTATTGGCGTCGTATTGGTTCCCCAGAGTTTGCCGCTTGGGTTAGACGTTAGGAGCTGATTTTTGGATTATCCGACCGCAACCAAGCTCTCCCAGCTGCACATGCCCGACTCCACCTGCAGGTGGATCACAGACTTCCTGTCTGACAGGAAGCAGCACGTGAGGCTGGGGAAACACGTCTCTGACCCCCGGACCATCAGCACCTGGTGCCTGAGTCCTGAATCCTGAGCCTATCACTGTGGTCCTGCCTGATTCTCACTATACTACTTCTCTGATGGCTACCACAGGATTGTTGACATCCTCCTGGATTCATCTTCTTATTATAGTGTTACGACCCGCCCTCTACTTAGTGGTAGTGGCTCGTGGGGAGACCCGCAACATTAAATAAAACACACCAAACACGCAGCACTTAACGGCGTTCATTTATTTAGACACACCACCGTACTCACAAGGGCCAACCGGCAAATGAACACGGGCTGGATGACAGGAAAAACAAACAAAAGGAAGAAGGGGGCCTGGGCCAGCCACACCATGGGCCGTAGGACCCAGAGCTTCCCTCCCCTACCCAGAGATCTAACAAATCCCTACGGGTAAAATAAAGCCGCGAAAACCTATATTACCTGGTCCTCCAGAGTACACATAAAGACAAAATAACACAGGGGATCTACAGATCCTAAACAGCAGAGAGTAATGTTCACGGACGAAGTCTTCCTGCATAAGGATAGAGAGAGAGCCCTCATCTCCTCCAGCTTCTCCTTTTAAGTCCCCAGCTGAATGGAATTAGGACACCTGGGGGAGGCGGAGCCAGGGGCGAACCAGGTGTACCTGCGCAGCAGAGAGACAGAGAAGACAACAGAAAAGGGAGCACGTAACAATAGACACATGCTTTTTCAAGCATTTGGTCTACCTATGTTGTAAATGTATTATCTTTTTAATTTACACACAACATCTATTTCACGTTTGTCCGTCCTGGGAGGTGGATCCTCCTCTGTTTCTCTCCTTGAGGTTTCTTCCGTTTTTCCCCATAAACTGGGGGGTTTCTTTGGGAGGGTTTCCTTGTCCGATGTGAGGGTCCAAGGACAGAGGGTGTCATATTCATATTCTGTACAAACTGTAAAGTCCACTGAGACAAATGTAACATTTGGGATATTGTCAAAGACGATGACAGTGAACTTCTACACCTCCATCATGGAGTCCATTCTCACCTCTTTCATCACCATCTGGTACGCTGCAGCTACAGCCAAGGATAATGGAAGGCTGCAGCGTGTCATCCGCTCTGCGAAGAGGGGGATATGATTTGTTTTTAAGCTTTTAAGGTTCTTTGTATATTTAAATGTATTCAGTTATTTTGACCTACTATTGCAACTTATTTCTTAGATTGTTCATGTTCACACCACCAGAAACCAAAGCAAATTCCATGTAAACCTACCTGGCAATACACTTGATTCTGAAATAGATTTCAAATGTGATATATTTATGTCTTTAAAATGAAAAAGGAAATTTTTCCAAGTTATATACAAATAAAAGTATCCTAGCTGGCAGAAAAGATTACTTAATTTATTTCACAGAAAATGCTTCTTTCATAAACATTATAACAGAAACTCATAAACATCCAAAATGGATATAGCACCTTCACAAGACATTGAAGGAGTTATTTTAGTTTTTTTTGTAAATGCTTGCACTTCTAATAGCCTACTTACCTTAGCTTAGCACTGAGACAGGAGGCAGGGGTGTGACTGACAGGGGCAAACGTGCTACAACTGTCCAAAACACTTACATTAGAAGAAACATGCTGCACTTTCATAAACTATACAAGTATAAAAACACAAAAGCGCCAAAACACATGCAAAGGAAGGGCTGGTTGACGTTCAGGATTATAAAGCTGGACAACTGTCTCTGTTGCAGAGTTAGTCTGTCTCTTAACTGTAAGTGTTTGTCAGTAGGCATATCTGAAATGACTAGGTTAGCTACGTTAGCTAACATCAGATCTGCAGTAACATCAGAAGGAGTCATGTGATCACATTGTTAAAATAAGACCATAAAACATCTTGGGTACCTTTTTAGTGACAGTTGGCCAACTTTGTATCTTGAACGTCACCAAGCACTCAGGTCCCAGCTGTGTGCGTCACTTTTTAGTGACCCCTGGTTTCCGTAGTGTTGGATACAAAAGGTATCATTATTCTCCGGAAATAAGCAGATGTTCAGCTTGTTTTATTGCCTTTTGTTTTAAACAAAACATGAATATATTTAAACATTTTGTACTTAAGAAAGGTAATTCTCCAAGTAATCAGGATATTATGATGGGCTAGTAGGTTAAGACAGTGTACGGTAAGTAGTGTTTGCAGACCAGGCAGCATTTTCTTGCTTTACAAAAATGTGTAGGATTTGGCTCAATGAGTACTGAATGTTGTGAACATTGCTAATTAATACCAACAGTGGACCTTAAAAATTGTTTTAGAAAACAACAGACATTTGTCTATTTACACTTAAAAATGTGGAGTCACGATTCTTGCCAACGGAGGAATGTTAATCCTATATTCGCTCTCTACTATGCTTTAGCCTCCACCAACTCCTGAGTGAAGTTGCTTAATGTTCCCAAGCTAAAGGGTGATTATTTTGTCTGTGTGCTGTTCGAGCCGTGGAGGTAGTGCACATTGTGTTTTGAGGGCTTTTTCTTGTTAAAAGCAGCTGCCTCTTACACTTAGAAAGCAATAAGAGTGAACCAAAACAGTGAATTGTTGGGAAGAGAACCAAAGCTGAAAGATGCTAAAATACTCCGTAAAGTTTTAGGAAACTGTAAGGTCTGGGGCCTCATTTATAAAGGGATATATACGCTCAAAAAATGGCGTACGCCAGTTTCTACGCAATGTTTGCGATTTATAAAATACTAACTTGACGGGAAAACGTGCGGTCCTCCACGAAAACTCTAACCCATGCGTACGCACTAAGCACAAAAACGGGAGAGACGAGAAACTGCGACACCGTTGGCAGAAGGAAGAATGGAGAGAAATATGTGGAAATAATACCATAAATAAAATGTTACCTCTCATTTATCATATATGAAGAATTCATTTTCAAACATTGATTAAAGCCAATCTTAAAATGATTAAACAAACGCCTGTTTGAGACTCCTCAGTGCACACAAAAACATAACTTGGAGAAATAAATAAATACGGATATGTTATTTAAAACCACCTCGAATATGTTGTGTTAATGTTATGAAATGTTTTCTCATAAATTATGCGGTTTTGCATTTCTATAGGTTGTACGAGCATGGTTTTATATACTACCATGTTTAATCTTGTTTTATGCCGTTTGCTAAGACTTGATAAGTCGCTCATAAAACACAGGAGGTATGGAAACTAAGAACACCATATGTGGTAAATGTTAAAGCTAATATAACACAACACATTAGTTGTATTTCCTCTAACTGGTGGATATAGAGTTGCTGCGGGGAGGGGGGGGGGTTGAGATGCACAGGCTGCAGTGGAGACGCTGCGCACAGCTGATCGACAGCTGGGACACAAACCACCAAATACGAAAACATAATTCAGATCCAGTCGTCATGACTCCACTCCGGAGGGATTCCCCGATCATTTCTTACAGTTTCTCATCAAGGGGGGGGTCTCCTGTCCCCGGTACAAACACACTGCCTGAGGAAGGCTATGTGTATTTTTTTTGTCATGAACCTTTTTCGGACCACTTATTTATTGTTGGTGACGATCCGACCTCCATGCTGCTACTCTGGTTCAAACGGCATCCACCAAACAATATGATTTATCTCCACCTCCCCAAAATAACCAAAATCTGACACGGTGTGAGATGTCTTTTTTAGCTGTTCTGTCGTCATTTCCTGCGATCTTCTTCATAAAGTCAGTCAGAATGAATGAATGAATGGGCGTTTCTTTGACTATTTATAGGCAAATATGGGCGTTACGTGAAGCCCGCAAAAGCTGCACCGCATTTCGAGTCGATTGTGATTTATAAAGGGAAATCGGCGTAGGAAGTGCTGTATGCACTTTCCTCGCCGGTACGCAATGTTTGGTGAATCGGAAAATGTCGGAACATTTCTGTACCTATTTTTTGGATTTCTACTACGTAAGCAACCTTCCCACGTGAATCCTACGCACGGCGTTATAAATGAGGCCCCAGGTAATCATTCTCTGTTGGATCATCGGTTTAAGCGAACCCTTTCACTTTACACATAGCAACATATTCTCATTCAACTTTCGTATGATATATTAAACATAGTTATTCCTTCATTTTCTGTGCATTCTATGAAATTAGAAGTGGCCAGTGGTGACTGGTCATTAGGGGCACAGCCCCACCTAGTGTCAGCAGAAAGTATTAGAAATAATGATTAAAAAAATATATATATCAAATATATTTTAAGATCATGTTTAATCATCTGATTTGTCTGTACATTGCTGTTTTAGTCTGTGTTTTTCTAATTAGTGTCTACAGTGTGTGCCTATTGCATGGGAGCCTGCCTGCAGACCTCCACTCTCAGGACAGTTCCGGTGCAGGCTGCACTCTCAGGACACCTCCACTGTCAGTACAGGAAGTAACGATTCTGACGAACACGGTTTTTTTCCCGCCCACCGAAGGACTCGTTTGATGGCATTTTTCAAATCACAATGGAGACTCATCACGGAGGTGATGAGTCCGCCCACCGTGCACTTTGGGTCGGCCTTGGTCAAGCCCTTTTGACCCCCCCAGCCTGGTTCTCGTAAAAGTTTTTCGCTCAAATGACACCATGGAGGAAGGTAACGGGAGTTGACAGGGGACTCTGCCCGCCTCACCTATTTCCCCCGGTTTTATTATTTTTAATTTTTTTGGCTATTTCACCCGGTTTCTACCGGGGACATTGCCCGGTCTCGGGTGTCCCCCCACGGCCTGTGTCCAGCCCCCCCCCCCCCCCACTCATCCATATATTAAGGATTTTGAAAAATGTTGTTGCATTTTTCTCCTCTCCTCTCACTGATCGAATGGCAAACGCGACCCACTGTCGGAGGGCCTCCGCGCCGGCCCGGCCTAGTGCCGTTGCTCTGGCGGTCGGTTCCTCCAAACTGCGGGTTCGACTCTGATGGCCGGGAGGGTGTGCTGCGTTGGAGTGGGGGACTTCCCCCACTCTGCGCGTCTCTTCCTTCCCGGGCCGGCCGATATGAAGCGTGACCAAGACGCACCGTCTTGTGGAGGTGCGGGGTGGAGGTTCCCAGCTGGAACCTCCCCACCTCCGCCACGTATATATATATATATATATATATATATATATATATATGGACACCTTGTATTGTAGTTAATATCAGTACAGTATCACTTTTCATCACTTAGATTGATTGAACTGTTCTGCCCTTACAGCGCGTATCCCTATGCGTAGCTAGACAGTTATCTAACATTTAAAAGTCCTCCAATAAAGATGCAAGGTTTTCTTTCTTGACTTTACTGTTCTTCTTTTACTTGGTAAAACTGTAACAATACAGAAATAAAACACATAAGTATGCAGGCTTTACATAACATATAAGTAGCACTGTACAAACGACACACATACTACTATTAGGAATTAGCTATCATTAGCATCACTATTAGCTAGCACATGTCAGAATCGTCACTTCCTGTACTGACAGTGGAGGTGTCCTGAGAGTGGAGGTCTGTACCGGAACTGTCCTGAGAGTGGAGGTCTGCAGGCAGACCCCTCTTGCCTATTGAGCTGTTTAGAGCCATGTGGGACAAAACCCGATCATGCCCCTCCCTCTCACTGTCTAAGTGAACGGTGACTGTAAAAACTACACTGCGCATGCTCAGAGTATTGTCCTATTTAATGTGTGTGGCAAAAAAAAAATGACCATAGGGGCACTGAGCTGACATCCCCCACCATACGTCATCTCACATCATTCAGAGCTGATTGGCTTTTGTGTGCCGCGAAAAGTGTGCTGTGTGAAGAGGAGACGAGAGAGCTGCAGTGATGCGTCCTAAAACCCGGAAGTAAGCTGCGCATGGCTTCACAAAAAAGCAATGAGATTTCTCCATAGGATTTTGGAAAATAGCTCGAAATAAGATCTGTGGGAAACGAACCTGTTAGATAAATGCACGTTTTGTTCAGTCGGATAATATCCACATGTCTACCCTACTTTTATCATTTCGAATCATAAATCTATTGATTAGATTTATGATAGACTTTTGAAACTATAAGAAGATAAGGAGGACTTTTACAAAAAAGTAATAGAGATTTGTGTCCAGAAGGATAGCATGGACTTCATCTTCACTTCAAGTCAAGGTATCCTTTTGTTGAACTGTCTGTTTAAAATTAATCGAAGCATCAGACAAATTATAATAATAATATTTGTAAACCTGAAGAGTCAGAGCCAGTGCCTCAGCAGCCATGAACCTCACTGCAGAAGCTTATATATAGATATCTAAGTTTGTTGTGCCCCACCACTTTTGTACATATAAAAACGCCACTGGAAGTGGCTATTACTAATAAATAAACCTTGACTTAACACAGGACATGAACCCTGGTATACAAATGTAACACCTCATTTCCTGCCTACGACCTGCCTAAGACCAGTATCGAGGAATGTTAAGCCCTCCCACTATTTTCCAAGAGGGCGTTGCCAGATTTTCAGTTTCAGGTTTTAACCAGGAGATGGCGCTTCATTCACAAATACAGAAAGACAAGTTTTCAAGCACTTTCAGTTGTGTTTTGAAGAGCATTTGAACACATCAATAAGTATATCTAATCTTGTAATTCAAAAATATATAGTGTTTATATATTAAATAATCATAATAATAATGTAAATGTTTACATTACACTTCTTTATTTGTTATGCTCATACTTTTACCTTTACAATCGTTTGCTTTAATATGCAGTATATTTTTTGTATATTTTTGTGTTTGCTTCCTCCTGCTCCCTTTCGGACACATACTGTATGATTTATTATTATTATTAATATGAAGATATTATTAAGATAAGATAAGATGTTACTTTATTGATTGAACATTTTAGTTTAGAATGTGCTGTCCCACGGTAATTCAGAAGGCTCACAGGTCACATTCCGACCATTATTATCCGCGGACCACTGGTGGTCCGTGAGCGCCCCCTAGTGGTCCGTGAGTATATTGGTAACATTTGACATAAATAAATACATTTGAGTTTTCCGCACTCTCACGGGAATATCTCCGCAATGGAGCGAGGTTAAGTTTCACTTTCGATTGCATGATATAGCCCAGTGCAACAACTTCATCACACATGTTGCAACTTGTTTGTACAATTTTCAGGCGATTTGTAATCTGTTCTAGAAAAACGATGTGTTCTGGGATATTTATGGAGTTAGGTGGTCCGCAAGTGTTTTTTTATTGGTTAATTGGTCCTTGGTGTGAAAAAGTTTGAGAAACACTGGTATAGAGGGAGCTGCTGGAGAAGAAAGATCAGGGGGGGAGGGGGGGGAGAGAGCTGTGGTTGATTGGCCATTAGTTGTGTAAATACACAGCTGAGAGCTGCCGTTTCATTCAGACTGTTTAAAAAACGGTAACAACGGACTATTTTTCTTAACGGATGCATGTCAATTTAAATCAATACATACAACTATTTTTTAAATCAATAAAAACATTTTCTAAATCCATAAAAGCATTTCAATTAATATTGGGAGTCATGTCGTTACTTTGTTGAGAATGTGGCCATGTAATAAGCGGGATAATTTGCAGCGACTTGTTCCTTATGGGGAAAATAACACCCTTCATGCTGATCAAGATCCCTCCGCTACGCATCGGGATCCTGATCTGCTGACGAGGCTCCATAAAATATAAATATTTGTAGTGAATTACTGAGTTTAGGCACATTAATAACGTTTTAATGAAGTTCAATACAGTATATTCATATGTGTCAGTCAGTGGCGAACCATGTATCACAACTGGACCTTCTGTAGACACACCCATGCACTATATTTAGTTTCTCAGTTCAATTAGTAATATTCACATGTACAGATATTAGCCTACAGTTCAATGTAATCCATATTAAGTTTTTCTGTTCAATACACAATATATTTTCAATGCTAAAGTTGCTCTATCAGCCTGCCTTTAATGAGACTGCTGTGACTGCACATTATCTGTAAGCCTTTTGAAATCTGGCTGATAGTTAGTGATTGCCAGCCAGAGGCAGTCAGTAAGATGTGCGTCAGTCATAGAGGTTCTATACTTGGATTTAATTATTTTCATTTGTGAAAAGGCCGTTTCACATAAGTATGTGGAGCCAAAGTAGGCCTTCAGTTTAAGCGCACATGGCACAATCAGTGGATACCTCTCTCTACTCACGAGTGACCAAAAGTCCTGATCTCTTGCTCTGGCCTTCAATTCAATGTCGCTTTGCATTTCAATGATCTCCATGTCAACACCCATAGGTAATGTAAACACCTCCTGCATTTTAGCTGACAGCTGTTCAATGTCAACACTGAGGAAAGGGTTTGATACAAAACCAACTACTTGTCCCATGTCTTGTAGCTCCACAAATCGAGCACCAAATTCTGATGTCAGTTTGTTCAAATGGGCGCAGAATTGTTCAGGATGGAAAGCAGTTTTGTCTGTGAGGTTTTGTGACACCTTTTCAAGATTTGGGAAGTGTGTCAGCCTCGCATTTCTTAACTGAGTGGTCCACAAACTGAGCTTCACTTTGAATGCCTCCACTGCGCTAAACCAAGCTCTCTGTCTTTCCCTTGCAATTCTCGGTGAAGGTCATTGAGTTTTGCAGTCAGATCGGTAAGGAACCCCAGTCCAATAACCAAGTATCGTCAGACAGCTGCTCATACTCCTCGTTCCTCGACTTCAGAAAACTGATGATCTCTGGCAGCAAATCCAGAAAACGCCGGAGCACCTTGCCCCGACTGAGCCACCTTACATCTGCGTGAAGGATCAAATCTCCATACACAGAGTCGAGCTCGTCCAATAAAGACTTAAATAGCCGGTGCTGGAGTCAGACGCTCGAGATTTGTCAACGGGGAGGGTGGGGGGGGGGGGGGGGGGTTAGGTTGCCATAAGGCTGTTGAAGGTCTTATTATAGGCTACATCTGTCATAGTCTGTTCCATCATTCAACAGTAGTTTTCCATTCACCTGTCTCACCTGTTTTCCACACCCACTCGTTTGCTCACTCTCTTTCTCTTCTGCACCCATTAGTTTATGCCAGTATTTAAACCCGCACCTTACACACACTCTTTGCCAGATTGTACTTTGCCTCATGCTTGTCTTTCCCGCGTTGTATACCAGATTGCCTACCCGGTTCCGACCCTGCCTGTCCTCGATCTGCCTGCTCTGCCTGTTCCCTGATCCTGCCTGTCCCTCGACTATCCTGTCTGGCCTGTTATCCGACCCTGCCTGTATCTACGCTGACCGCCTCGCTTACTCCCTGACTCTCTGCCTGTCCCTGACTCACCTTCTGCCCGCTGTCCTCCAGTGCGTTAAACTGCTCGGTTGGTATTCCTCAGATCCAGTGGAATCTCCAATAAAGTTTATTACCAATTCTTCTTGGTTTCTCGAGTGCTGCATTTGGGTTCTCCTTAAGATTGTGACAGAACAATCTGGCCAGAACATGGACCCAGCGCACTCCTCTTCACCTAGAGACCGTTTCGAGAGAGTTGAGGACGCTCTCCAGAGGCAGGAAGCCTCGATAGCCGCCCTGGCCACCGAGGCTCATCATGCTAACTCTTCACATGACCAGACGCTAACCTATTTATCTGCGCAGCTACAGCAGCTAACGGCTACTGTGCAGCAGCTAGTGGCAGGAGTGGCCGCTCCAGCGCCTCTTCCTATGCCGTCGACACCCACTTCTGCATCACCTCTGATGGGATTTACCCCGGAGCCTCGGGTGGGAACTCCGGAGCGCTACGCCGGGGAACCGGAGGGCTGCAGCCCGTTTCTTACGAACTGTTCTATCCTGTTTGCGCTGCAGCCACACACTTTTGCTTCTGAAGCTGCTCGTGTGGCGTTCACGGTCAATCATTTGACTGGGAAAGCCCGACTGTGGGGCACAGCGGAATGGGAGCAACAAACACCCGCCTGCTCTTCGTTCCCCGCTTTTTCTGCGGAGCTGCGCAAGGTGTTTGGACCCGTGTCTGTGGGTCCAGACGCTGCAGGAGGACTACTGAACCTGAGTCAGGGTAATGGATCTGTGGTGGATTATGCCATTGAGTTTAGCACCCAGAGCCGCCTCAGCAACTGGAATTCTGCAGCCCAGTGTGACGCCTATCTGCGTGGTTTGGCGGATTACATTAAAGACGAGCTGGTGTCGTTTGATCTGCCCAATTCACTGGATGGGTTGATTGAACTGACTTCCCACATGGATCGGCGCATCCAGACACGGAGACGGGAGCGACGATCGGAGGGAGTTAAACATGCCTGGGCGCCCCGACGTCCGAGTTTGGCTGCGACTCCTCACCTCACTCCAGAGCCGCAACCAGGGGGGGATGAGCCCATGCAGGTGGGTCGCACCAACCTCACTTTGGAGGAACGTGAGCATCGCAGACGTCGTAACCTGTGTCTCTACTGCGGCCGGGCCGGCCATTTTGTTTCTCACTGCCCGGGAAAGAGGCAAGGCTCAGCAGTAATGGGGAACATACTGGTGAGCCAAACCCCTGGATTTGTTCCCGCTCAGAGACCATTGAGCCACGCCAGGTTGCTATTACCGGATAGCTCTCAGGCTCTTGCTGTTTTTGTTGACTCTGGTTCGGACGCGAATATTATGGATGAGAAGCTTATGCTGCAGTTGGGAATAGACCGGGTTCTTTTGTCTCGCCCAGTTCCAGCCAACGCCTTAGACGGTCACCTGCTGGGGACAGTGACTCATCAGACTGTACCCGTTCACATGCTCCTGTCTGGGAACCATCATGAAACTATTCAGTTTCATGTTCTCCGGTCTCCACATATTCCGCTGATCCTGGGTTATCCATGGCTCCGCCGCCACAACCCTAACATTAACTGGGAGACGGGAGCCATTTTGGGTTGGAGTCCTTCTTGTCATCTGATCTGCCTGAAACAGGCTGCCGCGCCTCAGCGTTCGGTGAACCCCAGCCAAGTTCCAGATGTTACAGGGGTTCCACCGGAATATCTGGACTTCAAGGAAGTATTCAGCAAGTCGGGGGCTACTTCCTTACCACCACACCGGCCCTACGACTGTGCCATCGACCTGCATCCTGGCACCAGCCCTCCCAGGGGTCGATTGTACTCCCTGTCTGCTCCGGAAAGAGTTTCCATGGAGAATTATATCAATGACTCTCTGGCGGGTGGGATTATTCGCCCGTCCTCATCACCTGCTGGCGCAGGGTTCTTCTTTGTGGAGAAGAAGGACAAGACCCTAAGGCCCTGTATCGACTTTCGGGGTCTTAATGACATTACGATCAAGAATCGATACCCACTGCCTCTTATCTCTTCTGCATTCGAGTTGCTGCAGGGAGCAACCATATTCACAAAGCTGGACTTGCGTAACGCATACCACTTGGTACGTATTCGCGAGGGGGATGAGTGGAAGACCACCTTCAACACCACCTCGGGGCACTACGAGTACCTAGTCATGCCTTTTGGGCTTACCAACGCCCCTGCAGTATTCCAGGCGTTGGTAAATGACGTGCTCCGAGACATGTTGGACCGACACGTGTTTGTTTACTTGGATGACATCCTGATCTTTTCCAAGATGCTGAAAGAACACGTGCACCACGTCCAGGCGGTTCTCAGGAGATTGCTCGAGAACTCGCTGTTCGTTAAAACGGAGAAGTGCGAGTTTCACACATCCTCTGTCTCTTTTCTGGGATACATCGTGGGACAGGGGAGCATCGAGATGGATCCTTCCAAGGTTGATGCAGTCACTTCCTGGCCGGTTCCAGAATCCCGGAAGCGGCTACAACAGTTCCTCGGGTTCGCCAACTTCTACCGGAGGTTCATTCGTGGATACAGTACCTTGGCCGCTCCTCTCACAGCCCTGACCTCCTCTAAGGTTATGTTCCAGTGGTCCTCCTCGGCTGAGGAGGCGTTCCAGAACCTTAAGGCCAGGTTCACCTCCGCCCCCATCCTCCGAGTACCCGATCCTGTAAGACAGTTTGTTTTGGAGGTGGATGCTTCTGATATGGGGGTGGGAGCCATCCTGTCTCAGCGAGCAATGAACAGCCAAAAACTCCATCCCTGTGCTTTCTTTTCAAGGCGTTTGACTCCAGCGGAAAGAAATTATGATGTGGGAAACCGGGAGCTGCTAGCAGTGAAGTTGGCTCTGGAGGAGTGGCGTCACTGGCTCGAGGGGACCAGTCAACCTTTCCTGGTGTGGACCGACCACAAGAATTTTGAGTACATCCGGTCGGCCCGCAGACTGAATTCCCGACAGGCTAGATGGGCCCTTTTCTTCACTCGGTTCAATTTCTCCCTCTCCTACCGCCCTGGTTCTCGGAACATTAAGGCTGACGCTCTTTCTCGTCAGTTTGGAGAGGGAGGTAACATTCCCAGGGGCTTGGACACCATCCTTCCGACTCCTCAGCTCGTCGCCGCCCTCATCTGGGAGGTGGAGGAGAGGGTCAAGGCCGCCCAGCAGGACCAGCCGGGACCCAGTGCCTGTCCTCCGAACCGCCTGTTCGTTCCGCAGACGTTGAGGTCTGATGTTATCCAGTTGGCTCATAACTCCAGACTCACCTGCCATCCTGGGATCCAACGTACATGGGAGGTAGTCCAGCAAAGGTTCTGGTGGGCAACACTTAAGGAGGACACCAGGGAATTTGTTAATGCCTGCCCTGTTTGCAATCAAAACAAGTCTTCTCACCAAGCTCCTGCTGGTCTCCTACGACCTCTGCCTATCCCTCATCGCCCCTGGTCTCACATTTCTCTGGACTTTGTTACTGGTCTGCCACCGTCCAACGGACACACTGCCATCTTGACGGTGGTAGACCGATTCAGTAAGATGGCTCATTTTGTGCCGATACCCAAGCTCCCCTCAGCTAAAGAGACGGCGGAGCTGGTCCTGCTCCATGTGTTCCGGCTCCATGGGCTGCCTACTGATGTGGTTTCCGATCGTGGTCCTCAATTTACCTCGGTGTTCTGGAGGGAATTCTGCACGCTCCTTGGGGCCACGGTCAGTCTGTCATCCGGTTTCCATCCGCAATCCAACGGTCAGACAGAAAGAAAGAACCAGGAGATGGAGACGACCTTACGCTGTATAGTCTCCAAGCACCCAGCGGCCTGGGCTAAACAACTGCTCTGGGTCGAGTACGCCCACAACACTCTGGTCAGTTCGGCCACCAAGCTGTCCCCATTTCAGTGTGCTTACGGGTTTCAACCCCCTCTGTTTCCGGCCCTGGAGAGGGAGGTTACCTGTCCGTCCGTCCAGGCTTTCATCAGTCGTTGTCGACGGACCTGGAATCAAGCCCGGAGAACTCTCGTTTGTTCGGCCAACCGGTACGCCTCCTCTGCCAACCGCTGATGTTCCAAAGCACCTGTCTACCAGGTGGGCCAAAAGGTATGGCTTTCCTCCCGGGATATTCCTTTACGGGTGGATTCGAAGAAGCTTGCACCTAGATTCATTGGACCTTTTGAGATTGTCAGGATAATCAATCCCGCAGCAGTAAGGCTAAAACTGCCTCGGACTCTGCGGATCCATCCCACCTTCCACGTTTCCAGGATCAAACCTGTCCGAGAGAGTGCCTTGGTTCCTGCGGTCCCTCCCCCACCACCCCCCCGGATGATTGACGGCGGGCCTACGTACACTCTCCGACGACTTCTTCGTTCCCGTCGCAGAGGAAGAGGAGTCCAGTACCTGGTGGACTGGAAGGGTTACGGCCCTGAGGAGAGGGCTTGGGTTCCAGCTCGTCATGTGTTGGACCCCCGGCTCATCAGGGAGTTCCATCGGCGTAATCCCGAGCAACCATCTAAGACCGTCACGTCGACGGGCAGAGACACAGGGAGAGTCTCTCCTCTTACCGTCAGCTCTTCAGAGGAGGACAGTGAGGGGCCGGCTTCTGATGAGGACGCAGATTCCCACAGGGGGCAGGAGAGGGAGGCCGAAAGAAATTTTTCAGATGAGTATTAATCCCACCTCCCACCCTCCTCTGTAGATTAGCATTTAGGGACGTCAGGAGCCGTCCATTAAGGGGGGGGTTCTGTCATAGTCTGTTCCATCATTCAACAGTAGTTTTCCATTCACCTGTCTCACCTGTTTTCCACACCCACTCGTTAGCTCACTCTCTTTCTCTTCTGCACCCATTAGTTTATGCCAGTATTTAAACCCGCACCTTACACACACTCTTTGCCAGATTGTACTTTGCCTCATGCTTGTCTTTCCCGCGTTGTATACCAGATTGCCTACCCGGTTCCGACCCTGCCTGTCCTCGATCTGCCTGCTCTGCCTGTTCCCTGATCCTGCCTGTCCCTCGACTATCCTGTCTGGCCTGTTATCCGACCCTGCCTGTATCTACGCTGACCGCCTCGCTTACTCCCTGACTCTCTGCCTGTCCCTGACTCACCTTCTGCCCTCTGTCCTCCGGTGCGTTAAACTGCTCGGTTGGTATTCCTCAGATCCAGTGGAATCTCCAATAAAGTTTATTACCAATTCTTCTTGGTTTCTCGAGTGCTGCATTTGGGTTCTCCTTAAGATTGTGACAACATCCATTGGTTGGTTTTGTGGCACATTTGTAACAATGTGCTAACTTGGGCAGCACGCAGGCAAACCTGAGAGCACACAGGGTGGAGAGGTGGAGTGAGGTTGAGCGATAGAGAGAAAGGGAGAGAGAGAGATTGAGCGAGGCAGAGAGCATGTGCAGCGGTCAACAGAGCAGCAGTTTGTGAGAGAGCCAGCTTGAGAGTCAATTTCTCTTCAAAATAGAATTGATTGCCAGCCTCCCTTGTCCGCTGGCTGGCTTGCTAGCTCGTTGGTACTGCCTGTCCTCCTACAAAAAACGACCAAATAGGTCGATTGTTTTCCGACCCAAATACGACCCATAGCCACGTTTTAAAGTGTAGCACCTCTAGTGGTCGTGTAAGAAACAACATGCTCCCGTCTATTCATTTCTAGCAGCAGTTTATTACGACCTATTGTCATGTTTTAAATTGAGCAACTGCTGGCGGATCGTAATCCCGTGAACTTTAACCTTGGGCATCAATAAAAGTGCGACGAGTGGAAGAAGAAGAAGAAGAAGAAGAAGAAGAAGAAGAAGAAGAAGAAGAAGAAGAAGAAGAAGAAGAAGTGTTAAAGAGCGTCCCAGCTGTACAAGTGGTAAATCAGATTTCTGTATTTCATTTGATTTGTTTACGCTTTTAATTAATCCTGTCGTTTTCCTACAAATCATGTTTAACCACGATATTTATTTATTTTATATATGCGAATGCTTGTTGTTAGCAATAGCATGGCTGTAAAGGTTAGCACTTAGCTTAGGTATAGATGCGCTAACGGATATGTATTGCAATTGGGGTTGCCAACTTCCAGAAATGGAAAAACGGGACACATGCATGTTTCCCCCGCGCGCGAACATTTTCGGGTTTCTGGCCGATTTAGTTACTTTTTTTGAAAACTTTATTTCGGTTTTAGGGTTAGGTTAGGGTTATGTTATTTAATTCTTTTGGGGGAGCCAGCCCCTAGGGTTAGAAAATGGTTTTGGGGGTCAAACCCCCCAAAACCCTCAAAATGCATAGAAAACTATGCATACCTATAACACAATACAAACACAATGGTCTTACACCTGCATTAGGCTACTACATCACATTGTACATCAGCATGTTCAAATCGGATAGGTGGGCACTATGGACATCTGGGCACCTCGATGTACAATTGGCTATTTTGTCCAAAATGTTAAAAAATAAAATATTTGAAAAATGGTATTAAGTAATGCAAAGTATACATGATGTGAACATGCACGGTACATCATTATTAGACTTAATGTTATCCTTCAACCAACCATTTTCCCATCAATCAGCTGACTGACTCTCTCACAAAAACAGCACCACGGACCTCTCTCTCTCTCTCTCTCTCTCGTTAACACAATAGGATCATGATCATCTGCGATGAAAATGTTTAACCATCACCACGCATTGCCAATTGCTAATGTTCAACCAAGAAGACAAAGATTCAAGTTTCAGTATTACTTTAATTGGCTTTTCCAGAGAGATTGATCAGTATCAGTAAGGACCAGACAGAAAGGCATGTAGGCCTATTGCTACTGATAATATATGGACAGGATATGGATGATAATAATGTCCATTTAAATTTGTAAATGTCCATATAAGACGTAAAGTAAACGTCCGTATGAGTGTCCTTCATGGGGGGTCGGGGGAGTCGGTGACAAAGTTCTGATTAGAAAGAAAAAAAGAACAAGAGGAAAAACACATTATGAGTGTGTAAAAAGCACAGCCCAATATTGTCAAAATAAAAATACAATAAAAATATTACTCACCTATTTATTTTTCCAGGGATACTTCTTGCTGCTCCTAACCGCACCCAGCAATTATTTGTCCTTCTGCGCAGCAAGAAAGAAGTCTTTGCAGGGCATGTTCATGTTCACTGAAATCTGAAGCTCAGTTTTGATCAGGTCAGTGCTGCAGCGATTTCTTGCATCTGACCACTTGTTGGCCATAAGTGAAAAAATCCTCTCCACAAAGGCATTTGATCCGGGCACACTGAGAACGAATGACACTATCTGGAACAGGTTGGTCAAGTTAGCTTTTCCGACTTTCTGGAAGACAGACTTTTGGGGGATCCTGTCGTGCCGTTTTAATTTCTTCCTGGCTGGCGCAGAATTCTTCATACAGTTTGTCCATGTTGAGTGTGTCAGTCAACTTTAGGGCAGCCGCCACCTCTTCCAAGTCAGAGAATCTGAGTGTCTCAAACAGGCCGATTGGTCTGAGTTTCATCATTACATTGTCTGTGGATAAATCAAACCATTTCTCAATGTATGAAATGACAGTGCTGTAGAATTTAGTGAAATCCACTTTAACTTTGGCCTTTTCTGCAGGCAGCAGTTTATCCATCAGCTGCCTGGTCTGGAATCCACAGAAGCCGTCATCTTTTCTTTGTTGTATTTTTGCTTTGAATTTCCTGATTTCCTCATACACATCAGTGATGCAGAGGTTTGTTTCCTCTAGCTTCTTTACAAGCTGGTCGAAGACAACTCCCACGTTTTGAAAGAAACACAAGTAGATCTCAACTGTGGCAGCTTTATCCTCATCATCATCAGAAAATATCTTCCTAAGCACCACAGGGCAGGCCTCGCCGAGTGACCTGAAATATGCTGTTATTGCTGGCCAGCTCTGTAGGAGACGCTCAACAGCTGGATACAGTGACAGCCATCTCGTGCAGACGTGACGCAGAATCTCTCTCCACTCAATGTCCACAAACTCGAAAAATCCACGAAGGTTCTCTCGCCGAGAAGCTGACACTGAGAAGTGGCTATACACTTTTAAGACAACTGTCTCTATGTCCACTGACAGCTGGTCGCATGCATGTTTACAGGCATTGTGAGCGACGTGGGCTGGGCAATTTGCTTTCAAAATGCGACTGTTGTCACTCTGTAATAACTGGTAAACAGAGTGATGCCTGCCATAATTGACATTGGCATTGTCAGCAGAATAAGATGTGATACACTCTGTCTTGAGTTCATATTTGGTCAAACACTCAATTATGGCGTGGTGGATCCCACTGGCGGATTCGTCACTGTCTTCATAGAAATCTAGTAGTTTGGACTGTACTCCGTCTTGATTGAAGTATCTCAGGCACACAGGAAACATTTTTCGGTTCCCCTTGTTTGAGGCGTCTGTGGCTACTGAAAAATACACAGGGGCTGCATCCACCTCCTCACCTGCTGCAACCTCGGTGGGAGGAGGACACAGCTCTTTTAGAATATCCCGAACAGTTTTGGGGCCAAGCACATTGGCTGTTATCATCTCAGCCTTTGTTCTTCCACATTGCATTTTCTTTGCAGTGTTCGAATCACTAAACATGGCACTTGCCAGCTTATTACTGCAGTCCATGCTGTTGTAACTCAAACCATGCTTAGCTGTGTGATACACTGATGTTACCTCACATGCAGCAACTTTGTCTTGTTCTGCAGTTGAACTGCCGAAGAATTTTGTTATATTTGATGCACCTTTATTTTGTGTTGCTCGCTCGTGCAGTTCTGTGCCAGCATGCTGTTTCAGGTCGTTTTCTCCACCATGACCTATTGAAAACTCCCTCCGACACAAGGTGCAGAAGACCCGAGACAGATCTCCACTCACGGGCTTTACCCAACTGTATTTTTCTTCCCACTGTGTGTTGTAAGACACAAGTCTTTTCTTTTTAGAAGGGCCAGGGCCCAGAACCACATCCTCTCTCTCTTCTCCTCTTTCATTATCACCTCCTCCACCGGCAGCGCTCATTTTCCCGCACGACTGAACAGGCTGACACATGCCACACAAACAATGATGCCGCGCCCGTGAAAATCTCACACACACACGTGCGAGCATTGTGCCTGCCCTGTCAACTGAGCGGTCCTAGCGCCCTTCTCATACAGCACACAAACACACAGGCACGCAGCCAGACACACTGCATTGCGCGCAAACAGAAAAATATTTTTTATTTTTCCCTTTACACGGGAGTCCGGGACAAACAATGTCCCGTACGGGACACGCCCCTTTTGGCTCAAATACGGGACGTCCCGGCTAATACGGGACGGTTGGCAACCCTAATTGCAATATAAGAAGGTTCTTCTCAAGGGGCAAACTCTGGGGAACAGCCGGGACGCCAATACGGAAGTGCCACACACTGCAGTTCATATATTGGCCGATAGGCGATGGCTGCAGAAAGGAGCAATTTACATAGACCCCCATGTTAAAATGCCCAACTTTACAGCAGAAAAAAACATGTTTCTACCCCTGGCTCCATACATTTTTATTATCGATATAGTTAGATTCCACCTTCATGATTATGGATCTGTGAGTGAATTGTTTTCTAACACGACCCTTTTATTTATATTAGGTCTTAACGTTTTTGCATACATTAGGGCGTGGTCACATTGAGTGACGGCTCTGTCAAGTGACTGTTGCTGCTAGCTTCTTGTCTCTCTGCTAGCTGCTCCGTGAAGCTACAGGGACTCTGCCTGCTCAGCTCATCCAGTAAACACAACTTGAAGCCGGCCGTGGTTGTTTGTTGTTCATGCTTATATATCGGACTATTGTGAATGCGGTTTTGCGGTAAGTGAAATTCGAGTGCTTTATTTATGTGTTAATGATTTTAATCAGCTACGTAATGAATGTTAAGGCTTGGGTTAGCGTGTGGTAGCTACATCGGTGCTAACGATGCTAATCGTAGCCTCCAAGTTAAAATAATAGACTGTATATATAAAGGTTAAAACGAAATAGACATTAAGTGGGATAATACTGTTGAACAAACGGCTTCTGTTTGAGGTTGATAAAATAAGGTCATCCTTGTAACGTAGAGAGATATTTTATTATCTAGGTAGGAACTGTATGCATCGCTAAGGTTAATTTAAATTGGCTATGCTCAAGTATGTAGACAAGCTAACGTCGAAGTAGTGTATGTGAAATCAACCTCACAATAAGATGTGTGTATTACAATTATTAATGTCATATTTCAAGATGATTACTTAGATATTACAATATGGTTGGTTGAGCTGGAGTTCATTATTGAGCTTACACGTTAACGTCACAGTCATCTGAAGAACGAACCCAAACCTTGTTGTTTTTATTAATTGTATTACCAAATGGGTATCAAATAAACAGTAAGCATTGGTAACACAACTTCCAAAGTTACAGTAAAATAAAAAGGACCCTGACTCGGACAATACACAATCCAACATGTTCAACAGAAGAGAATCAGTTATATTGTTTGTACACATGGTACTTTACATATGTATCTGTTTGTTTAAGGTGTCCAGGTGATGCAGACAGGCTGGACCAGAGAGAGAGAGAGACAGAACTGGACTCCTCACAGCAGTGAACTTCAGCACAGGTACAAAGACTCTTTTTTTCATACTGTACAAAGAATCAAGAAAGATATTGGTTTAAATGAATGAAGTATTGACTTTAATACACTGATATACATTCCATTAAACAATACTAAATACTAGATCACCTACACATCAGTGAAGTTGAGGGTTTTTTCCATGCAAAAAGTTACATTTAGATGTTATGTTAACAAGCAACATGACTTTGTCAGCTTTCTAATTTAATGTATTGAAGGCAAAGATATTTAACACATAGTGAGAACTGCTACTATTTATCTCTCAATATTATCTGTAAAAAACGTTGTAAAAGTGATTCTTTCAGTGAGACAACAGAGCAAGCTTCTACAGTTGCACTACGTTTTGATAACAGTTAAATATTATTTTGATAATAACATATATTTCAATGTTGATGAACTTCATACTGTTCATTCCTAATCTGATCGTCTTTGTAGCTCTGTTGAAATAAAAAAAAATCATTACAATTACAAAATAATTATATCTACAGCCCCTAAACACAGAAACACACCGCTTTCATAAATAACACACTTGTTCTGCAATAATATGTTTTATGTTTCCTGTAATTTTTGTTAGGAAAGGACATGCCTGAAAGACACGACATGTTCTCCTTCTCTGAGGGTCAAGAAGAACATCCAAGAGGAACATTAAAAGCTGATGTTATGAGATTATAAGACCAGTACAGGACATTCACTAAGAAACTACTTTTATTGTGAAAACACAGTCAGCTGATCGAATGCACCTATTTCCACATCTACACTCCATCAGCTGATTATTTCTATTTGCCTCACTTTATGAGCTTCACAACACTTGTGCCTTGAACCGCAGAGTTTGCAACGTCACAAATAAATGGGGCCAATCTTCAGTCAGATGTGAATGTGTAATCTAACATTTTCAGTAAGAATAATGGACGAAAGTAGTGCAAATACAATTTATTGAAATGTGAACCAAAAGTTAATCAAATGTTTTAAATAAAAAGCACATATGGACAGAAGGTGTAAACCTATTAAATGTAAGTAAGTAAACACATTTAGTCAGATAAAGTGACAGACTAGGCCTGTGCAGTTGGTATCAGCTTTGCCCAGCATGGGCTCCTCCATCAGGCCTGGTCCTCCTCGCAGAGGAAAGACCCTCAGTCCTCTCCACACCAACAGACTGGACGTCCATCACACGGAGGTTTCTCCCTGAAGTCTCAGCAGCTCTCTGGACACCACGCTGTCTCAATCCGTCCACACTGAATATGAGAGGGGAAAATGAAAATAATAAATGCTTTAGACAATAAGAAGCATAAAGTTGACTGTTGAGTTGCTCAGTTTTTTTAGATTGTCAATACTATTACTGTATAACTAATATCTCAGGTTAAGAGGCACATTCAAATAAAGATTGGTCTTTAAATACATGTTGTCTTTTGAATTGTTTGTCTAAAGTCAAGGATCTAGAACTGGTACTTAGTTTTAATGATACAGTCTGGTTATTATGCTGTTTGGAGGAGGTCTCACAGGTAAGAGCACTAACTAGCTACCATCACATGTACCTTAGCTTGACTTAAATGTATTAAACGTGTAATTAAGTGATATCAAAATATAAATAACTAATGTCATGCAAACATATTAATATTTGCTTGATTCCAGTGTTGAATTTAGCACAATTGCATACAAACGTTAAGGGGTTTTAAGATTCTGAAGTATTATGCTAAAAACTCAATAACTTAGATTATTATTTATAGTTTTGCTGAATAGTTTCATGTCCGCTTACCTTAGAAACGTAAAATACGACGGCAGTGTGCAGATGGGAAGCATGTTAGCTTAGCTTGGTAGCTTCAGCTAGCTCTGGAACTTCCAGCTCGGTGGCAGCAGGTCCCGCCTCGGCTCCGCCTCTTTGCCCTTATTTGGAGCAGGCGGGAACAGGCGGGAGTTGAACTCTGACGTCACTGTCGAGCCGTTAGTGGCCGACTCCGCCTACTAAGGGCTTCACGGCAACTCTGCAGAATCCTATGGGTGACGTCACGGACCCTACGTCCATTTATATATACAGTCTATGGTTCTTCTACAACAAGTTGGAGGGAGAGTTTTCTCCTTCGCACAAAAGGAGCTAAAATCTTGCCTAAAAACAAAACCCTTTGTAGCACGTGACATAAAACATAACAATGGCAAAAGTATGTATATTCAGCTAACCAGACCAGGACATGATATGACCTTAAACAATGCGAAAGGAAATTGCATTTTAATAATAATAATAATAATAATAATAATAATAGACATTTACATGGCGCTTTTCATAATGCACACACTTTTCTTTCTTCTAAATGTCACCGAACATGTTGCATTAATGATAGTTAAGGTAAGTTCAACACTTTAATATCACCAGGTCATAGTAGTTTTACTACTTTAAACATTCGCTAATTCAACTTAAGTTTTGTGAAGCCATCACATCTAGTTAAAAAGAGAAATATATTTCCCTGTAATTACTGATTTACCTGGGACTTGATTGAAATTGGTGCCTGTAGCTTTACTTCGACAAATGTTTATTTATGAAGCAACAATTCAAATACATGGTAGCACAACTAATCTGAGTTCATCTGTTTGTTATTTTTCAGGTCATCCATCAATTCAATTATTTGAAGTAGTCTATTATCATAAAAAAATCAACGGTTCTTTTCAGAGCCATATTCTTCTTCCTACTCTCTTTCACCCCTCTCGTTTTCTTGTCTTTTGTTTTGTTTTTCTCCCTCCCTGTATGTCAGTTCATCCTTTGTTTGTTGTTGTCCTTTTTACCCTCACTTAAAAATGGCATCCAAGCAACTGAATGAATGGCTAGAGGCAGGGAAAGCCCTTTCAGATGAGTTGGCAAATAAGGCAAGTACAACATTATCCAAATATGTATTATAACATTTACTCAAATGATAAAAGACACACACATTACAAAGATGTGTGTGCAACAATTAAGGGAAATATCTAATCTCTTTTATATATTAATATACCAAAGAAACCGAAGAAACCGAAGAAACCAAAGAAAATAACGCAAGGATCAAATATTTCCTGGAGGAAGAGGGACCTGGATGGGAACATTCTACCCCAACATTGGAATAAGAATCGATCTGGTCTGTACAATATCATCTAGTTCTAGTGTTTCATTAAGTTTTAATGTCGTTGGTCTTCAATAATGTTTCCTATATCATCGTACTTTGTTTATGCAGTTAAACCTTCCAGCTCTCTGGAGTCCCCAGAGGTCGAGGAGACACATGAGATTCCTCTACAGGTCCCAAGTCTTGGTATGCACAATGAATTCTTAAATTATCCTTCAACTTGAAATGTAGCTAATTGTTTATAGTATGTAATAGCTATGTTCATGATACATTTTAAAGTAAAAAGCCATCAACAAGTCCTCCAACTAATACGACCAAATAGGTCGATTGTTTTCCGACCCAAATATGTATAAGTATGGAATAAGTATGGAATATCTTTTTTTAATTAAACTAAATTCCATGATTTGTTTTATATTTTGTTATTTTAGATCAACATCTTCTCACACTGAGAAACCTGTTGGGTTCTCTCACTGTCCCTGCATCATCAGAAGAAACACCCACTGTATCAACATGGACCCAAAGACAGTTGAAACGTGAACAAAAATTCAGAGCTGCAATGCCAGAGCTCCTTAATTTGAAATTGGCTGCAGAGATTGTCACTAAACGTTCCTGTCTCCAATGCAAAACTGCTGATGCTGTGGTCCGGTGCTTAGACTGTGTTCCACCAGGAACTCCCTTTCTTTGTCCGGCATGTGACCCAATTATCCATGGTAAAAATGTCTTCCATGACAGGGAAGCCATGATTGATGGGTTTTACAGACCTATTCCTCCCACATCCTTAGTGGTTGTGGATGAAAGTGGCCAATATGGACTCTGTGAACAAGGTGGGTTCAAATAGTTTATTACATATTCCCTTACCATGGTTTCCTAATGTGCACTACATATACAGCGGCATCATTTTCACCATGTCGGAAGTTTGCTTTAACTATTAAAATGTCTCAATTTGTATTGACTACATGTCCTAACATGCATATGAATCTCTGAAATTGTCTTTGCTGCAGTGTGTCTGCTTCCAATTCCTCCACCATCCCAAATCTGCTTCTGTGGTCCAAGCCAAGGTTTCACCATCATCCCAGGAAAGCAGACCGTGTTGGTGACTATCAATGGTTTGTTGCCACCAGAAGACGATGTGGTCAAGCAAAAATACAGGATTACTATTATACTTTTGTCCTGCGTTGCATAGATACCTGTCAAATTGCACATTTATATTTTTTCTCAGGTCCATACAACGTTTGCCTGCCTTCTGTGTGCTGTCTAACTTGTTCCACCAAATGGTCCCCGAGCATAGGTGACTTGCTTGGATACAAATACTGGCCAGCAACCGACAGCTGCAAAATTATTTTTAAGTTTGATGTGTTCACATCATTCGAGCAAATGAAATTGGCCAGCCCAGCATTATCCCAGCAAGTATTTATAAAAATGCTTGAACATCGATCGTTTTCCACAGGAAGGGTAAGAATAAAATGTGGTTTTCAAGATTTTTGAATACCAAACTTTTAATTAACAAAATGAATACCATTCTTGTTTCCAGACAGGCAGAATCTGTAGCGATACCTTCCACAGAGTCTTTCGGGAGTTTGCCTTCTGTAATTACAGACAAGAAGATCTGTGCCTGGTGGAGCCCTTTAAATGCCCAGCATGCACACCTGACATGCTGGCTATTGCTGTAGATGGCAATAGAAAGCATTATCGCTTCAAGAAGTCCAGAGGGTCAGTGAAATCATATTCTCATTTTAGTTGTTGTTTTATTGACTAAGCTGAATGTCTTTGCTGAAATGTTTAACTTTCCCCAACTTTCCAATTTTTTAAATTTTTTTTAATTTTCCAAAGTTTGTAGACCATCAGAAAACAATAGTTGGTTTGTAATTACACATAATTATATCAATCCAATTCATAAACATTATTGTATATGACGCCTGTAAAGTTAGCTCAACTTTAAAATGTTAAATGGTTGACGTTAGGTGGATATGTTGGTGCTAAGAACCAGCTTTGGATAGAATCGCTTCATGATAAATGTATTAAATTGTCCAGGAACCTTTTTCTCTGCCTTCCTCTGCCCTATTCCATGCCCAGCAATATAAAGGATGTACTTTTATTTTTACCTTTCTACAAGAAGTCAGTAAACTTTTCACTAATGTTAAATAATGGTGACAAAAGGCTTTACACAAAATTACAGAT
Organism: Pogonophryne albipinna; assembly: GCA_028583405.1. Lineage (NCBI taxonomy): Eukaryota > Metazoa > Chordata > Actinopteri > Perciformes > Artedidraconidae > Pogonophryne > Pogonophryne albipinna. Next base: position 2,194,977 of record CM053246.1, read on the forward strand.
CAAATTCACAAAGGCCTTTTCCACATTTATGAAAAATTGATAGCAAAAGCAAATTGCCCACATTAAATAGAGGACACAATCAAACTTATGTATGTATGATAATGTTGCTTACAATTTCTTTCTCGAACTTGGCAGGACAGATGAACCGTCTCTATTTGATGGACTGTTCATTGCCCAGGACAGTAAAGTGTCTGCCTTTGTCGACAAAATCAGGAGCCAGATGACGATTGTAAGAATCTATTCAACCCACTAACCCTTTATTCATTTGACTTAGCACAGGGTTAAATGTAACAGATTGTGTCTATTTCAGAAAAGTGGTCGTGATGTTTGTGGACCGGCAACATTCACAGCTTGCAGAGAAACCTCACACAAGTCCAGGGCCAAGGTGGACGAGGAAGGCCTGAAAATAGCTGTGTGCAGACATGGCATCTTGCTACAAGGCCTAAATCACTACCGTGGTGAAATATATGCCGACCCAATGTTCCTGCAGAAGGAGCTGGCTGAAGTTGCGAATGCAACATTCTTTTGTATGGATGTTGCCTGCAGGTAGTTATAACTATTGCAAAATTCAAAGTGTTTGTGTGAAACATGTTATCTATTTAATTCTTGCACATCCAGTAGATGTAAAGCAAAAAAACATTCATTTGGATAAATGCTGATGTTGGTTACAAGGATTGTACTGGTAATTTTAAGGACCTGGTTTATCTTTTTACTATTATGCCATCATGCAACTGGAAAAGCTCATTGATTTAGTCATTACAGGTACTGGCCTTATTTGGAGAAGATGGCAGCAAAGTTGCCTGAGCTCCAACCACTTACAGAGATGAAACCTTTTCTCTCTGTAATGCACGCCAAGGCCCACACAGGCAAATGCGAGGTACAGTAAGTATGCAAGTTAAACATTTGTGTGACTAGATTCAAATGTTTTAGAAATTGTAGTGCACATAAGAATATCATGTAGTATATTCTATTCAAGCCTGTGGAATAATTGTAATAGTTACAAATGTTGACAAAATTGTTACAAAACAGACTGTCACAAGGATAGGCTTCCAAAACCCATTATGTTTTGTTTGTAAATATATCCGCGCTGTAGAAATAATGAATGAACAGAGCTTCAAATAACTGCAGTTGTGACATTGTAGTTCAAAGCATAATTCAATCTCAGAACATTTTAACTTTCTGAAATTTCTCCTGACACTGATGTTAACTAAAGATGTACAGTACAAGAAATGATAATATTGAACTAAATATCTAGATCTCATTGTTTATGATTCTGAGCAGGTGAAGTGGGGTGGCAGAAGCCAGGAAGGTGCTGTAAATACTGTTGGCGAGGAAGTGGAACAGGTTAACAGCTTCCTCTCAAGGGCAGCTCTGACAACAAAATACATGACCAAATCAGGTTGGTAGAGGAAAACAAATAGTTTTAAGCAGTGCCACATTGTAAAGCTGATATGAATTTTCATGTTTTTGTGTTTACAGCTAGAGCAGATATGATAACCGTGCTGGCTATGCAATGGAACCACAGGAAGGTGGAGAATCTCCACAAGACACTCTCAAAGAGATTTGTCAAAGTAAGACGTCCATGCTGCATTTCAAAATGTACATTAAGAATATCTGAGTTTCTTGTTGTAGTAATTTAACACCATCCTTAGCTACATGTTGTTGAATTAAATGTATTCTGCAATCATTTCATTATGATGGTGCTGCCATGGCACACTGTTCTGCCAAGAGAGTATCTGTTCTGTTTGTTTTTAATTAAGCACTATAGGTTGATTCATCTGAATTTCTGTATAATAATAATCATGTTAATCCTGCTTGATCTTTTAAAAAAAAGAAAAGGGACACTAAGGTGATACTTGCCAACCTTGAAGAGAAGGTGTTTAGCATTTCATGTTGTTGTCTGGTCAGTTAATGTGCATAAAGGAATTCAGTAAAAAAACAACCTTCTCAACCAACTGGAACGCATATTCACTTTTTCCTTTTAAACATTCTAACCAGACTACACAGAGAGCACAAACTGAAGTGGACAATCTTGAGAGTCTCAAGCAAGAGCTGAACATCTCCCTGGAGGACACGGAGCAGTGGGTGTTGGAGGTGAAGCAATGGGCAGCCACTGGTATGTTATATGATCACTGTGGTATAGATTTGGTTCCATCTTTCCAAACATTTGGCTTCATGTTTTATGATTATACCTGGTTGTTTCTGTTTTCAAGAGAAACATGGAGGCCAGAGTAGCCAGGAGGAGCTCCAGAGATTCACTCAATATAGCTATGAATAAAATCATCTTGAAATACCCCAACCCATATGAATAAAATTCTACCTATAGAGCGAGTTGTCTTTGATGGCGGATGAAGGTTGGCTGTGACACTCCTGCTTCTCTGGCTAACCTTTTGCGGTCGAAGGGGTTTGGTTTGGCATGCTGACTCACATGTCATCTGGAAGAAATATAATTCATTTCCAATTTCTAGATCCAAATAATAAAGGTCTCTTTTTATTTATAAGCCTAATTGAATGATTAAATCTTCTAACAATAAATACATTATTTATGGTGACTGTTTAATTGTGTACACTTACTTAAATTGCTAATACATGCTAATACATAGGCCTATAAAAAAGGATTGTGAAATACGGATCTGTAGTACATACAATTTAAATCAGCAATGGCATCTTAGAAACATGTTAGTTGATCGATGATTTAATTTATTTTCACTTATAAATATCCATACATCTTGTAATAATTTGGTATAAATCTACATACATTTAGTTATAATTGTACAGCACACTTACCTTGGCACATGCAGCAGGCAATGCACAGGACTCCTGCACAGGGATGACTTGGGCCCTTTCTCATTTCTCCAACTCCCCTCCTCGACTCCCCTCCTCGACTCCTATCCTCGATACTTAGTCCCGCCCACAGGAGATGTGAGCCGAGGAGCCGAGGAGGGGAACCGAGGAGAGAGGAGGGGAAGCAGCAGGCGGTTAGAGAAATGAGAAGTCCTCTCCTCTGAGCGGTCATTTTAAAGAGACGTCCATTAATGATGACAGGAGGCACAGCAGCCCTCTGTCTGATGGACAGATGTGTTCATGACCACTTATATATTTACTTTTGATTCATTCACAGTGCGGTATAATGAGACAATAACAGGCTACAGATGCGGGGACACACATACACACACACATATATGTATATATTTATATACATATATATACAATTTCAGAATCAAACGGAGCACTCTCATATTAACGTAACACTATCAGAGACTGGATATACCCCCCCCCCCCCCCCCCCTCTCTGGTCGCTACAATGAGGAAAATAAATGACGGACCAAAAGTTGTATTTACAAGTATTAAAAGTAAGCAGAGGACACCAAACCAACTGAGACCTGTCTGTCCGCTGCATCTACGCACACACTGTACCAAACACACACACGCACCTACAGCTAACAGCCTAACAGCCGTTGTGTATTTTATTATGTGAAGCAATAAATGGTTTTAGAAAAATATGGACTCTTTGTTTGTAGATATCTACTAAACTACAGCAAATAAAGAGAGTAGGCCTGTTATACTGAGTGATATATATTATACACACTGCTCTGCTTTCTGCACGGACATCACAGCTGTTCTCTCTGGAAACATCGCGTCGCGATGAGAGCAGTTAATAAAATAATATCCAGGGGATGCATGCAGAGCTGTCATTGGCTGAGATCAGTCCGGCCGTGCGTCACGACTCTTTGAAACATCTCTGTTGCCGGAAATGCATCCACGAAGGAGCCGTGGAGGACCGTGGAGGACCCATCAGTGTATCCTCGGTTAGAGCTCCTCCAGAGAGCCTCCTCGATGCTCGATGCTCGGTCCTCGAAGTGCATTTAGAGAAATGAGATGTCCTTCAACATGGCGCGCTGAAATTCATTTCCGGGTCACGACCGGAGGACCGAGGAGTCGAGGAGTCGAGGAGGGGGATTTGCTGAAATGAGAACGGGCCATGGACTTCCTGATCCGTCATGGTGTCCTCTGGCTCAGCAACTGACTTTTCATACGTTTCCATGATCAGCTCCATTTGCTGTAGAAAGAAAAGTGAACATGCAAACTTGATATATGCAACCAGACAAACATGTATCTAGAAATATATGCTGCTGCAAAATATTACATTCAAGAGAAATAATGCTGCTATTGTGATCATCGGTTGTTGTTATTGTCGAATGTAAAAAAAATCCTTAGGTGTCAAACTATATATACTCCCAATTCACTCTTCCAGTAAAAGAAAATTGATTTAATTAATGGGATACTTGGTTAAAAAAATGCTAGGGAGAATGCTAGATCTATTATGTTTATCTCCTCTTTTGCATCTGACACTTGTAAACTTTGATACATGTACATAAATCAAATATACACTACAAATACTCAATGATAATTCGATGGTGATGTGTATGGTCAACCATCCATCCACAGTATGTATTCTACTACAATTAAATAATATCGTATTAAATAAATGTCAGTTTAATATCTCACATGCGCTGACTAAATGTAGAACTAAACTATGCTTACCCTGCTCCTCTCACGCTTTTCAAATGCGCCAGTAGTTATAAGGATGCCGCTTTCGTCTCATTAGTATGCATCAAAGGTGACATGTGACACGCCCCCGATTATGCAAATGAGCAAAGTCCCACCTCCCATTGTTCGAGACCCTTTGATGTGAGGGGTGAGGTGTTATAACAGGTAGGTGTGAAAAGCCCCCCTGTGTAGTGCTTTTGTTGTCTAATTCTTTGATGTGTTGATTAAGGTAGTCTCTTTGAAGTTATGTTGTCTGGCCCCTGTCCCCCCTTGTAGTCTAAGCCTTTGATGTGAGATAACAGGTAGGTGTGAAAAGCCCCCCTGTGTAGTGCCTTTGTTGTCTAATTCTTTGATGTGTTGATTAAGGTAGGTGTGAAAAGCCCCCCTGTGTAGTGCCTTTGTTGTCTATTTCTTTGATGTGTTGATTAAGGCAGTCTCTTTGAAGTTATGCTGTCTGGTCCCCTCAGGGTTGTATAATCTAATTAGCCTTTGATGTTTTGCCCTTTGATGTGGTGTGTTATAAGCCTTTGATGTTAATCTAGGTGTCTCTTTGAAGTTATGCGTGAGACTGTCTAACCCCCTCCCCGCCCAGGCCTCTCCCCCCTTTCTCCACCCCCTTCCTTTTGGGCTATGAGGCTAGCAGATAGGGGGGAGGGAATTAGGTGAAAATAGGAATAAGCTCTAAACTAATTAAAAAGACAGTAATTTCCACTTACCAAGTCACCTTGCAAAAAAGAAAATTGGCCAAGAGACGCCTGTGACAACTTACCGCCATCCGTCCGGAGCGCCAGTCAAGAAACGAATGCCTTAGCTGGGCGGGAGTCAGACGCCTACAGCCAGAGATCTTTGCATAAACTTATCTCGTGCCCTCGTATTAGTTGTTGAGCGTGTTCATGTGTGCAGGAGGAGGGGCTCTGTGAGGAAGTGGCAGATTTTCGGTTGTGTACTTTCAAATTCTAGCTCACTCGAGATGGTTTCTCCAAAATGACCTACCCCTACCTTTAAGAACAATTAACACACACACACACACACACACACACACACACACACACACACACGCACGCACGCACGCACGCACGCACACACACACACACACACACACACACACACACACGTTGGAGTTGGCCTTTGATGTGAGGGTTAGAGATAAGCCTGGGATGTTAATCTATATGTTGATTAAGACACTCTCTGTGAGGTGAGAAGCGAGGGGATGGAGTTCGTCTTTAAAAAAGAAATACGCTCAAACTAAATAAAAGAGCCATTAATTTTCACTCACTAAGACACCTAAAAACGTTATTGTCCTCTCTAGATTTGATTCAGGGTTTTGCTTTAAATGATTAGTGCTTGCTAAGGATGTTTCTTTTCAAGTTTTTGTGAAACTGTTAACTACAAGGAAGTATCTGTTTGCAAAAAAGGTATTCATATTAATTTAAAAAAGATCTTATTTAGGTTTTAATAGTGATAACTAAGTTTCACTCTGTGGGGGGACAAAAGAAGCATCTTTAATCACCTGGATAAAGGACTCTTTAAAGCAGAGATACCATATGCAGACACACACCTGAATATCAGCAGGAGAGGACTCTCTAAAGTAAATACATTATAGGGTTAAAATAAGATATATATGTGATGGAATTAGTTTAAAACAGTCACCTTACACTTTTTTAGTTGTCCTCTCTAAATTAGATGTAAGGTTGTTTTTCTTAAATGATTAGTGTTAATTAAGGCCTATTGTTATTTTGGTTTATAAGGGGATAAGAGTACAACTTTTAAAAATTGCACAGGATCATTCTAAGAAGAGTGAGAGGGCTAATAAGCCAGCACCATACCTCCTCTATGCATATTCTTGACCTGTATCTGATCTTGAAAAACTCTGGTAAGTACTTTTTTATTTTTATCTTATAATATCATGTAATTATTAAATGTTGTTTTTTTTGGTAGGGGTTAAACTAGTATATTATGTGGATAGTATATTATTAGATACTTACAAATGTTATGTTTTTTCTGTTTACAGTAGAGACCCTGTGTGCTGAAATCTCCTGACACAGAGTACTTCATGATAGTGGTCAGCATTTTCCCAGGCTTATCTCTAACCCTCACATCAAAGGCCAACTCCAACGTGTGTGTGTGTGTGTGTGTGTGTGTGTGTGTGTGTGTGTGTGTGTGTGTGTGTGTGTGTGTGTGTGTTAATTGTTCTTAAAGGTAGGGGTAGGTCATTTTGGAGAAACCATCTCGAGTGAGCTAGAATTTGAAAGTACACAACCGAAAATCTGCCACTTCCTCACAGAGCCCCTCCTCCTGCACACATGAACGCGCTCCACAACCAAAAAGAGGGCACGAGATAAGTTTATGCAAAGATCTCTGGCTGTAGGCGTCTGACTCCCGCCCAGCTGAGGCATTTGTTTCTTGACTGGCGCTCCGGACGGATGGCGGTAAGTTGTCACAGGCGTCTCTTGGCCAATTTTCTTTTTTGCAAGGTGACTTGGTAAGTGGAAATTACTGTCTTTTTAATTAGTTTAGAGCTTATTCCTATTTTCACCTAATTCCCTCCCCCCTATCTGCTAGCCTCATAGCCCAAAAGGAAGGGGGTGGAGAAAGGGGGGAGAGGCCTGGGTGGGGAGGGGGTTAGACAGTCTCACGCATAACTTCAAAGAGACACCTAGATTAACATCAAAGGCTTATAACACACCACATCAAAGGGCAAAACATCAAAGGCTAATTAGATTATACAACCCTGAGGGGACCAGACAGCATAACTTCAAAGAGACTGCCTTAATCAACACATCAAAGAAATAGACAACAAAGGCACTACACAGGGGGGCTTTTCACACCTACCTTAATCAACACATCAAAGAATTAGACAACAAAGGCACTACACAGGGGGGCTTTTCACACCTACCTGTTATCTCACATCAAAGGCTTAGACTACAAGGGGGGACAGGGGCCAGACAACATAACTTCAAAGAGACTACCTTAATCAACACATCAAAGAATTAGACAACAAAAGCACTACACAGGAGGGCTTTTCACACCTACCTGTTATAACACCTCACCCCTCACATCAAAGGGTCTCGAACAATGGGAGGCGGGACTTAGCTCATTTGCATAATTGAGGGCGTGTCACCTGTCACTTTTTATGCATACTAATGAGACGAAAGCGGCATCCTTATAACTACTTGCGCCTCCCACCTTCCTCCTCTTGTGGGTCTTGATTCCTGGGCCGGTTGACAGGGCTGCATCAGCAGCTGGGGTGTGGGCTTCTTCGTCGGCATCAGCTGATCGAGGGTTGACACTTGTCATACATGTTGCTTGTGGTGGTCGTTTAATAACGGTCGGCACTGCATCATCCTTCAGCTTTAGTGGGGCTTTTGGGTTGAAGTGTTTCCTCTTCAGTAAGGAGGAAGGCTCAAAGGAATCCTCAGGAAAATGATCGCTGCAAATCAGCGACCATTCACTCCGCCCAGTCCATACACGTGTTTTTTTCACTTGGGCCTCCCACACATCAGCTAAACGCTTATCTCGGGGGAATTTGAACAGTGACACCCCATCTAACGTGGACTTTGAGCAACCGTAAACGACACACCGTCTGCCTCTTTTCTTCTTTTCGGTATCGCTCATGTTAAAACTTCAATCTATCAATGACAATGTCAACAAAATCGCCGCTACCATGTATTATCCACACTGATCCAACTTCGTGCTTGTGTGCGCGTTACCGCGATAACGTCATATCCGCTTCCTGTGACCTCGCTAAAATGGGCCAGGCCGACTAGGGGTCAATTATCGGGCGGCATTTTCAAAAATTGTTAACTCGTTCAGTCATGGTCAAAGGGAAAACAAGAAGAGTACCTTTTGGCATGGTTTATTATGGATAATTCGAATAAAAATACATGTATAAATCGTGGCGGTGGGTCTTTAATAGTCATGCTATAGTCTCACTGGGACAGGCACATCTATGGAAACAGTAAAACCCTTCCTGACCACCCTGAACTGCATACTAATGTTGAATCTCAAGACATACTGAATGTAATTCTGCCAACATAGACAGAATTGAAAAAATTCAGCAAGCGGCGAGGTTGAACATTTTTTATCAGATTTCAAGGTTTTGGGCAATTTAAGTTAAAAAGATTGAATGCAAACGGATATTATTTGTTTTATTAGCCTTACCATTGTGGTTGTGTTGTCATATTTTGTGTTTTTTCCATTATAGTGGTGAACCTGCGCATAAAGAGGCGACTTTTTGACCAGGTTATGCTGGTCAGGCGTATGGAAGAGGAGAAAGTCATCATTGTGAAGGAGATGACCCAGCATTGTCAAAATCTGAGGCAGGCACTGGACAAACTGGACCACCTCCTTCATCAGACAAAAGACGACATCAGGAACCAAAGTATGTTCCACAAATACCGATTTATAACATTTGCCACTGCCCCTTCTGGTCAGTGTCAAACGTCTGTCACTGAATAGCATCTGTAATGATTGCATTTTTTCTGAATCACAAATCTTTTTAGCTAATATACAGCCTCGGAGTTAAACATTAAAATTGCTTATATGGAACCAACACCAATGCTAATTAAAAGTTGCCTTACATAGACTGTCATTTTGTCTTTTTATTTTAGTTTCACCAAGCGATACAACAGAAGAGGGATACAGGGGACTGCACAGCTGTCTTTTACACCATCAATATCTTCTGGAGCAGAAACTGAGCAGAGTCACCAGCACCTACAGCTGTATTGGCACGGACTCGTCTTTTCTCATGATGGAGGAAGACATTGAAGACGGTGATGAGGACAACGAACAGAACGGTGATGAGGACAACGAACAGGACGGTGATGAGGACAACAAACAGGACGGTGATGAGGACAACGAACAGGACGGACAACGAACAGGACGGTGATGAGGATAACGAACAGAACGGTGATGAGGACAACGAACAGGACGGTGATGAGGACAACAAACAGGACGGTGATGAGGACAACGAACAGGACGGACAACGAACACGACGGTGATGAGGATAACGAACAGGACGGTGATGAGGACAACGAACAGGATGGTGATGAGGACAACAAACAGGACGGTGATGAGGACAACAAACAGGACGGACAACGAACACGACGGTGATGAGGATAACGAACAGGACGGTGATGAGGACAACGAACAGGACGGTGATGAGGACAACAAACAGGACGGTGATGAGGACAACGAACAGGACGGACAACGAACAGGACGGTGATGAGGATAACGAACAGGACGGTGATGAGGACAACGAACAGGACGGTGATGAGGACAACAAACAGGACGGTGATGAGGACAACGAACAGGACGGACAACGAACACGACGGTGATGAGGATAACGAACAGGACGGTGATGAGGACAACGAAGAGGACTGTGATGAGGACTATACACAGGACGGTGATGAGGATAACAAACAGGACGGTGATGAGGACAACGAAGACGACGGTGATGAGGATAACAAACAGGACGGTGATGAGGACAACGAACAGGACGGTGATGAGGACAACAAACAGGACGGTGATGAGGACAACGAACAGGACTGTGATGAGGACAACAAACAGGACGGTGATGAGGACAACGAACAGGACTGTGATGAGGACTACAAACAGGACGGTGATGAGGACAACGAACAGGACTGTGATGAGGACTACAAACAGGACGGTGATGAGGACAACGAACAGGACGGTGAAGAGGACAACGAACAGGACTGTGATGAGGACAACGAACAGGACGGTGATGAGGATAACAAACAGGACGGTGATGAGGACAACGAACACGACGGTGATGAGGATAACAAACGGGACGGTGATGAGGACAACGAACAGGACGGTGATGAGGACAACAAACAGGACGGTGATGAGGACAACGAACACGACGGTGATGAGGATAACAAACGGGACGGTGATGAGGACAACGAACAGGACGGTGATGAGGACAACAAACAGGACGGTGATGAGGACAACGAACAGGACGGACAACGAACAGGACGGTGATGAGGACAACGAAGAGGACTGTCATGAGGACTACAAACAGGACGGTAATGAGGACAACGAACAGGACGGTGATGAGGACAACGAACAGGACTGTGATGAGGACAACGAACAGGACGGTGATGAGGATAACAAACAGGACGGTGATGAGGACAACGAACACGACGGTGATGAGGATAACAAACAGGAAGGTGATGAGGACAACGAACAGGACGGTGATGAGGACAACAAACAGGACGGTGATGAGGACAACGAACAGGACTGTGATGAGGACTACAAACAGGACGGTGATGAGGACAACCAACAGGACTGTGATGAGGACTACAAACAGGACGGTGATGAGGACAACGAACAGGACGGTGATGAGGACAACGAACAGGACTGTGATGAGGACAACGAACAGGACGGTGATGAGGATAACAAACAGGACGGTGATGAGGACAACGAACACAACGGTGATGAGGATAATAAACAGGACGGTGATGAGGACAACGAACAGGACGGACAATGAACAGGACGGTGATGAGGACTACAAACAGGACGGTGATGAGGACAACGAACAGGACGGTGATGAGGATAACAAACAGGACGGTGATGAGGACAACGAACAGGACGGTGATGAGGACAACGAACAGGGCGGTGATGAGGACAACAAACAGGACGGTGATGAGGACAACAAACAGGACGGTGATGAGGACTACAAACAGGACGGTGATGAGGACAACGAACAGGACGGTGATGAGGACAACAAACAGGACTGTGATGAGGACAACGAACAGGACTTAACAAGTCTATTGTTTTGTGTTGTATGCATGTGAACGTATTAAAACGAGTATTAAGATTGAATGGCTTGTTTATTACCTTTGTTTTGTATTATCCTGCTTTGCATTTACTATGTCTGGTATTCAACTAAATGCCATTAGCAGTCACCTTCGGATCCGAGTTACCTCGAGGGCCGGAGGTTCCCCACCCCTGGTATAAGGTTTTGGTGATCACCCTTATTATCATGATCTGTTTAATTAACCAATGCTTACATCCAAAGAATGTGTCTAGACTTTACTCCTACAGACACACACTAACAATAAAAATGGACCTAAGTAATACACTCACCGGCCACTTAATTAGGTACACCTTGCTAGGATGAGTTGGACCCCCATCTGCTTTTAGAACTGCATTAAGTCTTCATTGCATAAATTAAACAAGGTAGGCTACTGGAAACATTCCCCAGAGATTTTGCTCAATATTGACCTCATCGCATCACGCAGTTGCTGCAGATTTGTCAGCTGCACATCCATGACGCAAATCTCTGGTTCCACCACATCCCAATGGTGCTCTGTAGGATTTGGATCTGGTGACTGTGGAGGCCATTTGAGTAAAAGTCATTGTCATGTTCAAGAAACCAGTTGGAGAATATTTGAGCTTTGTGACACGGTGAGTTATCCTGCTGGAAGTAGCCATCAGAAGATTGGTACACTGTTGTCATAAAGGCATGGACATGGTCAACACAACCCGGTATCACGGCAAGACGTGAACATGTGACGATTTACCATGCTGGGAGACGTGAAGATGTCACAATGTTGTCCCTTCAAACGTGACAATTACACAGTATTGTTAACATAGCCCAACCAGTGGAGATATACCCGGAAATGCCAAGCAAATGCTACCCCGACGGTCGTTTGTTATTATTATCAATATTAATATAATAATGATTTAATTTGTAATAGTCACACTCGATTTCGCCGATTTTCTTGTTGCCCCAGCTGGTCGACACCTCTTTTAGCAGAAACAAAGGCTACATTAATTTATTAAATCGATGTTAATCTGTGGATGTGGAATTAACGGACGTGACGTTGTGCGATTGCGTTACCAGGCAACAGCTTCGGTTCATGTTAATTTACAAACTCTTCAACTCGAACCGTAGTCATATTTAAAAACATTTTAGAAGGCCAGGTCTGTCAAAAACAATACCGGAAACAGACGTAGGCAAGATCCTCAGCTCGGTGATTCGATGGTTTAGCCGCAATGCACGTTGGGAAATGGTGTTTATGCGATGTGAAATCCGAAAACATTTTTTTTTAAATAAAATAATACTTTATTCCTAGTGTGCTTGCTTTTCTCTTTGAAAGTCATCACATAACGGCGTTGTAATACACGGTTCGGCTGCATTAAATATTACATATCTGCCGTAGTTCTCTATTTATAGAGCCCTGATGAGAAGACTTCTAGACAAACAGGAGAACTGCCGCCAAAACTGAAAACGTGAAGTGGATCATAAATATATCAGCAATTAAACAACATCTTAGATTTATTTTCACACAATACGTCTCCTTGCTGTATCAACACTAATTCGGCTGACTTTTATATTTGATCCAATTGGTAGACAGGCTGTATTTACACCATAACGGTGCACAGCTGATAGAAAGGGACACCTAGTGGTTAAAGCACGTTATTGAATTGTATTATTATTATTAACTAACAGAATAAGAGACCTGACAGGTGATGGTCAGACGTTGACCTGGCTGCACAGTCACAGAGGCTGGCTGTGTCAACTGTTCACACTTCACACCTGTACAAATAAAAAAAATGTTATATGACAGATTATCCTGTTAAACAGCAGTATAATAAGTGTTGACTCACTTCCAGCTGCCAGCAGCAGCAGCAGCAGCAGCAGCAGCAGCAGCAGCAGCAGCAGCAGCAGCAGCAGCAGCAGAGAGAACATGATGATGATGATGACTCTGAGAAGACGTGAGCTCCTGATCCCCTTTAATCTCCACTGACAGTCTCATGTGAAGGCCTTATAACTGTATCACAATGGATATTACTGAGTTTGCATAGAACCAAACACATTGCATATGAATATGAGTCGGACTGGAGATAGAAAATGGAGCTTGTTATTGTTACTTTTACAAGAATACAATCACCTCAGTGTTTAAAGAGTCTAGAATCAACTTTGTGTATTTTATTTTTGCAAAAACAGATAATTAACATCTGGAGCTCTTTTAATGTCCTTTTTGATTATTGTTACACCAGGTCTTGTCAAAACCTTTATTCCATATTCAATATCCATTACTTAACAAAACAGCACACCTGAAATGTATATTTAAATACTTTATTAAGGGCAGTGAATTAATTGTTTCTGTATGTTTTTCAAATCAGTGTTATAAGTGTCATAGACACATAATTACATTGCTATTATTATCCTTAAAATATATGTAAAACAAAACCACTTATGATCTTTTTATTTGAGTGGTTTACTAATGACAGTTAATTCTGTTTTTGCTATTGATGGTTTCATTTTTGTGAAAAATAATAAAATTCAATAACGTGCTTTAACCACCAGGTGTCCCTTTCTATCAGCTGTGCACCGTTATGGTGTAAATACAGCCTGTCTACCAATTGGATCAAATATAAAAGTCAGCCGAATTAGTGTTGATACTGCAAGGAGACGTATTGTGTGAAAAATAAATCTAAGATCAGTAATGTGTTGCTTAAAATAATACTTCTGCATGCACCCCCTGGCCAACGTGTGGCCCCTCGCAAAGTTATATGATGAGGCCCTGTGTGTCGCGAACGTCGACTCTGCACACTGAGCTCTGATTGGTCACCAGGCGGTGCTTTCACTGAGTTGATCTCTTATCCTGGAACCTTTCATATGGTGTGTGTGTGAGAGCGTTTCATATGTATATATTGTTGGCGAAATATTTTCCAAGGCCAATAACTTTGAGCCAGTTGATCAGTTGTGTCCTGACTGAGCACAGGCACCTGTATCCTTGGCTGCTGTGCTCTCAGTGTTTTGTCTCCCTGTTCCTGCCTGTTGGGGTCAGCTGATAGAGGTGTTGGTTTTATCTTGTTATGCACAATGTTGATTCTTCTCTCAGAACTAGCTACATATGGGTCTGGGGTAGAGATCTTCAGAATTGGTTTGGCATCTTTTGTGTCAATTCGTGTCACACAACATGTCTTGTGAATAAACCATCAGTGTTTGCCATCAAAGTTCCTGCTCTCCTCGTGTCTCTCTGAGTCCAGTTTCCATTGCTTCAGAAGTTTCCATCGCATATGAGAGATTTGTACATGTTTGTAAATGATTTTGGTTTCAGTGTGTGTTTCACATGTGTGAACAGTATTTCTGAATAATGTCCCTAACGGCCCCTCATAGACATAATCCAAAAATAAATGTGAATATTTTTTTGTATTATCGCCAAGAATTGAAGTTGAAGTGCAGCTTGAATATATAGGATATACAAATGACAAGTACAGTAAGAAAGTGATATGAGTGACATGTTTTATTATTTGATTACCCTTCATTTTCTCTGTTGATAAGATGTTATGGAATGAAATACAATGTCAGATTAGGGGAAAGTTAGGGGAGTGCATGTTAATGTGTCTGGAGGTGGCGTGTTCCAAAAGTGTTTGGGTTTGTCTGCCGTGAGTGGGCTGCATTCCAATTCAAATTGCCACCTGTACAATGTATGCACCAGTCTGTGATATGCCAATGTGCAGGCCCACTCCTCCCTACACGCCGATCACACAGACTGCATCTGCCTCTCGCCCTCATCTTGTGGAGGGAGCCTCATCTGATGCGCAAATGCGGCGCAATTGAGCGCGCCAGTGTTTCTGCTGCGAGGCTCCACTAGCTGTAATCGGCTTGGTGTGTCCGGGGTTTACACACCACCACCCCCAGTCGACGCTCGCGAGGGCCTCATCACATCACAGCCCTGCCGATGTGATATAATGTATAGGACCTTTTTCCTCATGGGTGTCATTCAACAGACCAAACATGACAGTTTGGGAGAATGAGTTTGTATGGATACACTTAAAACATATATTTGTATTTGTCTTGGCTTCAGCTCACTGATAACATCCATCCATCCATCCATCCATCTTCTTCCGCTTATCCGTGGTCGGGTCGCGGGGGTAGCAGTTCCAGCAGAGAGCCCCAAACTTCCTTTTCCCTGGCTACATCAACCAGCTCTGACTGGGGGATCCCAAGGCGCTCCCAGGCCAGCGAAGAGATATAATCCCTCCACCTGGTCCTAGGTCTACCCCTTGGTCTCTTCCCAGCTGGACGTGCCTGGAACACCTCCCTAGGGAGGCGCCCAGGTGGCATCCTAACTAGGTGCCCGAACCACCTCAACTGGCTCCTTTCGACGCGAAGGAGGAGCGGCTCAACTCCGAGTCCCTCCCTGATGACCGAACTTCTCACCTTATCCCTAAGGGAGACACCAGCCACCCTGCGGAGAAAACCCATCTCGGCCGCTTGTATCCGCGATCTCGTTCTTTCGGTCATGACCCATCCTTCATGACCATAGGTGAGGGTAGGAACGAAAATGGCCCGGTAGACAGAGAGCTTTGCCTTCTGGCTCAGCTCCCTTTTCGTCACAACGGTGCGGTAAAGCGACTGCAGTACCGCTCCCGCTGCTCCGATTCTCCGGCCCATCTCACGCTCCATTGTTCCCTCACTCGAGAACAATACCCCGAGATACTTGAACTCCTTCACTTGGGGTAAGGACTCATTCCCTACTTGGAGTGGACAGTCCATCGGTTTCCTGCTGAGAACCATGGCCTCAGATTTGGAGGTGCTGATCCTCATCCCAGCCGCTTCACACTCGGTTGCGAACCGATCCAGTGAGTGCTGAAGGTCGCAGACCGATGAAGCCATCAGCACCACATCATCTGCAAAAAGCAGTGGTGCAATCCTTAGTCCACCGAACTGCAGACCCCCTCCCCAATGACTACGCCTCGAAATCCGATCCATGTATATTACAAACAGGATTGGTGACAAAGCGCAGCCCTGGCGGAGGCCAACCCTCACCGGAAATGGGTCCGACTTACTGCCGAGGACCCGGACACAGCTCTCGCTTTGGGAGTACAGAGATTGGATGGCCCTGAGTAGAGACCCCCTCACCCCATACTCCCGCAGCACCTCCCACAGTAACTCCCTGGGAACCCGGTCATACGCCTTCTCCAAGTCCACAAAACACATGTAGACCGGATAAGCGTACTCCCAGGCCCCCTCCAGGATCCTTGCGAGAGTAAAAAGCTGATCCGTCGTTCCACGACCAGGACGGAATCCGCATTGTTCCTCCTCAATCTGAGGTTCGACAATCGGCCTGACCCTCCTTTCGAGTACCTTAGAGTAAACTTTCCCGGGGAGGCTGAGTAGTGTGATGCCTCTGTAATTGGCACACACCCTCTGATCCCCCTTTTTAAAAATGGGAACCACCACCCCGGTCTGCTACTCCTTCGGCACTGTTTCCGACTTCCACGCAATGTTGATGAGACGTGTCAACCATGACAGTCCCTCAACACCCAGAGCCTTCAGCATTTCTGGGCGGATCTCATCCACCCCCGGGGCTTTGCCACTGTGGAGTTGTTTAACAACCTCAGTGACCTCCCCCCGGGAGATTGGCGCCGATCCCCCGTCATACTCCAGCTCTGCCTCTAACATAGAGGGCGGAGTTGTCGGGTTCAGGAGTTCCTCAAAGTGTTCCTTCCAACGCCCCAACACTCCATCAGTTGAGGTCAACAACGTCCCATCCTTACTGTACACAGCTTGGATGGTTCCCTGCTTCCCCCTCCTGAGGTGTCGGAGAGTTTTCCAGAACAACTTTGGTGCCGCCCGAAAGTCCTTCTCCATGTCCTCTCCGAACTTCTCCCACACCCGCTGCTTTGCCTCGGCCACGGATGAGGCTGCTGCCCTTCGGGCCTGTCGGTACCTTGCAACTGCCTCGGGAGTCCCCCGGGATAACAAATCCCTGAAGGCCTCCTTCTTCAGTCGGACGGCTTCCCTGACCACCGGTGTCCACCAGGAGGTTCGAGGGTTACCGCCCCTTGAGGCACCTAGGACCTTGAGACCACAGCTCCCCGCCGCGGCTTCGGCAATAGAGGCTTTGAACACCGACCACTCTGGTTCAATGTCCCCAACCTCCACAGGAATGCCTGAAAAGCTCCGCCGGAGGTGTGAGTTGAAGGCCTCCTGAACTTGGGCCTCCTCCAGACGTTCCCAGTTCACCCGAACTACACGTTTGGGCTTACCAGGTCTATCCAGAGGCTTCCCCCGCCACTCGACCCAACTCACCACCAGATGGTGATCAGTTGACAACTCCGCCCCTCTCTTTACCCGAGTGTCCAAAACATACGGCCTCAGGTCCGATGATACGATAACGAAATCGATCATGGACCTTCTGCCTAGGGTGCTCTGGTACCACGTACACTTATGAGCATCCTTATGTTCGAACATGGTGTTTGTTATGGCCAATCCATGACTAGCACAGAAGTCCAGTAACAAACCACCACTCCGGTTCAGATCACTGATAACATAAGAACACAAATAGGCACGGCACTAACATAGATGTTTTTTTAATATGTATTTTATTACTCCAATGTAGAAAAAAAAAAGTCAGGCATATTTAACTAGGAAAGTTTTCCTTTGGCTCCCAGGACTTTTTCCACTTCGCCCCACTGTAAAACGGAAACACAGCAAAAAGTATTAATTTTTTTCAACTGTTTGGAATATGTTGTTCTACAGTATGTTGACAATGCTATTTCAAATGAGAAGATACACTAAGTCACTTAAAAATATCGTGATGAAAGTGCAGTATAATATATATATTTATATATACAGGGTTCTTACACCTTTTCCAAAGTCAAATTCAAGCACTTTTCAAGCATGTTCAAGGTGCATTTTCCAGCTTTTCAAGCATCTTACAGCTGTTGTAAATTACATATTTATATACACATACTCAAATGATTATTTCCCTACCTCACATTAAATCAGATGTTCTTTATGCGATAAACAACCAAATGTGTGTTTCGTGATAGCCTTCTACACGAGGATGAAAAATTAAAAGAAAACTAAGTTTAATATTTCAAAATGAGTGATCTGTACGTAGACTGGGCCTCCCATATAACCTGGCTGAGCCGATATAAAACAATCAGCCAAATAACTTTTCAATACATTATTGATTACTATTTTTGAGGTACTTTTAGGTTGGCAGTAAACATAAGTCAGAAGTACATGGTGTACTTTTACTCCACTACATGTATTTAATACCTTTAGTTACTTTACAGATGTGGATGAATAATGTGAAATATAATCAAGTGTTAAATCAGACTTTAGTTCCACCTGGAGTAAATCCACAAGCTACCCTGCAGTATACAAAGTCATTCAGACTAGCTGCACCTTTACCAGCTTTGAGAACACTTTCATGATCAATCATTTTAAAACATATCATATATATTATTCTGAAATGGACAAATCTGCACAACGACTACTTTTACTGTCGCTACTTTCACTATATTTTGATGATAATACTTTTCTACTTTCACTTGAGGAACATTTTGAATGCAGGACTTTTACTGTAACTTTTATTCTTTTACTAAGTACAAGATCTGAGTACTTCTACTTTCACTCAAGTACAAGATCTGAGTACTTCTACTTTTACTCAAGTAAACAACTGCCTCCAAGACAGCACACAGAAATAATACTACTAACTATACTAATAGTATAATTGTTAAGAACAAATGTAACAAGTAAGTTATTACAAAAGAGATCAAATACCATACAGCATCACATATCAATCATTTAACCTTTAGTGATATTGATCAAGGATAAACTCAGTTGTATATTGTATTTTAATTTCTATTCCAATGTAGACTACTTACCTGCTTATGTGTTACAACCAGACAGCGTTTCTATGGCGCAATTTTCATTTCATTTCAAACCTTTATTTAACCAGATTGGTCCCATTGAGATCATAGATCTCTTTTTCAAGGGAGACCTGCGATGTCTGAATGACGAAGGGCAGAGAACTTGGATGTCTTACTTTATGGCGCAATCGCTGTCTGATAGAGCCATTGATGACATGGCTCCCCACCCCCATGTGATCAACTAAATTCAATTTACTGCTGAGGAACCCAAAATGTTTAAGTTAGTGATCTCAGGGTTGATGAAGTTGGTTGGTAAGACTACTTTCTGGCCCCTGTTCTGCCAGCCCCATCAGCTACACTGAAGGAAACTTCAGATTAGATACATACCATCCAGAGCAAGACTGCCACTGCACCAACACCTCGGCATGGCCCTGAGTAAAGAAAGACAGATTTTAGGTAAAACTTAATTTTTTTTCAAATGTCATACATGTAAATACGAAAAGTCCAGTGAAATCAAATGATAATTTGACATAATAGTAGGTACGATTAACTCAAACATATGAAGGACTGTAACATAGTCAATAGCATTTTCCCCATCAGTTTAATATTTTGGAATACTATTATTATTTAAAAAGATATTTTCACTGCCAAGAATAGGAATTCACCTACAAATGATTACAAGAAAAAATGTAATATACAAATAAATGGCTGGACATGATGCATTAATGCGACATGAAGCATTACACAAGTACCTCAACCTTAAATTAATAATAAATTATTGTTACTGTAATTTCAATATTTACATTAGCAGTCATGCTTAAGACTGAAACACTCCTTTTAAACAAAGTATACGAAAATCCAATAAGATAAGACTTGGTTCCACGGAAGCATTATTGTCATTGTTTATTTCTTATTTTAAAATATTTTCTAAACAAACCTCCCTGATTCTTTCCCTCAGTAGTTTTTTGTAGGGGAAAGTGGCTGACCCTTGATGAATGGGACATTCTGCAAGGAATTAAAAGATGGTAATAAGTTGAAGTTCAGCAATAACCTCCTAAACATTGCCTAACATCACATTGTGCTCAATTATACTGTTCAAAATGGCACTGAGACTTTTGATACTGCAAAGTCTTAAACAAAACAAAAGGTGGCGTATTCTAATTGTACCGATGATTGTTTTCTCTCTCTTTAACTAATTCAATGTGCAAAATCAAACACAGTTTCAGTCTATGTAAATAAGATAATTACTAATTAACCCGCACATACCATTAATTGCCACTTTATTCCTCGTTGGTCTTCTTTTCTGTGAGGAAGACACTGAGGACACAGGAGGAGTCAGGCCGGAGGAGAGAGGAGGAGTCAGGAGAGGATGAGTCAGGCCGGAGGAGAGAGGAGGAGTCAGGCTGGAGGAGAGAGGAGGAGTCAGGAGAGGAGGAGTCAGGCCGGAGGAGAGAGGAGGAGTCAGGCCGGAGGAGAGAGGAGGAGTCAGGCCGGAGGAGAGAGGAGGAGTCAGGCCGGAGGAGAGTGGAGGAGTCAGGCCGGAGGAGAGAGGAGGAGTCAGGAGAGGAGGAGTCAGGCCGGAGGAGAGAGGAGGAGTCAGGCCGGAGGAGAGAGGAGGAGTCAGGCCGGAGGAGAGAGGAGGAGTCAGGCCGGAGGAGAGAGGAGGAGTCAGGCCGGAGGAGAGAGGAGGAGTCAGGCCGGAGGAGAGAGCAGGAGTCAGGCCGGAGGAGAGAGGAGGAGTCAGGCTGGAGGAGAGAGGAGGAGTCAGGCTGGAGGAGAGAGGAGGAGTCAGGCCGGAGGAGAGAGGAGGAGTCAGGCTGGAGGAGAGAGGAGGAGTCAGGCCGGAGGAGAGAGGAGGAGTCAGGCCGGAGGAGAGAGCAGGAGTCAGGCCGCAGGAGAGAGGAGGAGTCAGGCCGGAGGAGAGAGCAGGAGTCAGGCCGGAGGAGAGAGGTACAGACAAGGAATCTGATCCTGGGTCTGTGGCCATTTCTGCCTGTGTGGTTGAAGGACCCTCAGGTTCAACTGTCAAAGTCACTTTTGAGAAGAAAAAAAAGTAGAGGCATGGTGAATAAATGACCAAGTATAATCCTCCATATACATTTATAATCTGAGTAATTACAGCTAAAAATGAAACTACAAATATTGATTGTTTTTTATGAATCAAGCATTTAAGACTTCAATGTTAGGATGAGAAAACCAGTGCAGCAATCCACCAATAGTTGTACTGCTAAGCTTTTACGAAAAACATAGTCCCACAAAATGTAATGTTATTATTAGTATTGTTATCAGTATATAAGTAAGGGTGATTATTAGTTGATTCATTGTCAACTTTAAAATGATTGACCAGCTGTTTCTATAATTGCTTATCGTTTTGAGTAATCCTTTCAGTAAAAACATGTCATAATTAGATTCTCACATGTGAACAATTTCTTTGTATTTTCCTTCTAGCTTAAAGGTCCCATGTCATGGCCATTTCTACTGATCATAATTCCATTGTTGAGGTCTACTAGAATAGATTTATATTGTGCAATTTTCCAAACTCACATTGGTTTCTCACACAGCATCTCTGTGTATTCACTCTCTGTCCTAAACAGCCAGAGTGTGAGTGTGTGTGTGTGAGGAGATCCGCGGAGCCGCGGCTGAGAAAAGATAAGGCTAGGTGAGTGAGTGAGTGTGTGTGCCGGTACATCACTATACTCAGGAAGCAAACAATGGAAAAAGAGAAATCTCCAACGAGGCGTTCTGGGGCAGCATAGACAGGTATTTTCTGTGTTAGAGTTTTACTCGCTACACAGGGTGTACTTTGAGGGTTTGTGACTCTGCAGACCGTTTACATGCAGAAAAAGCTACATAACACAAGGGGACGGGTGATAACCATAAAAGCATGACATGGGACCTTTAACTGACAAAACAAGACATAACGACATATTTGTACTACTTGGTAAACAGTGATTCACATTTTTTTTTTAAACAAAATAACTGAGCAATTAATTTACAAAATTTTTGAACAGATAAATTGCTGAATGACTTTTGGCTTAAAGGTCCCATGTCATGGCCATTTCCACTGATCATAATTCCATTGTTGAGGTCTACTAGAATAGATTTATACTGTGCAATTTTCCAAACTCACATTGGTTTCGCATACAGCATCTCTGTAAAGTATGTGTATTCAGCAGTATTCACTCTCTCCACTAAACGGCTCGTTGCAGCTCTTGCCCCCCCCCCCCTCCCTGTGAGCCCAGTGTGCTCCGATTGGTCGGGACGTTGTGAATCGCGCTGAGCTCCGTGGAGGTCTGATTTCCTTGTTTAGCGATACACAGCGAAACACAGCCAAACTCATCCTGAGCAGACTCAAAGTCACAGCCGAAGTAAAAACAATAAGTGTGGCTTGATATTGAGTAAGAAAAAGCTTGATAAACGCTGTGAGAATGGGTCTGCAGAGAGAATTTCACCGCGATCCCAACTGTCTGTTATCAGCCTGCAGCCAGGGAGGAGAAATCAGCAGAGCTGCCTGCACTGAGTGTGTGAGGAAGTCCGTGGATTGGTCAATTTGAACCAATCAGCGGGGGCTTAACGTAACGGCTCCACGGATTGGTCCATTTCGTTCCGGGTACGAATCAAGAATCAAATGGATGATGACGTTTCACCAACGAGGCGTTTTGGGGAGGTATTTTCTGTGTTAGAGTTTTACTCCCTACAGGGTGTACTTTGAGGGTTTTGACTCTGCAGACCATTTACATGCATAAAAACCTTCATAACACACAAGGGGACGGGTAATAACCGGAAAAGCATGACATGTGACCTTTAAAATATAGCATGCGGATTTTTATACTTTACCATTAAGAAGGCTTTCGTAAATCCTCTTTATGGTAACAAGTGCATTGTTACCATCTTCTGTCTCAATTTGCCATGGACAGAGGCAATCGGCCGCAAAACCATTTGTGCCTCTCTTGGCAAGAAGGAGGATGGGATGCCGCTCAAGAAGTTTCCATTTGTGGAGCTGGAACACAATGGACAAAAAAAAAACAAGAAATATTGTTTACATAACAGCTCTAAACATTTTCACACACCTAAAGCTTTTACAACTCCATTTATTTTTGCACAAGTGAAAAATGCACTGATGTGATACGTGTGCACATTGAGGAAGGCACCCCACCATTAACCAGGTGTGATTTTAGACCCATTTTAGGGGAGCCCCAAAAAACACCATGAAAAAAAGCTCAGGTTCACTTTTTGAGTTTTGTTTACATGGGCATGGTTATTTTTATATGGGTCTATTTAACTCTCACATTCAGATATCTGAATAAGCTACATTTAACTTTGAAATATGTCAGCAAGCTATAACCTGTGTCATTTCAGGTTCAAAGTTCTGCATTAACTCAAAATATTGATGACTAAAGCACTTCAGATGAACACGGCTCAAAGTCAGAGACTCTGGTAAGCTAAATTAAAGTGCTTTTAAGGGCCTCTTTATTAATACAAACTCTTTCCAGGACTTGATTGTCTTTCAAGCACTATATTAATATTGGCTGGTTTTTGGCAGAGTTGAGCCAATGTTAATCTATCTATATTCAGCCCAAACATTTTGTATCTTTATTTATTTTTAATTTATTATTTAGATCTTTACATTTGATTCTGTGACATTCTTGGTTTTACCATTTATTCAAAATGTGTATGATATTTCATTTATTTTACTTTTGGAAACCATAGTCACATAATTCTGTGTTTGCCATACCATGAAGGTCCAAAATAAAATATAAAACACCAAAATGCAGTTTCTTTTGTAAGATATAATTAGAAAAAATGTACGTTGAAGCTCTGATTCTAGGAATCCCCACTGGCCTGAACTATGTTACTTCTGGTTAAGAAATAATGTTTTCCTAAAACTGGGCGCCTGCAAGTACAAACTCTATCTAACATCAGTTTGAAAAAATGTGTTATGCCTTTACAGATTTAAATACAACGGTGACAACAATTTTGCTTAACACATCTCATGAAGTGCAGTAATCATGCACTAGTCTGTACTCTTCCCATAAACTTAATTAAGAAATTTGGATTCTTTAAAAAAAGTAAACGAGGGCGACTGTTGGAAAGTATACATCAATTAAGTAATATAACAATTTGTATAAAAAGATAAAGATCAGGGATTATTTACACACTATTTTATGACAACTGACATCTGCAAGAAAAAAAAACGTACCAGTAGATTTGTTGAGTCATAAACTTTGTTGACACTGTGGTTTTTTTGTTGCGTGGCCTTCCACTCCTGTGCAACCTTTTCCTTTTGCTTGGATAGTTTCTCCTTGTAGGGTTGGTTGGCACCACATTGCCTGCATTTCCTGCTGGCTACTCCTATTTTGTGTTTGCAAGTCTGGCACACTTTTTGAGTAGGCATCTGTAACAGAAACACAGATAAGGGAATAAAACAAATAAGAATACTATACTACAAATGTTTACAGGATTCATGTATTTTATTATATCGTGAAAAATCTTGTTAAAACAATGAACTCGTGTTTTTTTATCTTTTAGATAGGATGAACAAAAATCACAAGAGTAAGGAAAAAAATGGTTATACAGAGTCAGTCACATGTTTAAAGTGACTGTTATGGACAACCCTAATCCGTCAATATCTGGTTGATCCAAAAGTTGATGCTCCATCATCACAGAACTAATACTAAAATCATCATTACCAGGGGTGTATTGCTAATTCTATAAGTTCCGCATGCGTGCACGCGCAGTTGTGGCTCGTTTTGAAGCTTATGTAACTACTGTCAATTAACACTCCAGCCAGAATCAACAAAGAATGGTCGTTTATTAAGTCTGCATTATTGAATAAATGTGGATTCTTACAGTAAATGCTGGACACAGCTGCTTGATAGTTTATAAAGTTCCTTCACTGATCACTTAACTAACTCCCTCCTGCTGAGCTACAAAGGTTACTATATAAAAAGCCTATCCGTTATCATAGCTAGCTAGCACCAGATGCTAACAACCATCCCCGTTTTAGGTGCTGGAGCGGTGTTCCGGCAGCATTATACCCCTGATGACTCTTCACTTAATACATAAATAGTATTTAATATAGTTATAAATAATGTGACGTGTGATAACATTTGGATAAACCGCATGAACCGATGGATCACATAACTTCAGGGCTCTCAAGTTTTGAACAGAGTTCAGAGTGAGATTTTGGCAGCGGCGGGGCTTTGGGTGGGGACGGTGGTCTTATCTGATAAATGACACATAAATTCATACAAATAAAAACATATTTATTTCATTCTTAGTGAAGGGATGTGTGTGTGTGTGTGTGTGTGTGTGTGTGTGTGTGTGTGTGTGTGTGTGTGTCAGTGTTTTTTGTTGTAGGTGTTGGTGGCAGTTTTTGAGGCCTTCAGCACTGGGGTTGGTGGCTCCCATCTGAAACAGTTTGGTTCCAGGCCTGCCATCTTCACTGTCATGATGGAGGACAGTGTTCCATCTAGGGCCATCAGAATGTAATGTTGTAGCGGAATGTCTAAATCCTACCCGGATACAGCCATGTTATTTTCGAATTGGCTGTTCGACAGCTTACATTCTTTTGATTGGTTGATGCGTGGCTACAGTGATTCTGTACTAGTTTGTTTACAAAATTGCGGCGCAACTTGGTGGGCGGTACCCTGGAAAGAAATCTCTGCGTGAGAAATACAAGGTGTGGCGTGTGAGCGTGTGCATGGAGTGAAATGCGTGTGTCTCACGCCAAATGCGTGAGACTTGAGAGCTTTGTAACTTCCATGCTCACATTAACGTTAGCTGATTCTACTTTTGGCTAATTTAGCTTTGCTATCATTATTCCTAGGTAAACATAGTAATCTTAGTCACTGTACTAGACGACAAAATAAATCCGACTACTCACCTTTATTAGCTTGTCTGTAGGAAATAAATGGATGTTGTCAGTGATGCAGTGACGAGTCCAAAAAACCCCGGTGAGTTAGCATTTTACCACTTCCGGTTCCCGCTCGGAGTCTTCTTCTTCTTCTTCTTCTTCTTCTTCTTCTTCTTCTTCTTCTTCACTCGTCGCACTTTTATTGATGCGCAAGGTTAAAGTTCACGGGATTACGATCCGCCAGGAGTTGCTAATAGAAATGAATAGACGGGAGCATGTTGTTTCTTACACGACCACTAGAGGTGCTACACTTTAAAACGTGGCTATGGGTCGTATTTGGGTCGGAAAACAATCGACCTATTTGGTCGTATTAGTTGGAGGACTTGTTGCGTTGGTAACGTATAACTGATGTCTTCTAATGTGCCTGCATCTGGTGCTGAGTTGCCATATTCCTTTCATGAACCTCTTCCTGATATCCATTGTTGCAGATAAATATAAATGATAATAGCCAAACTAACCTAGCAAGAGTAAACTGACAGGCTGCTGTGCCGCATCTCACTCAAGACCCCACACGACTCAACCCAGCGAAAAACCAGTATCGCGCGCAGCCTCATTCAGAATTTCATAGCAAAATTAAAAAATGATATTAAACTAATCTTTCAACATAGTTTAAAACAAAAATAAATATTAGGACAAAGCCCTACAAATAACAATAAACAGAATCAGTGGCGGCTCCAGAGTGTTTGTGGTGGGTAATCTATGGTAGGGCTAACCCATACAGTGGTGGGGCTCAAGTCAGTATTTGCATTGTAATTACATACACGCTCCCCTTGACAGTGAAACGCCACGCGTGAGGTTTAGATTATTTCCCTGTCTCAATCCAAATTGAACTGTATGAAATAAAAAGGCACATTTGTCTTGTAGTAAATAAAAAGGGCGACCTGGAGCCAATCCTGCAATTTCTCCACAGGTGAAAGAGTTGACATGCTGAAAACCCAACCCCTGCAGGGGGGTCTGCGGGGATTCTTTCCCACGAGATTTTTTGAAATACTAACAGAAAATACACATTCTGGTACTCTCTTGAGAAGAAAAATAAATACATCTATTACTACACGACATATTTAAAAAAATGAATACCATTTTTGTTTTTAGTTACTTTGTTCTGAAAGCTGAACCTGCTGCTCCTCACAGAGACAAGAGGGAAGAGGCTGTGTGAATTACTTTACATTGTGGATAAGGGTGGATAGCCCCCATTGTTCTGTGTGTCAAAATGAAAGACAGCCCACACACCTATCAATCATCAAACCGTGGGGTCTTATTTCATTACGTGTTGATTTCTATCAACACGTAATGTTGTATCGATGTATATAGAGATGTACTACAGCAAAAGTATTCTCCGTCGGGACTTCCTGCAACAACACCACGCCGTTATCTTGATTCTGATTGGCCAGAAGATATTATCAAAGATGTTCTATTGAGAAGATGATCACTACGTGACAAAAGTTTTCAAACCGTTTCTAGTCTTCGGTATTTACTGCTGTCTGTGCAATTTACTCCGCGCGAGTTGGCGGACTTTATTTAGCTTACTTTAAAATCATTTTTCTGAAAAGTATTCCGAGAGAGACAAGTCTTTTAATACTTGCTGGGATACATCTTCGGACAATGACTCGACTCTTCTGGCTACAGTAGGTGCACCAAGTGGTACACTTTTTATCCTTGCTTTTATGTCCTCTTTGTTTTTGAAAGTTTTTTGTTCCCAGAACTGCCAGCGCAGCACCTCCCCAGATCTGGCGCCCTAGGCGAACATCTATAACGCCAGTGCTACGGGCCGACCCTGAGTTCATATGGTTCATATGCAACTCGCAAATATCTTTCTCTCTCTCCTCTCTCCTCTCTCCTCTCTTTTCTCTTCTCCCTTCTCTCTCTCTCTCTCTCCCTCTCCCTCTCTCTCTCTCTCAATTTTGGTATGCAAATGCACCTTTTTTCAAATGACCCGGTGCTCTTTTTTTGGCGGAAAAGCTTCACAAGTACGTCGGTACGCAAATGCGCTTTGTGACACAAGTTTCAGATTACGCACATAACCTGCGTACCAGTTATGTGCACCCCTGTACTACAGCAAAAGTATTCTCCGTCGGGACTTCCTGCAACAACACCGACATTATCAAAGATGTTCTATTGAGAAGACGATCACTACGTGACAAAAGTTTTCAAAACCGTTTCTGGTCTTCGGTATTTCCAGACAAGTGGCTACTGAAATCAATCTTACTAACTGCTGTCTGTGCAATTTACTCCGCGCGAGTTGGCGGACTTTATTTTGCTTACTTTAACATCATTTTTCATGGTGGGGCTAAGCCATTTCTTGGTATGGGTGTAGCCTACCCCAGCCATACCCTGGCGCTGCCACTGGTGGGATGTATGGGGCGGGCCATTCTGCACATGCGTTAAATGCGTTAAATATTTTAACGCAATTAATTCAAAAAATTAATTACCGCCGTTAACGCGATAATTTTGACAGCACTAAATTAAATCGATTTTTTGTGTGTTTTATCTGAGTGTTCCAGGGTATTCTCTGAATGCCTTGAAGGCCCTGACGGTTCGCCACTGGTGTCAGTGATTTCATGTAAATTCGGTGAACATAAACATAAATGATCGTGGTGAAGATGATGATTAAATTAGGATTAAAAATCGAGAGCCGGGCTGCATTTCCTCCCGTTCGTTTTTTTCGACTAAACAACATTATTTTGTTAAATAACAACATGGTGATGTTTTGTAAATGATTACATGTCTCTTATTTAGCACAGAGTATGATATCCGTAACATTTGGATCTTAACAAAGTTCCGCTGTACATCCAGCGTACCGCTTCTGACTTTATTTCACATGAGCTCCAGTGTGGAACCCCACTGCTCCCCCTGGTGGATCAATGATCCATTGCAGCTGGCTTCATTATAATTACATTTGTTTATCACGGGGGCGGTCTCAAGTCAAGCTGGAGGTTTTCCCTTGAGCGAGGGCAGATCACGTACCAATCACGGCCCTCGCGTTTCAAACTGTCCGAAATGAGGTGCTACATTTGTAGAGTGGTGCCGTGACGAGTCCTAAAACCCGGAAGTGAGTTAGCATTTTACCACTTCCTGTTCCCTCGTCTCAGAGCCAATGGGATTTCTCCATAGGATTTTGGAAAATATCTGGAAATAAGGTCTGTGTTTGACACAAATGTAAGAGACGGATCACGTTTTGTTCTACGACATTAAATACATCAGCAGTGACCCCACTGGTGATTTTTGAAGAGTTTACGTGTCTGAAAAACGATGGTTGTTAACAAGTGGCTGAATAGGACTACAGAAGTCGTGGAGGACGTTGTACGTCATTACGCCGAACACGTAAACACTCCTGCTAAGTTTGTTTGCCCCTGTTCTGCTTGAAAGCAAGTACCTGCGCTCTTGCAAACTGTTAAAACAAACGCTTCAACTTGTACAATTTTTAATCTGTATTTTTGAATATCGATCTTAAGTTGGTGTGACGTTGAAGTCGTGCGACCCTGCAGTACTCGGCTGTAGTTCGTTTATAGCATAACATTACCATTTTGCTTCTGGCGATTAGATTTATGATTCGAAAATTATAAAAGTAGGGTAGACATGTGGAGATTATCCAGCTGAACAAAACGTGCATTTATCAAACAGGTTCGTTTTCCACAGACCTTATTTCGAGCTATTTTCCAAAATCCTATGGAGAAATCCCAATGCTTTTTTGTCGAGGGAACCCATGCAGCTTACTTCCGGGTAAATACGTCATCCCTGCATCACTCTATGGTGAGTAAAAGTCCATGTTTCTCCATCCTATCGGGCGCTGTACCTCCTGATTCACAATTACAATAAGACATACCATTGATTTTGAGGGATGTATAAGAATTACATTTCATTATTTATTCAGTTAGTCTATTTATTTTAATTATACAAATATTTATTATAACAGTTTTATAGTTGAGTGTCATTCTGGAGTATTTTCTAATGATTTTTGATGAAGTCATACATTATATATGTGTGTAGTATACACAGTGCATACATACAGTATCATAGTAACATTGTTCACGTACTACCACAACACACAACAATCTAAGATACACAAACTATGAAGGCTAGTTAAGTTACTAGGTAACATTAACTGCACTTAGCTACAAAGGAAAACACATGCTCACCAAGCAGCATAATGGGCTACATGCAGCGCTGTTTCATCTAAAACATCCACTGGAAATACGACTATGTATTATTTAACCCATCATTAATTCATGTTATATTCCATCGGTGATAAACATATATGTCTTTGGAGAGCACCAAAAAACTGCATGGAGAGACTGAAGCATAAACCAAAGGAGATACCAGCTGACCGCTTACGGCTTAGCAACAGTGAACATTCCCAGTTATGCAGTGTTGATTTACTTGGCCTAGATACAACAATATGGATTTTTCTTTTCCGCGCTTCTCCGAATGATGTGACGCATCACAGGGCAAAGGCAAGGCAAGGCAAGGCAAGGCAAGTTTATTTATATAGCACCTTTCAACACAAGGCAATTCAAAGTGCTTTACAAAAAAGGCATTAAGAAAATGGCATTTAAAATCATTAAAGTCATTAAAAAGAAAAGATACATGGATAAAAGCTACAGTGCAGTTTAAGATGTGAATAGTTCAATTAAAAGCAGCGGCAAAAAGAAAAGTCTTTAGTCTGGATTTAAAAGTAGTCAGAGTTCAATCAATCAATGTGTATTCAGCCCAATATCACAAATGTTACATTTGTCTCAGTGGTCTTCACAGTTTGTACAGAATATCAGTATGACAATACGACACCCTCTGTCCTTAGACCCTCACATCGTACAAGGAAAAACTTCCGGAGAAAACCCACAGTTTTAAAGGGAGAAATGGGAGAAACCTCAGGGAGAGCAACAGAGGAGGGATCCCTCTCCCAGGACGGACAGACGTGCAATAGATGCCGTGTGTAAATCGAAAAGATAATACATTTACAACATAGTTGCAGCGGACCTGCAGGTTTCTGGGAGTTTGTTCCAGATATTTGGAGCATAATAACTGAACGCTGCTTTTTCATGTTTAGTTCTGACTCTGGGGACAGAAAGCTGACCAGTCCCTGAAGACCTGAGAGATCTGGATGGTTCATCATTTAGCAGGAGGTCAGAAATGTATTTTGGGCCTAAACCATTCAGTGCTTTATAAACCAGCAGCAGTATTTTGAAATCTATTCTTTGACACACAGGAAGCCAGTGTAAAGACTTCAGAACAGGAGTGATGTGATCCACTTTCTTAGTGTTAGTGAGGACTCGAGCAGCAAAGGGTTTCTAAGTTCACTGGTTTAGGTAAAGCATAGCAGCAGCAATCTCATGTTACGGTGCTGTCATGCTGCAATATTTTACATTAAACTACCACCAGGTTAGTGATTTAATTATGCTCTGGTCTTTGGTTTGAAGTTATCAGAGAATCCAATAAAGGAAGAACTGCAGGGATATATACAGATATTCTGTATATACAGCTTCCTGCACCAGAGCTTCCATAGCATGAGGAACATTTTTGAAAAGTCATTATTAAACAATCACGGAAGTAAAAGCTATGGATTGATCAGACATAATTACATGACTGCAGACTAAAAAACAACCTAAATGAGATGTGGACTGAAAGCTACTGGTCATTCACACAATACAAAAGAGCATGAAAATCTCAGCCTGCGGTCCGTGGGAGTAGCTAAGCAACTGTAGAGAAAGAACGCCTTTAGAAATCTGTTTACATGTATTCGTCGGCTGCAGATTACAACTGGATTGGTATTAAACTTCCAACAAAGCGAAGAGCTTCCTGGCAGAGTTGCGATTGAGGATGAGTGGCCTTACAGTATGCTATGTCAGAAAACATTAGCTTACACACAGACTGATGTTTAAATGGTGATGCTATTCAAGGACTTGTGGGAGGGAATTATAATGATCCACAATTGCTTGATACTGTTATTGTCCAGTTGAATCATGAATGCCATTCACTGGTATTTTAGGAAAAGATGTCAAGACAGGAACGTAAGCTTGAGGAAGGAAATCAGAGCAAACTAAATCTATGCTTCACGAAGCAAAACAAATCGGTAAAATATATATGAATAAATAGTGTAATATATGAATGTGTAATCAGTCTTGATCCTGTGTTTACAAAACAGTTATTGAAATAGATTTGATTAAATCATTATTACATTAGATTCAACCTCACTGTACGGCATAGGACAATCTGATAATGGTGAACTTAACTGGTACCTATTCAATGTGATACATGTATGTTGTTGGTAATGCCTACAACATCAAATTACCCCTAAAAAAGACATTCCAATCCAAGATACTGCATTCTCAGATAACGGTTGCCGTTTTAAACATGTGGTTAACATTGTGATTTGAAACAAAAGTACTTTGTAACATTTGTTTGTATTAAGTCAAGCAAGTGAAGTATGTTACATAAGTTAATTTAAAGGTCCCATGTCATGCTTTTCTGGTTATTACCCGTCCCCTTGTGTGTTATGAAGGTTTTTCTGCATGTAAACGGTCTGCAGAGTCACAAACCCTCAAAGTACACCCTGTTGGGAGTAAAACTCTAACACAGAAAATACCTGTCTATGCTGCCCCAGAACGCCTCATTGGACATTTTTCTTTTTCCATTTCCTTTGTATGGTGACGTAACCATGCCCAGGTCCAAATGGACCAATTCGTGGAGCTCCTCAGACACATACACTCACTCAGCGGCTCCGCGGATTTCTCAGCCTGAACTCAGCGATACACCGCGAAACTCAGGCTGAGTTCAGGTGAGTTTCGCGATGTCTCGCTGTCTCGCAGACCCCACGCAGCAACCAGGAAACAACCCCAGTAATCCAGCTCACACTGTCCGCAGCAGCGAGCCCCGCAACGTCCCGCCAACACGGCACCCAGACCCCAAGCAGCATTCTCATCTGTTTGTCCTTACTGGTGTCATTTTCTGGTTGCTAACGCCATTGTAAAACATAATCACTGATGTTCCGCTGTAACGGTGGTGGACTCATCAGAACAGAGTGGGGGCGAGCTGACCAATCAGAGTACAGTGGGCTCATAGGGAGGGAGTGGGGGGGCAGGAGCTCCAACAACCCGTGTAGGACAGAGAGTGAATACACATATTATACAGAGATGCTGTTTGAGAAACCAATGTGAGTTTGGAACATTGAAGAATATAAATCTATTCTAGTAGACCTCAACAATGGAATTATGATCAGTAGAAATGGCCATGACATGGGACCTTTAAGTCAATGCTGACTTTTCGTTTTACACAGGAGACGTGTTAACGTTGTGTATTGAAAAAAAATGACCTATGTTTAGTGAAAGGTCATTGTAGGCTACTGTCCTCCTGATGATGTATCTAACCAAATGTAGGCAGCCAGCCAAACTCCTAAATAATCGACACCAGTCAGGATATAGCATTAAGCTCCAGCTTTACTATGGACTCAATGGACATGCTGTTGTGCACCGACAGAAATGTTAAGGGAGTTTCATTTTCATGTTGTTTTATGTTTGTTTTGTCACTCATCATTTACCTGTCATTCCAGGTTTCCTGATTATCCACCTGTGTGTTTCCCGTGCTCATCAGCACCAGCCCCGCCCCTAATTGTTTCCACCTGTGTCTTGTTGTCGTGTATTTAAATTCCCCAGTCTCCCAGTGTTCCTTGTCGGTTCGTCTTGTCTCATGCCTAGGTCAGATCTATGCCCTCCTGATACCATGAGATCCTCACTACGTGAGCGATTTTCTTTTGTTCACTTTTAGTCATCTCATCAAGAGATTAGAAAGTGTTATTTTTGTTCATCTATTTGAAAATAAAGTATCTTACAAATACTTTACCTCTGTCTCCTGGGTCGTGCAATTGGGTCCTATACCCTGAGTTCCTGAGTTTGTAACACATTCCGTTACAGCAAAGGAGTAAAACAGACATATACATTGAATTAGTTGCACAGGGGGCGGAGTCACGGGCACTGAGGATGTAAGACGTGTTTCTCCGCTGCTCCTGAGAATGTGACTTAATTTCATAAATCCTGCACAATTTTGGTATTTTATTGTTGAAATGAAATAGAACATAAACTAAGGATTCGTCGTACGTGACTTTTGTTAACCAAAACAACCGAAATTTCTTCTGCTCGCCAAAAATCCGAAGCACAGAGAGGAGGCCGCAGCAAAACCTCGCCTTTGCCTGACCCGGCTAACGCTACTTGAGGGGTGGCTGAAGCTAACGCACTCGACGCCGAACTTTTACAAAGTATGATGGACTCCCTGAAAGCCGACATTTTTGGCAAAATTGACTCTTTGTCTTCCAGCCTACGCTCCGAGATTACCTCTGTCCGAAAAGAACTAAAAGAGTCAATAGGACCATTACAAGCTAAAGTCGAGCAACACGGGCAAACTGTGCTTGAGCTTGAACGAGCTGCTACGGACCATAGCGGCCGGATAACGGAGCTGGAAGCTACAGTTAGCAGGCTAACGGCTCAGGCTAAACATGTTGATGATCGGTGCGAGGACCTGGAGGGGAGATCCAGAATGAATAATATTCGGCTGGTGGGCATATCGGAGGGATTGGAGGGACCTCGTCCTACTGAGTTTATCGCCAAACTACTTCAGGAAATACTTCGCCTGGATGAAAAGCCCCTGCTAGATCGAGCTCATCGTACACTGCGGGACAGGCCCAGAGAGGGAGATGCACCCCGACCATTCGTCGTAAGAGTTCATTACTTTCACATTCGCAATGAGATCCTACGTCGGGCCGGGGAACTGTCTCCCCTCCTCTGTCAGGGTAAGAGGATTTCTATCTTTGCTGACTACACCTCCACCGTCGCTAAAAAGCGAGCTGCTTTTGGAACTGTCAAGCGTCAGCTGCACTCATGTCCGGGCATTAAGTTTGGACTTCTCTACCCAGCAGTGCTCCGAATCACGCTGCCGAGCGGAGACACACATCGGTTTGAAAATCCTACAGCTGCAAATGACTTTGTCAATACAAAACTCAAGAAAGCAGTCACTCCAAGTGCTGTGTGACGGAGCAGGGCTGAGCTAGCAGAGCCGGCTTCTTGTCACACTTCTTCTTTTTTTGTTCATGACAACTTGGACTGCATCTCCCAGTAAGTCATTGTAGCTTTCCATGATAATTAGTCACTGACAACATGTCTAAACGTGTGACGAACGTACTAATGTTCTGTTTATTTTGTGCGTGTTTACTCTTGTTTTACCCAGTCACCTTTCTCTTTGGGTAGCTTTAGGCTGTGTTAGTAGTAGCCTAGGATGGTAGTAGCTACGACGGAGCGTTTAGCAATTCCTATAAGGTTTGATCGGCGTGTCTCGCATGGGGAGGCACTTCTGCCAAGGTGGGAGGGAGTAACGTGGTTCTTTTACCACAAAGGATTGTTCTATATTGTGTGTGTTTGTTTTTTTGGTTGTTTCTTTTTTGTGTTTTTCGTGTCGGCTTGGTCTGTCAACATTGTACATGTTGAAATGCTGTTATTCGTTAGTTAGTCATTCTGCTAAATATGTTATATTATGCTTCACTCTTTGCCTCTTAAGATGCTTCTATGGTTTCACCTAAATTAATACAACAAGATGGAGAGGGGCTTCAATTTTGTACCTGGAACTGTAGGGGACTTAACAATCCTGTTAAGCGCAGCAAAGTGTTGCACCATCTCAAGCACCTGGGTGCACAGATAATTTTTCTACAAGAAACTCATTTTAGGGTCTCTGATCAGAGCAGATTAAAGGCCAGTTGGATTGGCCATACCTACCACTCTTCTTTCACGGGGAAATCTAGGGGAGTAGCTATTTTATTGCACAAGTCAATTCCTTTTGTGTGTTCAAATGTGACTGCAGACCAAAACGGGAGGTACTTAATTGTTAGTGGTAAAATTAATTCTACTCCAGTGCTTCTTGTCAATGTATATGGACCAAACTGGGATGATGATGTGTTTTTTACACATTTATTTTCCATTCTACCAGATATATCCTCACATTTCCTTATTTTGGGAGGGGATTTCAACTGTTGGCTGAATCCTCAACTGGACCGATCATCGAACCGAAATTGTAAGCCGTCTAGGTCTGCTAAAGCAATTCAATCCTTTAAAAAACAATTTGCCATTTCTGACCCCTGGCGTTTTTTTAATCCCTCTGGAAAGGAATATTCATTTTTCTCAAATGTCCACCACACTTTTACTCGTATAGATTATTTTCTCGTAGACAATAGAATTCTTCCTTCTGTTAAATCAATTTCCCATAATGCGATAGTCATATCTGACCATGCCCCAGTCACTATGAGGATACATTTCACAGGGTCTGATAAAAACCGTGCTCCATGGCGTTTCAATAATCGTTTGCTTTCAAATGAAGACTTTGTGGAATTTGTTTCCGGACAAATAGATCTCTTTCTTAGTATAAACAAAACTCCTGATGTGTCCGCGTCACTGTTGTGGGAGACCTTAAAGGCATACATCAGAGGTGAAATAATTTCTTACAGCGGCTATGAGAGGAAAGTGAGGAGGGAAAGACTTAATAATTTAACGAAAGGCATTGCACAGCTGGACGCAATTTATTCTGCTTCTCCTTCTCCAGATTTATACAAGGAGCGCCTCTCCTTACAAACTGAGTTTGAGGTCTTAGCTACGGATCACACAACAGAATGTTACTGAAATCTAGACATACTTATTATGAACATGGGGATAAGGCTAGTAGATTGCTAGCCTATCAATTGCGACAGACATCGTCGTCTCACCAAATTCCCCAGATTAGGACCTCTTCAGGCTCGACGATTGATCCTAAGAAAATCAATGATGAGTTTAAAGATTTTTACGTATCGTTGTATACTTCTGAAAACACATCCGACTCTTCACACTTGGATAGTTTCTTTAACTCACTCCATATACCCACCGTTCACCCTGACTTTGTTGACGATTTGGAAAGAAATATTACTATTGAGGAACTGGCTACTGCAGCCAAGTCCATGCAATGTGGCAAGTGTCCAGGACCAGACGGCTACACTGCTGAATTCTATAAGGCATTTTTACATAAATTGGCTCCTATTTTAATTGACATGTTTAATGACTCATTTGAATCTCTTAAATTACCCCAGACTCTCACTCAGGCCTCGATTTCCCTCATTTTGAAAAAGAATAAGGACCCTTTGTCCTGTGCCTCGTTTCGTCCTATAAGCTTGCTGAATGTAGACTTCAAACTACTGTCTAAACTCTTAGCTTTACGCCTTGAGTCGACACTTCCCACTGTTATCTCCCCTGATCAAACAGGTTTCATTAAAAATAGACACTCTTTTTTTAATTTAAGACGGTTGTTTAATACAATTTATAACCCATCTTCTTCTAGTGCTCCAGAAGCATTAATATCCCTGGACGCAGAGAAGGCTTTTGACCGTGTGGAGTGGGGCTATCTCTTCTACTCCTTAGACAAATTTGGCTTTGCGAAAAAGTTTACGACCTGAATTAAACTGCTTTACTCCTCGTCTCAGGCCTCTGTTAGAACTAATAACAATCAATCGGAATATTTCCCTCTTCATAGGTCCACCAGACAGGGTTGCCCTTTGAGTCCTTTGCTTTTCGCCCTCGCGATTGAGCCCCTCGCCATTGCGCTTCGCTCTAACCCCCTCATTACTGGGATA
This sequence comes from Pogonophryne albipinna, assembly GCA_028583405.1. Classification (NCBI taxonomy): domain Eukaryota; kingdom Metazoa; phylum Chordata; class Actinopteri; order Perciformes; family Artedidraconidae; genus Pogonophryne; species Pogonophryne albipinna. The sequence continues at coordinate 2,232,719 of CM053246.1, forward strand.
ACCAGAAATGGCGCAGAACAGAGAGTCTCTCTTTATGCGGACGACCTTCTTATGTATCTCTCGAACTTGTCTGTTTCAATCCCTGCTACACTTGCCACGCTGGACTCATTTGGTTTCATATCAGGATATAAACTTAATCTTGGTAAAAGTGAATTATTTCCTCTAAACTCAACCGCACGTAAATGTCCTTTACATAACTTCCCATTTAAAGTATCTCTGCAAAGCTTTACATATCTTGGAATACAAGTTACTAGCACATTTAAAAGTCTCTTTAAGGCCAATTTTACACCCTGTTCAGAACGTATGCAACAAGACTTTGAACGCTGGTCACTGCTCCCTTTAAATTTGGCCGCGAGGATCAACTCAGTAAAAATGAATACTCTCCCTAAATTTGCCTATCTGTTTCAGTGTATACCTATTTTTCTTCCTCAAGCGTTTTTTCAGAAAATTGATAGCTCAATTTTGGAGTTTATTTGGAACAAAAAGAAACCTAGACTTCGTAAAGACTTTCTACAAAGGCCAAAGCCTCTTGGAGGAATGGCCTTGCCAAACTTTAGATTTTACTATTGGGCTTCCAACCTAAGAATCTTACAGTATTGGCTTAGGTCCAATACACTTCATCCTCGCCCGACTTGGCTGGCTATGGAGTCTTTTTCCTCTAAGCCTGTGTCACTGACATCACTTGTACACTCCCCCATCAACAGCCCGGTTTCCCTCTATGCTAAAAATATAGTTGTTAAAACCTCCTTAAGGATTTGGAATCAGTTTAAACGTCACTTTGGTCTGCAAGCTTTTTCTACCTCGGCTCCACTAGCTGCAAATCATGTTTTCCCCCCCTCCATATCAGATGGTGCATTTTCTATATGGTCAAACCTTGGTATTAAAACATTTAAAGATTTATATATTGAGAACACTTTTGCATCTTTTCAACAGCTCTCAGAATTGTTCTCTCTTCCTAAACATCATTTTTTTAGATACCTGCAAATTCGGAGTTTTGCTCGCACTAGATATGCTCAGTTTCCTAACCTGCCCGATGACACGCCTCTGGATGCTTTTCTCACTCAGGTCCCTGTGATGAAAGGAATTATCTCGTGTATTTACAATCAAATCCAAACCCTATCTTCAACCTCTCTAAACTCTCTGAAAGCTGTTTGGGAGGAGGATTTGGGGCAGGAGATCTCAGAGGATCTTTGGGGCAATATTCTTAAGCGTGTGCATACTTCATCCGTTTGCGCAAGACATGGTTTGATTCAGTGTAAAGTTGTTCACCGCACCCATTGGACTAAAGTCAGGCTGTTCAAAGTGTTTGACAATATAGATCCTTCTTGTGAAAAATTTCACCAAACACCTGCAAACTATTTGCATATGTTTTGGTCATGTATGTCTCTGCACAACTACTGGACTTCAATTTTCAGTACTTTGTCAGAGGTAACTGGGACGCTTATAGAGCCTAATGCCATTACTGCAGTATTTGGCATCCCAAACCTGCCTTTGCCAAGGCTCAAAGCAGACCTTATAGCCTTTGCAACATTACTAGCAAGACGTCTTATTCTAACAAGATGGAAATCACCAACACCACCTTCCCACACTATGTGGATAAGGGACATTTTTAATAATTTGCAGCTTGAAAAAATCCGTTACACATTGAGAGGCTCCTCCGGGAAGTTCCGGAGTGTCTGGGGGCCTTTCTTTGCCTATGCAGGGAGGATGACCTTCCCGGATATTCCGGAATAAGACCCGAATATGTATGTGTATATATCTTTTTATTTTTTATTATTATTTTATATGTATGGATATGTATGTGTATATATGTATATGTGAGGCATTTTAAATGTATTTGTACTACTACCATCATTAAGAGAATGAGGTTGTGTTTTGTTGTGTGACCAAGCCGACTGTTTTTTTTTTTTTTTTTTTTGTCTGTCTTGTTGTAATGTTTCATATGTTATGTGATCTGCACAACTGTAATGTGACACTGTCAATCACAACTGCTCTGTCATCTCTGTTTAATTTGTGTAAGAAAATCAATAAACAAAGTTTATAAAAAAAATAAAAAAAGAATTAGTTGCACAGAACAGATGACGAACAGATGTTTGGATGTTTTTATATCCAAACAACTCAAATAAGTGGACTGTGGACCTCTGTGTCGCCTGTCAGCGCAACTTACATGATGCCGTTTTAGACAATATAATAAATGCGGGACATATTCTCAATTTGCGGGACGCGGGACAAATAATAAAAATGCTGTGTGTCCAGTCCCGCACAAAGCGGGACACCTGGTCACTATACACACACTGTCCTGCCCCACACACACACACACACACACATACGGGTTTTTGTGAACTAAAAGGACACTTTGACCCAAACACGTTTTTTCCTTCATTAGAAGGACACCCCTTTCCACTAACTTTACAAAGATGTTTTGAATATCAAAAAATCTATTTTGAGCCATACAACACAAATCCCACTTCAAATGTCCAATACACATATCACAACTCAAAATACAACAACCTGACACCATGCTTAATTATGAGGACAGCAGATAATGAGCTGCATAAGCCCCGCCCATGACACAATGGTTATTTGTGAGGACAGTAGCTATACAACACACAAACATGTCACTGAAGTGTATTAAAGGGACAAACATGATTAAATGGAACATAACATTACACAAACAAGTGTTGGATTGTGCATTACAAGAACAAACCTTTTATAAACGGACAAAAATGTATACAGCATAGGAATACCTGATTTGTGATGTAATATTTTAATAGACAATATAGTGCACCATAGATATATAGCTTAAAAGTATGTTAATGTGTTTTAGTTATTGCTTGCCTCCTGTTTGCAATCTGTTGTTTTCATGCAAATGTAGAACCACATTATAATACTCTCCAGAGGGGTATACTACAAGCAGGTCTTCCGAGACAAATTAAATCCATTTGCAAGTAAATGCTTATATTTGCAGCACTGCTAATTGCAATTACATCATCGATAAAAAGAACCGATAACCATTTTATAGCAAAGTGACCGAACTGGTTTATCACTAATACAAAATACTATTTGCCCTACAAGACTGCTCATCTACTTGGAGCATTACCTTTCAAAAGCTGATACAAAAGGACATATGGCACCTTGCACAGTGAACAATGAGCCAAGTTTAATGGTTATTTTCACATAACATTTTCTCACATGAAAATTGAGCTAAGACTAAATCTTTATTATTTGAAACATATAACTCTCCTTCCAGCATTACCTTGGTACGACAGAGGATTAGGGCCACACAAAAAAGAAAAGATAGGAGAATAAAGTCATAATTATGAGATTAAAGTCGCTATGTTAGGAGAATAAAGATGAAATTATCCCGGGGGCTGAGGGGTCGTTGCAGCAGATCTTCAAGGAAGTTATATTGACAGATTGGAACTGGAACGGATCAATAACTCATAAACAAAACGTTGCTAAAACACAAACTAGCTACCGTAATAAGGTAAACAACTATCCACAATCCAATTTCATCAAAACAACCTCACACCCGCCGCCCTCTGAGCTGGACACATAACACATGTGTCTGTCTGCAGCCGGAGGAGAGAGGAGAGGTCAGGGACCGTCTACAAAGTGCAACACTGAAAAAAATAATGCAAATAAACTACTAAAACCACCTATTTATGAGTTATTGAGTATAGTATCTTTATTCAGTGTTGCACTTTATTCAGTATCTTGTTCCGCACAAGATAGGATTACTCCAAGTGTTTGAACATATTATCTATAAGCAAGTGTGTCATCTGAGTCCCACAGTGGGACTCAGATGTCATGGCAGCATCTTCATGCTGAGTCTCTGCCTCAGTGGAAATCTTGTGGATGAAGAAGGACCAAGTTTAATCACTAGACATCCAGAGTAGTACACAAATGCTTTACTCGCTCTTGTTGTGAGTTAACAACACAATCAGGTAGAAAGACACTGATTATAGTGTTTAATATCTAAAGAGTATGATCATTCAGTTTAACATTAAGAAGAAAAACAGCATTGACACACAGTCCTCTTAGTGTCTAAAGCGGTCCAGTAGAGTGATAAACAGGACCTGTGTATCTAACCTCACAATTCAAATCCAGTCTTCATGGTTTATAACTGGAAAGAAACATGTAACTAATACCAACATTGAGTTGTGGTTAACTCACCTGTTGAATGCCATCACAGTGGGACTCAGATGTCATGGCAGCATCTTCATGCTGAGTCTCTGCCTCAGTGGAAATCTTGTGGATGAAGAAGGACCAAGTTTAATCACTAGACATCCAGAGTAGTACACAAATGCTTTACTCGCTCTTGTTGTGAGTTAACAACACAATCAGGTAGAAAGACACTGATTATAGTGTTTAATATCTAAAGAGTATGATCATTCAGTTTAACATTAAGAAGAAAAACAGCATTGACACACAGTCCTGTTAGTGTCTAAAGCGGTCCAGTAGAGTGATACACAGGACCTGTGTATCTAACCTCACAATTCAAATCCAGTCTTCATGGTTTATAACTGGAAAGAAACATGTAACTAATACCAACATTGAGTTGTGGTTAACTCACCTGTTGAATGCCATCACAGTGGGACTCAGATGTCATGGCAGCATCTTCATGCTGAGTCTCTGCCTCAGTGGAAATCTTGTGGATGAAGAAGGACCAAGTTTAATCACTAGACATCCAGAGTAGTACACAAATGCTTTACTGGCTCTTGTTGTGAGTTAACAACACAATATCCACCTCATAGTTCAATAACAGGTAATCAAGTCAATGGCCATAATTTAAAATCATCTTTTGTATTAATAGCATTTTGTATAGAACTGTTGAACTTTCTGACATTTCAATTTTCCATGTGACTAACATATTGGATATGGCAGAGCTAAGTTTGTTGTGCAAATAGTGTTAAATGATAGATTGACATAGCAGTGTTGATACAAGACACCATTCATAAATACCTTGCATCTCCATGGCCAATCAGAATCACTGTAGTCATAAGCTATCTCTTCTCCGGGACTGATGTCTTTGAGTGCAAAAAGACAAAGATGGGGCTTTCCATCCACTTTGATCAATTTCATTTTGCAGTTCGGGTTCACATGGTCATCGTTGACAAGTCTCCCTAGGGAGTTGTCCGCTTTGGCAGCATCAACACTGATTGGGCAAGGACACAATTCTGATTACAAACTAACATTATTACAACCACAGCAAACTAGCATTAGATAAAATACATATAGACAAAAAAGGCTCAAAATGTACACTGTATGCCCAACTTAACATCAAGATAGCAGCGTTTGTATGTCTGGGTAACTACATATTTAGAAATAACATTACAATATTTACTTACCATAACTCTTGTCCATTTAAACGAAAGTCAAACATGAAAACCTTAAGTGCATTATGGTATACTTTTTGCCGGTTTTCAAGTTCAGATTTAGTTATGACTTCTCCTCTATATTCAATTAGGAAGTCTCCGTTTTGAAAGGGTCGGCAGCTGAACACTCCTCGACCTAACAAAGATCAGAGGATGGGTCAGGAGAAGTGATGAGGTTAAACAATAATACAAATTTGTCATGCTAATGACAAGAATAGTAAGCAAATACTTTTGTCACTCACCTTTGAAGGAATTAATGAACTTCACATCAAATCCATCCTTGTCTTTGCACAAGGATGAAAAATGTGCAGCCTCTTCTCTAGGTTTAATCTTTGCTCTCCGGGGTCTTGCTGATGCCATATCCAGCAAAGGGTTCATTTTCACTGTTGGTGAGAAAACAGACCCTTTGATTATCTACGCAAGCCATGCCACTGAAACAGCTCAATATGTGTAACAATGGCTGCTAAGTCAGTGCATTTGGCATCTATAAACAAAATAAACTGTTCAGCTTCATATTTTTACTGGATGCTTCCCTCACAATCTCAACCACAGTGTTAACGCTGTTACGCTGTATGGGTTTAAATGTACTTTACACTCAGATGCAGAAACAGATGACTAACTAACTGGCTGCTTCCAGCAGCTAACAGCTTGAAAAGTGCAGACAAACGTAAGACATGGAATGCTGTGATTATAAGACGGCAATAACATAGGTAACAATCAGCAATCACGCTAAATATCTGAGATATTTCATCAACTTAATCAGAGCATAGTTCACTGTTTACGCAGCAACGGGCTAACAGCTATGTCTGTGAAGCATGCTACTTTTACAATGTTTTACTCACATGGAATTGGAACTTACCAGGATGAATTAAATTCATCAATATTATCTACAAATGCTTGCTCAATACATGTATGGAAAAAACTGCCTTAAATAACATTATTTTGAATAAAAAACGCAAATGTAGGCCTACTGACTAGATGAATGCTGACACATGTCCTCAAATAAGCTAGCATTAGCCGTAGCTGCTAACGTTGTAGCCTAAAACGTGTCATTCCATACAGTTTCAACAAGCTTCCAATACAAAAACAGTGACAAGCCTTGAAACAAGAATTAAAAGATAACATTAGCTGTGTCATTTAAGTTTTTACACCAGTCCTACCTTGAACTTCTCCTGACGTCTGGGGAATGAAATGCGAATATGCCCTGACTGTCACCGGCCGCAGTCCGGGGAGTCCCTCCCCCTTGTGAATTTCCACGGACTGCTGATTCCCAAACGTCAACATATTATTAAGGGCAAATGTATACATTCACGATTGGATGCATGCACACATCGGCTCTCGGTTAGTATTGCGAACTAAAAACGTGCCTGGCTGGTGCATGGGCTGGAGCTGCGAACCAAAACGTGAGAGGGTTACGTTGCAGGCTGTGGAGAGATTAACCTGAACTATATAGCGAGTACGGAGAAAACAATACAGTTGCTACATAAGCAGTAGAGCCGAGAACGCAGTGATTATAACACAACCCCACATATTAATGTACATATGTAGTAATGTTACGTAACATTAACCAGTACCCGTACATTTTCCACCACATTTTAGCTGACTATCCGTTACTATCATTAACCGTCATAACAGCGGCACAAGCCGTTCTTCTGTTGTTGTTTTATACAGGCTTGTCTGATTATCAGCTGTTATTAATACTTAGGCTAAACATTAGAACAAATTAGATTTGAAAATACGCCGGTAGGCCTACAGCAAAAGCAGCTTGTTATTGATCAGCGAGACGTCTGCGGTGGCTAAGCTATCACTGTCCAGAAACTCTTTTCATTTCTATATTACCAAACAGTGTACATTTAAAGCTAACAAACATGTGAATGTATTGGGGAATATGTATCAGGGGACGTTGGTTGTGTGACAGTCAGACAGTGAATTATTCCTCTCCAGTGGTATCTCCAGTTAGCAAACGGTAGCTGAAACGCCGGTGGAGCACGGCCGTCGGCAAATGCTACTTAAATAGTGGCAAACAATGTACCACATCAGTCTGGATAACAGTATTAAAGCATAAACTGTATGTGCAAAGGTCAGGGATGTAAACTCATGAGGTATGAAAAAGGTGACAAGGATCCGAGGCCCGAGCCCCCCGACCCCACGGAATATCGGCTTTAAAATTAGGAATAACAGAGGATTTTAGCAGTCAGAACAACTAAAGCAGCAGTGTTCATAATAACAGAAACGCCAAAGAGTCACATCTAATAGAAATATATAAAAACATTTATTTTAATTGTGTAGCAGTCAGTTTATAATTTTGGCAGCACTGTTGAGCATTTGAAAATGTATTTTCATGCCTCTGTGCAAGGCTTAGTCTTTCTATCTTTATAGCCAGTGGTGTAAAGTAGGCTAAATAAGTTCATAAACTCAAGTACTTGGGTACAATTTTGAGATACTTGCACTTTATTTAAGTATTTCAATGTTTTGCTACTTTATTCTTCTTCTCCTCTACAGCTCAGAGGTAAAAGGTGTACTTTTCCTCCACTGCATGTATTTAATACCTTTAGCTACTTCACAGATCTGGATGAATGATGTGAAATATAATCAAGTGTTAAATCAGACTTTAGTTCCACCTGGAGTAAATCCACAAGCTACCCTGCAGTCTACAAAGTCATTCAAACTAGCTGCACCTTTACCAGCTTTGAGAACACTTTCATGATCAATCATTATAAAACATATCATATATATTATTCTGAAATGGACCAATCTGCACAATGACTACTTTTAATGTCGCTACTTTCACTATAGTTTGATGATAATACTTTTGAATGCAGTACTTTTACTGTAACAGAGTAGGCCTACAGTCGACCTGACTACTTCTACTTTTACTCAAGTACAAGATCTGAGTGCAGAACTACTTTTACTCAAGTACAAGATCTATACTTAGAAAACTATTAGAAAATGAAGGCTAAAGCTAACGTGAGCAGATAGTGACAATGTATGCTAGTTAGCTAGCTCATGAGAAAGGTGACAAGTTTGCATCCCTGAAAGGTGCACAAGTTGTTCTTCAATTCAATCATGCTTCGTAAGCTTAAGAGCAACAGAAGCACGGCTCCAATTTAAGACGCCATTGCTGTTGTGATGTAGGCTTTACACGGCGGCGTTAACAGCGACGTGATGACGTAGCTCATACAGGAGGCTTAGGTCAGTGGAAAAGCAAACTGGTTCAACGTTGAGAACCAATTGCAAACCGCTGTTGAACAAGCATGGAGCCCGAACGGTTCTCTGTTGCCACTTTCACACTAAACCGAAATGATGGAATCCCTAATTTCCTCTCAATTGTAAGTTGAGAAACGTTGTTCTTAAACTGTTGGACTATTTGCTCACGCAGTTCTTCACAAAATGGGGAACCTCGCCCCATCCTTGCTTGAAAATATTTGAGGCTTCTTTTATACCCAATCATGACACTCACCTGTTTCCAGTTCACCTGTTGACCTGGAGAATGTTCCAAACTGGGGTTTTTGTAGCATTCCTCAACTTTCCCAGTCTTTTGTTGACACTGTCCCAGCTTTATGAAACGTGTTGCAGTAATCAAATTCAAAATGAGAAAATATTAAACAGTTTATCGGTTTGAATATTAAACATCTTGTCTTTGTAGTGGATTCAACTGAATATAGGTCAACAACAATTAGAAAATCATTGTAGTCTGTTTTTATTTATGTTGTACACAAAATCCTAACTTCACCTGAATTTCGGTTTGTAAATGTGTTGGATAGATAGTGGCTCAGTCATAGGGGCTTAGACTGGGAGTTGTAGGGTCGCCGGTTCAAGTCTCCGACCAGACCTAAAATATGGAGTGTGGACCGCTACTTGGAGAGATCCCAGTTCACCTCCTGCTCTGCCGTGGTGCCCTTGAGCAAGGCACCGGACACCCCCTTCCCCCCTCACTCCCATTGCTCCGCGGGCGGTGTACACTAGCTGCCCACTGCTCCTAGTACTAGACTCCTGGTACTAGGATGGGTTAAATGCAGAGGACAAATTTCACTGTGTGTGCTGTGTGCTCTGCATGTGTGACCATTAAAGAGGGTTACATCCCTCCCAATTCTATTCTAGAAGTATTGCAGAGATGAGTGTCGTATGAGTGGGAATGTTGTTTGCATCCACATTTTTACTAAGGGCACAAGGTGGTGTAATGTATGTTGGGCATGCATTTTTATATCCAATAACAATAAATAACAAATAAACAATTACATCTGACAATGGAAGTTATGTAATATTCCCGCAGTTAAGATCTTGAGCAGTCTTGGAATAAATTCAGCCTTGTCTAAGAATGAAACAATACAATGGTAAAATGCAGTCAATTCAAAGACAAGACCTCAAAAAAGTGGTCTTGAGACAAAGACCGACATGGACTCTTAAAACACTGAGTACATTAAAGTATATTATCAGATAAAAGCTATAGTAAAGGTGCAATGGAATTATATAAATATTAGACATAATAATGATACAATAATGATATAATATAGTATTAAACAAAAGCCTGATAATTAAATGTCTAAACTGCAATGAAATGTAGGTAGTATTAGACATAATAATAATAATAATAATAATAACATAATAATAATATTCATTATTATTATGTTATTATTATTACACACACAGCATTTTTCACAGAAACATGAATTGTCAGGACCATCCGGCAGTCAGCCAATCAGAGCTCCTTCTGTGTGAATATTCATGAGCGGGTGCAATACCGAAAACCAGCTGTATGAGCACTGTTCTGACACACAGAAAATACACAATTTCTGGTTTTTGTGGTTAAAAAGGTCTTTTTTTTTTTTGGTTATTTAAGCTTTCTACACCTATAGAAACACTTCTACGCTTTTAGAATTTGTATTTATTAGCAGGACACCGACCCTGTCCTGTTAATAAAAAATGTCTGGCTAATGTCGGTGTGTATTCATACCAAAAGTCCTCTTAATTAACAAAGGTGCACACACACACACACACACACACACACACACACACACACACACACACACACACACACACACACACACACACACACACACATTTCAAATCAAGTTACATAAATGCTTGAGCTACGTTTTTATTATAATTACTGTATGTTTTCGTCATTATTACAACAAATACAAACTGATAACACTGGTAACTATTTTATATTTATTAGACAATTATTTATTAGACTATTATTTATTAGACGAGAAGCGGTGTGTTCTTTTTATTCAATTTTTATACGGAGTTACTTTGAAACGAGGAAGTTCGTCTTTATGTGTGTATGCCGCCTGGATCAATGAATACATCTGATATGATACAACGATCTCCGCAAAGTTTTGTTTGGAAGCAAAGAGAAGGCGCGTCATAATCCAAAACCCCAATAGAGGAATGTGGATGTTAAAATGTAGAAACGGATTGAAACGACAGGGGCTCATTTTTAAATTGCTTCAGTTTCGTAACAAATCGAAAAGTACAGATTCATTTTTCAATAAATTATGCAGTAAGTAAAACTACATTTGTGTTACTTCAAAATAGTAGGATTGCTGTACAAGCAAAGTCCTGAAAACTTTAGGAAAGTCTTTATATTATTTTTGAGAAATACTAATAACTACTACTATACTAACTTGTACTATGCATAACCTATATTTCAATTCGATTTTTACAAAATAAATGTATAGGCTATGCAGCTTATTTTATTCCTGCCTATTGCCTAACCATTTTGTTTGTTTATTTTCTTTGACCAGAAACACATCACACACTTACACCATGACAAGAGTAGTCTAGCAGGAAGGGCCCTCAGATTTTGAGATACCCCTACCCGAGGTAGAACAAATGACAACAATGATTTTTCTTATCTTTAGTTAATTAATGAAATTGATTGTTGTCAAATTGTATTTTGATGGAAAAAATAATTTTTTGGCCGTTCTTTAGAACTACCCCAATCCCTGAAAAAGAGACAAATTAGACCAGGCCGAATATGGGAAAGGTGACAAGAAAGCCCATAACTTGAGAATGACAACTCTTTTCCTCTTCAGATTTGCTGAGGTATGAACCAGGTGGCTGTCCTACATCACCAAATAGTCAGACAATTATTTATCTAAAGAAATACTGAATTATAGTCCTGTAAACTTAGCTTTAGTTTAGACGGAAATTTTACTTTTGGTGATAGGAACATAGGACTCAATCACTTTTCTCTAATTTATCAGAAAACAGAAATCCCTAAAAAATATGCCATTACTGAATTGCCTAGGGTGCTATTGAACACTAATCAGTAGTTGTATGGAAATATCTGGTACAGTTATATTGCAAATGAGATTTCTTTAGACATAGGCCTACCTCTTCTCTGAGACAGTCAAACTCAGAATGGGGGAGAAGTGGCATAATAGCTTATAAGTTAAGAATGCTCACTCTGATGGTCATTATATTTGGAGAGGGAAATACCAGGTGGCTGAACTACATCACTAAATAGTCAGAATAGGAGTAACCCAATACAATAAAGTGTATTAGTTCTAAATTGCAAGCCTCTAAAACATAGGTGTAAATAGTACAGGTTTTATTGAAACTTGAACCTTAATTCAAAGTACAGTATACAAATCATCAAATAATTCTGTGAGAGGTCAAGTATATAGATACTAGAATATAATGTTAAATGTCAGGTTCCTCAGAAACGTTAGGGGACACATTTTGACATTCTGCACAGCAGGTGCAGAACTCCGTACAGGGAAGGCACTTTCCACTCTCTCCACACTTTGCATCTTTGCAATACAAGTGAGTAATGTCTCTCACTTCTGTAGGTGCTGGGGGTTTTGTAAATAGCACTGGTTGAATGGCCCCATCTCTGACAATCCACCCCTTGCCAATAGGACTCCATAACAAGGGTTTGGGTTCGGGCTGTGACACCATATCGCTGTCTGAAACATTGCTCTGTACATGTTGTTGAAATGCATCCTCTGTTGGCGGCAGATTTGCTGAGGCTGCATCTGTTGTTGATGCAATTATGAACCTCAGTTCTTCCAAGTTTGTGCACATCAGTCCTTTTTTTTCCATATAGCAGAAGCGCAAATTCTCTTGCTAGTTGTACGTACATGTCAACTAGTAAGTCATTGTGTTGAACTAGAGAGAACAAAACCACAACTAGTGGGCTGAAAATATCCACTAGTTCTGGGAAAAGCCATACATGTTGAATCAACATCTAACTAGTTGCATACAGTTGCTCACTCGTGCGAAAAAAGCCAAACTAGTTGAAGGAAAGGCCTTACATGTAAGAAAAATGTGTAACATGTAAGGTCAAAGACTAACATGTTTATAACAGAACCTGACTAGTGAGAAAAAATGCCCTCCACTAGTTAACTAGTAAGAAAAACATCTGTGTCACTAGTTTATTAGTGACTCCTCTAAGGCTTCACTAGTTAACTAGTGAGATAAAGTGTGTGTAACTAGTTAGCTAGCAAGGTAAAAACAATTATACTAGTGCATCTAGTGGACAATTTGGACCTCACTAGTTAACTAGTGCACATTTTGAGCCTCACTAGTCAGCTTGGAAGACCAAAACAGACTTCAACTAGTTAACTAGTGAACATTTTGCCTTCACTAGTTAACGTGTATGCTGCAATATGTATCCACTAGTTAACTAGTTGCCGTTCATATGGCCAACACGTTAACTAGTCAGCCATATGCAAATGAAGCAGGCGGGACCCATATTCTGATTGGTCTGTTCAGCTCTGTGAGGGAGAGCCTGAGGGGGCGTTCTCCTGCAATGTTTTAAGCAACGTCTTGAAGACGTGAGGTGCATCAGTCGGGTATTTAGTGCCTGCTGTTAACATATTGTCCGTGGGAAGTCAGTCAGTGTGTGCTTTGCCTAGAAAAATACATGTTTCTGCTTCTGCTTTGTTTCGCTTTGTGTGTGTGTTTTTGTTGGTGCGAGTGTGCGTATGCTTGTGTGTGAGAACACCGGCACTCGAGACACAAAAGTAGAGGAACTGATCGTGGGACATTGTATCAGCTGTGCTCATGAAATGAATAAAGCTGAAACACTGGGCAGATCTTAAAATCAGGGTAACGATAGATCCGTATGAAGATAAACAACCTCTCCATATTTGCCAAGACTAATATTTACGGAAGTCACGGCGATCTCTCAAAGCTGTGATCCGAAGAGGGTTACTTCCTCTTTCTATCCATCAATAATGTCCCTCTGTTATCACAATGCTATTCTAATCCAAGCACCTTTCAAATTGCAGCTTAATAAAATGTGTTATAGAGGATCTATATTCCTGTCTGCAGTCCTAAGGCAACTTTCTAATTTTAAGAAAGTCTTCAATGTTCTTACCTAATTTGATATACAGTCATATGATCATAATAACAAAAATACTTTTGTTTTATATTTTTGTAAATATGGTCATATTTTAAAACAGTGTATTTAAGCTCTTAAATAAACTATTTGGGCTGGGTGGCGCGCTATATCTTAGGGCCAATAGGAGACCTCGATGCGTTCTTTCCCCTCCTCCTCAATTAGCATTCTGTGCAACTAGTGCGACTAGTGCACATTTGGGATCCACTAGTACTACTAGTGAACATTTTAAGCCTCACTAGTTCACTAATGGAATTTAAACGCATCTCACTAGTTAACTAGTAAAGGGCAAAGGGTTCACTAGTTAACGTGTAGACATTTTGAGCCCCACTAGTTAACTAGTAAGGTCAAAAGAGGCGTCAACTAGTTAACTAGTGAACTTTTTGCCTTTACTAGTTAACTAGTGAGTTATTCTGGGTGCGACTAGTTAACTAGTGCAGACAAATGTATGCCACTAGTTAACTAGTTGTGCTTCTTTTGTGTGATTAGTTAACGTGTAGACATTTTGCAGCGCACTAGTTAACTTGTAAGACTTTTAGGGTCACTAGTACGGTCAGAGGGCCACTAGTTCATCAAAAAGCTTACAAGTTGGGACTTTGGCGTTACTAGTGCTGCTCCTGACGTCACTAGTAAGGCATACGTGGTAACTAGTCGGACAAAAGTGCCACTAGTTGCTGAAAAAGAGCGACTAGTGAAATGTTTTATTTAACTAGTAAAGCAGAGTGCCTAACTAGTTTGACCATATATCTAACAAGTGAAATCAAAGAGCCAACTAGTGTAGGCCGCTGCCGTCTGATATCAAGGAAATTGAATAAATACTCAAATGGCTTGCCATAAGTCGCAGCTACTTACATAAACAATATGGTAAACAGTATTACATGGAGTCATACAATATACATGTCTCTGTATGTTATACCTCAACACTCCCACTATGTTCTTACTGTATACCTGTTCATATTTAGTTCACAAAGCAAAAACATGGTACAAATGATTTAAATGTGGGCTTCTTCAACACATTTTACATATTCAAATGTGGACGTTTTCAACACATTTTACACACCAAATGTGGACCTTTTTGCAAGTGCAACAGGTGAAGATGATGTTGTTGCGGAATTGTTGTGAGTACCCTTTTCAAGATGACAATTCAGTGAAAAGACGGACATTATAACCGTGGCGGCGGCGGGGGGTGTGTGTGTGTCTACAGAAGGTCCAGTTGTGATAGACACGGTTCGCCACTGATTTTGACCCCTCATGTAAAGAAATGCATAATGCTGCGCTATACTTTGCCGCCACACCCCGTTGCCAAGCAACGCTTATTGTTTGTGTAGGTGTCCTTTGATATGCAGGCAGTCATGTCATTAGAAAAACCTACTTCTGGGATCATTTGTGTGTATTTTCCATATCTCTGGAACCCATCGGTCGATTTTGGTGATTGACACCTGTTTTGAACCGTTAGAGCCAATATAATCGAGGTTCCTAAATCCATCTAAACATTACCATTGGTGAATGAGAGTGATGCGGAGCCAGCATGCCCAAAACCGGAAGCTCTCATACTCTCTCGTAGCTCTCATAGCAGCTATATATGAAAACTACTCTTATTGACATAAATGTTATGATGGATTATCAGTAATCATTTCAAAGTGACACAGAGACATTGGATTAACCTTCAGCAGTGTTTATATGCGTTTTAATGCCTTTGAACACAACTTTTGATCAGAAAACAGCAATGGTAAGACGTATTTGCCGTTTTGGCCACCTAAAGCTAAGTTGTGTGTTGTCTTTGTTTGCCTTCGTTGTGCTGAGTCTTTGTCGCACAGTGATGATACTCATACCATTGGAATCTGTGGGATCTTAGCTTTCATATGATATCTTGTTTGTGCAGATCTGATGAAGTATAACATATTTCTACCGTGAGTTATGTGCTAAGTGCGTTAGCACTCTCTCGCTTGGTGCTAATTCAGACGCTTGGCGTTAGAGTTGTGTTTCGTTTCGGTAAAAATTGTTCATATGAAATTTAATAATTAGGGCTGTCAAGTTAACGCGTTAACGCAAAAAAAGATCAACGCATGTGTATTTTTTGTCCTCGACCGCCCCGTATTTCAGAGCGCATCGAGTTTAAAATACCATCTACAAGCTTATGCTGACAGCCCCGCTCCTGCCGCCCGCTTGCGGCAGACCACACTTCCACGCTCACCGGCAAGCCCGCACTGGCCATCGGGAGGACGAGCGAGAGAGAGAGAACGTGCACACCTTACGTGTATTGTTGTTGTTAGCATCTGGTGCTAGCTAGCTGCGCTAACGGATATAAGGAGCTGTTTCAATGAAAACAGAGGAGCGAGATTTCGCCGACAACTGACATTGACATTGTTCAAATGATAATAAACAAACATTTGCATAAAGCAGATGTTGTGCACCGACAGAAATGCTAGAGAGGTTCAGGTTTATGTTGTTTTATGTTTGTTTTCTCACTCAACATTTATCTCTCATTCCAGGCTTCCTGATTGTTTTCACCTGGCATCCTTTCTGGGTCTCCTGTGCTCATCAGCGTCAGTCCCGCCCCTGATTGTTTACACCTGTTTCTCATTGTCATGTGGTTAAATTTCCCTGTCTCCCAGTGTTCCTCGTCAGTTCGTATTGTCTCTTGCTATGGTCAGGTCTATGCTCCTTGTGCTCTTGAAAAAGTTTGATTCCTCACTACTTGAGCGCTTTCAGTTTTTGTTCTCTATTTTTGTCATCTCTGCTAGAGATTTGATAGTTACCTTTTTTGTTGTTCAATGCTGTATTTGGAAAATAAAGTATCTTACAAATACTTTACCTCTGTCTCCCGGGTTGTGCAATTGGGTCCTACATCCTAAGTGTTTGAGTTCGTAACAGAACGAACTGACCATTATGGACCCAGCCGACCCAGGAACGCTTCACGCCGCCCTGTCAGCACAAGACGTGAGGATTTATCACCATGAGGAACAGCTGGGCATAGCTGCCCAGGAAAGGAAAGAGCTGGAAGGACGCCAGGCAAATTATCAAGAAAACATCTCTACACAGATGCAACAACTGGTTGCCCAAATGAATAATTTTTTCACTCACTAACAGACTGTTCTTCCGGTGACGTCATCCACAGCTAAGAGGTTTCCTGTCAATACTCCACACACACAGTTTACCCAAATCAGGCTGTTTCTTCCCCTTTACGGTTGGCTCTTCCGGAGAGATTTTCCGGAGACTCCTCGAATTGCAGAGCCTTTCTGGTACAGTGCGATCTGCATTTTCAACACAACCCAGGAGCTTTTTCATCTGACCATGGTAAAGTGGCGTTTATCGTGTCTCACTTAACGGGAAGAGCTGCAGCCTGGGCTACCGCAGAATGGTCTAGAGACACCAAACTATGTTACTCATTGGCCGATTTCATAGAGACTATGAGTCGCATTTTTGACCACTCATCACCTGCTACAGAGGCCAGCAGAAGACTGTTTCAAATACGTCAGCTCAACCGTCAGGTGGTTGATTATGCCATCGAGTTTCGTACAGCAGCAGCGGACAGCGGATGGAATGTTCCGGCTCTTCGTGACGCCTTCATGACGGGACTTTCTGAACCGATAAAGGACCAGCTGGCTCCACTGGAGACACCGCGGGATCTGGAATCCCTCATCGCTGTGGCCATCCGGATCGATAACCGTCTTCGGGAAAGAGAGAGGGAGCGTCGACGCAACCGAGATGTTATTCCCAGCTTCCAGGACTCGTCTCGGAGGGTCGCGCTGCCTGCTGATGTTATCGGACCGTCGGAGGACTACACTTCCGAATGACTCCGGTGAACCCATGCAGCTGGGAAGAACCAGGCTTTCTCTGGAGGAGAGGCAGCGCCGTCTACGGGAGGGTTGTTGTTTCTACTGCGGCCAGCTGGATCATCAACTCGCTTCATGTCCGGGAAAAGATCGAGCTCACCAGTCAAAAGGAGGG
Organism: Pogonophryne albipinna; assembly: GCA_028583405.1. NCBI lineage: Eukaryota > Metazoa > Chordata > Actinopteri > Perciformes > Artedidraconidae > Pogonophryne > Pogonophryne albipinna. Next base: position 2,250,401 of record CM053246.1, read on the forward strand.
TGCTGGTGAGCAAGTTTCCCGTAGACTTCCCTCCTCTACCTGTTACTCAGGTAAACATTTTTATTAACAATCAGCCCATTGACCAGGGTGTGTTAATAGACTCAGGGGCTGACGAAAGCCTTATGGACTGGGGCATAGTCAACCAGCTAGAAATAAAGACTGTTCTGCTATCTCAACCCGTTAATGCCAGTGCCTTAGACGGCCGCTTGTTGTTCACAGTTACCCATTGTACTGAGCCCATTCAGATTAATGTGAATAAGGACCATACAGAGAGAATGCAATTTCATATTTTTGAGTCGGCTCAGCACCCGATTATTTTGGGGTTTCCATGGCTGAAGACCCACAATCCTCACATTGACTGGCGTTCAGGGAAAATTAAGGAATGGGGAGAGGATTGTATTGGCAGGTGTAAACTTTCACAACCTGTTAATGCACCAACAGACTCTAGTAGAATCATTATTGATCACCCTGACTATCCTGATCTACAGAAGGTACCTCCCTGTTACCATGATTTAAAGGAAGCGTTTAACAAGTCCAAAGGAGGAGTACTGTCTCAACGATCTGTAGAAGACAACAAGATGCATCCATGTGCTAACCTGTCGCGGAAGTTGACAACAGCAGAGCGGAATTATGACGTGGGAAACATGGAACTGTTAGCTGTAAAAGCTGCCCTCGAGGAAGGGAGACACTGGCTAGAGGGGGCAGAGCAGCCGTTTTTAGTCTGGACAGATCACAAAAATCTGGAATATATAAGAAAGGCTAAGCGTCTCAACTCCTGTCAGGCCAGGTGGACACTATTCTTTAGTAGGTTCAACTTCACACTCTTTCGTCCCGGGTTTCAGAATCAAAAACCTGATGCTTTGTCTCGTCTTTACGATCCAGAACCACTTGCTGTAGAGCCCAAGACCATCCTTCCACTTAACCGTGTGATCGTAGCCTTTTCCTGGCAAGTGGAGTCGGACGTTAAAAAGGCGAATGTCATGAATCCAGCACCTAGCGAGTGTCCCAACAATCTGCTGTTTGTTCCTGAGACTCTTCACTCCAAGGTCATCCACTGGGCTCACTCATCCGTGCTTTCGTGCCATCCGGGAGTAACAAGGACAATGTTCAGGATTCAACAACGTTTCTGGTGGCCAGCCATGAGGAAGGATGTGGCGGAGTATGTAACGGCTTGTCCGGTGTGTGCGTGTAATAAGACCTCATCTCAAGTCAAGATGGGCTTGCTCCAGCCGCTGCCGATTCCCCAACGTCCTTGGTCACACATTTCAATGGATTTTGTGACAGGATTTCCTTCATCCAGAGGCAAGACTACGGTCCTAACAGTGGTGGATCGATTTTCAAAGATGGCTCACTTCATCCCATTGACCAAGCTTCCCTCTGCCAAAGTCACCGCAGAGGTCATGATGAATCACGTATTCAGGATCCATGGATTCCCTGATGACATTGTTTTCGACAGGGGTCCACAATTCATTTCCGGTTTCTGGAAGGAGTTTTGTCGACTCATAGGTGCCACCGTCAGCTTGTCATCAGGATATCACCCTCAGTCAAATGGACAGTCGGAGCGTCTGAACCAAGAACTAGAGACTACCCTACGTTGTCTCGTCTCCTGGAACCAGACCACCTGGAGTGACCACCTCACATGGGTCGAGTTTGCCCACAATACTCTTCCTACGGCAGCCACAGGTCTCTCTCCATTCCTGTTAAGCTCCGTGATCGCTTTACAGGACTGAACCCACAATACAAACACGGACAGAAAAACAGGAGTTTGCAGCAAAAGGTTTTCATTTCAAATCGTGACAGGGGATACTAACTGTTGTTAATATAGTCCAGGAAAGGGGATAAAAAAGCGAGGGAATGGAGATCCTCAGCCGAGGCTCCGGAGTGAGCTGGGGATTATCGCCAGGCAGATGAAAGGTGGGTTGAGCCTGTGTCTTTACGCTCCCGAGAGCGAGTAGGTTGGAGCAGGAGTTAGAGTTTGTCCTACCGGACAGGAGTTTGGCGAGCAGGGGTTTCAGAGCTGAGGGGAGCGAGCAGGTTGGAGCTGGTTGCGTGGAGAGCGGATGAATCCGACGAGGAAGTGGCTGGACGTGGCTAGCGGAGGAGGTGATGATGGGTTCTGAATAGAGAGACAAACAGGTAAGACAAAAAACTGATTCCAGAGTTGTGTCAGGCTAAGCTAGAAAGCAATACGTTTACCAGTGTAATCTTGACGACGAACTGGTGAAGACTGGATGAGGAGACCGGGTTAATAAGCAGGTGTAGAGGATCAGGATGAATGAGAAGCAGTTGCGGAGATGAATTGGCGGGAACCAGAAGTAGGTCAGCCACGCCCAGCCCGGGAGACAAACACAGACAGACAGACAACAACAGACAACAAACAAAAAGGGAAGCAGAAGGAGGGAGTACTGCAAATCCTTACAATTCCATTGTGTCAATGGTTTCCAGCCTCCGCTTTTCCCTAACAACGAGGAAGAGGTGATGGTTCCATCGGCTCATGCCATGATCAGACATTGTCGCCGAGTTTGGGCTGGTGCTCGTCAGTCTCTTCTCCGAAGTTCAGCTCGGAGGAAGGCTGTTTCAGACATCCATCGCAGGGTCACTCCCTCCTACAGACCAGGCCAAAAGGTTTGACTTTCCACTAAGGACTTACCACTCCATGTCGCCTCAAAGAAACTGGCTCCGAGATTTGTGGGTCCTTTTCCGGTGTCCAGAGTCATCAATCAAGTCATCTGTACGCTTGCTACTCCCCAGGACTATGAGAGTGCATCCGACGTTTCACGTCAGTAAGATCAAGCCAGTGTGTGACTGCACACTTGTTCCCGCCTCCAAGCCCCCTCCACCGCCCCAGTTCTTTGAAGGGGGTGAGGTTTACAAGGTTTACATCAGCCTGGGCAATCAGGAGTCGGCCCTAGAGGGGGGGGTACTGTTGTGCACCGACAGAAATGCTAGAGAGGTTCAGGTTCATGTTGTTTTATGTTTGTTTTCTCACTCAACATTTATCTCTCATTCCAGGCTTCCTGATTGTTTTCACCTGGCATCCTTTCTGTGTCTCCTGTGCTCATCAGCATCAATCCCGCCCCTGATTGTTCACACCTGTTTCTCATTGTCATGTGGTTAAATGTCCCTGTCTGCCAGTGTTCCTCGTCAGTTCGTATTGTCTCTTGCTATGGTCAGGTCTATGCTCCTTGTGCTCTTGAAAAGTTTGATTCCTCACTACGTGAGCGCTTTCATTTTTTGTTCTCTATTTTTGTCATATCGGCTAGAGATTTGATAGTTACCTTTTTTGTTGTTCAATGCTGTATTTGGAAAATAAAGTATCTCACAAATACTTTACCTCTGTCTCCCGGGTCGTGCAATTGGGTCCTACATCCTAAGTGTATGAGTTCGTAACAGCAGGGGTATTCAACTAAAATTCAACAAGGTCCAGTTAGAGAAAATGTCCCCATGCAAAGGTCCGGAACATCAAAATGTCTAACTTGCTTTATGAATTAGTGTGATATATATTGAAGTAGCTGCAGCTTTATCAACGTCTGCATGTAATCAACAACTGACTGCCAATCAAATAAAGAAAGTACAATTCATAAACAACAATATTTATTGTCTATTAACATTGAACTATACAGTAAATACTGTGGATATGTGTAATGTTCCTCTCGGGCTGCATTTAAAAATAAAATAGCTTTTGAAAATAAGTGCATCTTAAACATGCTTAATTTTAGATAAATAAAATAAAGTGTAGCAGCAGCTTGAGTTTCCCTTTTTCTTTGGTAACCGTTTCACATCATGACTTAACACTTTCAGACGATTATAGAACAATATCTTTACACATCATAACAATTGAACAGTTTTAAAGTTTCTCTTTCTTTCCCTCTTGTATTGCAGCCCCTCACTCACTTTGTTTTATTCAGTGTGAGAATTGAGCTCGAGCTTGTCCTGCCAGGAGTTTGAATCTCGGCTGAAATGGTGTCAGGGCCATTCTCATGCACACATGCAGGTGCTCATTGGTTAGCCTCGGTTAGCTCATTGGTTAGCCTCGGTTAGCCTGCGCTGGAACCATATTTAGTTTTATTTTTATTTTGATCCTGGTCGACTGATCGTATTGGGCTCTGAGACTGCTTATTTTTTGTGACCTCAGTTCTGACTTGAGAGGGAATGTTTGGTCAAACACTTTGTGTTTTGTCTCATAGTGGCGTTTTGGCACTTTTAATGAGCGCCACGGTCTCTGAACAAATGAGACACTGGTTCTGTGCTCCCAGTGGGCAGGATGAACATGAATGAGTCCACTCAGGGTTAAAAGCTCTGTTCTCACTGTCCACTTTCCTCTTCTTGGAGAGCGCCATGTGTAATTATTTGTCTCTCCCTGTCTGCCGCTAACACGCCTGTTCACTCTCCTCTCCGCTTCTCTCCCTGTATCGCTAATTATTCTCTTCACTCACTTTCCTCTCTGCTTCTCTCTGCTGCTCTCTCGTCTCTTCTTCTGTGTTTCTCTCCCTGTATCGCTCACTCTTTCGCCCCCTGTCGGCAGCGGTTAAAATAGAATCGCCCCGTCAAAATTGAAATCCCCTATTAATGTATTGATTATAGGTCCGGGTCCGTATAGGTCGGCGCCTGGGTCCGGATCCGGACCGCGGTCCGTCTGTTGCCGGACCCCTGGCATAAAGCATATTTGTCCACTCATATGTTGATAAGAGTATTAAAAACTTGAAAAATATCCCTCTCAGGTACATTTAGAACAGACAAAAGACTGACAGCCCTAGTAGTAATGTAATAAGATGGTAGTAACATAGACTATAAGGGTAATAACGACTGTATGTCAGGGTAATAACACATGGACCATATATAAAGGTAGTACCATAGACTATAATGGTAATAACATAGACCATATAATAGGGTAATAACATAGACCATATAATAAGGTAGTAACATAGACTATAAGGGTAATAACATAGACCATTTTATTTAACCTTTATTTAACCAGATGAAAACATTGAGATAATATGTCATTTACAATGCTGACCTGGCGAAGAAGGCAGCAACGTTACACGTTCTTACACATAAGACAGACATAAAATACAGAGAACACAAGTAAACAAAAAGCAGTCCCTATATTGTGCACATTTGGGACAGAAATAAAGGTACACTACGTATTACTGCAAGAGCAGCTGGTGGTAAGGACCTCAGACAACTTCAATTTAAAACAGGTTATAGGAACAAGTGCCATCAGTTTGAGGCTTGATTGAATAACATTCATTAAAAAATAAATCATACTATCAAAATACTACAACGAATGAAAATAAGCTTGAGATAATTGAAACTGTGGTTCAAATAAGTTCTTATAGGCTATTGTTGTTTTTAGATTTATAAACGAACATTTTTTTATTTTATTTTTCTGGCGTTGCTAATGACAACCATACTACCCACGAACGATTAGAGAACGTTGCAAGTAAGCTAAAGAAAGAAGAAACCTGAATGATGTTAAAAACGTGGCTCAAAACGGGAGGTATTCGGAAGAGAGGTACTGAGGAGAATATTACCAGCGAAAGTGAACAAGTGAATGAGGAGGAGGACAGTCATCAACCGAGCACAAGCGCAGGCTCCTCCAGCAACGCAAAAGTGATATGCACGGCCGCTGTGATGGAGGAGAGAAGTCAGGAAGAAGGCATTTGCTCAAAGGATGGAGAGAAGGCTGTGACCGAGGTCAAAAGCTGAAAAAGCACACACTTGTCCTTAATTGTTATCTTTTCTTTTTTACTTTGCCTCCACAGAAATGGCAATAGCAAACATCAGCAGACTGAAGATGAGCTATTAGCCCTTAGGCCAGACCCGGCGCCATAACAAATCTACAGAGAGGGCATATGATTTTCATGGGAGGGCACACAAAACCGTCATGTGCCGCAGCCAGTGTTGGCGCCAGAGATTTTCTTTTGGGGGTGCTGTGGGGTAGCTTGACATTTCATAGAGGGTGCTCAAACATGGAGGGTTTCCCATTAAGGTACCGGTCGCTACAGTGGAATTGTATACTGCAACACTCCCCACGCAAATACACAGTGTACCCGCGACTGTTACAATGAAGGCTCGATAATCAGCTCACGGCATATAGGTGTAAGCAGGGGTAAAGTACTATTTTTTTTAAGTGGGGGGTGGACCTAACCTCCTCTAGCTGGGTCAGGGGGTGGCAGTGCATCAATCTGGTGCATTTTGAGAGCAAAATGAAGAGATCTATGGATACAACTCTCAACATCCAGATGAAACAGAACTGTAAACAGTTTTTCCTTTTCTTTATGGATATTTTACAAATCACTCTCCTTTTAAACTCTATTCTTGTTTTACTGTCATATAGTATTTCATAGCTGTTTTTCATTTACTACTCTTATATTACTATCTGACATCACATACATCGTAGCCTTAAAGTTCACAGTTTATTTATTATTATTATTTATTTTTTATAAATAAAATAAAACGTGTTTATTGGGGGAGGGCAGGAATGGCCTGGCCCTCCCATGGCGCCAGGTTTGCCTTAGGCTCATCTTCTCCTGGAGGCTTTCATTATTATTGTGGAACTGAATTCCCAATAGGACATTTTCTGTTACAATGTAGGTGGTTGCAGGAGGCCTACATTCAAACTTTGGTATAGGAAACGACATGTGTGTACAGTTGTCATTTGTTGTGTGAGAATAAGTTATTATTTTGTTATTTATATTCTCAGGTGTGTGTGTGTGTGTGTGTGTGTGTGTGTGTGTGTGTGTGTGTGTGTGTGTGTGTGTGTGTGTGTGTGTGTGTGTGTGTGTGTGTGTGTGTGTGTGTGTGTGTGTGTGTGTGTGTGTGTGTGTGTGTGTGTGTGTGTGTGTGTGTGTGTGTGTGTGATATGAGTGAAAGAGAGAGAGACTGCCCTTTGTACATGTAGCTGTGGCTGACAATAAATAACGTTATTATTAATACATTTGCCTCTGAGTCCTGCATGAATGTCCTGTGTAATTTATACCTAGCTGCTAAATCCTTAGAACCGTTACAAGGTGTGTTTTTTGTAAATTGTGTAACTTGCTGCTGTTAAATACCATCAAACTATGTGCAATATGTGGTATATGTGCAATATATACATATGCCATTAATAACTGTGTAATATATACCTGGCTGCTAAATCCTAAGAACTGTTACAGGATTTGTATTTTGAAAAGTATATTTTTTACTTTAATTTTTTTTATTATATCATAACTTAGTACTTCTTTTTAACATATGTAACATTAAGCTGTCTGTGGCTCTTTCCTGCTGTAACGATGCAAATGTCCCCTCTGTGGGACTAATAAAGGTATTCTGATTCTGAACTGTGCATAGACTGTATTTTAACATTGGTCATATGGTGGTACTTGGAGAGACAACTATTTTCTCAGGTGGTACTTGGTGTAAAAAGGTTGAGAACCACTGATCTAGAGAATTCGAACGGCACTTATCATGGCTGCCACTGAGGGACTTCCGGGACATTTCACTCTGTTAGGAAGGTTCCTAAGCTAAATGGACTATTCGACTTCAGCCCCTGTCCTGCAGCAGAGCCGGGATGATGGTGTTGAAGGCAGAGCTGAAGTCCACAAACAGGATCCTGGTGTTGGTTCCTGCTGTGTCCAGGGTCTGTCATTTAATCCTGTGATCCTTGTTTTTCGTTATGTTGTGCATGTAGTACACTTAACCAACATGAGTTGTTTAAATCTGGGCCAATGCAGCCTATGCAACATGACATCAGTTGACTTAACAGCTTTAACATACACACAAACATGGCCAGGGGCATCCACCCTTCAACTGCAATATTCTTGGTGGATGGAAGTAATTCAATTAAGCTCCAGTATGTTTGTGTTTGTTTATCCATATCACAACAAAGCCTGATTAAACTCTCCTGAGATATCACACAGGATCAGCAGATGTTGCATCGACCTCTGTGACCCTGTGTGTGTGTGTGTGTGTGTGTGTGTGTGTGTGTGTGTGTGTGTGTGTGTGTGTGTGTGTGTGTGTGTGTGTGTGTGTGTGTGTGTGTGTGTGTGTGTGTGTGTGTGTGTGTGTGTGTGTGTGTGTGTGTGTGTGTGTGTGTGTGTGTGTGTGTGTGTGTGTGTGTGTGTGTGTGTGTGTGTGGTGGCCTGCTGAGGCGTAGCAACACTGGCAGCTTCTGTTTCCCCTGCTTACCCTGTGAGTAATGCTCAGACCGGAGTGCGCGGGCTGGGCCATGCGGGGTTCATTAACTCAGCTGAAGCCTGATGAGCTGGAAAACTCCTAACCTACAATGTTTTAGCCCAACAAAAGCTCCATGGAGGACTTCTATTCTGCCCAGCATGGCAAATTGATTGAGTTTATGTTAACAGCTTACATACACAGATTATTCAAAAACAAGCCAAAAACAAATATGCATTGTTGTCAGAGCATCAGTATTAGTGCCATGATTTGGATATTATGCCATAACTCTATGAGCTGACGTGACATGAAAATAGTATTTCTAATATACTCGTATAAAGACAACACTTTAAATGTTCTGTTGCAAAAAACAGACACATTTATTGTTTTTGGTCCAGGTGCAGACATATCCAGAGTGAATCCATCTGAAGTTAACTTTTGCATAATAACTGAACTACACTTAATTCTTTCAGACATCTTTGTGCATCTTGGGACCGGTGTGTTGTCTTGATTTGACAATGATGTGGCGTGGGAGAGCTGCACAAACTGACCGTGAGCTGACCGCAGTGTTTACTGCCCAGAGGCTCCACTTCCAGATGACTGCAGACAACTGTTCCACTTGACCATGGTGGTATATGACCGGCAGGCCCAGACCTGACCCGACTGCTCCGGTTCACAGGGACGTGTGAGGTCAATGATGGAGAGATTCAGGAGAGTCTGCTGGGTGCCTGCTGAGCCTGAAAGTTATAGTACATACTTATATCAGTGTGACTTGTGGCTGTCCTTTCTCAAAGATAAATGGTTCAAGGTCATGACCCTCTTCGTCCAGACCCGAGACAGTTTCACATGAATGGTTTGTGGTTCATTGCTAGCATGTGGGGTTACTAGATGATGAGATGATATGTTTGGCAAACTGGCAAGGCACTAAAATTGTAAAAGTTTTAAAAAGATGGTTTAAAGGGGAAGTTAAACATTTCGACATTCTGCTTATTTTCTTGCTTGTTGAGAGTTTGATCAGAAGATTTATACCGTCTCATGTCGTCTGTTAATTGAAAACTGGACATGTTAAATAGAACAACGAGCCGGTGAGTATTAAGATGGGGACTGCCAATTGTTACAAAGACACATTGCTCCAAAACTGAAATAGTTTGTAAAAGCTCATATCGGCCTGTCATACGGAATACTAAATGAGCAGTGGTGGCGAAGTCCATAGGGACTTGGCTTGGGAACCAGTTCAAGTCCCCAAAAGCCCATGCTACCGAGGTGTCCCTGAGCAAGGCACCGTTCCCTACACTGCTCCCCCGGGGCTGTACATATGGCGGCCCACTGCTCCTAACACTAGGATGGGTCAAATGCAGAATGTACATTTCTGTGGGACGATTAAGGGTATATAAAAACGTTTAATAAAATAAAGCCCACTGCTCTGCAAGTCAATCCTGGAGTTCAAGTCAAGTCACGGCCGGCCGGTGTACTTCTCATACTTCTTAACACGCTGCACAATTTATCAGATTATTATACTTACAAAATGAAAACCTTAAATCTTAAGGAAGACTTTAGTTTGGGATGATATTAAACTTGAATTTAATATTTCACTTTTTAGGTGTGTCGTTCCTAATCCCTACACTGCTCCCCGAGCGCCGTACATAATGGCAGCCCTCTGCTCCTAACTCTAGGACGGGTCGAATGCAGAGACTGGGGCGGCTTTGGCTCGGTCTGTAGGGACTCGGTCTCTAGTGGATTGGTGTGGATTGGTAGCTGGAGAGTTGACAGTTCGCCTCCTGGGCCCTGCAGAGGTGCGCTTGAGCAAGTCACCGAAACTCCAACTACTCCCTGGCGCCGAGGAGATTGGCCCTTGACGACCGGCTGTTCTCTGATTCTCCAGATTCTACAGATGGCCAGTCCGCGGAGGGTGGAAAATACATACCGGAAGTAAAAAAAGACGTGCAACGGGACGGTGTTCCCACGGGAGACAAAACTTAAAATATTAAATAAAACAATCTCATCTCTTAAAATTCACAATTTATGATGAATTAAACATTCACAAACTTATAATGATGTATTCACATGTTCAACTCTGTTACATGTGCACGCAACGAACGGAAGAGCGTAGGGCAGAATTAGGAGGGAATTCCGTCTCGTAGCGTTTGTGCACGTTTTGAAATGCCCCTCCTAAATTACCCTTCTTCGATAAAGACACACTCGCATTGCAGATGAGAGACAGATGGACTTTGAATTGGAATAGATACAAAAATAATCATCCTCCCACTCGGAGTGAAAATTATATATTTTGGGCTTTTTTGCTTCTGCCATAATTGCGGTCTTGTGTGTGTGCGGACTGTCACTCCTGTTGCCACGGACAACGCCAGCGAAATAGTGCACTGCCCACCAGCCATGCCCCGACACATGGGGTCACGCCAATCACAAAGCTTTGATGCGTTCAAGTGCATTATTCTGGCACAGGAAGATTATGTTATAGGACATTAACGATAAAACAGAATATTGTTGTTCTATTTTTAGACGTCAATCGCGATCGACTGGTTGGGCACCCCTGCTCTAAGCCCTAAGGCAGGGGTCGGCAAGTAAGGGGGAGCCTCACTGCGGTGCCGTTCTGTGATTCTCCAGATTCTACAGATGGCCAGTCCACCACTGCTCACAAGCTTATTAAGATCCAAAGCTTTAGTGCGTTTTGAATCAATGCTGAGTGCAGCCAAACTCGACAGTCTCTTCTCTGTCATTGTAGACCGAATGCTTCTCGTTTTGCGCCGTCCCGTTCAAATGACAATCACATTTCCATGCTTGCGCCAGGGCCGGGGGAGGTGTTACAAGGCTCGCGTCTTGTGCTGCATTCACTTGCACTCGGACATTAGGGATTTTCTCTCATTAATGTCTGATGAGCCAACACTTTTCTTTCAAAACAAAGCTGCCAACTGTGGCAGCTTATGCACCGCCACCCCTCGCCCTCCATGATCAAGCGGCTTCTCCGATTTTGTTGTCAATGTTTTAACTAAACTTTGTTACTGTTCACATATAAGTAAACATTAGGTTTGAATGATTTAGTGAGCTGGTGTAATTCTTTTCAAACCACAAACGTTGGCTATTTCAGCACCACGCGCTGTCCACCTACTTATTGACCCACTATCAGCGTCAGTGCACCCCGCTGCCAGATTGTGCCTGTGCTGTGTGTCATTCACTCTCAACATGGATACAAGTACAATAAGCATTCTTCAGGTGTAGGTAGATTCTCTATTCAGACATTATAGCCTATTTGTGTGACTGTCGGTCCGATATTGTAAAAAAAACAAAAAACGGAGAGGACTTTTTTATTTGCCCTATGTTTGTGGGCGTATGACGTGGATCGATGGATGGTGGATTATGTTGGGTTGTAACCAACTGGACTCCTTGCTAAAGCGGATTGAACTGTATATATTGACTCTTTTCACCACACACACACACACACACACACACACACACACACACACACACACACACACACACACACACACTGCACACACACTCATCTTACATGTCTGGTTTCTCCCCATGAAATATGTCTGACCAAAATGGAAATTGATTTAATTTGTATTGCATTTCGGTGATGGAGGAGATATTTCCCAAATTAATTAATTTGTAGAGATGTTCACGCCTGCCTTAGTGGCTTATATTTAGCTATATTTCCATTTGAAAAATAAACACAATTGTGAAAAAGGAAATTGTTATTTAACAGTGTATTCGTATTTTACTCTTATGTTTAAAAAAATTCAGGAGGGACTTTTTGCCCCCGGGCATATTCACATTATCAAATCTGGCCCTCTTTGAAAAAAGACACCCCTACTGTATAGAGTGTAAAACTGTGTGTTCTAAAAATGCATGTTTGCACCTACCTGTGTACTGTGTGGTTAAACTATGTATGTAAAAACTGAATAAATAAATCATCTTCTTATCTCCTTATGTAACAGCTTTTCTATATACTTAAAACTAAATATAGAAAAAAGGCTGTTTGTTTTTGTTCAAATATGAGCTTTCAGTCCAACAGGACATTATTCGCACCAATAGGAAAGCATGCAGCGGGGAGAAAAAAAAGCTTGGCTCAGTCTAGAGTTCAAAAGGACACCAGCACCTCAGGTCAGGTGGCTCACAGAAACAGTCATAACATCTAGGTTTTTTTTCTTCTTTAGTTTGTTTACAAATTCTACATTCCTTCATTTATTTCAAGTGAAATGACCATGCAGTGAATGTGGGACATGTGTCTAGAAACACCGATGTCAGCTGAGGCCCCCCAGCAAGGTTAATCCAGCCCAGGCTGGTCCTGATACTGCAGCGTCAACTCGAGACTGATTGTTCCAGCAGAGCTATGTCAGAGAACAGACAGTTACAAAATAGTATTTTGAAAATGTTTACATAGTTCCAGCTGAAACCTAGCAACAGTAAAGTTGGAAAAGCTGGAAAATAGGCTTAGCAGGAACTGTGTAAACACTTGGGTAATAATAGATGGCATGTTATTAAATCATAACAGCAGAAGGGGGTATACATGCAGCTCAAACATGTCTTTCGCAACAAATTCCTTCCCCATGCCCCACATTTAAGAATGCAACGTTTTTTCCCTCACGGCCAAAAACCTCAAGTGATCCTCATGAGTTCAGTTATGGTGCAAATATCACACAGGGCTGAGAGCTGTGTGAGTGTGCTTCAGCCAAGAGGGAGAGGGGGTGCAGCCACTGAGGGGCAGTGTTGTTCCAGTGATGACAACCCCAGCAGAACAGAGCGGACCACAGGGAGCACACTCATGTTACATGTGTGATTACAAGATGTTTAACATGGATCCACTCTCCAGCCAAACTGCGTCATGATCTTTTTACAGTCTATGGATATGATTGATATTGATCCTAACACTACAGCTCACTGTGCATTTGTGTCAATATGCCTTCACTGTCTTTCCTCCCTCTCTGCCAACCTGATTCTGTCTCGTCTTCATCACATCACCTCTGACTGTAAAGCAGACAAGCCCTCCTGGCAGATGTCATTACCAATCCAAACTGTTCTCTTTGAAAAAGTGTCACGCGGGACTGACTGCTCCCACTTGGCCCATCACTGAAATAGGAGGCACCAATATCTGATAATTCATGATAAATATTGTGATGTTTCTGAGTCATATGAGGAGCACTTTAGCCTTGAGCTCAGAGTGAGACTGGCACTGAGAAATCGCCAGGAAACGATTGCTTTGATGTGCTACTAACAGGAGGAGGATGAAAGCCAAATCTGAGTTGATGAATTAAGGGTGGCAAGTAACACATTTATTCTTAACTGCTGCCTTTGAGCAAGGCATTCTGTATTGGCCTTATTAGTGTCCTGGCACGCTCTTTACATAACCCCAGCTCTATGGGAAACGTGAATGCAATACAAGCATCATATTATTTAACATTTACTCCTCAAACAACAGAAATGTGAGGTTTACCCGATATTACATCACAGGGTTTTCCTCGAGGTGAGGAATATAGGTAGAGATTCCTGGAAACATACCACCTCTGCCACTAGAAGAATGAAGGTTTTAGACTGTGGAGATTATGAAACAATGGGCCCCTGGGAAGAGACATGCAGAAGGCCCCACCACCTCAGGAGCAGGACACAGACTTTAAAGGGTTTAGACATTTAAATTAAAAGCTGGTAACAAATAAACACAAGAACTGCAGGTGCAGGCGAGTTTAGACAAAAGGAAAAGTAACTACAAAGCTAGAACACTCAGAGGACACAGGAGGCCAGGCGAGGGACATCCAGAACATGCAGGCAAGCGATCAGGAACCCAACCAAGGGAAAAACGACGACAAACTCACAGAGAACTATTGGGAAAGCAAGACTAAATACACACAATGGTAATCACAACACACAGCTGGGGAGGGGGGTTGAAACACAGGGGTCAAAAAACGAAGTAAGAAACCAGGAGAAAATAAATGTCAAAATAAAACAGGACACTAAACACAAAAACTAAGATTGTGACATTAAGCTTCTTGTTCTTTTTTTCTTTGTGTCTCTTTTTAGTGTTAGCCCATCTTCTTTTTTTATTTTTTGCTATTTCTTGTCTTTCGTTGTTTTGCCGCATGACGTTATCTTTTTGTGTGTTGTCAATCTTGTTTTGTGAGTCTTTGTAGTAGATTTGTGTCAATTGGTAGTTGTTTCATGTCTCTTTGTAATTGTAATCGTTTCGTCTTTTTGTAACAATATTTTGTCGGTGGTTGTTTTGCGCCCTTTTTGTTGTCATTTTGAGTTAAATTGAGTTTTTGTTTAGTTTTAGTTTTTAGTCATTTAATGTCTCATTGTGGTTGTTTTCCCCTGTCAGTGGTTTGTAGGGAAAGACCAGGTAGGCCCCTGATACTTGTGGCCCCTGATAGCCCACTGCTGCTGTGGTTCTACAACACTGATCTCCCTCCCAGCGTATAGAATGGCTTCACAGGTTCCCTCAGGTTCTGAGGTGTTAGCAGCATATAGGTAAAGTCCTCTGGGAAACGTTAACGTATTTCAGTCACTCCTGCAAAAGCCTGCTATGCAAGTGTCACCTCTTTCTTTAAGCATCAGCAACATTTCACCTTATTTTGATGTCAAAGTTAAACTTCAGGCCTTCATTTCTTAATGTTTCCTTTCTTTGACTGAGGTGAAGCAGCCATTCAGGAATTCCTGCAAACAATGCTCCACCTCTACTTAGTGGAAGTTCACAGATTTGTCATGCAATGCCTGTAGGAATACAGTGCATTTTCTGCTCCGCTGCAAAATCCCTTTCTGCTCCACTGACATTCTCTTGCCGTGTGTTGGGGCAGCCTCATATGATTTATTGAGTTTGATCGCAATCATTGCTGCTTCCGCCATAATTAACACTGTATAATCCTGAAACAAGCCTAATTTTTATTTTTCATCCTTGCGTTCCTTCCTGAATAAATAGGGTTTTCTGCTCAGATTTAGTTCCAACATATGCCACTTCATGCTCTGTTTGGTTGGCAAACTTTTTTGCGCAATTGTGGAACATTAATCCTGTAAGGTGCATGTGAGGATGTTGTCTCTGGAACGCCTCCATCACATCATCGCCCACAGTGTAACTTCTAACACAGGAGAAGGCAGCAAACACTTCCCTTTCAAGTTGTTCCTATCAGAATGAAAGGAGAGAGAGAAACCGGGAAAATGAGGAGGATTTACAACAAGGTAGCCACGCAAGGTAGCCACGCAAGGCAGCGGGACTTGAGATGATGAAACAGAAGCCCACTTTAGAACAGAGAGCCCAAGTTTATCAAAGCCAATCCAGGAGGCAACGCACCCCCCCCCCCCTCAGTCACTCCCTGCCCTCACTCTGCCTCTCATCTCCACCGGGAGGTGAACTTTGAATCCAGATAAATAGTTCACCCATTTACTGGCAAGATGAACACATTCATTCCTCTGCATATTTGTTTTCAATGAGACGTTTCATCCAGAATTTGTGCCTTTGCTTGTTTGTGAAAAGGGGTTTGCAATGGCTACTAAAAATAGCTCCATTGACCCACTTTGTAATAGGACTCACTGGCATTGTTGAAAGGGATAGATCGGATCACACAAGACCTATAACAGAAACATCAAGTCATCCTCTTCTCAGTATAATGTTGAGGAGACAATGACATCACCTGCAGCATGTTTTCCTGCTATTTAAAGTCAGCAAGGCTCTGGTTTCATTTGGTTTGCTACAAAGGTCATTCTGCAGCGTGGTCTCTCCACTGTCAATCATCTTTAAACACAGATATGACTGCCTTGCAAACTAGCTTTTAT
Organism: Pogonophryne albipinna; assembly: GCA_028583405.1. Classification (NCBI taxonomy): domain Eukaryota; kingdom Metazoa; phylum Chordata; class Actinopteri; order Perciformes; family Artedidraconidae; genus Pogonophryne; species Pogonophryne albipinna. The sequence goes on from CM053246.1 coordinate 2,266,334, forward strand.
TAAAGGCAGCTACCATTGGGCTGTGGAAAAGACCATTTTAATACAGATTGGCGTCCACCAAGGAAATGCTTTTAGTTTATTTTGTTTGTTTGTCTGCAGGTTTATGGGAAACTCCTGGCTGATTTTCATGAAACTTGATGAAAGGTTGAAGCCTGGGACAAAAAAGGAGCCATTACATGTTGGAGCAAAACCACATAACAAGGTAGATCCAGGCAGAGCGTCATGCTCTCAGAGCGGCCTGGTTCTGCTCTTCCTTTCTATCAGTTAACCACAGGAATGATTCAGGGGGTTCGTAGAAATATTGTTGAGGAGCTTAGCTATAAAAAAAAAGATTTCTATGTTTGTCCAAATTTTTGTGTAATGGAGAGAAACATCAATCTCACAAAAGAAACTAGCTGTCATAACATTTGCAAACACTTAACACTAGAAACCAGGCTGGATCGTTGAGCAAGAATGAGGCGTGAGGACACAAGGAGAGTGCATGAAAAAGAGCAAGCTAACTATATTTTTCAGTTTTTCTGTATTATTGTGTTGCACTGTTGGAGAAGCCTGTGACCTAAGATTTTCATCGACATAACTACACTGTAGCTATGTTCGTATGACAAATAAAGAACCTTGAACCTTGAGCAGAGAAGTCTACACCCCTGAAGAATAGTGAGAAATGAAGGGATAAACAGGTGAAAGCATGTTGGTTGGTATTTGCTAAAAGTAATTAATACATAGTTAAAGAAAATAGCTAAAAGTGTTGGATGTTTAAATAGTTAGTATATTAAACATTATTATTTTGATAATGGTGCAAAAAATTAAAAGGAACAAAAGGGAGCTGCGAAAATATTCCAAAAGAAATCAAGGCATGTAGATGACAAACAAAAAGGCTATCAAATCCTTCATTTGCACTTTAACATGAACACAGGAGATGTGTCTTCTCTTCATACATGCTGTAGAACGTATATATGCTGTTTTATTAAGATCTGCTAAATCCACATCACTTTGTACTCTTGGATGGATGTGCAGTAATAAAGACATTCTGAACAAAACATTTTCTCCAAAGTGAGCGGCAAGTCATCTAATGGAAGCGATGATAAGCGTAAAATCCTGGACAACTCCCCTGACACCTTCTTGTAGATCTGAATCCAGACAGTGCGTTCTGAAGTGCTGCACTTTGATGGGAGAAAAAAAGATGCCTGCTCCTATGGCAACAGAAAATCAGTTAAATGAAGACAAACAGGAGGCCTCTGAACCTCCACCTACGCACGCACTAAAAAACACAACCTCCTTTCACAAATCCATCACTGCAGTAACTTTGTAGACTCGCTGAATGCTACGAGCCATTAGCATTCAGTGAGTCTGCACCGCTTAAATAGGTCACGACTGGGAATAATTGTATTAACTGCTGTAAATAGAAATAAACAGGGGAAAGTGAAGAGCAGTAATGGCATGTCAGGATCTTTTTTGAGGATTTCCCAGAAAATAGCAGAGGTCTTGAGGGAGGCACTCAGTGTAAAACCTGCTATCTCCTTAAGAAAGGCCAATTATGAACACAGAGACGGGAGAGCAAAAAAAAATTATATTTAAGACTAGAAGCTTACACCTGATAAAATTCTTCAGAAATGAGTTTCAATGGTGTTCGTTTATATCTGAAAAACACAGATAATATGACTTCGGAGCTTTTATTCTACTTTAGCCTATCTCTGAACAATTACACTGGATGCATTAAACAATGATTAATGCCATGTTATTCAGAGTGGGACATTAGGAGAATATGAACTGAAAAATGTAGCTGTTTCAGTCAAGGTCTTTTTTTCTTCTGCTTCCTCCCTGAATGTTCTGTCTGGTCTTGAGACACAATGCCAAGAACAAGCTGTTCCCTGAGTGGCCCACGAAGATGTGCAGTAGAGGCTGGTGCAGTGAAAACAGCAGGAAGTGGATCAATTCTTCAATCAGCCAAAAGTGAACTCAGCTGGTCAGATGCACACAATTAAACCAGACACGCTCTTCAGTAATATCCTCAGGTCCTCCGTGTTTTCTAGTAGTAGTTGCCTTTGATTTCCTGGTTTTGTCTCAAAACTGATTGAGACCCCCTTCACTTGGGAGCTACATTTTTCTGGACAGCAAATTCTTAATGTTTGCTGGTCAAGCTGCGCTACGGTCCTGTGTGTCCTGATTACTTGTGTAATCAACGGTTTTGGTCAAAGGTAAAGCATTGCCTTGTGTCTATTTCCTGAGGTGCAAGTCTGCAGATGGAGTTGTCGGTCCTTTGTCTCCATTAAAGGTCCCATGTCATGCTTTTCCGGTTATTACCCGTCCCCGTGTGTGTTATGAGGGTTTTTATGCTTGTAAGAGCACCGTGGCTGAGAAAAGATAAGGCTGAGTGTGTGTGTGTGTGTGTGTGTGTGTGTGTGTGTGTGTGTGTGTGTGTGTGTGTGTGTGTGTGTGTGTGTGTGTGTGTGTGTGTGTGTGTGTGTGTGTGTGTGTGTGTGTGTGTGTGTGTGTGTGTGTGGAGCTCCGCGGATTGGTCCATTTGGTCTAGTGACGTCAACCTTCCCCGGAAGAAAAAATGGAAAAAGAAGTATCTCCAACGAGGCGTTCTGGGGCAGCATCGACAGGTCTTTTCTGTGTTAGAGTTTCACACGCTACAGAGTGTACTTTGAGGGTTTGTGACTTTGCAGACCGTTTACATACAGAAAAAGCTACATAACACACAAGGGGACGGGTAATAACGGGGGGTTACGTATTGTAGCCATAGTTATATAAGCACAGGCGGAGCCCTCTACTGGACTCTATGGGTACTACCTCTTAACCATACTATGCGAGCATTCACCTACTGAGATATCTATAAACGTAGCCAGCCCCTCAGGGCGGGCCTATCTGAATGCGTGCGCAATCCCAAGGTATAAAAGGCGGCCACGCGATTGTCATCCTACACCCTCTTCAGCGAGCGGCATAGGACAGACAGAGCCCCAAGTGTGCAAACGCGTCCACCCCCAAGGGCGGATTGTCCCGCCGAGCCATGGAAAACCACAGGGTACAGTGGCTGTTGCGCCGGCTGGCGAAGAGATCCACCTCTGTTCTCCCAAACTGGGCCCAGATCTGCTTCACCACCTCCGGGTGAAGCACCCACTCGTCTGGCAGGGGCCCGCCTCTTGACATGAGGTCGGCCCCCCTGTTCTCCAGTCCCGGGATGTGGAGGGCTCTCAGAGACAACACAATCTCTGAAGCCCACAACCACAGTTTCTCCGCTGTGGTCAACAAGGCGGCTGAGCGGACTCCGCCCTGCTTGTTGATGTATGCCACGGTGGTGCTGTTGTTGCTCCTCACCAGCACATGTTTGCCCTGTATAGCTTGGTTTCACTTGACGTCACACCGCTGCGTTCCTTTGGCGCGAAATTCCATTGGAGGTCAGGAAGTAATTTTCTACAGAGGATCTAGCTGCTGTTACCATTGTGAACATGCCGGTGTGTTGTGTAGTTTACGGTTGTTCCAATCGATCCGGCCGAGAGAAAAACAAGAGGTTTTACCGAGTGCCGAAGGTTGTCTTCCATAAAGCTGAGCAATTTAAGAAGCTAACCGAAGAACGCCGGAAAAAATGGCTTTCAAACCTACATCTGCGGTCGGGAAGAGCAGAGTCGTCTAATGCACGTGTCTGCAGCGACCACTTCATCAGAGGTATTAGCTAACTTGGTTTTTGTGGCTTTGTTTATGTATTATTGGGTTGTAGTTAAATGCTTATTTACTTAGTAATACTGATCATGTTAAAGTTACCTGTCGTCTAATATGGACTTTGTTGGGACTTTTTAGGGTGCCCTAGCGCTTTGGGTGACGTTGAGTCGGTAGACTGGGCTCCCACTGTTAGCCTCGGTTACCACACAACAAGTAAGCCCAGATCAGAGGCATCTCTTCGACGAGAGCAGAGGATGGAGCTCAAGGAAGACCAACAAAGACAATCAGAATGTGCAGAGGCTTTGTTGGATCTCCTGCAGACAACCGAGAGCCCAGAACCGACGCAGCCCCCGTCTGACAGCCCACAACCAGAGGACACCAGTGGGATATTAAATGACCAACAAGGTAAATTAACCACCAGCATTATTATTAAATATTACAAATGTGATTGTCAGAAAATCAATGCAAACTTTGAATTAGGTTTAGGTTTAGAAAATAGAGTACTAACTTGAGAATCTGCAATAATTGGAACAGAGAACTTGCATGTCTGTAAAAAGGTTGTCAAAAAGATAACTTCACAACAATTCACATTCATATTTGACTATTTTAAATAACTAATTATGCTTGCTACTGCTATATTGTACTGTATGCAGATGCAGGATGCCAGACTGATTTAACGATGGAGGACATCGAGAGGATGGAGGATGTTCTGAGACAGAACACAACAGAGCTGGGAGATCTTCGGACAAAGGCACTGGACACAAAGTTCAACCAGGAGTCCTTTGAGAACAACGAAGAGAAGACAAAGTTTTACACCGGGCTCCCCAACTTTTTAGTTTTACTTCAGGTTTTTCAACTGTGCGAGCCCTACATCACCTGTGGCCCTATGTCTGTGCTCTCCAAATTTGAACAGTTCATTTTAGTTTTGCTGAGGCTGAGACTAAATCTCCCTCTGAAAGATTTGGCTTTCAGGTTCAACATCTCTCTCTCCACTGCTTCTAGAATTTGGCATAAGTTAATTGACATACTTCATGAGTACAGAATTTATAATTGAGTGGCCAGAGCGACATGTACTTCAAGCTACAATGCCAATGGGATTCAGACAGGCATTTGGATGTAGAGTTGCTGAGGCCCTCTAATTTACTAGCTAGAGCACAAACATGGTCCAACTACAAGCATCACCATACTGTTACATTTCTGATTGGTGTTGCTCCCCAAGGCTATGTCACTTACATATCTTGTGCCTGGGGAGGAAGAGTTAGTGATAAACAGATCACAATACAGAGTGGGCTCCTAAAAAACCTGTTACCTGGAGATATTGTCCTAGCAGACCGTGGGTTCGATATTGGCGATAGTGTGGGATTTTACTGTGCTTCACTAAAGATGCCTGCATTCACCAGGGGGAAAAGTCAGCTGTCAGCATACGAGGTGGAAGAGACAAGAAAAATAGCTAATGTGCGTATTCATGTCGAAAGAGTCATAGGATTAGTCAGAAGAAAACAGTAAACAAAAACGTAACTTATGGGTGAGTGTTTTTAGCAGAGCCATATAATGTCCTTGTGATTCTGTTGATTATTACCTGTCTGTATTATGTTGCAGCTCAGCTGATTTTGGATTGATGGCAAAGGGAGAGGGACTTAAGTGAGAGTGAAAACACAAGGTAAGTTTCAAGGTAATGTCAGCAATTTCCCATCCTATAGGTTGCTAGATGTATCTAACCCTTTCTCTTGTCTCCCTCTTTCAGCACAAGAACCCCAGGGGGATTCAATGGAGCCTGAAGACCTGCACTGAGACCCTCACCCTGCACCTGAGTCTCAACTCCCAGAGTTTTGCAAGCCTCTCCCTGTTCCTTATTTTGATTAAACAGACGTTAAGCTTCCCAATGGTGTGGTCTTCGTTTTGTGAAAAATATGATTACCTCACATATGTTGTTGTTGCTGTTGTTGTCTTTTGTGATAGTTAAATTGCTCCTGCTGACTTGAGCCATACATTCTTTCCTCCTCTCTGTGTCAGTGGGGAAGCCGTACATTCATACTCCTTTCTCTGAGCGCTTAGAGCATCCCCAGGCAGCACAGCAAACCATGGGGGAGACTATATGCAACACAGAGGAAAAGGCACAGACAAACTGCATGCATGCTATTCAATGTTTATTGAATTCCATTTATTTACAATGGATGTTCCTAAAACAACACATGTAACAGCATCATCATGCTGCTGCTGCTAGTGCTTTGACTCATTGTGCTGTCAGTTGACCATCATTGATAGGCACCTGTCGGTCTCCTGTCCTTTCTGAAAGTCATAAAGATTACATTAGTCATTTAGATTATTTATGTCCTCAATTACCATGGGATTACTGAAACCACCATGAATGAAAGAAATGGTAGAAATTAATCTAATCAGATTTGTGAAACCTTCCTTCCCATCCCCTCCCTCTAAATATATCAATAAACATTAGGATGTGATGCTCCTGACTACCATACAAGTTTAAGAAGATTGTAAGGGAAACTTCTGCAGCAATGGAGAGTCAGGAGTCAGAGAGACACGAGGAGAGTTGGAGCTTTGATGTCAAACACTAATGTTTAATACAAGTATCGGCCGGAGAAATTCACATCACAAGTCACACAGTCAAAGGTTCTGACTGCACTGGCGGGTTGCCATGTCAAATCTGCCGCGCCTCTCTCTCGATAGCCGATAAACAGCTGGGCACCCTGAATCACTTGCGTCTGACCCTTAATGGCTTCGAAGCCAGTGTTCCCACAGCCGTAAACCATTTCGTGACCGAGAGTTGAGCCTCCCATTCCTTAAGAGAGATACCAGAGCCAGGGTTGGTCGTAAACGTCAACACACAGAAAAGGTTAAATATCTTAGGAGTAAGACAGAATTATTCCCTCACAGTTTCTCCCTTTTTATCATTTATGATGAACTTAAAACATTAGTCTAATAATAATTTGGTCAATACTTAAATCAACAGGCGTCTTCAGATTTGAGTGTGGTCTCACCGTACATCAATTACATCACAAAGTAGAATAAGATCGAAAACATTCAATCACAATGATTGATACAGACAACCATACTAGAAAAATCATCTCTCATCAGTGTTTGATCATCTTTTGTCAAAAGCACACTAATGAACGCACATAAAACACAGACGCATAATAGCAAAAACATCTATTTTAAACTAATATGTTTTAACATTTAACCATTAGTTAATCTCACTTATCAAACTATAAAATCAAAACCAGCTTGCAGTTTAAAGATTTGCTTCAAGGCAATCACTAGTCAAAAGCATTTTAAACTCAGGATCATAAGAGATCCAGGTGAGGTATACACTTCACAGTGGTGATTTGATCAATTCGTAATCTGCAAAGTTACAGTGTCCTCAATTTAGGATTACTTTACGTTTACTTCATTACATATTAAATCGAAACACTATGGCATGATAACATAATTACATTACTTCAACTATCAATCATTATGTCATTTCAAAATCTGAAGGGAAAATTAAACAATTGTCAAAATGTTTAACAATCTGAAGGGAAAAGTTAGGCAAATATTCAAAGACTTTTATAAAAACCTGGAAAGGAAAGATTAAACATTTAAAACTTGAACCATCATTTTAGGTCTGTCTGTGCATGGGTAATACGTTGAAGAGTAGTGTTGTTAAGCCTGATTGCTGGACGATTAAGGATATTAACATTATCTGTTATCATATTAGAAATATCTTATTATTCAATACCTTATAATCTGAAAATATCAATGAATTTATTTTGTTTAGTGTGAAAGTTTAATCTGATCTGACAAAATATATTTATCACCACTATTTAACACATTTCTGGTCATTGGAAATAAAAAACAATCATTAATTGTACATCTGTAAACATCTGGTCATTCAATTCAAAGTTCATCTTTGTACGAGAGCTGGAAGAACATGTCCTTCTGACTCGTTCTCCTCCTCTCTTTATGACACAGAATGTCTGGTGTGTAAAGGCATCATGATACTGTAGATTAGCACTGAGGTGCTGATTGGCTCAAAACTCTTCTTCATCAGAGCGCCATATTTCACCCCCCCAATTGCTCTGCTTTTGTGTGGCTCATTCAGTGAGCACTGTATGATCCCCCCAGTGAAACGGAGGCTCATCTGCCTGCATTCCTTCTGCTATCTGCTTGAGAGCAGTGCAACTGCCTATTCCAAGTGGCACATCCAGGTGTGTCCCCCGTGATGGGAGAGGTTAGGAAGACATCTGCTCCTCCAAGAAACATGGAACCTTGTATGAAGCCTCTGAAGCCCTCGCTCGTCCTGCAGGGTTGTCTGCTTGAGCCCACCGAGCAGAAAGATGAAGAAGCATCCCATCTCCTCAGAAAGTTGAAGATTAGAATCCTCTCATCTCGAACGACCTCGTGCCTCCTTGCACGTGGCTGGGGTGCTCTCTGCAGCCGGAGAGTGTGATGCTCTCTCTCTGACCCTTGGCCTTCAGAGCTGTCCTAGTTATTGGGTTAACACTTGATAGGGATGTTTTCCTGAGTGAAGACAACTCAAGGTAATGGATTAGCACATTATCATTTAATTACAAAAATAGGATAGGCCCCTCAGAATTATTTGAGAGCCTTCCTGACACATGCACATGCATACATTTAAGGTTTGTGTTAGTCATTTAACATGCAAGAATCATATACTCATCAGTCCAAAGCAGAGAAATGTTATTTTAAGTTAAAGGCGAGCTAGTCCCTGTGGATATAACCCCTTCTCAATGATTCTAAATGTTATATTAATTCACCATTTACCGTTTGATAAAAGATTAGTTTAGAAATACATTTCCTCTTCCATAAAACATAGGTTTGAGAAATAAATGTTCCAATATAAAAGCAATTACTCAATATAATTGACTCTGCCCTCCCTTTTCCTACATACAAAAACATTGCTCTATTCATTTAACACATTTATTATCAGGGATGCAAACTTGTCACCTTTCTCATACCTGATGAGTTTGCATCCCTGTATTATGCATACAATAAAAACCTCAACAAATATATTGATCCTGGCTTAACCAGCGACCTTTACTCTGTTGTCCATAAGCTCGGTTTCAGAAAACCTGTCAGTAGTTTAACAACTATTAGAATTGTAGTAATGTCTATAGACCAATTGGTTGATACGAGAAATAATTTGAAGAAGTTTAATAAGGAATGTTAAACTATTTTTAAAACTGTAATTGAATGCTATAATATATAATTTTGCTTTACATTATTTATTTTTCTCAAGTAATTTACTTTTGGTGAGATAACTAAAGTTTAGTTCATTTTACCCTGGCTATGGACTGATCCATTATTAGTTGTTACAAAACATACACAAGACGGCGGGAAGACAAACCAATATAGAAACAATTAGACAAACAAACATGAACTCGCAATAAACACCAGCGCGACAGCAAAGTTCATTCAGCTCAATTTAGTCCGAATTAAGAGGTTTCAGAGGGGGTAGGGAATTATCTCTAGTGGGGCGCCTTGACTCGCGCATCCACCCTTGTATACAAGTCCTAGATCGTGCCTGAAGACCGTCCAAAAGCGATAACTAGCTTATCCTCTTCCAACACCACTACTCTATCCAAGCCCGCCTTAACCTGCCATCAGGCCCTGGGGCTGATAGTTTTTGTAGGCCCCCTATTTAAACAACAAATCAAAGTCATTTATAGCCTCGGCAGGCTCTGTGATCGCACTTCTCCACTCTGCTCTATGCGCGCCTGGTCCTCTCCTCCAGGTGAGTGACGTATCGGGCCTCCCTCATGTATCTGTCCGGTTGCCGTTGGCTCCCCTCCACGTAGCAAGTCCTCGTCGTCCTCCCATCTCCTCCAACGGATAATGTCCCTCCTGTCTGTTTTCCCTCTCCCGCTATACTCCAGCTACTCCATCGCTATCAGAACCAGACGGCCTACTTGGCTCCGAGGCCCCGCGGCCGGCACCGCTGCCGCTCGGTACAGAACTCATCTGTCCTTCCTCCTCATCCTGGCCTACAGGTTTAAAATAACCTGTAAGCTTCGACATGTTTTGTAATAGCTGCTTGTCTCGAAACTCCTTTTCCCTCAACAATTTCCTTTTCCGAGCGCCACTCTCAAACTTTTTCTTCTCCGACATTTTCTCCTAAACAACCTTCATCTGTCACTCAATCACTCGCAATTTGAATAAATCACATGTGAAGCATATTCTCATTCTGATTGGCTGTTAAGTGGTGCCCACTGACTGTTACGGAGTCATCATTTTTGAGAAAAATCTCTGGAATCCATCGATCTGATTGATTAGCGGAGCAAATGGTCAAAATAGTATGGAGGGAAGATATTTTCGTTTGGATTACTGGTCTGGGGGAAACTCACGAGTGTGTGTGTGTGTATACGTGTGTGTGTTTGTGTATTTTTGCGTTTGTGTGTATTGTGTTTGTTTCCCGGGGAAAACACTCACGAGAAACATCGGCTGTTGTTATGCCTGCTGTGACGTTAAGTTACTCCGTTCTCCGCTTGTAATTATGCCGTCACAAGCTTCAAAGTTGTATTTATCATCTGAATTTGCTGAAACAAGTTTAATATTCTGAAAGGCAAGACTTTGTTTATTTGAAATCAGATGAAAACAAACTGTAACGGACCCTGCCCTGTTATCTATGATTACTATATGCCTTACATTCATAATTTCAGCCGGAGGGACGGGGGGCGGCGCTGTGGAAGTGCAGGGTGGCGAGTGAGAGCTGTTTTCTTCCCTTTACAAGCTTCAAAAATGTGTGATTTTGCTGAAACCCCCAGAATTCGGCGATTCGTTCAATACAAATCTTTACATTGCTTTCATACAGAAGCTCCACTTTACTGATGTATTTCTTTAAGGTCACTCTGAATATAAGCTGTGCATGCTTGTATGGTACTTCCGTCCCGAGCAGCATGCACAGAGGAAATCAGACAGGATAAAAAATCCCCAGACACTGATCCCCTGGGTTTTTTTATCCCCAAATGTTCATTAACCAAAAACGAAATACAGCCGCTCAGCTTCACAGATAATTTTAGGATACCGTCAATCACAGATTCTGGTAAGGCAATGTCCAAATGTGGATTTTAAATAACACTTACCAGTTCTGAAGATTTGATGGTATCCTGCCGACAACGCCAATTTGTAAGGGAAACTTCTGCAGCAATGGAGAGTCAGGAGTCAGAGAGACACGAGGAGAGTTGGAGCTTTGATGTCAAACACTAATGTTTAATACAAGTATCGGCCGGAGAAATTCACATCATAAGTCACACAGTCAAAGGTTCTGACTGCACGGGTGGGTTGCCTCTGTCACGGTGTGTGCAGCAAGCAGGACCCAAATGCAGATTAAAGTGCAAAACCTTTATTTCAAGGATACTTAAATAAACTTTAGACAACCCAGAACACTCACCGGTGATCTCAGTCACATACGAAAGTAGCACCAACACTGAACACAGGAAGAGACCAGACTAAATACAGGGAGGGGTAATCACAAGACGAGAAACAGCCGGGCAGGGGAGGAGAAACACAAGGGCCACAGGTGAACACAATCAGATAACGAGACACACCAGGGAACTAACGACGGGAGGAAAAACACAGGGAAAAGGACCAGACAATAAACAGGGAGGAAAACATGACCGCAAACACCCAAACATACAACACAACAAAACAACATAAGAGAATCCTGACAGAACCCCCCCCTCAAGGGACGGATTCTAGACGTCCCTAAAAACCACAAAAGTCCAAAACCTCAAGCAGGGTGGGTGGAGGGGGTCCGGAGGCGGGACACAACACTAGGCGCACCAGGGTGGGTGGAGGGGGTCTGGAGGACGGGCCCTGAAGGGATCTCGGGCGGACGGCCCGGGGGCAAGGCCAAGTCCAGGGTGGAAATCTCGGGCGGACGGCCCGGGGGCAAGGCAGAGACCAAGGAGGGGGTCTCGGGCGGACGGCCCGGGGGCAAGGCAGAGACCAAAGAGGGGGTCTCGGGCGGACGGCCCGGGGGCAAGGCAGAGACCATGGAAAAGTCAGGGGGCCGAGCATGAGGGTGAAGACCGCAGCACTCAGGGGGCCGGGCTCGAGGGCGAAGACCACGGCTCTCAGGGGGCCGGGCTCGAGGGCGAAGACCGGACAGCTCCGGAGGCCGGGCAGGAAGGCGCTGACGGGACAGCTCCGGAGGCCGGGCAGGACCCGGTGTCGGTGGGACAGGCTTCGGCAGGATCCCCCACGGAAGAGGACCAGGAGTTGGCAGGATCCCCCACGGAAGAGGACCAGGAGTTGGCAGGACCCCCGGCGAGACAGGGTACGGCGGGACCTCCAACGGAACAAGACATGGGATTGGCAGGACCCCCGGCAGAAGAGCAGTCTGCGGGACCTCCAACGGCCCAGGACATGGGGTTGGCAGGACCCCCGGCAGAAGAGCAGTCTGCGGGACCTCCAAAGGCTCAGGACATGGGGTTGGCAGGACCCCCGGCAGAAGAGTAGTCGGCGGGGCCTCCAACGGCACCAGACACAGGGTTGGCAGGACCCCCGGCAGAAGAGTAGTCGGCGGGGCCTCCAACGGCACAGGACACGGGGTTGGCAGGACCCCCGGCAGAAGAGCAGTCTGCGGGACCTCCAAAGGCTCAGGACATGGGGTTGGCAGGACCCCCGGCAGAAGAGTAGTCGGCGGGGCCTCCAACGGCACCAGACACAGGGTTGGCAGGACCCCCGGCAGAAGAGTAGTCGGCGGGGCCTCCAACGGCACAGGACATGGGGTTGGCAGGACCCCCGGCAGAAGAGTAGTCGGCGGGGCCTCCAACGGCACAGGACATAGAGCTGGCAGGACCCCCGGCAGAAGAGTAGTCGGCAGGGCCTCCAACGACATAGGACACGGGGTTGGCAGGACCCCCGGCAGAAGAGTAGTCGGCGGGGCCTCCAACGGGACAGGACACAGGGTTGGCAGGACCCCCGGCAGGAGAGTAGTCGGCGGGGCCTCCAACGGGACAGGACACCGGGTTGGCAGGACCCCCGGCAGGAGAGTAGTCGGCGGGGCCTCCAACGGCACAGGACATAGAGTTGGCAGGACCCCCAGCGGAACCTCCAACGACACTTGGGTAGGGACTTGAGTGGGAACTCGATCAGAGACTCGAGAGGTGACTCGAGAGGGAACTCGAGAGGTGACTTGAGAGGGGACTCGAGCAGAGACTCGAGAGGGGACCTGAGAGGGAACTCGAGAGGTGACTTGAGAGGGAACTCGAGAGGTGACTTGAGAGGGAACTCGATAGGGAACTCGAGAGAGGGCTTGAGAGGAGACTCGAGAGGGGATTTGAGAGGTGACTCGAGAGGTGACTCGAGAGGGGACTCGAGAGGGGACTCGAGAGGGGACTTGAGAGGGGACTTGAGAGGGGACTCGAGAAGAGACTCGAGAGGGGACCTGAGAGGGAACTTGAGAGGGATCTCGAGAGGGAGCTTGCGAGGGAACTCGAGAGGAGACTCGAGAGGTTACTCGAGAGGAGACTCGAGAGGTTACTTGAGAGGGGACTCGGGTAGGAACTTGAGAGGAGACTTGAGAGAGGACTTGAGAGGGAACACGGGAGGATACTTGAGAGGGACCTCGAGAGGGGACTCGAGAGGGGACTAGAGAGGGAACTTGAGAGGGGACTCGAGAGGGAACTCGAGAGGGAACTCGAGAGGAGACTTGAGAGGGGACTCGAGAGAGGACTAGAGAGGGAACTGGAGAGGGAACTGGAGAGGGGACTGGAGAGGGGACTCGAGAGGGAACTGGAGAGGGGACTCGAGAGGGAACTAGAGAGGGAACTTGAGAGGGAACTTGAGAGGGGACTCGAGAGAGGACTAGAGAGGGAACTGGAGAGGGAACTGGAGAGGGGACTGGAGAGGGGACTCGAGAGGGAACTGGAGAGGGGACTCGAGAGGGAACTGGAGAGGGGACTTGTGTCGGTCGGTACGCCGCCAGGACTCGGGGAGCTGGTGTTGGCTGGAGAGCCAACAGGAGACGAGGTGCTGGAGTCGGTCGGTACGCCGACAGGACACGGGGAGCTGGTGTCGGCTGGAGAGCCAACAGGAGACGAGGTGCTGGAGTCGGCCGGTACGCCGACAGGACTCGGGGAGCTGGCGTCGGCTGGGGAGCCAGCAGGAGACGAGGTGCTGGAGTCGGCCGGTACGCCGACAGGACACGGGGAGCTGGCGTCGGCTGGGGAGCCAGCAGGAGACGAGGTGCTGGAGTCGGCCGGTACGCCGACAGGACTCGGGAAGCTGGCGTCGGCTGGGGCGCCAGCAGGAGACGAGGTGCTGGAGTCGGCCGGTACGCCGACAGGACTCGGGAAGCTGGCGTCGGCTGGGGCGCCAGCAGGAGACGAGGTGCTGGAGTCGGAACTGGAGTCGGGACCATGGCTACTGGGGCCGGTACTGAGGCTGGAACTGGAGCCGCTGGAACCGGAACAGAGGCCTGGACCATGGCTGCGTGGGCCAGGTAATCGAGCAAGTGAACATAGCTCTGCGGGCCGGTACTGGTGCATGGATCCATGGCTGTGGAAACCGGAACTGAAGCCGGGATCATGGCTGTTGGAGCACGGGCTGGAATCCTGGCCCTGCGTCTCCTAGAGGTTTTTTGGAGACTCTGTGGACCTCCAACAGGACAACTTGTGAAGCGTTGTAGCCACTTAGGCAACGAACTCCTCAACCAAGGCATTTCAGCCACCCCCATTCGTGCCTTTTCGAGGATAGCCTCTTTGTCCCTTCTAGAAGAGGTTCCTTTCCACTCGGCATGATAACATTGTAGAGAAAAGTCTAGATCGAACAGATCCAACTCAAACTCATGAAAATCCGCTGGGTACTAAAAATCGTAAAAATCCGCTGGGTCCATTGTTGGTTGGTGCTTTCTGTCAGGGTGTGTGCAGCAAGCAGGACCCAAATGCAGATTAAAGTGCAAAACCTTTATTTCAAGGATACTTAAATAAACTTTAGACAACCCAGAACACTCACCGGTGATCTCAGTCACATACGAAAGTAGCACCAACACTGAACACAGGAAGAGACAAGACTAAATACAGGGAGGGGTAATCACAAGACGAGAAACAGCCGGGCAGGGGAGGAGAAACACAAGGGCCACAGGTGAACACAATCAGATAACGAGACACACCAGGGAACTAACGACGGGAGGAAAAACACAGGGAAAAGGACCAGACAAGAAACAGGGAGGAAAACATGACCGCAAACACCCAAACATACAACACTACAAAACAACATAAGAGAATCCTGACAGCCATGTCAAATCTGCCGCGACTCTCTCTCGATAGCCCTTTTAACTAGTTCAGAGAGAGTAAACAACATATTTGGGGAGATAGACTAAACAGCTGGGCACCCTGAATCACTGGAAGCCAGTGTTCCCACAGCCGTAAACCATTTTGTGACCGAGAGTTGAACTGGTTTATCAAGATAGCTGGAGCCTCCCATTCCTTAAGAGAGATACCAGAGCCAGGGTTGGTCGTAAACGTCAACACACAGAAAAGGTTAAATATCTTAGGAGTAAGACAGAATTATTCCCTCACAAAGATAATATTTGTTTTAAAGAATTCAAAGCAATAAACAACAGCAACAGGCTCTTTAACCAAGGCAACGTTAGCCTAACATGTATATGTTAACAAGGCAGGTAAGATAGCTGTTCACACTATGTATATTTTCTACTTTTTTTAATGCTATTTTATTTCTATTTAAGATGTTTACATGTTCGATTGTTTAATTCTAGTCTTTTAACTAATGTACAATGCCTTGTCTTTTGCTGCTGAAATGCAAACATTTCCCCAATTGGTATCAATAAAGTACTTCTTATCTTAATCCTCAAATATTAGCTAATTTTACTTTGAAAAAAACCAAAACATATTGATGTAACTATATACACATATCGATATGTTGTATAAATATTGCAAATCAAAACCTTTATGGACCACATTTGCTGAACGTGCGTGGGGATAGGGAGTAGCTAAACGGTAGTCTGTTGTACTCGTAGGCTACCCCCTGGAAGGCAAAACGTAGATACTTTCTGTGCTTTGGAGCAATTTTCGACATAAAAGTAAGCGTCCTTCAGGTTGATGGTTGTGAACCAATCGCCCGGCTGCCCTAGTTTCAGTAATTGGTTTACATATGGAACTTTTTTGTAGGCAATGTGCTGATTCAGGCTGCGAAGTTCCAGAATGGGTCTGAATTCTCCTGTCTTCTTGGGAACCAGGAAGTACATGGAGTAAAGCCCATTTTCTCTGTCCTGAAAGTGCACAACAGACACAGCCTGTTTTTGCAACAGGGCCTGAATCTCTGTTGAAAGGAAACCTATCTCCTCCTGGGATGATAGATTTGCCTCTCCTAAGCCCCTGAATGGAGGAGGGACGCTGCAAAACTGGAATGAGTACCCCAGTTTCAGTGTCCTGTCCATCCATTCTGTCAGTACACAGCTAAGCTTCCATTCCCCATAAGACTGTGTTAGGGGACATGCAAGCAGCTGTGGAGTCGCAGCTAAGAAGCTGTAGCACTCACTGGTGGCCCACTCCGCCGCCAAACCTTCCATAAAAGGAAGATTGGCTCATGGGGGGCTGACAAAGAAAGGGCCGATTTTCTACAGAGGTCCTTGAACGCACCGCCGCACGCCGTCGGGGACCGCGCACCCCGTCATAAAGCCGTCTTCACACAGACGGGCCGTGGATCAATTCAGGGGCTTTACCCTTCGGAGGCTGCATTTGTAGACCGCATACGTCACTTCCACCGAAAGAAGGGTGTCCCAATTTTTAAAAATCCACATATGCGCCCTACTTTTCACCAATTTGAAGGATACATCTGATGTATCCTCCGCGGCCTAGCATATCCCAGGATGCAATGCGCGCTTGTGACGAGTTACGTTATTTCAGAAAATGGCGTCAACCGTCCCAACCGAGGCAGGAGCGAGTGATTTCGTTTTTAAATGTGAGTAAAGTGTTTCATCCCACTTCAAATACTTAACGACACAAAAATTAAATCCAAAGGGGTAGCTTTTCATCTGCTTACAATTGGGTTTTTTTTAGGTAGCAAAGAACAGACGGAGCTTTTTATAAAGCTGAGGGGGGGAAATGACACCCTCTTCACGGCCATCCTTGGATGGAGGTAAGGCACAATATACCAATTGTATCATTCCTACTCTTATCAATTATCCCTCATTTTATAAAAACCCCTCCCAAGAAAACAACAATTAAATGCAGCAATACCCAATGTTCTTCATTGTATTTTTCTGTAGTGATGTCTCAGCCTTTTGAGCATTAAGTAAATGTTTTGTTAATTATTTGTGTGTGTCCTACAGTGTCAGTTTTTCCAAATGTAGCATTTTTGAGTTATTGTTATTCATAATAGTTAATTTCTTCTATTATTTCTGTGAGTAGGAAGATTTTTGGAAGAAATGGGCCTGCAGGGGAAGGTGACTCCCCTGCAAGCGAAGAAAAAGTGGGACAACCTTAAGAAGAAGTATAAAGTATGTGTGTGTGTGTCAAATTAATAAACACATTTGCAGACATTAGCTTAGCTGCTGCTGTTCTTTTACTGCCATGATTGTTTTACTCTGCCTTAGGATTGCAAGTACCCAGGGTCAGGAGAGGGAGTCAGTGGGAAACTCACTGCTGCATCTTGGCCGTGGTTTGTCCAAATGGATGAGGTATTAGGACAGAGGCCCTCCATCAGACCTCCTGTCCTAATTCCCTCCATCCCAGAGGACACACCATAGCCAAGTGCAGCAGTGGGTGGCCAGCCCTGCGAACCCACGCGACACAGCCTCCAGGTCTTCTGCTGTCCTGGGGAGGTGGATAACCTGGTGGCGAATGGCCACCACCTCCTCAGTGACCCTGTGGACAATCCTGTGAACAGTGGATTGAGGCATCCCAAATGCTCTGGAGATCACCCTGTAGGATGTCCCACATGCCAGCCAGAAGAGGAACACCAGGGTCTCAATGGTGACACCCCATCCGTGTCTCCGTTCCTGACCCAGGAGGTCCAGCAGCGCGTTCAGGGACTCCCTGCTCAGCCGAAAATCTGGCCATGTGTCCTGGTCATGAAAGAACCTGTCCAGGTCATATTCATCCTGCAGTACAGGGGTCTTGGCTATAAGAAAAGGTGGAGGAAAAAGGGCAATAGAGAATTCTGTGTAAATTGCTTATTTGTCAGTGTATATAATATATGTTATATCTAAAATAATACATTGTGGTGACACGTTATGGGACATAACTCACCGTTGGGAATATTGTGTGTTGCAACACGGACCCGTTAGTGAGGGTACCGTGTGGTGTTATTCATGCTAGCTTGACAGGAGTAACATGCAGATGCACTTACCTTGTCTTCTTAAAAATGGAAAATAAAGTGTGGAGTTCCATACTGAACACACCGCCTCTGACTCCCTTTCATCGGCTCTACACTGGTGACCCTGACGTTTTTGTTAAACTGCCGGAGTTTTGGGAGCATGCTGCTGCGGCGTGGTTCGCACACGTGGAGGCGCATTTTGCCTGCTGCCATGTCCGTGACGGGGACCTGAAATATTTTCATGTGGTGGCGGCGCTGGGGAGCTCCACGTCGTCCAGGTTGGTTGGATTTATCGCAAATCCCCCACGCCATGACAAATATGAGGCGATTAAGGCCCTTCTCCTTAAGACATTTAGCTTATCTACTAAGGAGAGGGCTCGCCAGATTTTTGAGATCGAAGGCCTAGCAAGCCATCCCAGCTCATGGAGAAAATGCTGAATCACGGCATCTATTGCACGTCTGTCCGTCCTGGGAGAGGGATCCCTCCTCTGTTGCTCTCCCTGAGGTTTCTCCCATTTTTCCCTTTAAAACTGTGGGTTTTCTTCGGAAGTTTTTCCTTGTACGATGTGAGGGTCTAAGGACAGAGGGTGTCGTATTGTCATACTGATATTTTGTACAAACTGTGAAGTCCACTGAGACAAATGTAACATTTGTGATATTGGGCTATATAAATAAACATTGATTGATTGATTGAATCTGCTGGGGGGGGGAAGATTCCCGGATTTTGTTTGTGGAGACGTTCCTGCGCCACTTGCCGCCCCAGGTTGAGACGGCGCTAGCCAACACGTCCATTACTGAACCCCGCGCCTGGGCTGAATAGGCTGACCTTTTTTTCCTGGCGACCCAACAGCCCGGTGCAGAGGTGCTAGCTGCGACGCTCGGTGCCCCCTCGCCAGTTGGGAAGGCTTGGGGGGGGCGGGCCGTGACCGTGCCAAGCCGGCGTGGGGACACAGGAGAGTGTTTTTACCACGCGCGGTTCGGGGCTAAGGCGAAGAAGTGCATCGCTCCCTGCAGTTACAAACATAGGCGGCGCGTGAGGCTCAGGTTTGGGAAGGCTAAACAACTTTTTTTTACCTGACCTCCGGCGTCTATATCAAATCAAATCAAGTTTTATTTATATAGCACATTTATAAACGATTTTTGGTCTAGCCAAAGTGCTGTACATATAATAAAAATAGCCTACAATAGAACATTTTAAACTGCCGTATGCATATAAAAAAGAGATCAACTCAGTGAAAGCACCGCCTGCTGACCAATCAGAGCTCAGTGTGCGGAGTTTAAATCTATCAAATCATATTACAGGGTAGAGGAAATACAGTTTAAACTGCCGTATGCAGAGCAGACGCCGACGTGTCGCACTTATCATTCATATCACACTGATATCACATCATCAATCAGATCATCCATCATATAATATCACAATATTTCCTTATCTGAGTCAGCTTCTCGAGCCGTATCTGGCCGTGCAACACCTACAGTGTCACATGCTGTATGCAGAAGTATTATTTTAAGCAACACATTAAGTTGACGAAACACTCAAATGTAATTAAAGTCAGATCCACTCGTGTCTTAGACGGGGCAGTGATATCAGTGACAGTGACGCATTCAAACACTCGGTAGTTGATTTATTTTTTAACCAGTTGTTCTATATTCACCTTGCAGGTGCAGCTATGTGGCTTGTATCCTGGATTATATGTTTAAATCATGGATGTTTAAAGTTCATATTTGTCTAATATTAGTTTACTTTTCATTAATGAAGTATGACGCTGCGCTGTCAGTACACTTGTCCCTGTTTGTGATTGGTCAAATGTAGCTAACCCCGCCACTTTCACGTGAACGCGCTCTCAGCTGGAGAGAAACCCTGGCTTGATTTACCGAGTTGATAACCAGCGTCGTAGGACCGCTTAGTGAGATCTCGTTTGTTAGGGTTAGTTAAGATAACTCAAACATATCCAGGGTCTGTTGAACTGGCTTCGTAGTACAGGGCACAGGTGGCTCCATAGCAGCGCTAATGTCAAAGACACAAACATTATACATTATATTTGACCAGGATGCAGTGACACAAATATTTGGGAAGGCTTAGCCTTCCCTAGCCTACAGTACCCGCCGCCCCTGGTTACAAACCTCCGGGAAACGAGAGAGCCGGCGCTTGGTAGTGGCCCTGAGCGTTGGCGGCACGAGCAGGCTTCTCTTCATTAGCGACAGTGTCTCGGGAAGCTGGTTTCTTTGTGACACAGGCGCCCAACGGAGCGTGATTCCTGCGTCGAGGGGGACACGGACCGCAGTTGACGACAGCTAATGGCGGGCCCATCCGCACTTACGGCGTGAGGCCTATGTGTTTGTGTATTGGAGGACAGCGTTTCAACTGGGATTTTGTGACGCCGGACATTTCTTTTCCCCTCCTCGGGGCAGATTTTTTTATGTGCTCACGGACTCCTTGTGGACGTTAGAAACAAACGCTTGGTTGATGCCTTGACATTTTCCTCCCTTGTGTGTACGCTCGGCAAGGCGGCGTACAACGGGCTGTCGGGTTCGCTGTCGGGGGCGGACATTTTTCTCAGGCTGTTGGCTGAATTTCCGGACCTGACGCTGCCTACTTTCTCTGCGCTCACCACCAAGCATGGGGTGGAGCACCACGTCACCACCGAAGGTCCCCCAGTCTATGCCAGTGGTGCTGCGGGACTTACCGTTTGTGTTCGTCTACCTGGACGACATACTCGTCGCCAGCACTTCGGTGGAGGAACACCTGACCCACCTCCGAGCCCTTTTCACAAGGCTCAGCCAACACGGGCTGATAATCAACCCTGCAAAGTGCCTGTTCGGGGTGTTTGACATTGACTTCCTCAGGCACCGCGTAACCAAAGGCGGGGCAGCACCTCTGCCGGCGAAGGTTGAGGCTGTTGCGGCGTTTCCTCGCCCGCACACGGCCCGGTCGCTCCATCAGTTCCTGGGGATGGTGACTTTCTACCACCGTTTCATCGCCTGGGCCGCCCACATTATGCGGCCGCTGTATGAGGCTTTGAAGGGTAAGGCCCCCATCCAGGAGATCGACTGGACGGCGGAAGCTGAGGTTGCTTTTAAGGAGGTCAAGACTGCGCTGGCTCAGACGGCCCTGTTGGCTCACCCATCATCCACGGCTCCCATCTCCATTACCACAGACACATCGGATTACGCCGTCGGTGCGGTGCACGAGCAGTGGGTGGAAGGCGATTGGCAGCCACTCGCCTTTTTCAGCCGTCAGTTGACGCCCAAGGAACGCAGGTACAGCGCTTTTGACCGGGAGCTCCTTGGACTCTGGCTCAGCCTGATATTTTTAATGTTTAATGTCAACCATTTGTGCAGATAGCATGAAGTAGAACAGATCGCCGGTGCTAATGTAGCGTTAGCGTTAGCATTTCTCCCCCGGGCTTAAATGGTGTATTATAGAATGATCAGTGTGTGACAGTACTCTTCAAAGGGTTCACAAAATATGACTACTACTCTTACTGTTTAACATTTTGGGTTACTTGATGTTACTTCATGTTAAGGCTAATAAAAATGACAAGGCTAAGACTAATGCTAACTAACGTCCTTGCCAGCCACTCCTGGTCCTTTCATCAGACGGGAAGCGAAAGAACGATCAAGACCCATTGCTGGTATGATAACAACCTGCTACTAAGCACACAGGCATCTTGTTAAAGTTATCTTATCTTAGCTATCTCTTATATTTAGCGGAGGAAAACAATTGTGACATCAGTTATGACATCACTTATGCGACTCTGGGATTTGTAGTCTTTCTAGTTGCGTATTTTTCTGTTTAATGGAAACTGTTTAATGAATATAAAGTATTTGTATTTATTTATAGATATAAAGTAAAAGTTCAGTTTGTATAAGAC
Source organism: Pogonophryne albipinna (assembly GCA_028583405.1). Lineage (NCBI taxonomy): Eukaryota > Metazoa > Chordata > Actinopteri > Perciformes > Artedidraconidae > Pogonophryne > Pogonophryne albipinna. The sequence continues at coordinate 2,288,170 of CM053246.1, forward strand.
TGTGCTTGGTTCTTCATTCGAAGCTTCTATTACACAACATGTGCAGGCTCATTACTGCAGTATCAATGCCACCGTGCCAGTCCTCCAGCAATTCTTTGCCAACGAGGACACCCACCCTGACTTTCGGCTGGGCAGGGAGGCCATCCAGCAGCTCCTATTGGCGCTGAAGATGGACAGGCACCACGGATGGGGGGCCACTCTGGAGACGCTGGAGTTTCTCTTTTGGATTGCCAATGGCTCCGCTTATAGAGTGGTCTCCCGTGTCTTCAATGTTCCTCTGCCGTTCGTCCACCGGATTGTCCACAGAATGGTGGATGAGGTGGTGGCCGTCTTGCCCCAGTTTGTCCGTCTCCCACGCGCGGAGGACTTGCCGGGGGCAATTGACGGCTGCCACATTCGAATAAAATGCCCAAGTGGCCCTGATGGTCCAGACTACTGCAACAGGAAGCTATTCCATTCAGTTGTGTTGCAGGGCATCTGTCACCATCAGGGACGCTTTGTGGACATTTTGTGGGTTACCCAGGAACCGTGCATGACGCACGGATTCTTAAGAACAGCCCCATCTACGCTAGGGGGACTTACCCTCCACCAGGGTATTTCATCCTAGCTGATGCTGGCTACCCATGTCAGCAGGAACCCCTGGCCCTTATCACACCATATAAGAGGCCAGTGAGAGGCATGGCAGAACAACGGTTTAATTACCATCACTCCAGGGGTCGCTAAATCATTGAGCGGGCCTTTGGGGTGATGAAAACCCGCTGCAGGTGCATCTTTTAAGAAACACTTCTGTAGCAAATTAGTTAATTAAAATCCTAATATCCTTATCCTGCTATAGTAAGACTGTCTTAATGCCTAACAATTGCATAGTCACATAGGCCTACAATACTATGCATCACACTTTGTTTTGTCCTTTTTTTGCTCTCCCTTGTGCACAGGTTGTGACAGCATGTGTCATTTTGCACAACATCTGTGTCGGGGTTGGGGACGACCTACCTGGAGAAGACGCCACCCTGAAGGAGGACAACCAGCCACCTGCTGCACATGGAGGTGGAGGGGCAAGTGAGAGTGGAGCAGTATGGCGTGCAGCGCTTGTGAAGCATAAAATGCACTTAATGTGGAGAAAGAGATGTCCTGTATGGGTTGATTGTGCGTTGATCTGTTGGTAATGCCTCGGGGTTCCGGTGGGCATGTAAACAAATGCATAATGCTGCGCTATACTTTGTGGCCTCACCCAGTTGCATAGCAATGCTTATTGTTTAGGTGTCTTTTGATAAGCAGGTAGTCATATCATTAGCAAGAACTAGCTGGATCTGATCGATATGGACATAAACGCAAGTGAAGTCTGATCTGACGGGAGAGAGAGATCAGCTGCAATACTAGTATTTTGACAGTCTTACAGGAATTTGAACATGTATGTATTTACAACAAACCCATGACTAAGTTTGGTTCAAATACGGCTACAGTGTGTCGTATACCACCAGGGTATTTCATCCTAGCTGATGCTGGCTACCCATGTCTGCAGGAACCCCTGGCCCTTATCACACCATATAAGAGGCCAGTGAGAGGCATGGCAGAACAACGGTTTAATTACCATCACTCCAGGGGTCGCTCAATCATTGAGCGGGCCTTTGGGGTGATGAAAACCCGCTTCAGGTGCATCTTTTAAGAAACACTTCTGTAGCAAATTAGTTAATTAAAATCCTAATATCCTTATCCTGCTATAGTAAGACTGTCTTAATGCCTAACAATTGCATAGTCACATAGGCCTACAATACTATGCATCACACTTTGTTTTGTCCTTTTTTTGCTCTCCCTTGTGCACAGGTTGTGACAGCATGTGTCATTTTGCACAACATCTGTGTCGGGGTTGGGGACGACCTACCTGGAGAAGACGCCACCCTGGAGGAGGACAACCAGCCACCTGCTGCACATGGAGGTGGAGGGGCAAGTGAGAGTGGAGCAGCATGGCGTGCAGCGCTTGTGAAGCATAAAATGCACTTAATGTGGAGAAAGAGATGTCCTGTATGGGTTGATTGTGCGTTGATCTGTTGGTAATGCCTCGGGGTTCCGGTGGGCATGTAAACAAATGCATAATGCTGCTGCGCTATACTTTGTGGCCTCACCCAGTTGCATAGCAATGCTTATTGTTTAGGTGTCTTTTGATAAGCAGGTAGTCATATCATTAGCAAGAACTAGCTGGATCTGATCGATATGGACATAAACGCAAGTGAAGTCTAATCTGACGGGAGAGAGAGATCAGCTGCAATACTAGTATTTTGACAGTCTTACAGGAATTTGAACATGTATGTATTTACAACAAACCCATGACTAAGTTTGGTTCAAATACGGCTACAGTGTGTCGTAGGCTAGTACTAATACAAATGTATTTCCTGGGTTTGTCTCAAACTGATTTCTTTACTCTTCCACTTGGGAGCTACATTTTCTCGAGAGCACATTCTTAATGTTTGCTGGTCAAGCTGCTTTACGCTCTCTGGCTGGCGAAAGCAAGGTATTCTTTAAATGTTTGAACAGATGGATCCCAAGAAGTCTGGAGGTAAAAAAAAAAAAAAATGCGTGAGTCTTGAGAGCTCAGAATGCCATCTATTCCTCATCCCTTATCTCCTCTGGGATCCCGGCCTGGGGGCTGATGGTTTTGGAAGCACATGCACACTCGGCCAAAAATAACAGCCAACCAGTAATATATAATGTTGAGGTCGCCTACAGTATGAAAGCATTCCACTATAAGAACTGTTGGATCCAAAAAGCATGACTTAAAAATGTCTCTCTTTCTCATATCCCAAATCGTCAGGCTGCCCAAACTCTGCCCCGGAGAAAAACATTTGACAGAAACTAAACATAGATCCCTCCCGTTTTTCCATGTTTGCCTGGGGATCATGCAAGATGAAGACACAGTGTGAAGGGTGCCATGTATAAAACATCAGCAGATTGGGAGAGAGAGGTGAGCACTGCGCACTGCCTTGGAGGAAAGACTAAATAGAAAGTGATTTATGACCCCTAACCTTTTAACCTGAAGATTTTGAGATGTGACTGTATATTTCAAACAAAAGAGATGTCAGTTGTCTTCCATCCTAATGTTCTCTCCTAAAAGAAGAAACAGTACATTATTCATCACAGCAGAACCTCTTATGTACAGCCAGCACATCATGTTAGCAGATAGACAAGCTCCTAGTTCTATTGAATCAATGAGGAGGGTTTTTTAATGCAAATGTGGAATAACATAGGAATGACATTTGTGAATTCCATGTTAGGATAGATTTTTTCCATTAACTGTTTCTGTGAGTAGCAACAGAACATTATCTGCATTGTTGGAATGCCACGTCAAGCCTTTACCACTCAAAGGATATGAGATAAGAGAGCTGACAGCTACACAGGAAAACACATTACTATTTCAGTTGGCGTTGCTGCTTCCGTGCAGATCTGCTACCATTTTGAGTCATCCCGTTCTCCCGCCCTTAATTGTTAATGATTTCCGCAAATGCGAGCTGGCATCGCTAACACTTTCCCTCGGAAGGTGCCTCATTTCCAAGATGTAAATCTGAGGGTAATCCACAAATTAGGTTTCTGCTCGGAGCGTGCTTGGATACTGTGAGAATGGGAGATCGTGCCAGCAGCATGAGTGTGCTGTCTACCATGTAAACCTGAACCACTGACTAGATCTTAAAAAGGAATTTGTTTATGTCATTCAGAAAAATACACCACTGAATGGAGTGCATGTGAAACACTCATGGCCAGTGAGGGATGAGGAGGCTAATGCTAAAAACATGGAAATAATGGCTATCCTCAGAAGGGCTTATTAAAATGTAAGACTTTGGTGGGGGAAGGGATCTTCTTATGTGACATATCTGAAGGAATTATTCTACTGTGGCTGCTGATTCCAGGATATAGTCATCAACATACCGTCAAACAACTTACACGAAGGCCTACACCTGAGGCTTAATGTCTAAAACCCTTTTTAGGAACATAGAGCTACATTTTATGCAGCCTGCAAAACTACTATCAGGGCCGCCCCTCCCTACATGCAGATCACGCAGACTGCATGGGGCCTCATCTTGCGGAGGGGGCCTCATCTTATGGGCAAAATGCGGTGCAATACATCTTATGCGTAAATGCGGCACAATTTTGCGATCCACAGTTTCCCGATCCACAATTTCCCGGCGCTAACAGCTCACGAGCATGCTCCACTAGCTAAAGGATTCAGTGAGTGTCACGTTGTACATGATGATGATGTCGTGTCAGAAGCGTATGCAGTGAAAACACACTGTTGTGTTTACTAGGTAGTTGCTAGTTTTGGGTCTTAGTGAGTTGGATTAGAAGAAGTGTTAGTTTAGCTTTGGCAGAAATAGTGAAATCACTTCCTTTACTCTCGGAACAAAAACTTTAGATCCTGATTTCAGATGTCAGTTTTTAAACACTGCACCAACACAGGAGAGCTGTCTTATAATTTACAGAACATTTGCACTCCCCTCAGCTGGCCACAGCGTCTTCTTCACTGTAATTACCTGGAATAAAGACAGTCAAAAAGCAACAGGTTGCTAGGAGACTGTTGCAGAAAGAGCCCAAGAAGGCAGTAATGCTGACCTTTAGCTATCACAAGGCAAGAACATGAGAATGGTGTATCGTGTATTTCATGCCATTGATTAGATATTTCTAAAAAGTGACATTATAGATATAAATCTAACAACATTCACAAATATTTGAACATCAAAATCAAATTGAAATTAATTTGCTGTGTGGTACTATCATCAGATGCTTGACTCACTGTTGCCATGCTATAAACAACACTCAACCCTGTGCTCCTAATATAAAGTGTTGTTACCGATGCATAAAGATGGATTACGTTCCCTGAATTCTGGGATGAATCTAAAATGCGCCTCAGACACACTGACTGTGGCTGCAGACAACACACACATCCTCATATTGGAAATAGCAGGAGACTTTCCACTAATCCACCAGTCGTGTGTGCGTTCCTTTAGCTCAAATGTGTGCAGATGGACTCAGGCCTTGATGTTAGAATTCTAGAAGAATGTTGGTATTGGAAATAGATAATTATTTGAATTTATATTCTTGTGTTCTTTTTAGACTGGCATGTTACAAGCATTGGCTGTGTTTGTATGTCATGCACAGCTCTAGGTGTTACACCAGTAGAGTATCTCGTAAACTGACAATTGTCTTTTGTTAGTGCACGTTGCCTATGTTTTGTTATTTCTGGGTGTCTTACAGTAGCCTATAGGTATCCAATCCTGTTCAGGTGTCATCAACACTTGATGCCTGACAAGTCAAGCGCACAAGATGTATGGTATTTTGGTGAAGAATGGAAACGTAATGTATTAAAGAAACATGTTCATTTTCTCCTTGATTTAAGCCCTGTGCGCTTCAAACATGATCACTCATTTGGTGAGACCCACAGTGTCAAAGTCTGGTCACATAATGTACAAGAGTGGATCCAGATCAGGTGATTTTGCAGCACTGAGCTGAGAGGGAGCGCTGCAGGGCTGCTGTTGTGTTCCTGTGAGAAGAAAGGAGTCAACTTTGCTTCACTCTCTCAGAAGGATGTCTTAATGGAATGATGGTGAACGAAACAAGTAGGATTAACTTTTTAAGACAGCAGCTTTGCAACAGTGAGGGCGTGATTACTTTACTGACAAGTGGTCTGAATATCTCAAATGCAGGTGATGGTTGCCATGGCTGCATTTACTTTACTGCAGGAATCTGTTCATCTCCTGGGAAACATGATATTTTAATACATTCACAAAATACCACACTTTCATTTTAACTTTTTCAGCTATCACACAAACAGGTTATAACATGAGTTTTAAACATGCATAAAGGCGTTTTGTTTATCCTTTGGAAGAACCATGCAATCTGTATCCACCTGCTTCCATTCGGTGTGCTAAGTTAAGCTAACTGGCAGATGGCTTTAGTTTGTAATGCACAGACACGTGAGAGATATCAATCTTCTCATCTAACTCAGCACAAAGGTACATTTCCTAAAATGTCAAACTATTTAATTAGCTTTAAGAAATGATTGCTGCTATGGTAAAAAAAAAAAAAGCCAACTGAGATGATAAAAACGAGATGACATGTTTAAGCTGAGACATTTGTGACATAGTTCCCAAGTGTTGTGAGAGGGGGAACAAGAACATGTAATCAAGACATTAATGATGCATTCAAATGATCTCTAAGAAGGCTTTCATTATGGGTAATACATGTACAACTGACAATGTCACTTTGTTAGAGGAACGATTTGTATGATGTTCTAATTCCTGAGAGAACAATCATAATCCCAAATACTTATTTTAAAATAAAGGATAAAACAAATAAGATATCATATAAACATACGAATATACAAAGTAAAATGTCCAATAAAGATCAAATAAAAAAAAGAACATAGGAAGTTTAGTGGCAGCATATTGACGCAGAGTGCTCTGAGAGAACATCTTCTCCACAGACTCAGAGTCAGTGCCGTCTGCTGTAGTGAATCTTCCAATTAAATATCAGAGAGCACAAACGGCCGTTCATTAAGTAGTGATGCATTCATGGCTACTAAACTATGCCATGTAGACATAATCAATTATGTTGAGTGCTCCAAAAGAACAGAAGAGCAAGGAGATAAAGAAAGAGTCAATCATATCCTATGCAATGGACAAAGCATTGTAAGAACAAGCATGCTGTGTCTGTCATTGATTGAGTCCATTTCTATGTTTTTGTTGCTCTTTTACAATTGCACTGAACCACATTTTTCTACAACTCTTTTAAAAAGAACCAACTTTGAATTAGCAGCTGTTTTCTGTGGCAGTAGCAATGTGCTAACACTTCTTCACTTAATCCACTCTGTGAAGTGAATGGACTCGGTCATGAGAGCACACAAAACCTGTGACATTCAGCTGTTTATACACAAATGTTGAAGTGGTAATCCATCAAATCCCCCCCACAAATCCCCTTAATCACAGCTGGCTGATCCTGAACAAAAACACTGAATCACTCACTCAAAGCGTTTGATAAAGTGGAGGCCTCAGCCTGACAGAGGGTGCAGGTTAATGGAGCGGCTGAGCACTGTTTACTGTAACTGTGAAGCACAGCTGAATCATCAAAGTACTGTAACACGTCAGATCTTTGTGTCATATACATGTATGTTGTGCAAGTCATGTTGTGTTATTGTAATGTCACTATATAAGCCAGGGGTGTCAACACATTTTTTAAGAGGGCCAGATTTGATAATGTGAATATGCCCGTGAGCCAATAGTCCCTTCTGGCATTTTTTAAACATAAAAGTAACATACAAATACACTGTTAAATAACAATTTATATTGTCACAATTATCTTTATTTTTCAAATGGCAAAATAACTAAGTACAAGCCACTCAGGATTGCGTGAACAACTCACAATAAAAACACAATTCTGCCTTTCATTCATATTTGGAGAGTCAGATCATATTGAACAGACTATGGAATACCTTCAACTTTGTAGCGGGTTTGACCTGTTTTTAATAAAGTCAGAATCAGGTCGAACAGAAATTGTTCAGTCAAACCAAACACAAATTATTTAATTCTGGAAATATCCCCTCCTTCACCGAAATGCAATACAAATTAAATCACACATCAATTTCCATTTTGGTCAGATATATTTCATGGGGAAAACCAGACATGTAAGATGAGTGTGTGTGCAGTGTGTGTGTGTGGTGAAAAGAGTAAATACATACAGTTCAATCCGCTTTAGCCAGGAGTCTTGCATCCACCCAAATCAAAAGAAAACAGGAAATACCAAAAACCAGCGTCTTTAACAGAAAATGCAAATGGTGGCATGTGAAAGGCCCTTGGAGTGGGACAGATAGAGCAGCAGTGATACTATGCCCTGTGTAGCACACATCACACAGAGGGCAATCCCACAGCTCTCTGTGACAGAAGGTTTATTTATGCGTTAGCTAAGTGTCGGAAATGTGTTGGACTTAGATGCCAATAACTAAGAAATCCTGTTATGTGCTACTATGTGATTTCGCTGCCCAGTTTGTCATATGTTGCTTCATTTCAAAACCACACATGTATTTTTATTATCTCCCCCCCCCCAAAATACAAGTCAATGCTAATGTTTTAAACGTGATAAATCATGATTAATAACAGATTTTTATTGAAATAAACGCGATTATTTTTTTTAGCTGATTGACAGCACATATATAGATGTACAACTAGTCTACATTTCCTACCACACAGAAGTGAAATATATATCCCTGAAACTGTCACAGTCTGCAGTCTCCCTGTATGTCCACTCTCCTGCCCTCCCCTGGTCTCACCTGGAAATGGTGCTTGATGAATAATCAGGGGATGCAGTAATCGTTCATTCTGTAGAGAAATATGAAACATTTCACCTACTACCGTGAGACATTTCCCTGAATACTAGAACATGATCAACTCATGGTGGTGTCAGAGGAAAAGTCAGAAAAGCACCAAAGTCATTACAATAAATCATCTGGGAACCCTGAATCTCTGTACTGAATTATGCAAGGAGTTTTCCTATTTGCATATTTCATAGATATGTGAAATCTTTAAGCTGCATGTGGTGCTATAGAGAAGTTAGAGAACACCATAGTAGGAAAGGCATCATGAACATGTGCTCCACCTTTAAAGGGTTCCATCTAACATCTGTTAAAACTAAATCTAAGTATGTGGTGGAATGAGATGCCTAGAGCTACACCAACACTCCATAACTGATGCAAACTGGAACTTGTTGTTATGAGTTGTGCATCCGGCCAAGAAAATGTAAATACATGGAGATGGCACCAGACGATGCAACAGATTGCATAAGGATGGCAACATCAGTTCAACAAAAGCATCAAAAGAAGGCACAGACGACAGCATGTGAACTTTATGACAGAGCAGAAGTGCAGAAGTTCAGGCGTCTCCAGTCCCTTCTGGTAAGGGGTAAGTAAGTAATTCACGCCAAACAGGCTGGAGTTGAGTGCATTAGTTTAGAGTGTCTGGGCAAACAGTGATGGGGGAAGGAGGGGCGACAAGTTTGATGTGAATCATTTATCACTGATGTTTCCACTGCCTTTGTTCTGGGTCCAAAGGATTCATTTTTTTTACTTTTGTGGCTTGACTTATTATGTGTGATCAAAAAAAAGTCCTGCGATTAAGAAAATAATTATTCTTTCATTCTTTTTTTTTGAATTGAGGCCACATGGTTACAGCCCTTTCTCTCTACCCATCACCCTCTGCTTTAAATAATTCAAAACATGCAGATGTGACTCTGGTGTTCCAATGACTACACACTCATCAAAGTTGTTGAATCATTCATGGTTTCAAACATTTTGTAAAAGTGAACATTATTAAGCCTAACTGGAAACAACAGATGGATCCAGTAAGACAGTAAATTACACTTGTTAATTCTTAATCTGTCTCACAAGACTCTGTGTTTAATGCTGTGGTGAAAGTAGTGCATCCAAACCAGAAATGCTATCCTTATGCAACCTTCTTGCAAAGATGTTGTATCTGTTATATTTGTAAAGAGTAAAGACTGTTGAGCTGGAATTTGAGATAATTCTTAGAACTGATTATCACATGAGTGATGAGTTAAGAGAGAAATGTAAATGCACAATGCAAAAGCTGTTGTGATGTTGCAAGAAGCACCTTTTTTAATCATAATCTGGGTTAACATTTGAACTCTGAAATCTAACTCTATCTGAATTCTGCACTTTAGAGATACTTCAGGGCAGAGATGGAGCGCTCGAGTCCTGGACTCGGATTCGAGTGCCGATTTTCGGGACTCGTGACTCGACTTGGACTCGCGCACTGATTGACGCGACTCTGACTTGGACTCGTGAATTATCGCGGACGCTGACTTGGACTCGGACTCGTGATTTTTTTCCCCCACGATGACTCGGACTCGACTTGTACATTGACGCTCCGACTCGGACTCGAGCAAGTTTTCTCTGGAGTCTGATGTCATCTATCCTGGCGTGTGCACCTGCGAGGCGAGTTCACGTACTTGGCCCGCTATTCCAGTCTAGAGATGTCTCAGACACACCCCACATCGTGCTGTATGCTTTCACACATTCTGCTTCCACTTTGGAAAAGAGCAGTAGTGTGGCGTGGGGAAGAAATTAGGGGAAGCCAAAAATACGTCCTTTTTTTGGGTCGGGGTGTGTGTGTGGTGCAGCCTGTCCTCCTACAAAAATCGACCATATAGGCCGATTGTCCCTTATTACGACCCAGAGACACGTTTTAAAGTGTATGTTGTTTCTTACACGACCACTAGAGGTGCTCTAGTGGTCGTGTAAGAAACAACATGCTCCCAGCCCGTTCATTATAAACGCTCCGGAGGGACGTTTATTCACAAATAACCTTCTCTGGAAAATCCTAAATTGTGGAATAGTTAGGCCATTAAAATGCTTTTTGATTCGATTTCTGGCGAGAAGTGTATATTGTACTCTTATAATCCATGTCCAGTGGATGTGTAGGATCTATAGTTTGATAGATATTACGAAGATGATTTGAGGTCTCGCCAGAAGAACATGCAGCTTCCATGTAAAGTTAGCGTGGGTGAAAACAGTTTTTCCGGTCTCGAAGTTTTCATAATAAAACCGGATATATTCCCCTCACTGTCAAATGATTACACAGTGATATCTGCATTACTCATCCACTAAAAAACATCAGTGTATCCTTGTTAATTACACAATATTGATTGGTTTAAATTGTGTACAATGCTTTTGTGTTTTTAACCTTCAATTCAGAGAAACAAATAGTTTTTTTGGAGTTTAGACATTACAGTTTCTGAAGACACTACACTACCCAGAATCCCCAGCTATCGTTTGGGACTACAACATCCGCCTTGCTTTACAAACCCTGTGATTAGTCATCAAGCCCTGTGATTGGATGTTGGAGTGGCAGTGCGACAAGGTTACGCTGAGCATCAACAGCTCTTTGAAATGGAATGGAACCACGCCAGACTATCCAAAACTGGAATTGGACGGGTCCAGCCCACGTCTCTTTATAAGACGTTTTCGTATTTCCCACAATTAGAAGTTGCCAGTATTAAACTGTGTACCCCCTGGAGGTTTAGGGGATACGAAACACAGTGGTGTTATCAAATTTAAAACATATAATTAATAAATGGGTGAATTAATATACCCACATGGCACCTAAGGTCAGAAGAGCTTTATTTAACAGCTGATCTTATGTCTGTGACCCCTCCTGTTGTTCATTGATAAACCTGAAACATGCACTTGTCAAGGTTCAGAGGCACATTTTGCAAATATGGCAGTAGCCATCGATCATCTTAAGATAAGATTAGATATACTTTATTGATCCCAAGTTGGGAAATGTTTTTGTTACAGCAGCATGTACTACTTTGTTCTACTCCACTACAATTCAGAGGTTAACCTGGTATTTTTACTCCATTACATTTATTTTAGTTACTTTGCAGATTCTGATTAATGACGTGAAATATAAACAACCCTTAAATCAGACTTTAGTTACACCTGAGTCAAATTCAGGGAAGGTGATTGTCAAGTGCCAAAATAATCTCTGCAATATATTGGACGTTAAGTACTTTGTCAGACTTCATAATTATTTGTGGATAACCCTAAGGTTTTTTTCTTATTCAAAAGAAGACCTTAACTTAAAGTAATCTTTAATGTTTAAATAAAGCCTAGTTGGTCTGTTTTGCACATCCTCCTGTTAATATCTTTGGACGTCCTGCACTAAACTGTTTTATTGTAGAGATCACTACAGTATCTTCTTGATATTTTCTATTCTATATTTCTATCATGCCTTTTACTGTACTTTCCCCCAATTTTGTAAGCAGGCTACTCTTAATATTTAAATGTTTTCATCAAATAAAACGTATTCAACAACAACATTCAATAACGTGCTTTAACCACTAGGCGGTGCGGGTTAAAAAACCAGTGGTCTAGTTAATAAAACATAATAATATCAAACATAATATGACTATTAACTTTATTGTGAAATTAAAACAGAACGTAAAGGAAAATACAGTTTCAGTCTCTCGATTTGAAGCTTATGCATTGTACCATGAACCTGTATAGACCTGTAACAGTCAACTGCATGAGGAGTTGGAAAGGTAGTAAATAATATCTTTAAAAACTACAAAAAAATCCCTTTCTATCAGCTGTGCACCTTTATGGTGTAAATATAACCTATCTACCAATTGGATCAAATAATAAAGTCAGCCGAATTAATGTTGATACTGCAAGGAGACGTATTGTGTGAAAAGAAATGGAAGATGTTGTTTAATTGCTAATATATTTATGATCCACGTCACGTATTCAGTTTTGGCGGCATTTCTTACAGTTTGCCAAAAGGTCTTCTCATCAGGGCTCTATAACTAAATATCTACGGCAGATATATAATATTTAATGCAGCCGAACCGTGTATTACAATGCCGTTATGTAATGACTTCCAAAGAGAAAAGCAAGAACACTCGGAATAAAGTATTATTTTATGTTTTTCGGATTTCATATCGCATAAACATCATTTCCCTACATGCATTGCGGCTAAAACAATCGATGTTTTAGCCTATCAAAACCTCTGAAAAAAGAAAGGTGTCTGTCAGAATCGCAAGAGAAAAACCTATAGGAAAAACACAAAAGCATTGTACACAATTTAAACCAATACATGTCGCATAATTAACAAGGATAAACTGATGTTTTTTAGTGGATGAGTACTGCAGATATCACTGTTAAATCATTTGATCATTGGTTTTATTATGAAAACGTAGAGACCGGAAATACTGTTTTCAACCCGTAACTTTACACGGAGGCTGCCGCATTCCTCAAATCATCTTCGTAATATCTATCAAACTATAGATCGTACATATCGACTGGACGTGAATTCTAAAAGTACAATATACACTTCTCGCTAGAAATCTAATCAAAAAGCGTTTTAATGGCCAAACTATCCTACAATTTAGGATTTTACAGAGAGGGTTATTTGTGAATAAACGACCCTCTGTAACGTTAGCATTCAACGGGAGCACTCGAGGGTGAACACTTGAAAACGTAATTATAGGACGTATTAAGCGCTTGAACAAACGACATATTTGGTCGTAATCAGTGTTGGGTGTAACGCGTTACAGTAATATTTAACTTTTTGCTGTAACGAAGTAATGTAACGCATTACTAATGAAATGTGGGTAATATATTACCCGTTACAATGCTCAGTAACGCAGTTACAACACATTTCAACCCGAAATTAAATGGCGTTTTGTTTTTTAAGAATGTACTAACATAGCGAGACATTCTGACACCAGAGACAAATTGTGCGGGTAGATTAGTAAACCTGGTGTGTTTACCCTTCAGGGCTTCGCGTCGGGATCTTCGGGGCAGTTTAATGTTATGCACCCTCTATCAGTGCTTGAATTGGAATAAAAAAGGTGCCAGTACTCTAAATCAGCAACTGTTTCAAGTCAATTTATTTATACAGCCCAAAAACAAGTATTTGGCTCAAAGTCATAGTATATCCTATAATGCTGGTGGGTTTGTCTCTTTACTGTATATTTTAGAAAGGCTCACTGTACTTAAACTAAATGGCTCAGGGTGCATCTGAGATTAGAGGGGGTGCAGGGGTAAAGTGCTATTTTTATAAGTGGGGAGTGGACCTGACACCCTAGGGGGGTCCGGGGGCATGCTCACCCGGGAAGATTCCTTTTTTAAATATTGAAGTTAGATGCATCAATCTGGTGCACTTTGAGAGCAAAATGAAGAGATATATGGATACCTCTTAACATTCATATGAAACAACTGTAAACAGATTTACTTTTTCTTTATGGATATAAAAGAAAGTAAAGCCTGACTCCTACTGGCGTCTGGTTAAATGACTCCTCGTCCCTGAGTACACTTACCATCACCATCTTTCAGCAGGACAGGAGGGAGGGAATCCTTGTCCGGTGACAACCGCTGTCTTTTCGCACTATTATTAAGCCACGCTAACATTTTCGAAATGCTAACGTTATGTGATGTCTTTTCTGCTCTAGTCTATCGCTGCGCCACGTCATAGGTACGCTGGGCATATTTGTTTGTGATTTATTTGTCAATATTTACAGCGTTGCTGCCCATAGTGATAGCCCTCTAGTTTAAATCTACTACCCAAAAATAAACATATGGAGATGGGTTACTATTTAAAAAAATGTGCAAATCTATTTAGGAACCTCTCCATGTGAACATATTTTAAGTGGGGGTGGATCTCAAATAAATGGTGACCGAACCGTTTGAGACCCACTGAGATAAGTTGATAATCGGGAAACCTCCCGGTCCTCCCGATGGCCAGTCCGGGCCGTCATGACGTGCCGCCGACGGCTGAGTACCGGCATTTTACTGAGTACCGGCACCTTGACGGTACTCTGTAAGAAGTGCCGGTACCACATGGGTAAAAATCAGAAGTGCCGGTACTGCGTACCGGTGAGTACCGGCCCAATTCAAGCACTGCCCTCTATTAAAAAAAGAGAACGGAGCGAAAAATACAAACAACAAATTGTGTCAGGTGCGTGTGGCGTGACCTGCTCCGCGGGCATCATTTCCAAAGTGCTTCCACAGCAGTGACACACATCTGTGGATAATCATTTATACGAAAATGGTTAAAGCAACCATCACTAAACGCCAGCAACACTGCATCTACTGCAGACAGTAGCAACAGACATCACGTTACACTCCGTTGTGGACACTAGCTTTCTCCCGCGGCCTGACTCGCCGCTGCTTTTCAATGTTTGCCATTTCAAACCATGAGCTGGTTCAAATAATATTTGCCTTGATTTACAATATGTTCTCATTTGTTTTATCAGTACAGTTTTGAAGCTTTTGTGCTTTTCTTTGCCATAGTACACTTTGGACTATATGAAATATTTCAGGATTGCACTTTTAACTCACTTGAAATGTTCTCACTTGCTTGGTTTCAAAACATAACAAATGCCATAATCTGTTCATTGGGGACCATCAATGCTATTTTTCATTGCTGTTGCCGGCCACTATTGCTCATGTAAACCTACTACTGCTGCGCCCTCTGTAACCTCAGAGGCACCCTGAGTCATTTTGTTCTGGAACCGGGCCTGTACTCGGCCATATACTAAACAAACTACAGAGCCCATTCCGTGTCCTGTTAGTGTTTACTTCCTGTCTGCCTTCTTCTGGTGATTTATCTGACGTCCAGCGCTCCGTCTTTTAACCTCTCTCTTTCTTGATCCTCCTTAGCAACCTTCATTATAGTCCTTGACAGTGGTCTGTACTGCTGTATTAACAACGTGTCACATGTTAAGAATTTACTATCAGAATCGAGTATTCAACTAAGCCGTGTAATACAAGTTGTTAGTAGCCTTAAGGGCCTACACAGTTGTTATGCTATACCACATTGTCCTTCACTGGATGTATAATGAGCTGCACTAAACTACATTTTAGCATTTAAAATACCTAGCCATTCTTTTGCGGTTATTTTGGTGAAAGTAACTCAAAAGTAACTAAAAAGTAGTGTAACTCATTACATTTCAGAGACAGTAATATTGTAATGTAACTTATTACTTTCAAAAGACAGTAATAAGTAATATGTAATATATTACATTTTGGAAGTAACTTGCCCAACACTGGTCGTAATAAGGGCCCGAACAATCGGCCCATTTGGTCGTATGAGTTGGAGGACTTGTTGGTGTGGTGGTCAATGTAATAACGTAACCAGATGAGTGATTATAGTGCCCGGTATCATTTTACACATTTGTATCATACAGATGCAGGACACACACGACTGTTATCTAACCGACAGGTCCGCACTTGCTTCAGTTGCTTGCTACTTTCTAACGGCAGTTAGCAGTGACGCTATCTATCTATGGATTAGATTTATGATTCGAAAATTATAAAAGTAGGGTAGACATGTGGATATTATCCGGCTGAACGAAACGTGCATTTATCTAACAGGTTCGTTTTCCACAGACCTTTTTTAAAGGTCCCATGTCATGCTTTTCCGGTTATTACCCGTCCCCTTGTGTGTTATGAAGGTTTTTATCCATGTAAACGGTCTGCAGAGTCAAAAACCCTCAGGGTGCATTCACACCAGCCTTTTATAGTCCGGTTGAATCGAACCCTGGTGCGTTTAGCCGCTTGGTGCGGTTCATTTGGGTCGGTGTGAATGCAGTCCGACACCTCTTAAGTGAACTAAACAACCAGACTCTGGTCCACTAAAAAAGGTGGTCTCGGAACGCTTGCTTGCGAACTCTGGAGCAGTTAATTGCTGGTGTGAACGCAGTCCGCACCAAAACATAGGAAGCGTAATTTACCTGTCACAAGAATGCGGATGTCTTCAAAAATCTTTATCGAAAGAGTCTTTCAAGACATCCGCGGTTGTTTAGTTAAAGAGTGAAGCAGAATTAAGTGTTGAACAATGTCGTGTAAAGTAAAAATTCTCCGTCAGCTACATAAAAGTAAGAACACCTGTCGTCGGTGAAATGCCCCTCCTTACTGCAGAACGTCTCTCATTATGTTATAATGTTTTTTAACGGACGTTGTCTGATTATATAATCATATGCGCGGGCCGCTAGTGTCTGTTGATCTCCAGATTAACAGCAGCATGAGAATAACCTGCCGAAAGTGCCGATGCTCCATGGCGGAGGCTCCGGTAGAAATGGCCGGGATTTACGTTTTTACCCCCTTAATGTCTGACCAATGGTTGAACTGCATTTCCGTGCACATGACTTGTGTTTAAAGTTTATAGTCCGTTTGAGTTTTGCCCGTGTGAACGCAAACCGAACCTTCTGAAAAATGAAACCATGTAACAAACTGTGGTCTGGTGCGCACCAGAGAGTGGACTATTAGGTGTGAATGCACCCTTAAAGTACACCCTGTAGTGTAGGGAGTAAAACTCTAACACAGAAAAAACCTCCCCAAAACGCCTTGTTGGATTTCCAATGTTTTCTTCCTGGGTATCGCTACGTAGGGATACCCAGTAGCCACGCCCAGAGCTATGGCCGCACCCTCTGCCAGCCGAACATATATACTGTTGTACGCTCAGGTTCAGTTCAAAACTGTGAGTCTGTAAGTACGCATTGTTGTTTGTGTATTTATGATGTTTAAAACAAACAAGGTATCTACCACGACTATTTAAATGGGTAAACGTTTTTGGGGCTGCTAAGCCATTGACACAGTGCAGTGCTAACTGGGCTAACTAAGTTGCTAGCGTTTCCATATATCAACTCAAATGTCAGCAGATGTCTTACATGTATCTCATACCAGGAGAATGTCTGCATTCACACACAAAATACTCATAGAGTCTATGAGTATTTCGTGTGTGAATACAAACATTCTCCTGCTATGAGATACATGTCACAATGTGTTGTGTCCCGTCAATTATGTTATGTTTTGTCATGTTAGTTTAGTGTATGTTCCACTTCCTGTTTTAGTTTGTACTCACCTTGTCTCATTCCAGGTCCCTTTACTTCCTGCTCTGGTTCCTTTTCCCGCCATCGTCAGTGTCTGCCCCGCCCCTGATTGTTTCCACCTGTGCCCACTTACCTCATGTATATATTGTCCTGTCTCCCCTTGTTAGTTGTTAGTTGTCGGTTTGTCTTGTTCATTGCTCCAAGAAGTAAGATCTAAGCCATTGTTTAATGAAAGTCAGTGTTTTGCCTTTTACCCTCCACGAGAGCGCTTTACATTTTGTCACTTTGTTATTTCCTCTAAAAGAGTGATTTTGTTTTTTGCAAGTAAAGACTATTTTTTTCTTCAAACCTTTTTGTCTCTGGGTCGTGCATTTGAGTCCTCCAAGCTATTGAGTCAAGGTTCCTAACAGAACGAACCGACCAATATGGACTCAGCCGACCCCAAGACGCTCCAGACTGCCCTGTCTGCACAGGGAAACATCATCTATCAGCACCAGGAGCAGCTAAAAACCATTAGCCATGGAGTGAAAGACCTTTCAGATCGCCAGGAGGATGTCCAAACCTCTGTCACGTCGCAGGTGAACCAGCTGGCAGAACAGCTCCACAGAGTCCTCACTCATCTAGAGACAATTTCTACAGCTCCGATTTCTGCTACGCCACCTGATGCTAATCCTGCTGCTAATCAGGCCGAGGTCAGTTTCTCTCCTGTCCCACTGCGGTTGGCATCGCCAGAGAAATATTCAGGTGAATCTGGCAACTGCAGAACCTTCCTAGTCCAGTGTGACCTGCACTACAAACTTAACCCAGCCGCGTTTGTGTCAGATGAGGCTAAAATAGCATTTATGGTCTCCCATTTAACTGGCAGAGCTGCCGCATGGGCCACTGCGGAGTGGTCAAGAGACTCCAGTATATGTAGATCTTTCACAGCATTCAAAGACACTATGAGCAGGATTTTTGATCTTACCTCACCTGCCGCTGAGGCCACCCGTGTACTCATGCAGCTCAAACAGCACCCACGGCCAGTGTTAGATTATGCCATAGAGTTCCGTACCATAGCCATAGACAGTGGCTGGAACACCCCAGCATTAATAGACGCTTTCCGGAATGGACTCTCTGAAACCATCAAAGACCACCTGGCTCCACTAGAACTACCACAAGACCTGGAATCGCTGATTTCCATGTCTATCCGAGTTGATAACCGCCTCAGAGAAAGAGAGAGAGAACGGCGCCGAACTGCAACAAGACATCCAAGCCACCAGGGGCGCTCTCTGGATAAGCAGCATTCATGGGATCCCTTGTTTCACTCTTCATCAGGCCCAGCAGGAACAGCGCCATCACAGGCACCGGAGGAGCCAATGCAGCTCGGGAGAACAAGGATTTCTCCAGAGGAAAGACGGCGCCGCCTGCAGGAGGGATGCTGCTTTTACTGTGGCCAATCGGGTCACCAGCAGGCAGCATGCCCGGGAAAAGGGCATGCTCACCAACCATGAGGAGGGCGTTGGTGAGCAAGATTTCCTCGAACTATCCTCCTCGCACACTCACCCAGGTTAAAGTCACAGTTAACAGTCCTGTAGAGTCCCACAAACTGTTGCAGTTTCGGTTAGAAGCTCAGATTTTCCTGACCTTTCCAAGGTCCCCTCATGCTACTATGACCTTAACCTCTTAAGCCCTGAGCCTGTTTTTCAGGTTTCAGGCTCGAAAATGCCACTAACACAACAAAGACTATATCTTCACTTCTAAAAGGGGTAAATTAATCAACTTTTCTCTCAAAGCAAGGTTACATCTGTGAGTTGGATGTAGAAGTGTCAGAATCAATATAGATGTTTTTATTTTAAAGTAAATTCAGATGGAACATAGTAAAAACATGTAAATTCTAATGTCCGCCTAAAAAATACCCATTACTTATAGTAAAAACCACCCTTGAATGATGGGTTAGTAGACTAAAAGCTTTAGGAATCCAAACTATAACATATAATAAGTACCCTGTATCAAGATTGATGAAAAACAAGTTAAATTTGACCTTTTTAGAGAAGTTTAGAAAAATAAAGTCCAGGCGGACTCACCTCTGGGTAATTTGGGAACCATCAGTTCCATTTGAACTTTTTCACTGTAAAAATCATTTTATTACTTTGAATTTTCACTATAGGTATTCATTCCATCCAAATACAACTGTTGTGAAAAAAATAAAAATAAAATATAAGAATATATATATACTCTGTTATCCTCTTAGGCAAGGCAAGTTTATTTATATAGCACTTATAGGCCCCACGGACCGAAATCGCGTCATTTGCAGGAAACAACATCTAAGGAACCTTACTATTTAATAAACTATGAATATTTTATATCCATATAACGGGGAAAAACTCATTTAACTGATCTTTTTCATTTATTTTTTCAAAAAAAACACAATGCTAACAGTGAGCATCTGAATTAGCCCCGAGCGAAAAATGCTAACCTATTACTGCACCGAAAATCACTCCTAGCTCCCTTATTACTTATCCTAGCTCCCTTATTACTTATCCTAGCTGCACATCCAACACATCGTTTTTGATCGTAAAGACACAGAATCTAACGGTGCCCACCTCAACACTGAAAGATACAAACTTGCGACGTTATCAACAAAAACGTACATCAAAACAAGTGGAGTTAGGTACTAGCATGCGCTAGGCTAATGGCTTACCTTCGTCTTTGCCTGGTCTAAACTGGTCTTCAATGGCATTAAAACGATAAAAACGATGATGTAGTTAATCCATAGGTTAATATCCAATGTGGCTGTGTCCCCTTTGAAATGTTCTGATAATCTATAAGCAATAAAACTGCAATTCCGTTATCTGCTGTCCGCTCTGTCCTCCGTGTGTTCTGGGTCCTGCTGTAATGCCTGCTGTTATGTAGTAAACAATAAATGAAGCCGCCTGCGTAAAGTACTTAAACTGGCTGGCATTCTTTATACTTTACGCAGGACCGTATCTCTGGAACCCATTGGTCGATTCGTGTGATTTACACCTTTTTCTTAACCATCAGAACCAATAGAATCGATGGGCAGTTCCCAAATCAACGTAAACATTACCATAGCGGACGTAATAGAGAAACGGACAAAGCATATCTAAAAGTGCACGCCTGGACGGCGAAACTTTATACCCAGTATATTGCCATAAATATGATGAAGGATTATCAGTCAAAATTTCTACGTGACACAAAGACATTGGATTAACCTTGAGCGGCGTTTTTATTCCGGTGAACACAACTTTTGATCACAAATCAAAAAAGGTAAGACGAAATTATTGTAATATTTTTGAAACCGGATGTTGTTTACTTTCTCTTTTCTGGCTGATAGCTCCGCAATTCGGGGTCCTACAGTGATGATATTACATGTGTGGAGTCTGTGGAGTCTCAGCTTTAAATCGTATATCTTGTTTGTGCAGTTACGATAAGTAATAAGGGCATTTCTACCGTGAGTGCTGTGCAAAATCCGTTAGCATTAGTTAGCATTTTTTCGCTCCATGCTAATTCAAAGGCTTGGTATTACTCTTGTGTTTCTTTTAGCTAAAAATGGTTCACATTGTCAGTTAGCGGAGTTTCTTAGCGTTAAAAGGGTATGGAACATTAATAGTTTCATAAATGTTAAGAAGCCCTGAGACATAGTCTCATAAAAAAACGGTGGGAGGGGTCCCCTGGGGGGACCCTCGGGCTTAAGAGGTTAAGGAGGTTTTTAATAAAACCAAAGCTCTGTCACTGCCTCCTCATCGTCCTTTTGACTGTGCCATCGACCTGCTGCCTGGCGCACCCATCCCTAGGGGGCGCTTATTTTCCATCTCGGGACCGGAGCGTGCGGCCATGGACGATTACATCTCCTCCTCGTTGAAAACGGGGATAATCCGTCCCTCTTCGTCACCTGCTGGTGCAGGATTCTTCTTTGTGGGTAAGAAGGATGGGTCGCTCAGGCCATGCATTGACTACAGCCCATTGAACAAAATAACTGTTAAGAACCGCCACCCACTCCCGCTGATGTCTTCAGCATTTGAACTGCTTCAAACAGCTAAAGTTTTTACCAAACTCGATCTTAGGAATGCTTACCACCTCGTCAGGATTAGAGAGGGAGACGAGTGGAAAACGGGGTTCAACACCCCAAGCGGACATTATGAATATCGGGTCATGCCTTTTGGACTATGTAATGCTCCTGCTGTATTTCAGGCCATGGTAAATGACATTTTGAGAGAGTATTTGAATGTTTCTGTTTTCGTGTATCTGGATGATATTTTGATTTTCTCCCCAGATAGTCAGTCTCATGTCATGCATGTCCGCCAAGTTCTCCAGAAGCTTCTTGAGAATCAGTTGTATGTGAAAGCTGAAAAGTGCGACTTCCATGCAACCACTGTCTCCTTTCTGGGCTATATTGTCACCGCCAATCAGGTGCAGATGGATCCATCCAAGGTCAGTGCGGTGGCCAACTGGTCCACTCTGGATAGCAGCAAAAAGGGTCAGCAATTCCTGGGGTTTGCCAACTTTTATCGGAAGTTTATACGCAACTTCAGTTCTGTAGCCGCACCTTTGCATGCTCTCACCTCCTCTAAAGTCTCCTTTCAGTGGACCTCCCAGGCCGAGTCCGCCTTCCAATGCCTCAAGAAGAGATTCACCACGGCACCTGTACTCACTGTTCCGGATCCCCAGAGACAGTTTGTGGTTGAGGTTGACGCATCCAACGAGGGCATCGGGGCTGTGTTGTCCCAGAGATCCTCCGAGGATAACAGGATGCACCCCTGTGTCTATCTATCGCGTAAGTTGACCTCAGCTGAAAAAAATTATGATGTGGGGAACAAGGAGTTACTAGCTGTCAAAGCAGCTTTGGAGGAGTGGAGTGTAGTGGAAATTTCATATTTCACCTTATATGCTAAACCAAATGCTTCTCCTAACATTGTCTAAAAACACCTATATCATTTCCTGAGATGTGCTGTCTTCTTCTCTTCAAGGCCACACAGCTGATTGTTCAGACTAGGGTGAGACTCACACAAAGTCTAAACAAGAACGTCCCTGGTTCTGAGACACTAGCTACAGCTCAAGGACAGGGGTCTAATAACAATGAGACCTTGTGAAGACAGATGTCTGAACTTTCCTCCCTTTCTCTCTGTATATAAGCTTTGCTATTTTATTATATCTGCGCACACTCTCTCAGATTATTTATACTCTGTGAGACCTGTGTCTCTGTGTTGCATTTTTATGTTATTTGAAGCTTCAAATAAATTAACCAGAAAGACAACTCTGTTCGTTTCACCATTTATTTGTTTAACTACTGTGACTTGTACTCTCCAGTATTGAGCCTTAAGATTTCCACAACAGGAGACACTGGCTAGAAGGGGCGGAGCAACCATTTCTTGTTTGGACTGACCACAAGAATTTAGAATATGTTAGGAAAGCCAAGCGACTAAATTCACGTCAGGCCCGGTGGACGCTGTTCTTCAGCAGATTTAACTTCATATTGTCTTTTCGGCCCGGTACACAAAACCGTAAGCCAGACACACTGTCTCGTCTCTTTGAGCCTGAACATAATGCCAAGGAACCAGTATCAATCCTTCCACTGAACTGTGTGGTTGGGTCGGTAACATGGCAGATAGAAACAGATGTGAAGCAGGCGAATGTTGTGAGCCCGGCACCCAGCGAGTGTCCAGGCAACCGCTTGTTTGTCCCTGTGTCTTTACGCTCTCAGGTAATCCACTGGGCTCACACGTCCAAGTTCACATGCCATCCGGGTGTCCGACGAACAATGTTTGCCATAAAGCAGCGGTTCTGGTGGCCGGCCATGAAAAAAGAGGTCTCCGAGTACGTGGCGGCCTGTCCAGTGTGTGCCCGGAATAAGACCTCGTCCCGGGCCCAGATGGGTCTTCTCCAGCCCCTCCCAGTGCCTCAGCGACCATGGTCGCACATCTCCATGGGCTTTGTGACTGGACTACCGCCCTCCAAAGGTAACACTACCGTCCTGACGGTGGTAGACCGTTTCTCAAAGATGGCACATTTCATTCCTCTGCTCAAACTTCCCTCTGCCAAGAAGACGGCAGAGGTCATGTTAACTCACGTGTTCAGAATCCATGGTTTCCCCAGTGACATAGTTTCCGACAGAGGACCACAGTTCATTTCCAACTTCTGGAAGGAGTTTTGCCAGCTCCTCGGCGCCACCGTCGGCTTATCTTCCGGTTACCACCCGCAGTCCAACGGTCAGACAGAGCGCCTGAACCAAGACCTCGAAACATACCTCAGGTGCCTCGTGTCCCAGAAGCAGACCACTTGGAGCGACCACCTTACCTGGATAGAGTATGCCCACAACACTCTCCCCTCGGCTGCCACGGGTCTTTCCCCTTTCCAGTGTGCTAATGGGTACCAGCCTCCTCTCTTCCCTGCTAATGAGGAAGAAGTCAAGGTTCCATCCGCGCATGCCATGGTCCGACGCTGTCGGCGGGTTTGGGCCAGTGCTCGGCAGGCGCTACTCCGGACCTCGACTCGGATGAAGTCAGCGGCGGATCGTCACCGGCGTGCGGCTCCCCTCTACAGGGCGGGCCAGAAAGTCTGGCTCTCCACCAAAGATCTACCCCTACACGTTCACTCCAAGAAGTTGGCACCGAGGTTTGTGGGTCCTTTCCCAATTTCAAGAGTCATTAACCCTGTCTCTGTGCGCCTCAAACTCCCCAGATCTTTGAGGGTCCATCCCACGTTTCACGTGAGCAAACTCAAGCCAGTTCGAGAGAGCACTCTGGTTCCCGCCTCCAAGCCCCCTCCACCACCCCGGATCATTGAAGGTGGCCTGGTGTACACAGTTAGGAGACTTCTGGCGGTCCGCAAACGGGGCAGAGGACGACAATTCTTGGTTGATTGAGAGGGTTACGGCACTGAGGAACGTTGTTGGGTCTCCTCAACGTTCATTGTGGACAAGACACTCATCAGTGACTTCTATGATCGTCACCCGGAGCAGCCTGGGCCGTCAGGAGTCGGCCCTAGAAGGGGGGGTACTGTTGTGTCCCGTCAATTATGTTAAGTTTTGTCATGTTAGTTTAGTGTATGTTCCACTTCCTGTTTTAGTTTGTACTCACCTTGTCTCATTCCAGGTCCCTTTACTTCCTGCTCTGGTTCCTTTTCCCGCCATCGTCAGTGTCTGCCCCGCCCCTGATTGTTTCCACCTGTGCCCACTTACCTCATGTATATATTGTCCTGTCTCCCCTTGTTAGTTGTCGGTTTGTCTTGTTCATTGCTCCAAGAAGTAAGATCTAAGCCATTGTTTAATGAAAGTCAGTGTTTTGCCTTTTACCCTCCACGAGAGCGCTTTACATTTTGTCAGTTTGTTATTTCCTCTAAAAGAGTGATTTTGTTTTTTGCAAGTAAAGACTATTTTTTTTTCTTCAAACCTTTTTGTCTCTGGGTCGTGCATTTGAGTCCTCCAAGCTATTGAGTCAAGGTTCCTAACACAATGTTTGACATAGACAGTATACTCCGGGTGATTTACCGTACGGTCAGTCGCAAAACTTAATTACATTATAGTTGGCGTTCCTAGCGTGTATGCTACCGAGCTAAACAAGAAGGCTACCTAGAGCTAGACATGCTAGGGAAAACATTGTTTTTATGCCAGCTACAATGAATGACCGAACGTAGCAGACGGGTGAGATTGCAATTGTAAACATGTTCTTGCTAGCCTAATATGAACCACTAGCTGTTGTTCATAGTAGGTTGGCATATTACACTGAACAAGCAAACGTAGGTTAGCATATTAATCTAGCTGGCAAGCTAACGAACCTAAAACAACTAAGTTTCTCTAATATTTTGTGATTTGCATTTGATTTTGTCCAGCCAGATCAGGAAACTCCTGGCGTATCTGGCGGACAACACATGACGGGATGACCACTCGTCCTGCCTCGTCCTAAGAAGCCCCAGCACCAGCTTACAAAGCTGCGATAGGCAAGATGCCGAAAACGCCTATAAGGGGAGGAATGGATGATATACCGTGTATATATGTATATTTACACATGTTCATTTTGTACATTTCTAAAAATAAAGTTTGATGGAAATACTTAGTAGCCTTTCTTCCCTGAATTATTTGCTCCTTGTGGTGACAGTTACGGGACATAATTCACTGAGTCATATAGTGTGTGTTGCACCACGGACGAGTTAGTGAGTGCACCGGTGTTGTTGTTTAGTCTAGCTTGACATGAGTAGCGAGCAGATGTACGTCCCTTGTCTTTATACTTGTCAGGATTGGACTTTTGTGCGTTACATTTTGGTTTTATTTTGCTGTTCTGTGTTCCCTGTCGCATGTTTTCCTCCTTGTGTCTTGTCTGATCCTTCTTCCTGTGTTTGCCTTCCTGTCGTTAGTTTCCCTGGTGTGTCTGATTGTCTCATTGTGTTCACCTGCTGCCCTTGTGTTTCTCCCTCCTTTACCCAGCTGTTTCTTGTCCTGGGATTACCCTTCTTTGTATTTAGTCTTGACTTCCCCTGTGCTCCATGTCGGTTCATTGTTTGTCTTTCCCTTCATGTCACGCTCCATGTTTGTCCTTGAAGTTTTGATCCTGGATTATTTACTCGTGCTCCCCTGTTTTGGTAATGTTAAGTTTGTCTCTTGTTTTCTTTTGTCATCGGCTTTTGTATATTAAAGCTCGCTTTTTGTTAATACTGCATTTGGGTCCTACCTTTTCCACGCATCGTATCAATACTAATAAATACTAATAAAGTGTGGAGTTCCATACTGAACACACCGCCTCTGACTCCCTTTCATCGGCTCTACACTGGTGACCCTGACGTTTTCGTGAAAGTTTCCGAAGACTTGATGAACATGGCTGATCGCAATGTTTTTGTTAAACTTCCGGAGCATGCCGCTGCAGCGTGGTTCGCACACATGGAGGCCCACTTTGCCTGCCGACAAGTCCGTGACGGGGACTTGAAATACTTCCACGTGGTAGCAGCGCTGGGAAGCTCCACGTCATCCAGGTTGGTTGGATTTATCGAAGACCATGGCACACCATGCCACCATGCCACACCATGGCAAATATGAGGCGATTAAGGCCCTTCTCCTTAAGACATTTAGCTTATCTGCTAAGGAGAGGGCCTGCCAGATTCTTGACATGCAAGGCCTATGAGACAGCAAGCCATCCCAGCTCATGGAGAAAATGCTGAATCTGCTGGGGGGGGGGGGGAAGATCCCCGGATATTATTTATGGAGACGTTCCTGCGCCACTTGCCTTCCCGGGTTCAGACGGGGCTAGCCAACACGTCCATTACGGAGCCCCGCGCCTTGGCTGAAGAGGCTGACTGTTTTTTCCTGGCTACCCAGCAGTCCGGTGCAAAGGCGTTAGCTGTGATGCTCAGTGCCCCCTCAACAGTTAAGAAGGCTTGGGGGAGGTTGGACGCTATGGTGCAAAGCCGGCGTGGGGACAAAGGAGAGTGTTTTTACCACGCGCGGTTCGGGGCCAGGGCGAAGAAGTGTATCGCTCCCTGCAGTTACAAACCTCCGGGAAACGGGGGAGCCGGTGCTCAGTAATGGCCCTGAGCGTTGGCGGCACGAGCAGGCTTCTCTTCATCAGCGACAGAGTCTCGGGAAGTTTGTTTCTGTGTGACACGGGCGCTCAACGGAGTGTTGTTCCGGCGTCGAGGGAGGACGTCGCTCGTGGAGGACACGGACCGCGGTTGACGACGGCTAATGACGGCCCCATTCGCACATACGGCGTGAGGCCTATGTGTTTGTGTATTGGAGGACAGCGGTTCAACTAGGATTTTATGACGGCAGAAATTTAGTTTCCCCTCCTCGGGGCAGATTCTTTATGTGCTCACGGACTCCTAGTGGACGTTAAAAATAAACGCTTGGTTGATGCCTTGACGTTTTCCTTCTTCGTGTGTACGCTCGGCAAGGCGGCGTACGATGGGCTGTCGGGTTCGCTGTCGGGGCGGACACTTTTCTCAGGCTGTTGGCTGAATTTCCAGACCTGACACTGCCCACCTTCTTTGCGTGGATACCACCAGGTGCCCATGCATCCCCTGGACATTCCCAAGACGGCAGTGATAACGCCGTTTGGACTTTTCGAGTTCCTGCGGATGCCTTTTGGGCTCAAGAATGCCGCTCAAACGTTCCAGCGCCTGATGGATTCGGTGCTGCGGGACCTGCCGTTTGTGTTCGTCTACCTGGACGACATACTAGTCGCCAGCGCTTCGGTGGAAGAGCACCTGTCCCACCTCCGAGCCCTTTTCACGAGGCTCAGCCAACACGGGTTGATAATCAATCCTGCAAAGTGCCAGTTCGGGGTGTTTGACATTGACTTCCTCGGACACCGCATCACCAAGGGCGGTGCAGCACCCCTGCCGGCGAAGGTTGAAGCTGTTGCGGTGTTTTCTTGCCCGCTCACAGCCTGGTCGCTCCGTGAGTTCCTGGGGATGGTGAATTTCTACCACTGTTTCATCGTCCGGCTTTGAAGGGTAAGGCCCCCATCTCAGCAGCTGAGATTGCTTTTACGGAGGTCAAGACCGCGTTGGCTCAGGCGGCCTGGTTGGCGCACCCATCATCCACGGCTCCCATCTCCATTACCACTGACGCATCGGACTACGCCGTTGGTGCGGTGCACGAGCAGTGGGTGGAGGGCGCTTGGCAGCCACTCGCCTTTTTCAGCCGTCAGCTGACGCCCAGGGAACGCAGGTACAGCGCCTTTGACCGAGAGCTGTGAATTTACGGCGTTTGTCGACCACAAGTGGCGGAGCCTTGGCTTGCACGTCAGCAGCGGCAGCTGTCTTACATCTCGGAGTTCACCACAGACATTAAGCACGTGGCTGGCAAATCGAACCTGGTCGCAGATTGCCTCTCCAGAGTCGTCATCGGAGCCGTCACTATACCTGCATGGCGGCGGACCAGGTCACAGACCCCGGCGTCCAGGCCCTGAAGGATGAGGGCGTGGGGCTGCGCTTGGAGGACGTGGTGTTCGGCGACGCGGGCGTTACTCTCCTGTGTGACGTCTCCACGGGCCTGCCGCGGCCAGTCATTCCATCGCACTTGTTGGTCGACCTGGGTGACAGGGCCGACCACGTCTCGGTGGACCGGGTGAAGGTTGCTCACCTGGACTTGGACCAGCCGGTGGTGCTGGCTCGACCTCCGCGACGGGGCTGCCGCCCGGCCTCGACCCCTGTCACAAAATTGGCGCCTGCGGTTCCGGTCCCATCTCTTCCAGCCGCCCCTTCAGAGGTCGCCTCCCCGGCTCCCGTTCTTCAGAGTCGGGGTGGTCAGCTTGTCGTTCCTCCCCGCCGCACAGACTTTGTGTATGAGTGAATTCTGGGGGACTTGTGTGGTGACAGTTACGGGACATAATTCACTGAGTCATATAGTGTGTGTTGCACTACGGACGAGTTAGTGAGTGCACCGGTGTTGTGGTCTAATCTAGCTTGACATGAGTAGTGAGCAGATGTACGTCTTTATACTAATGGATAATAAAGTGTGGAGTTCCATACTGAACACACCGCCTCTGACTCCCTTTCATCGGCTCTACATCCTATAACATATCATTCATGTACAGCAAACCATGATTTGATTTTTCATCAAACACAGTAGTAGTTTATTACAGGTAAAAATAACTTAACCTTCTTCCGTTCTACGCCTCAAAGGTCTATAATCGAATCTGTACATGTTATGGAGGTTCTGCAGGGTGTGGGGTATGTATGGCAGAGTCCTGCACGGGTCTGATTTTCAAGACCCGCTCCCGTCCCGCACCCGCGACGTGCAATACCGAACCTGCCCCGCTACCCGCACATATTGCCAATTTGTTCCGCAACCCGACCCGACCCGTCGGCACAAGATCCGCAACCCGACCCGAACCCGCATAGCCTATATATGAGCAGTGAAAATGTGCAATTATTAAGACACGCAGTTGCATATTTGTCTCAAAAAGCGTGGGATGTTGGTTATTTTCTCCATCTAGGACGACACCAAAAGCCTCCCAGACGTTGGATTTCGCTCTTGAGGAAGTGTTATTGAAAATGCTGTATTCTTCGCTAGAGAGCTTCACCTCAGCCATTTCGAATGTGGCGCGCACAGCAGCAGATTGATGCGCTGCAGAGGTTATGATTATGCGCGGTCCCGCGGGGGAGAGGTCTGAGGATTTAAACATTAAACTAAATTATTATTATTTTAATATATTTATTATGCAATACCCGCGACCCGACCCGCATCATCTTTGTTTTTATGATGTTGGTTGGTGTTTTCAGCTAGCTGGCTACATAATGTTGTAACTGTCAGCTAGGCTACCTTTCTAATTTATTTGCAACTAAAGTGCACCTAAATAACAACAGTTGTAGGTACAGTTCGGTTAGTTAGCGTATAACATATACGGCTAACCCTAACCCTAACGGCATATACGCCATTGTAAAACTGATGTTCTGCTCAGAGCGAGCCGAAAAAAGCACTGTTAGACATGGGCGGAGCCTCTCTGGTAGTTGACTAATCAGAATAGAGTGGCCGAGCTGACCAATCGGAGCACACTGGGCTCACAGGGAGGGGGGGGGGCAGGAGCTCCAACAAGCCGTTTAGGACAGAGAGTGAATACACATGCTATACAGAGATGCTGTATGAGAAACCAATGTGAGTTTGGAAAATTGCACAGTATAAATCTATTTTAGCATACCTCAACAATGGAATTATGATCAGTAAAAATGGCCATGACATGGGACCTTTAAAGCTATTTTCCAAAATCCTATGGAGAGAAATCCCATTGCTTTTTTGTCGAGGGAACCCGAGCGCAGCTTACTTCCGGATTTTAGGACGCGTCACTGCACCACTAAGTTGATGCGATTTGATTGGATTGTGAGGCAAGGGAAGCCAGCCGCATCTGGCTCAAGCCCCCAGGAAGTGCGCCGGACTCTGAGGAAAATATTTGTTGTGGTCAAACGGCGGTAAGACACTTCCGTTAGGTTGCTGGGCCCGGAAACACTTTTTTTTTCCAATTGACTTACATTGGGAAAGAGTGGTCTGTAAATCGTTGGATAATACTTTTTTAAACTAAATAAACTACCCAGTATGAACATTTGTATAGCCCTTATTAAAACATTCGGTCCTCAAGTTGTAAAATGTGCAAATTACGCTATTCTGAGTTATTTTCCTCGGCATTATGAACGCGGATCCAACCCACGGCACCGCGCCGGCCGGCACGTTCATGTCACGTGTTCAGTACTACATACGTTTTACCTTTACCCATGGATGCACAATAAGAACGGACCCATATCACCTTACTGCCAGCCCACGGAGCTGTAATAATGGATATATTGCACATGTTTGCATGGTACTGGATTGTTATGATGGATTTGATATTAACGAGGCGGCCGCGGCAGTTAGCAGCTGGCGGCTAGCTAGTCATTAAGCTAATTTACACATCAATCGTATGACTCTCCCTAGGTGACTCGGACTTGGACTCGAAGAGTGGTGACTCGAGAGTGACTTGAACTCGTGAATTAGTGACTTAACTACAACACTGCCACCTATGTTGAAAATATCAACAGCCAAAAAACAATATTAGCTGTAAATTGAGGATAAAACCATTCGATAGGTTTCCATAATGTGTCACAGGAAGAGGACATGCTGCACACAGACACGCTCCCCTCCTGCAGTCAGAATGCAACTTGACCTGAAAGTTGACAGTACAATAGCTTGAAAAGATTTTGGTGACAGTATCCTTCCAATGTTCTAATGTTTAATATTAAAATGATGGGTAGGGGTTATTAGTTTCCTCTGGTGTGGGGGTCAATCAGACAAATGTAATAGGTAACGAGTTGTCCAACCATATTAGTAGGATATTACCCCATTTAAAAATGTTAAATGATATAACAGCTACATTCCTGTTTGTGAAAAAGCAGTCTTGTTCACATTATTCACCATTAAAATGTATCCGTGGAGGTTCAGGTATAATTGATCGCACTCAACAATCCCACCAACTGTCAAGGAAACGAGAAAGTGGTATTCACTGTGCGACTACTGTTCTAGAATTCAGATAGCTTCAGCTGGGTTAATCTGTCGGCCTGCTTTAGTGTGAGAATGAGAGATGAAGGTGAAACACAAGGTTTTGCATTAAATCCAGGGACGACTCTCTGCCTCTTACCCTTAGGTCAAGAGGTGACAGCTCAAAGAGCCTTAAATCATGAGAACTGCTTTACCTTTCAGTGGAGCTGCAGAGACGCACCTACACTAAGTCAGTAAAGTCTGAGGATTTATCCGGCTGTGAACCCCCCCTGTGCTGCATATAAATCAGCTGTGGATGCTGTGTGAGCCTGACAGTCAGGATGTGGCAAGAGGGGTTGTGGAGAGACACAGGGAAACCATCAGCTGTATTGCCCTTTAACAGTGTAACACATATATAAAGTAAAATAAACAAATAGCCCAGGATCAAACCTCTGACATCATGCAGGAGTTCAAAGTAATTATGATAAAATCCTCTCGTAGCCACAGTTTCAAACTACATTATTTACCTACACTGTGTGGTGTGAATGTGCGTGCTTCGTTAAGCCTTGGGTTGGGCAGATCAGAACCACGAGCCAAAAAGATAATTCTGTTTTACTTCCATTAACCTCTTAAGCCCGAGGGTCCCCCCAGTGGACCCCTCCCACCGTTTTTTTTTACGAGACTATGTCTCAGGGCTTCTTAACATTTATGAAACTATTAATGTTCCATACCCTTTTAACGGTAAGAAACTCATCTAACTGACAATATGAACCATGTTTAGCTAAAATAAACACAAGAGTAATACCAAGCCTTTGAATTAGCATGGAGCGAAAAAATGCTAACTAATGCTAACGGACTTTTGCACAGCACTCACGGTAGAAATGCCCTTATTACTTATCGTAACTGCACAAACAAGATATCCGATTAAAGCTGAGACTCCACAGATTCCACACATGTAATGTCATCACTGTACGACCCCGAATTCCTGGAGCTATCAGCCAGAAAAGAGAAAGTAAACAACATCCGGTTTCAAAAATATTACAATAATTACGTCTTACCTTTTTTGATTTGTGATCAAAAGTTGTGTTCAACGTAATAAAAACGCCGCTCAAAGTTAATCCAATGTCTTTGTGTCACGTAGACATTTTTACTGATAATCCATCATCATATTTATGGCAATATACTGGGTATAAAGTTTTGCCGTCCAGGCTTGTACTTTCAGATATGCTTCGTTTGCTTCTCTATTACGTCCGCAATGGTAATGTTTACGTGGATTTGGGAACTGCCCATCGATTCTATAGAAAACCGCAGTGACGCGTCCTAAAACCCGGAAGTAAGTTACCATTTTTAGCACTTCCGGTTCCTTCGTCAAAAAAGCAATGCATTTTCTCCATAGGGTTTTGGAAAATAGCTCGAAATAAGGTCTGTGGTTGACACAAATTTAAGAGATAAATCACGTTTTGTTCTACGACATTAAATACATCAGCAGTGACCCCACTGGTGATTTTTGAAGAGTTTACATGTCTGAAAAACGATGGTTGTTACCGAGTGGCTGAATAGGACTACAGAAATTGTCGAGGCCGTTGTACGTCATTACGCCGAACACGTAAACACTCCAGCTAAGTTTGTTTTCCCCCGTGTTCTGCTTGAAAGCAAGTACCTGCCTATCTCTAGTATCTGTAGTATCTCTAGTATCTGTATATCTATATATCTGACCATTAAAATCTGTATTTTTTTTTAACACCGTAGTTTTACAAATTATAGAATAATTAATTACCAGTGTTTTCCAAGTTTACTCGGCAGTTTGTTTCGTTAGCTAACGTTAGCTAAAGCTAGCTAAAGCTAGCGCTACTAGTTAGCTACGCAATGGTTTGTTGCTTTGCTCCGGGTTGCAGCCACAGGTCTTCGCATGAAACGTGCTCGTTCTATCGTTTCCCGGCCAATGTTTTCCAAAGGAGAGACTGGATTCGTGCTATGAGGTAAGCTGACATTACATTTTTGTCCATGTCACGGTAAAATGTAAATGATGGGTAGTGACTGTATCGCCGTTTTAGAGATGGCGCTGCTGAAAAGACCGCAACATAAGTAAAGATAATGAATACATCCTATTAAAAACCTGTGTCGCTTATATGATAAGTCTAATTAGTAGGCTACAAGCAGCATAACGTTTCACCATGTGACTAAAGATTGTAGTCAGGGAAATCAGTTTGACATATCATATTGACAAATCACCTCTGGCTGGCAGAGAACTCTCTGCTCCATAGCTTCTCTTGGACGTAAAATCACATGTACATTTTACATTTATATTCAATTTAATATTCCATCCCTCACATACTTTTGTATATATAATAACTCATATTTTCTTGTTATGCTGCTGCAACACAAACATTTCCCAAATTGGGATCAATAAAGTAATATATTATCTTAATTAAGAAATCTAACTATTATAATTAGTGTAGCAGCTGACACCTATTTTCAATATGGATTAATCTACGATTTATTTCTTTAGTTCAATTTTGATCTATACAAATGTCAAAATAGTGAAAATGTTCACGAGACTTATCAAAGTGCAAGGTTATATCTTTAGATGTTTTGTTTTAGCCTATGTACTGTATGTCTTAATGCTCTTATATGTGACGGTGTGACTAATATTTGATATCTTCCCAACAGACGAGCTGACAGGAAGCCCAATGCCTGTTCCCGCATCTGCAGCTGTCATTTTCTTTTACAAAAGAGAAAAAGGCCTGTTTCCTTTAAAGCACAGAATGTAGAAGAGCATTCCTACTGTCTGAGAGGGATAATTGATGGAATGGAGGAAGAAGCTGCGTGTCTAATGACTGAGGAGGAAGCAGGTCCATCAACACAGGCGGCTGCTAATGAAGATCCTCAACCACTATCTGAGAATGCCAAGGAGCAAGCAACCACGGTAGAAGAAAAACTTCAAGCTCAGCAAAGACACATAATGCAGCTAGAGATCCAGCTAGAGGAGTCCAAGGCAAAGCAGAGTTACTGCCGTGACAAGTATTCTGCCTCTCAGCTGAGTGAAAAGGTTCTTCGGATGGAGACAGGATTGCCAGATAGAGACACATTCAGTGCTGTGTGTGAGTATGTTGCTCGTTTTGAGGGTTCCATTACATACCCAGAAGGTTGGTTCCCCAAAGCACTGAGTCTTGAAGACCAAGTTTGCATGACCCTCATAAAACTGCGTCATAATTACACACACCTTCATCTGGCTGCACTCTTTCACTGCGGTGAAAGCACTGTCAGAAATGTGATTGTAACATTTATAGAGGTTCTCCATAAATTACTTTTTAAGGACATAATGAGTACTGTTCCCAGCCGGGAGAAAAATAAAACCAGCTTGCCTTCTTCATTTCGGCACATCCAAAACTGCAGAATGATAGTGGATTGTACGGACATCAAAATTGCTATCCCCAAGCAAATGGATATCCAGAAAGAGACCTACTCTGCTTACCGTGGCATGCACTCCTTCAAACTACTGCTGGGGGTAGCACCGCATGCTGTGATCACATACTGCAGCAAACTATACCCAGGATCAACAAGTGACAAAGAGATAGTACGGGATTCTGGTGTTCTTCAGCATTTCAAACCTGGAGATCTGATATTGGCTGACAAGGGATTCTTAATCCAGAACATTCTTCCTGAAGGAGTCACCGTCAACATTCCCCCATTCCTCTGTCATGGCCAACTGACACACAGCGAAGCACAGGCTACAAAGCTTATCGCACAAAATAGGATTCACGTCGAGAGAGCAAATGCTCGTTTGAAAGAATTTAGGATCCTAAAGTTCATTCCATCTCACCTGAGGCACTTCGCAGATAAACTGGTGCAGGTATGTTGCGCACTAGTGAACTTCCAACGTCCTCTCATAAAAGAGGTGGCAGAAAAATAGTGTCTTTTCACATGTAAACACATGTTTCATACACATCTTTTCAACTCTGTAAGCCCCCCTCCCCCCGTCTCAATCAACTTCCTCTTGACTGACTTGTCTGTTTATTTCATTTTACTATATTTATTTGTTTGCCTGTCCTTGTTTCTCTACCCTCCCTCATACTGTAAACGTCTTTGAGTTGTAGAAAAGCGCTATATAAATAAAATGTATTATTATTATTATTATTATACTTTGTTTTACATTTTGAGTTCATCATTACACTCAAACTGTCTTTTCATTGGGTGCATTTTATTTCTTTTATTTAGATTCTTCTGTTTAATCAATCCAGAAACATGTTTCATACTTTGTTTTACATTTTGAGTTCATCATTAAACTCAAACAATGTCTTTAAACTGGGTGCATTTTATTTCTTTTATTTAGGTTCTGTTTAATACACATGTTAATTTGACTCAGATGTGCTGATAATATCTGCAAATATAAATCTATAAACTGTCTTTTTACCTTGAAAAGTCTGGCCTCTCGGGTAGGCTCATGTTTGTTTTTCTGTCTTTCTCTATCAAAAACGTTACTCCAAAGAATGGTTTGTGATTTGGGATTCAGAGGCAGGCTTGAATCAAGAAACCACAATAGTTTTCTGCATGGACTGCCTTTTTTTATTACGAAATATTATTTTGTAAATATGTTATTCTCTGTAGTCAGAAACCTAACACTCTAACAACCACAACAATGCAAAGGTGAGTAAATGTAAATTAAAAACGATTCACAATTTCTTAAAATTACTATATTTGAAAATGATAGATTTATGATCTTTTTCATCGAACATATGAACGACTCAAACAAGGATCGCAGCAGCTACAAGAAAGATCTTCAAAGGGGAACCATAACATCCTGAAGATGAGTTTTCTCTAAAAAAAATATTAAATTTTAACAGCAGTGCTCTCTGAACTCAGAACAAGTCAATTAATATGCCTTTTTGTTTTTCGGTCTTTTTCAGAAAATAACCACAACAGTGACAAAGGTGATTATTCCGGCAGTGCCAGCTTTGGAAGCATGTGGGCCTTGAAAAAGTCCCCAAGAGCCAACAGGTTAGGCTGCCAATTGTCATCTCGGGCTATCGGAATGATGACACTGTCTTTCGTAGTCCAGACCACAAAGTAGCAAGTCTCTCTTGCAGTGAGGTGAAGCTGACCTTGCACTTGGTGCCAGTAAGGATGTTCCTCACGCAGGCTGAATGTTTCTCCTTCCTTACTGACACAGAAGCCCTTGATTTGCAATGCTTCACTAATTGTCATTTCCCTGGCTCCGTAGGGACACTTTACCTCCAGCACAGCGGAAGACCCTACCAGACCATCTGGAGATGCCCCCAACACTCCTGATTGGGAGAGCCACAAACCTGACTCATGGACCTGCATCTGGGTTGCAGTGGTGAATGCCCTGACGCCCTCACATTCATTCATAGTCCCCCACTGTACAGACAAAACACCATCAAGGGCCTGTTGTTGCCCTAGCACCCTGGCACTAAGGGAAGCAGTCACACGCTTTGACCTCAGGACAGCTCCAAAGTTGCTGGCAGTCAACCTTCCTTTCCTGAACAAATGCCAGTTTGGGTTGGTTCGCTGACCAGTGGTAGCCACCTGAATTGCCCTCTGTTGCTCCTCAGACAATGCCATGCTTGCCACAATTGCCTCAGGTCCCTGATGCCCAACAGATTTGATAATTTCAGGAACAGTAAGTGTTTCCAAGCTGTAGTGTTCCTCTTCTGGCTCGGGGGAGAGAAGCCAAGACATTCCTGAGAACCTGCCCCCGAGTCTGTCCCTCAGCCAGTCACGATCTTCGGAGGTGGGCTCTCTTGTCAGCGGGTTGAATGAGTTATTGGTTGGAGGAAATAGCTCCTCCACTGAATGTGTACGTTTAGCCGCCTTTGGCTTCTTCCACTGGCAGGGGGTGTCAGTGCAGCTGAAATTGTGGATGGCAAAGATGGCTAATGCAGCTGCATGACTGCATTTCCATTCTCCACGTGGGCATTCACATTTTGTGGAGAGAATTCCCTCTTCTCCTGTAGATACCTGTGGTGGTGGGATTGTTTTATTATTTAAAATATATTTACATTTGTAATGCCTTCCCAATTATCCCTTTAATTGTTTATAGCCTACTGTATGTTTATTTCATGGATATTTCTGTGTTTTCTGGTGTGTAATATTTATAATAAAGATTTCATGTGACACATAAAATGGATTTGTTGATGGGAATTAATGTCACTAATGTGAATAAATTAACTCTAGGTTAACGGTACTCTTGCTATCACTACTCACCGACACTATAAACCTTGTCCCTCATGCTAGCCCTGACAACACCGGTAAGCACACCTTCATCTAGGCTGCACTGCTGTACGTCGTGTCCTGACTTGTAGTGGTTCTCTCCTCTATCTACACTCTTCTTGTCATCTTTGTAAAACGATATCAGACTGGTAATTGACACAGCCATGACTTCTAGTTAAATTCAGTGTGGCTAAAATGAAAAGCTTTGTTAAAATATGCAAGCACGCGAAAGTCAGTTAAAACGATCTAAAGTTGGCGTGACGTTGAAGTCGTGCGACCCTGCTGCTGTACTTTTTTGTAGTTCGTTTATAGCATAACGTTAGCATTTTGCTTCTGGCGACTAGATTTATTATTCAAAAATTATAAAAGTAGGGTAGACATGTGGAGATTATCCGGCTGAACAAAACGTGATCCGTCTCTTAAATGTGTGTCAACCACAGACCTTATTTCGAGCTATTTTCCAAAATCCTATGGAGAAATTGAATTGGTTTTTGACAAAGGAACCGGAAGAAGTTTACATCCGGGTCTTAGGACGCGTCACTGCGGTTCTCTATTGGATGTAATGGTTAAGAAAAAGGTGTAAATCACCCAAATCGACCAATGGGTTCCAGAGATATGGTCCTGCGTAAAGTATAAAGAATGCCAGCCATTACGCAGCCAGACCCGGCGTCATGGGTGGGCCCCATGGGGCCGGGCCCGCCCATCCAGGATTTGGGCCCGCTGTTTTAATCAGGGCTGAATACCACATTTTTATTGTTTTATTATTATGTTTATTGTTTTTATTTGTAGGGCTTTGTCCTAATATTTATTTTTGTATTAGTTTAATATAATTTTTTTATTTTGCTAGGAAATTCTGAATGAAAGGCTGCGCGCAAGACTGGCTTTTCGCTGGGTTGAGTCGTGTGGGTTTTTGAGTGAGATGCGGCACAGCAGCCTGTCAGTTAGTTTTACTCTTGCTAGTGGTTCACGAAAGGAATATGGCAACTCAGCGCCAGATGCAGGCACATTAGAAGAAACCAGTTAGGCCTACGTTACCAACGAGCAAGCAAGTCAGCTGGCAATCAATTATATTTTGAAGAGAAATTTACTCTCAAGCCGGCTCTCTCACAAACTCCTGCTCTGTGCGCAAGCAGACCGCTGCACAGGCTCTCTGCCTCGCTCAATCGCTCTCTCTCTCTCCCTTTCTCTCCATCGCTCAACCTCACTCCACCTCTCCACCCTGTGTGCGCTCAAGTTTGCCTGCGTGCTTGCCCAAGTTGGCACAGCGTTACAAATGTGCCACAAAACCAACCAATGGATAGGCTACATAAGACCGCCAACAGCCTTATGGCAACCTAAAACCCCTCTCTTTCAACAATTCACGAGCGGCTCCCTCCCCCCCCCCCCCCGTTGACAAATCGCGAGCATCTAACAGCCCCCCCCCCCGTTGACAATTCAGATTTCCCGGGAAATGTAAGTGTCGTGGTGGGTCCGCCCTGGTAAATCAAATGCCCGCCCAGAGATGTATGTCAGCCGCCGGGTCTGTACGCAGCAGACTTTACTTATTGTTTACTACGTAAGGAAGCAGGAATTGCAGGACCCAGAGCACACGGAGCACAGAGCGGACTGCAGATAACGGAATTGCAGTTTTATTGCTTATAGATTATCAGAACATTTCAAAGGGGACACAGCCACATTGGATATTAACCTATGGATTAACTACATCATCGTTTTTATCGTTGTAATGCCATTGAAGACCAGTTTAGACTAGACAAAGAGGAAGGTAAGCCATGTTAGCCTAGCGCATGTTAGTACCTAGCGCCACTTGTTTTGATGTACGTTTTTGTTGATAACGTCGCGAGTTTGTATCTTTCAGTGTTGAGGTGGGCACCGTTAGATTCTGTGTCTTTACGATCATAAACGATGTGTTGGATGTGCAGCTAGGATAAGTAAAAAGGGAGCTAGGAGTGAGTTTCGGTGCAGTAATAGGTTAGCATTTTTCGCTCGGGGCTAATTCAGAGGCTCACTGTTAGCATTGTGTTTTTTTTTGTTTTTTTAAATGAAAAAGATCAGTTAAATGAGTTTTTTCCCATTATATGGATATAAAATATTCATAGTTTATTAAATATTAAGGTTCCTTAGACGTTGTTTCCTGCAAATGACGAGATTTCGGCCCCGGAACCGGGTCCGTGGGACCTAAGAGGATAACAGAGTATGTTTTTAATTTTAATTTTTAATTTTATTTTTTTTCACAACAGTTGTATTTGGATGGAATGAATACCTATAGTGAAAATTCAAAGTAATAAAATGATTTTTACAGTGAAAAAGTTCAAATGGAACTGATGGTTCCCAAATTACCCAGAGGTGAGTCCGCCTGGACTTTATTTTTCTAAACCTCTCTAAAAAGGTCAAATTTCACTTGTTTTGCATCAATCTTAATACAGGGTACTTATTATATGTTATAGTTTGGATTCCTAAAGCTTTTAGTCTACTAACCCATCATTCAAGGGTGGTTTTCACTATAAGTAATGTTTTTTGTTTAGGCGGACATTAGAATTTACATGTTTTTACTATGTTCCATCTGAATTTACTTTAAAAATAAAAACATCTATATTGATTCTGACACTTCTACATCCAACTCACAGATGTAACCTTGCTTTGAGAGAAAAGATTATTAATGTACCCCTTTTAGAAGTGAAGATATAGTCTTTGTTGTGTTAGTGGCATTTTCGAGCCTGAAACCTGAAAAACAGGCTCAGGGCTTAAGAGGTTAACATTACGAGATGAGGATATCTGCTGCATTCATTTTGTGTTAAAATAATTGGATTATACAGACCAGGAAACATTCTTGTGAATGTCTAAAAACAACAACATGAAAACACACTGATTAATAAAATACACACATTGACTTCTGCAGAGCTGTGTGCTCTGTGCCATTGTGCTTCATTTGGGATCACATATTCGCCATCTTTGTTCTTCCAGTGGCTTGTTGTTGTGTTTCTACAGAGCATACATTAGAGGTATTTAATAGCAGATGTGTATTCAATAAATCATTTTAGCTGTGGGAGTGTGTTACATGATTCCTCTGTGAGCATTAGTAAGTGATACTGGAGCGTCTCTATAGGATCTCAGTGATGACAGGAGACATTATCAACATTGTGTAACATGAGACTGTGGCTCAGTGGACTAGTGCGTTGATCAGGGATCGGGAGCACTGGTTCAATCCCCCCTGCAGTCAGCATGTTGTTGTGTTCCTGAAGACACTTCACCCCAGATTGCTCCTGTGGGGATTGCCCACAGAACTGAGTGTATGTAAGTCTCTTTTGGATAAAAGCGTCTAACTATGGCAGTTTAACCAGTGTTCACCACCCCTGTTTCAATCAGTGGATCAGTTAGCATTCATTATTTCATCCTGATGGCTGCAGCTGGCTCTTTAGTAGATGATGCTCACAGGGGTGCAAGCTGTTACTCCAACAAATGCTGGACAACAGTTTTAATGAATGTTACTCTTCTTTATGTATTTTGTCTTTAGGTATTTCCACAACAAATTGTATCGTATTGTGTAACAGAAGCCCTGAGCTGCAAGTGACATTTTATTCTGATGATCCAATTTCTAATCTGATAAAAAAAGCATTTTCTTATAATTTTAGAAAAAGCCTGAAAATAGTATTGGAGCAATTCATCTTCTAAATACATCTTTTTAATATATGTAATTCAGGTGAAGTACATAAACATTGATATGTTTATAATAAGACATGAAGAGTAATCTTAACTTGCTAACACTAATGCATAAAAGCAGCTCACAACATCAAAACCATCATATTTAAATGGTCATGGCTGTAGGAGCCATTTTATAGGTGTTGTTGGTGTCTCAGTTTACTTTATTTATATGTATAGTGCAATGCTATTTTGAACACTTGGTAGCGGGGTTTAACTGCACCGGGTGGATAAAAGGGGTCACAGGTGACAGGAAAGGACGAGGACACAGGAGGAAAGAACATACCGATTCCACCAGCCGGGCAGATGCTAACCACAACTATTGACTGTAATTAACCCTTGGTATGTAAACGCTAAATAAAACATCATTATAAACTGCACCAAAGGACCGGAAATTCATCTTTTTGTGTCTGCGTCTGGATCACTCTAAACCCTCCTGTGAAGTAATGGCAAAAGGATATAGGACATTGGAACATTAAAATTGCCATTATAATGGTAACACTTTCATTTACAGTACACCTTTTTCATATATGAAATGCTTTTAAGTCATAAAAACAGGAGAGAACCCTTTAGATCAGACTCTTAAATGGACAAAGCATCTGTAGTTTGTATTCTACAGTATTTTTCAGGTTTGAAAGTTCAGGATGCATGAACCCTTTATAAAGTAAATACGCTGTAAAATGTGATCCTAACTTTAGATTTGGAGCATCACTAATTCACAGTTGGCACATTCAAACAAAACAAAAGTTAAAAGGTAAGAAAATGTTTGTTGTGGAAAGCACATCTTTTACAGATGTACTGTAACTGGCATCACATGTGTTCCCTCTGATCTGACATGTTTGCACAAAGAA
This sequence comes from Pogonophryne albipinna, assembly GCA_028583405.1. NCBI lineage: Eukaryota > Metazoa > Chordata > Actinopteri > Perciformes > Artedidraconidae > Pogonophryne > Pogonophryne albipinna. The sequence continues at coordinate 2,330,272 of CM053246.1, forward strand.
GTCTCTGGAACTTTAAGGAACACATCTGTAACAGTCCAGTTTGAATTACAGTTCCTGAAGTTATTCCAGGTGGCGCTGTAGGTAAGGCCTGGGCGGCAGGAGGATTTGTTCAGTTCTATTTCGTCCCTACTGACCGCCAGAGTATGGAGCTAATTTCCTGCCATAACTCCACAAACAAACTAAACAGGTTTTTACAAATGCCTCATGATTCACTAACAAACACAATGTGGTTTGCAAATACAAAACACCATCTACAAACTAATGCATTTAGTTTTGCAAAGAAAAAACGTATCCATCAAACAAACACATAACCTTTTTCTAATAAATCATGTTTCAGAGACAAATTCAGCATAGGTTTTACAAGTACACAACTTTTTTTTACAAGTACACAACTTTTTTTTACAACTACAACACTTTTTTTCACAAGTACAACACTTTTTTTTACAAGTACACAACTTTTTCTTCTCACAGCAGAATATTACTGCCAAAAGTCACGTGACTCACTCACGTGACTTTTGGCAGTAATATTACGCCGTGGTTGCGCACTCACACATGCTCCACGGCAGCAGGGGGCGCTACTGAGTCCATTGGGAAGGCGGGAGGTTGAGGAACAGCCCTTGTCAGTCTGATGGCAGGTGTTTCTAGCGATCCAGCGATCTGGGTCAGTGTTATAGTGATAATATTATAAGGTGAATTTAGCGATCACAACGGAAACAACCAAGACACATATTGAGCCCAGAACATTGATGTTATTAAGGGCTGTAAATATAATAAGCCTATGGGTAAAATGGACAACATTGTAACCAGGCTTGGATTTTTCGTCAATTTAGGGGCAAGGCCATTTGGCCTTTGGTGTCACATATTTTTTCAGGGCGGAAAGGCCACATGCCAGAGCACAAAGGCCATTGAGGGAAACATTAGGATTTGGAGCTTACAAATAAATAACTTCACTTTCTAATGACAAAAAACAAATCACTTTTTTAATATCAATAATCGTATCATCATATAGGCCTATGCCTCCTTAGTATTACCGTATATACAATGAAATACTTTACTTTGAATAATTAGTGTTTGGTATGTTTTCCATCTACTACTACTCCCATTCACAAATCCGAAAAAATATCTAAAATTCTATTAATATGTAACAAATATATTCCATTTCAGAGCAGAAGAAACAGCCTTCAAGGGTCAAACTCTGCACATACATCATTCAGCAGTGCACAGTGAAGCTCCAACATCCAACTGTATGAACAAGCAATACTTTGAAATGCAAAAGTGTGTGTGTGTGTGTGTGTGTCTCTTTAATCAACTCCTCACAGCTCCTCATATGTGTTCAGAAACTGGACAAAAGTTAAAGATGTACAAACCACAGACTGTGTCATGACGAATACAGTCGCTGCTTTAATTCTGTCTTTAGGACGTTGTTGTGAGTTTGGACGGAGCAGCTACAACGTTAGTTTAGCCTGATCGATCCAATCTCCATTCACAAAACACGCATTTTAAAAGGTTTTTCGCATGCCGTCTTGTCTGCACACTTGTCAAAGCATTAAAGCATGGTTTTTACTAACCGTTATCAGTATTTAGTTACTTCGGCATCATTTTGAAACGTGTATTACAATGAAATCACGATAAAATAGGTTAATTTGGTCGTAGTTGGTTTCCACCACAGTATTTACATGGAGATACGCCCCGCCCCCTCTCCAGCGCGTCCCGTTTGAATGACAGGAGTAAACACAGCTGACAGCCGCGGTGAAACTCCAGCGGTTAGAGCAGTGCTTCTCAAAGTGTGGTCCGCGGACCACTGGTGGTCCGTGAGCGCCCCCTAGTGGTCCGTGAGTATATTGGTAAAATTTCACATTTGAAATAAATAAATAAAAGTTTTCCGCACTCTCGCGGGAATATCTCCGCAATGGAGCGAGGTTAAGTTTCACTTTCAATTGCATGATATAGCCCAGTGCAACACCTTCATCACACATGTTGCCACTTGTTTGTACCATATTCAGGCGATTTGTAATCTGTTCTAGAAAAACGATGTGTTTTTTTATATTTGTGGAGTTAGGTGGTCCACGAGTGTTTTTTTATTGGTTAAGTGGTCCTTGGTATGAAAAAGTATGAGAAACCCTGGGTTAGAGCAATGCGAGTATTCGCATCGCGTCCGTTGTGAACGCAGCATAATGCAGTTCAGAAACCACTGTTCTGACGCTTTTAAAGCAACTTTTAACAGTGCGAGGGGCCCAAAGGCCATGGTGGCCGTAGGACGTACAATTATTTGTGGGGCATAACGGCCAGACCGAGGGGCTACGGCGGCCATGGCCGTCATGGCCGCCGTGAAAATCCCACCCTGATTGTAACTAAGGAGATTTAAACTATACAGCGATTCTGCACTGCGGTCACTCAGCCGTCTCTCGAGTTAGTCTTTTCAAATCAGCTGCTCTTCATTTTCTTTCCTGCTATATTCAATGAGTGATACAAATATTTTTTACCACAAGTTCTTAATAAAACTGACACTGTTGGACTCGGTACTAGTTGACTGCTACCAGAAATAAAATGAAGTACTTTTACTGTGTACTTTGTGAGTAATACTTTGTGAAGTCCCCTCCATATAATGCATGTTTTCTGCTATCTTTGATGAATGATAAAAATAAAATGTTGCCATTAGTTCTTAATGAAATTGATACTGTTTGACTTTGTATTACTTAGCCTACTACTAACAATACATTGAAGTACTTTTACTGTGTATCTTTTGAGAAATACTCTGTCAAAGTCCCCTGCTGAGAACAAAATCAAGCCACTTCTGCTAAGTTTGACGAGGGAATTATTTTTTGTTGCGATTAGTTCTTCGTGAGATTGATCCTGTTGGACTCAGTACTAGTGAAACTACCCCCACAAGTACTATGAAGTACTTATGGCGCGTTTCCACTGCAGTGGGTAGCTCGCTTTAAGCGTGCCGAGCCGTGCGGGGCCCGTTTTTGGTTGTGTTTCCACTTGGCCTAGTACCGGCTAGCGGGTCCAAATTCACAGTTTTTCTGGCCCCATAAAATCGTGGTTCTAGGGCCAGGAACAACCAGGCTGAGTCGGGCTGAGTATGCTAAACTAGAGAGAGAATCGCTGGCAAGGGGGCTACAACTACAACAAGATGAACATATTTGACCGTGATATAATTGTAATACACGTTTCAAAATGATGCCGAAGTAACAACATACTGATACCGGTTAGTAAAAACCATGAATTAATGCTTTGACAAGTCTGCAGACAGACGGCAGGCGAAAAACCCTTTAAAATGCGTGTTTTCTAAATGGAGCTTGGCTAAGCTAACGTTATATATGCTCCGACCGTCCACACTCACAACAACGGCCAACACAGACATAAATAAACCAGCGACTGTATTCTCCATGACACAGGCAGTCTGTGGTTTGTACTTGTTTAACTTTTGTCTAGTTTCTGAACAGATATGAGGAGCTGTGAGCTCTGAGTGCTAAGAGCTAACGGCTGTGTTGTTTTTCTGGGGCGCTCATTGAAGATGACGTCACGGCTTCGCCTACACTGCGTTACTATAGTAACTACCCCAGTTCCGCGCCATTACTGTGTAGTTTTCCAGTAATCCTCTGTCAATGTCCCCTCCCTGCTACAAGAATGCATGTTTTTCTTTTAATAAGCGTTAAAAAACCTTTCTTCCTGAGACTGATATTGTTTGACAGAGTATTTTAAGAGGATGGTAGACATGCTATCAGCAATATTTCCAGTCAGTACTCCGGCAGCAGCCTTGGAAAGTCTTTAGAGTCTGGCCTGGATAGCTGGTCTATCCTTCAGCACACTGACACACTCTGTCACTCTTGTTGGCCTCTTATAATGCTGCTGTCTTTTAATATATGATTATTCCTCTGCCGCTAGTTAGTTCCTCTCAGATTCTTCAGTCTCATCAGCCTCGTCCTTCCATCAGTCCCAATCAACGCCTCCAGCACACTTCCAGTGTCTGACTCCATATGATATTGTCCTGATGCGGTAAGGGTGATGCCCCATGATCACAAAATGACCCCTCTAGAGTGCCAAGGACCTCATATTATGTCTGTCATTAATGTTACATCACCCATTATAACCGTTTTCTTTCCTTTTTTCTCTTCTCTTAACTGAATAGTCCTCTTTAAGTATAATACAATGTAAAGTCCTTTTCCTGCACCATTTTAAGGCTTCAAAAAAAGGCATTTTTACTGTATGTGTTTGGAGAAATGACACAATCAATGGCCCAGAATTGTACTTTATAAACTCTGAATCTTGTGGTGCTTGAAGAAATACAGACTGGTTAAGTCGGCCAGGTTATATATATGCCTTTTTTGGAGCCCTTTTTTGCAATATTTATAAAAATGTCACTAGTTATTTAAACAAACCACTATCTGAGGATAATACAAGCAACCATAACACCCTTTATCTAGAGAGCCATTGAAGCCCATGAAGAATTTATCCTTCCACAAATCTTTTCAACTGCTGTATTAATAAAGTTGCCACGTGTTTTCAAATTCAAGTTAATGCTATCTGTGCAGAACATTACAAATATTCTTCATTTGCAGTATTTTAAAAGTGTTCAGAAAGACTGCATCAATCATATGCTATATATCTATATAATATCAATATTGTTATTAACTTCAACCAAAGTCAATTTAAATAGCGGGCAAAAATGGGTTAATTGCCATGGATGTGGTGTTGGATATAGTTTACGTTCAATTTCAACTATTTTAGGCAGAAAAACGCATATTGACGAAACCTTTTTTAATAGTTTACTATAATTTAGAAAGGAATTTTGTGAGAAATCATTTCAAAAGTAAACTTTTTTTTCATTTTATATTTAAATTTGAAATATTTGCACACAACATTATTAATTTATACATTTTTTAAATTATGAATCCACTTATTTTATTGTATTTCCTTGAGGCTGGGGAAGATATCCAGCATGTGGTTCAACATGTAAAACAAGTAAGTATATGTACAACATGGAAAAGTAAATAAAATAGGTTTCATAGGAGGATGTGGATTTATTTTCTCTCACCTTGTAATTACGCAATCAAACAATCTATAATTGAGCTCTGATCTTCACAAAAACATTTTGTTGAATTGGACACATTTTTCCAAGCTCTATTGACTGACATGCGATGACTGGGACTGATGGAAGAATCTGTGAGGAATGAATAGGAGCAGAGAAATAATCATATTTTAAAAGACAGCAGCTTCATAAGAGGCCAACAAGAGTCACAAGGGTGTGTCAGTGTGCTGAAGGATAGACCAGCTATCCAGGCCGGACTCTAAAGACTTTCCAAGGGGTAACAATGCTGCTGCCGGAGTACTGATTGGAAGTATTGCTGATATCATATCTACCATCAGGGGCGGCGGGTACTGTAGGCTAGGGAAGGCTAAGCCTTCCCAAATATTTCTGTCACTGCATCCTGGTAAAATAAAAATATAATGTATAATGTTTGTGTCTTTGACATTAGCGCTGCTATGCAGCCTACTACGAAGCCAGTTCAACATATCCTGAATATGTTTGAGTTATCTTAACTAGGGATGGGTATCGTTAGGATTTTATCGATACCGATACCGGTACTGCTTATCGGTATCGGTATTTTTCGATACTCTTATCGATACTTTTCAATAATTTGGTGCTCAAAATTATAGACATGAATACAAGATGTGAAAATTAAACAGTCATTTTATTGTAATTTTCTTGCAGAAATAACTGTATAACTTATACATTAGCTTCTCAGAAGCAGACAAAAATAAATAAAATAACTTAAAGTGGCCTGGCTCGCCCTATCATGCTTTTTGAGGTTTTCCCTCAGACAGAGGATGAAAAGAGGCATTTTTTAACTTTTGTAAATCAGTTACATCTTCATCCAGACATTTCAAACTGACAACCTAGCTCGACAAGAGATCCTTAAAACATTGTCCTACAGTGACATCATGCAAAACTGTGATATGAAGAAATTGGTAAAAAGGCTAAGATGGCAAAAAGATAAAGGTGAGTATGTATATTATTCTGGATTGTACTTTTAACCAGTTTAGCCCTGAGCCTGTTTTTCAGGTCTCAGGCTCGAAAATGACATTCCCAGAACAAATGACCATATCTTCCCTTCTAAAAGGGTTAAATTAATAATCTTTTTTCTCAAAGTAATGATAAACCTGTGAGTTGGATGTAGAAAAGTCAGAATCAATATAGATATTTTTTATTTTAAAGAAAATTCAGATTGAACATAGTCAAAACCTAAATTATAGTGTCCGCCCAAAAATTCTTTTTTACTTACAGTGAAAACTAACCTTGGATGATGGTAAGGTAGACTAAAAGCTTTAGGAATCCAAAGTACAACATATAATAAGTACCCTGTATCAAGATTGATGCTAAACAAGTGACATTTGACCTTTTTAGAGAGGTTTAGCAAAAAAAACTCCACCTCTGAGGTGATTTGGGTGGAAATGGGGGTTTTACCGTTTCTCTGGAACCCATTGGTCGATTTTGGTGATTGACATTTCTTTCTGACCGTTAGAGCCAATAGAATCGAAGGGGAATCTCCCCACTCACACACATGGTAAAACAAAAAGGTGGGGGCTTTGCGCATGCAGGTTTGCACCAGAGTGAAGCTATCTCTAGCTCTGACATCTGGAAACGGAAAAGCAGGTTTATTGCTCATGGATTATCAGAAATCATTTCAAAGGGACACAGACACATTGGATTAACCTATGGATTAACATCAGCAGCGTTTTGATCGTTTTAATGCCATTGAAGACCACTTTTGACCAGACTACGACACAGGTGAGCCATGTTAGCGTTTGTAGCTACCTAGCGCCACATGTTTTGATGTCTGTTCTTGTTATTATCTCAGAGAGTTTGTATAATTGAGTGATAATGAGGGTACCCCTCGATTCTGTGTCCCCTCACGATGTGAAACGATGGGTTGGATGTGCAGCAAAGATAAATAATAAGGTTTTGTGAGTGAATTTCGGTGCAGTCATCTGTTAGCATTTTTCGCTCGTTGCTAATTCAGAGGCTCAGCGTTAGCATTGTGTTTTTTTTTTTGAAAAAACAATTAAAATTATCAGTTAGATGAGTTTCTTCCCGTTATATGGATATAAAACATTCACAGTTTATTGAATGAACATGCCCTCAGACACTGTTTCCTGCAAGATGTTGCGGGAGTGCCCCGGTACCGGGGTCTCTCAGGCTTAACAGGTTAAATCATCACAAAATAAATGATGTGCTGAATGATTTGACACGTCAAAATGTGTCCGAAGGTTTAAACGTAGAACAAAGTATTTGAGCTTAAAATATGTCAATTCACGACCAACAATTGCTGAACCATACATTGAAACGTTGACCTTTAACAACATTTAAATGCAGTTTTCCAATACACAATTACATCTGTACGTTTAACTGGTTTATAAAGCATTCAATGAAAGGCCAAATTATTATAGGTGTAGGAGCTCACATTAATACACTGTCAGTGTTAATAAACTAAAAAAAGACAAGGCGATGTGCCTGCAAGACTTCACTCAGGTAAACAAAACATATTACCCGTGCCCAGCAGCAAACCTGCCTGCGAGCCTTCGCTCAGGTCACATTTACACACGGCGCGGCTGAAGCCCACTAGCACTATTAGCACTAGCAGTATCGCTAGCAGCCACATTGTTTAGGCTGTCAAATACGCTGCACCGTTTTAGATTCAATGAGTGTCTCGTTTGCAAATGCTTCATTAAGTTGCTTGTGTTACCCCCTTTACAAGCAACTAATTGAGTACATAGATTGCACCTTGCTCTATCGCCACTACATTTTTTAAAGTGCACCCAGACCTTCGATCGCTTCGCCCTGTCCGCCATGCCCGCGGGAGTCTCACAACAATAATAAGAGCGCTGTTGAGAGAGATGACGAGTGGCATTTACAGTGGCCAATCAGAGGGGTCTCAAACCGGATACATCACACGGGGTGAGGGTTCCCAACCAACCAGAATGGTTTAAAGTTAAACTAAGGAAATAGACGTAACACATATACCGATAGCAGCACCGTTTGTCACTGTCACTACCCGATCCGTCCCCCTGCCCGATCGGTACTGCGCATGTATGGTCCGCCATATTGGACAACTCCGGACGGCAACCCAAGATGGACACTTGACACAGTGGCTTTTAGCAAAGCTCAAAAAGAAAACTCGAGAGAGATGAGTTATTGTTATTACAACGTGACTTCACTATTATTTAACAACTCTTTTTATTGGGTTCTTTTATTTGGGGTTAAGTATGGATTTAACTTCTGTTAGACAGCTATCATACTGAATAAATATTTACTGTGAATGTATGCAAAAATGTATGGCATATGGCTGTCTAACAGAAGTTAAATCCATTCCTAATTTATTCTGACAATGTACTTAACCCCAAATAAAAGAACCCAATAAAAAGAGTTGTTAAATAATAGTGAAGTCACGTTGTAATAACAATAACTCATCTCTCTCGAGTTTTCTTTTTGAGCTTTGCTTTTGCTTTGTGTCAAGTGTCCATCTTGGGTTGCCGTCCGGAGTGGTCCAATATGGCGGACCATCTCGCACATGCGCAGTACCGATCGGGCAGGGGGACGGATCGGGTAGTGACACCGTTTTTCCAGTGGCTTAACGGTATACCGATACCGTCCAATCAGGTACCGGTATTGACTTAGTACCGGTTCTCGATACCCATCCCTAATCTTAACTAACCCTAACAAACGAGATCTCGCTAAGCGGTCATACCACGCTGTTTAATCTAAGGTGACCAGATTTTCAAAATTAAAATCGGGGACATTTTGAGTTTTGCGGTCAATATATCATTAACATATCCAATTTTCTTCACTGTTAAAGAAAAAAGGGAGACAATTCTGGTTTAATGTAATTCGAACATTTGAACTGTTGGATACAAACAGAAGGACGATAGCTCATATATGAGACTTCAAAGGTCTTTTATTTTGAAACTCTACATTAGATTGTCCTGATTCTCTCTGAGTGACTAGATGGGGTGTCCTGCTATCACCCTGGAGTGAAATAAGTCTTTGATTGACTTAGAATGACTCTTTGATTATGGATGGTTTCCATTAAATAATAATCAAAATATAGATGGACAATAGATCTAATTTGAGATTTTAAACAGCATACATTTTAAATTGTGCTTCAGAAAGTAATGTTATTTTAGGAGTGTTGTGAGATGGTGTCAACATCAATTGAAATTAATCACCCAGTGGAAATGTCAGATATGTCTTCATAACTGTATCCTTACATTTTACATTCACTCAGTTATAATGTGGTAGTTATACGTAGTTTGTTTTAAATTATTATTGATCACATTATATAGGACATCTTTCTTAATTTAAGCTCCAGTATATATGAATATGTTTGGTGTGTTTTTTAGGTATATTTGTTATTGACCGAGTAAACGCTTTTATTTTGAAGGCAGTTTTTACAGGCCTCTACTAATCCATAGGATATTCGCGCACCGCAATACAACGTGCGGGCTGGCTTGACTGTGTTTTCCGAAATGGGGGCTGGCTTGACCACAGTCTGTTTACCCAGTGTTTCCTGACATGCAGGGCCGTTTCTTCCTATAGGCGGACTATGCGGGGGCATAGGGCCCCCGCGGCCACTAGGGGGCCCCCAAGCTGAAAGTTTCATTCATACACACAAAGATGAACAAAATTAGTCGAAGCGGGAGGGCTGAAGCATAGCTTGTGGAAAGTAGCCCTCCCGTGCATCATCCTAATACAGCGGAATTATTGCGTCAAAAACATATAGAAATGAAGGAGTACAAAGAAATAAAGAAAACAGGAGAAAAAATTAAATAAAAGTTAGGGCAGGAAAACAATATATGCATATATATATATATATATATATACGAAAACTAGATATAGGGTCATTTTCTGCACATGTCAATAGCAGTTTCAACTATCTTTTTTTGGAAATTAAAATACTATATATAAATATATACATAGGTACTTGGCAAATGAATAATAATAATAATAATAATATATGCATAATTGCATATAAACATTGTGAACACTTATTTTCAAGTGCCTTTTTTTACATTCATATGTTCACGCTGTGGTTTGGAACTGCTTTTGAATGTTATTAGGCATTTTGTTATGGGAAATGTTGTGCATAATCAGTACTGTTTTAAGCTGTACTATCTCAACACATTTTAATAGATTGAGTTTTTTTAAATATGGGAGTTGTGTGTTCATATTTATCAACACCACAGACTATTCGTAATACTTTTTTTTGGGATGTTATTATTCTTTGTAGATTTGTTGAGTACGTGTTTCCCCATATTTCGGAGCAGTATTAAAGGTAAGGGAGAAATAGACTGTTATAAAGAGTATCTTTTCTTCAAGAATGTTCTTAGTATGATACAAAATACCTATTGTTTTTGACAGTTTAGTCTGTACATAATTTATATGGTGCTTCCAATTGAGTTTTTCGTCAACAAGCAGTCCTAAAAAAGTACATGCACCAACTTTTTCTATCTCTGTATTGCAAATCCGTATAATATGTAATTTGTTTTGGCCACATTAAGGGATAATTTATTAAAGGGGAAAGGAAACACCATTACAGCTTTAATATTCCGGTAGTTTATTCATTTTACAATGGATATTGATCGTAATATTTATTGTATATGATATTACTCGCCAAAAGAAAATTAATTATCCGCCGGCCGGGTGGGGAATTCCGGGACCAGGCCGCTGCCATTAGGGGAGTCCCAAATGGTGACGTCACTGTGTGGGTCCTCGCTCCGGGTATCCATACCGGAAGTCAACACAACGTAGCAGATATGGCAGCGATGGAGGAATTTTGTAATGAGATCGGCGTTTTGAACGATGAATTTGACTATTCGTCGGGAGATGACATTGATGTGGAAGCATCTACAGTTACCAGGCATCCCATGGCCTATGCTTATGAACCGATTCGGTCAAATACTAGAGTGGCATACGATCCGGAATCCGCCGAAAGTACCGACGGTTCTGAACTCGCCGAGTGGGATACCACCAGTTCCAGTACCGACTCGGTCTCAGAGGAAGAAGATGTTGCTCAAAACCCGGGACGAATGGACAACACAGATTGGTGTACATGTAACAATTGTGTGGTTATGCCTTCGGAAAATGAATGTAGATGTTGCAGGGGAATTGGTATCGACCACATGCTCAATTCAGACGGGAATAATCTCCAGTGTATCATGGAACACCGACTGTTCCCTATGGTTTCCATCGAGAATGATATGTTGGCGATCGCAATGGTATCGCTACGAGACGTGCGTGCAGCAACCCTCGAACGACCAATAAATAGCGAGTAAGTGTAGGCCCTATTTAAAAATATATAATTGTTTTAAATTAAATGATTTGTATTTATAGGTGTATCCTATTTATTTCAGCCTCTACAGACTAACAGCTTATCGGCAATTCACCATCTGGACTAGAGGTTTCCTTGGAAAAGGGAACAGAGTGCCGATACCTGCCTGTGTTGTGAATCGGATACGAAGTCACTACCCATCAGTAACCTACAAAGGATTTGAATATTCTGGAGGGATATGATGTGACCAATGATTCCATGCATGGAAGGCAAATCTTTGACAGTGAAATCGTGACATTTAGGCTAGCGAAGAAAATTCTACTTTGATAATGGAACCATTCATACAATGTTTGTGATATATCAGAACAGTATTTACAACTTATATTATCAAGCATATACATGTATCTCACTAGATTCTACAAATGTTTTTCAGTGCTCGATGTTCATAAAGTAATAAAGACCATTTTCCTGAACCAAGCTATGTTTTTATCCTTCAAATAATAATATACAAATACTACCAGCATATATTACTTCAGCCATAGACGTCCTTTATTTATTTGCCACAGAGCCCCACAGGCTGACTTCATATATAAGACAGACCCATAGAGACCGACATTACTTGTTCACAAATTGACTTAGGTGGTGTGCCACAGCATCCTCCTTCGATGGTTTTACCAGGCCTTTATGCGCACCAAGTGTCCTTTTCTCCTTCTCTGCATCTGTATGACGGTGTTCTGCAAGTTCGGACCTCATGGACGATGCTGATAAACACCTATCGACTACCCCGACCATGATTTCTCTTCGGAAGTTGTAGCTTTTTGGTGTCTTCATCGCCTTCACCACATATCCTCCAGCAGGCTTCGAGTACTGCAGTTTGAACTGCAGTGCCCCCTTCTTGGTCTGTGCCTGCTCACGATCGATGTTGTGGTTGTGATCCAATGCAGCGAGGCGAAGGCGTGCCTGAAAGCTCTCCTCCGTGAACTTCTTGCGATTGGAACGTACTTTGTATACAAAGAATGGATGCTCTCCAGCTCGCCAGTATGGATCCCTTCTGTAACCTGCAATTGAACAGAGTGGGTCATGAATGTCAGCATTATTTAGCATTTTTGTTATTACTTAATTTGTCAGATTGCGAACTATTGGAGTCGAGAGATGCCAAACATGCAATTCTCAAACATCACTATTGAATAATCACCCATGGTTGATGGATAATTAAAATACTGATATTAATTATGCATGTGTTTGTATTTATTTTTTTACATATTTTCAATTTCATATTTTACTGTTTGTTCAGGGCTACATCCGTTGAATATATTCTCTTTAGATAAATATACTGCTTTGTGGTGAATTTATAAGGCCAGAATATATAAATGAAGAAGGGCAATTAAGACAATACCTTATCTAGTTTTTTCAACAGTCTCTTGTCCATGACCACTTTCTGTAGAGTGCCAAAGGCCTTGGATGAACGCTCCAACCAAGGTCGGGAACTCCCATCCTCTTCAGAATAAGGCTCGTGTTCACACTTCAGCATCTTCTCTGCCGACAGCCACTCGTGAACATTGATGATATGATGGAGGATGGACGTCCATTTCTCCTTCAGCAGTAACGCGTCACCATCACATGTACACACACAGTACCAAAGATGGTTGGATACCATGCGCACCCACTCCTTCAGCTCGGTATTCCTGCTCTGCAGCATCCGCTTCTTCACACCTTTCACAATGTGCCACAAGTCAAACTCATGCTTGATGGTCTTGTGGTCCTCACGTAGCATCTTCTGCACTGCAGGGTGGCAGTCTGTGGCTAGTATGGAAATTGTCACATTGTGATCCTGAAAAGATATTTACCATAAATTTAATTTAATAAAGCCAACATCTTCAATTTCTATCACACGGGTTTGATAGCCCGTGAGTCCACCACGCAATGCGGTGTTAAGGAGTCGTGGTGGAGTCACGCATTCTGGTGAGACCAGGTTGAACAGGAACTAATTGTGAGCTGTGAGAGGGGAGCGAAAAAACCCAAAAACCCAAGCCACAGCTTTGCTATCATTGCAGTTTAGTCGTGTTTATATCCTACATTGGATTTGTAAGCATATAATGCTTCACCGAACACACAGTGGCGACTGGTCATTAGGGCCCCCCCCCCCGTGTCCAAGTCAAACTTAGAGGGCCAGGCAATTTTCTCATGTAAAGTCACAATTTGGTCAATTGTAGGATTAATTTTTGCAACATGGAATTTAAGACTTAACAATTTAGGTGGATTTCTATATTTTCATGTGACAATGTTTGTCCGAAATCATGGCCTCTCTAGCATATCATGTAACAAATGTACATACATTATATATCTTTGGCTATCAGCAGAGATCCCATACATACAATGGCACAGGCAGACAGCTAGACATCACAACCTTTCTATTCCAAATTGACAATCGTTATTTAAAATTAGACAAAAGATTATACAATATATTGTAGCAATACTACATGTACTATTGACCTGTGAAATAAACAAACTAACAATAGAATACCTGTAGTTTGGAAATACATCTTTCAAGTCCAACAGGCTGGAATAATCACATTGGTAAATAGTGGCGATGGGGTTTTTCCGGCCAACTTATCATAGTCATGATTTTGAATATAGTAGCTATTTTTCACCTCTGTCACCTTCACTGTCTGCTGGGCAATGATGAGCTTTGAGTTGATATCAAGCATGGTGTACGTTCCAAACGTAGCACAATGACCAGGGCTGTCACATCGCCCATCGCCTGACACAGTGACAACCTGATCGCCAGTTGCTGCCATCACTGCCTCATTGTGCAAGTTCCAGACACTGGTAACTTCCGGCAGCACATACACTCTCTGGATGTTATAGCAGTGTCTTGTCGAGAGTGATTCCAGGCCCAGACACTGGCATATCTCAGAAAAAGGGCCATAAGCATTTCCAGTCAGGAAAATCGCGGCTGGCACTAACAGGTTGCAGGACATTGTGCCATTTAAGAGGGGTTGAGAAGTCCACACAAACTCATGGCCATCTATGCAGTCAGTTTTCACTGTCAGTCCAAAGCCTTTGGCTGAACAGTACGGCCTGCTGATCACACATTTTCCGCATCCGGCAAAGTTGCATACACAAAACAGCTTCATCAGTTGTGCATGGGATACCAGATATTTTTTGTCTGACACTGGATCTTCTCCGCCATCCACTGAATGTTCTCCATCATCCTCGCTGTCTTCGCCGTCATTCTGTATAATGTCATCTTCATTAGGGCTGTAGTCCGACGAAGAAGGCTCTGTCCCTGGAATGCTCTCCCCAGAACTGGAAGCATCTTCTTCAGGCATTGACACATCAGGTGTTGGACTCGGTGGTGCTTTGGCCATTGCATCTGCAGGTGCCAGTGTGGCGGATCCACCTGCAATGTCCCTGCTGACGCAATATGGATGATCATGACTGAGCAACTGACTGTTGTTAATGTCATCGGTCCCAGTCTGCACACTCACCAAAGTCACAGTTTTACACGGGCATGGTTCCAGTGGTTCCGTCTGTGTGGCCACAGTCACTGACTGCCCACGTTTAGTTGTGTGTGCCTCCAGTACCTGGGAATCATCACTTGCATCATCAGCACCTATGCAGGATGTATCTTCTGTCTGACAGGACAACAATCCTGCAGCAGTATGGACAGCTCGTTTGACCTGAAACAAAACAATATAAATATGTTACAGGTTAAGGTGAACTAGAAATATTCAAAATCATGACTATGATAAGTTGGCCGGAAAAACCCCATCGCCACTATTTACCAATGTGATTATTCCATAATGGTAAAATAAAGAAACTGTTCATAGAAACCTAAGAATGAAAAGAACGTGATCGAGCCACCACAGCCCATCAGAGAGCAAACAATCAGCCTGAGCTCCATGGAGATGCCCTATAATTATGTAGACCTATGTGTATCTCGGCCGTTGGAAAAAAAATAGGAAAATATTTGTTTTTGAAGACTATTTAAGCAAACTCTCAAACTGTTATTACTCAGAGCAAAATATATTATTTATAAAGGATTGTGTTATTATTAAGCACATGTTCAGAAAATACTCAAGCAGGGCTAAGGATGGGCAGTCATGTTGATGAAGTATACTCCTACCAGGCTACCACATGTTTCATTTCATTTAATTTCAAACCTTTATTTAGACAGATAGGTCCCTTGAGATCATGGATCTCTTTTACAAGGGAGACCTGCATCAATTTAGTTCCACATGAAACATAAAAACAACATAAAAACAACAATAGAGGACATCATATTTACATATTCACCAACACTTACAAACACCCATAGTGTCAGAAAGCATCTCGTGCAGACGTGCCTTAAAAACATTCAGAGAAATAAAATTGCTCAATTTCAATTTGGACTGTAGGCTGTTCCAAGCAAGTGGAGCTGCGCACATAAAAGCTGTCTTACCCAAGACAGTCCTTACTCTTGGTACATCTAACAAGACTACATCCTGCGACCTCAGACAATAGCTGCTTGCAACTTTCTGCTTTACCAGAGAACAGATGTAATACGGGAGTTTGCCCAACATAGCTTTATAAATAAAAGTGTACCAGTGACTGAGCCTCCGTACAGAGAGTGATGGTAAACCTGCCTTGGCACAGTGATGTGTAAGCGCTTTACAATTTGTGACAAATCTCAGTGCACTGTGATACGCAGCATCCAATTTGCTCAGGTAATTGGCAGGTGCATTCTTATACAACAAATCACCATAGTCCAGCACAGGTAAAAAGGTCACAGTGACTAGCCTTTTCCTGGCCTCAAGCGAGAAACAGGACTTGTTTCTGAAAAAGAACCCTAGCCTAACCCTCAGTTTTTTAAGCAGGTTATTGACATGAAGTTTAAAAGAGAGACAATCATCAAGCCAGATACCTAGGTATTTATAACAGGCAACAACTTCAAGTTTTGTTCCTTGCGTAGTTACAATGTCTAAAACAGGCTCTGGTGTCTTTTTTGCTTTTGAAAAGAGCATTACCTTGGTTTTATCCACATGTACCAGTGGTCAGTTGACATATATTTTTGTATTATTTTCCAACACCTCATACATCTTGGCAATACCATCCATTGAACACCTAGTCCAGCAATACTAGCCTTTTTAGGGCTGTTTTCGACAGATGAGCGTGTGTATGCCAGTTTAATTAGTTGAGCTAGAGAACACCCCCAATTCTCCATTGTACGTCATAATAATAGCTACCATTTAGTTTGGACGCGATTGCGTTAATTAATAAGGTCACACTGTGTCAGTAAATACATGTGTGAGCTAGTAATCTGGTAGTGCTGCAATATTTACCTCTCTCTCGGCAGCTGAAGCAACTCGTTTGGTGGCTCGAACTTCACGTTTGTTGACACTGTCATTGTCTTGCGCGGCCGACGTGCTGGGACGGTCGGTATTCCCGACTGCATACGTTGAGAAATCGAATATTGTGGGAACAGATCCTGGCTTCAAATCCGATGTTTTGTATTGAACCAGGCATCCAGACTCATCAAACCTCATTTTGTGGACATAATCGTCATTTGTAAAGTGTTCGCTGCACACACGTGCGTACTGATTCAGCGGCGGATCGGACCGTTTCATGGAAATAACCCATGCTTTGAGCAGCTTCTCATCCTTTAGTGGCAGCCTATGGAAATGTACTTCTTCATTCTTCGTATAAAATCCATTTGTGCAGCCTGGGGCAATACAATACGCTCCTGACGACGACCGTTTTCTTTTGTTGTAAACTACTGGTGCATTGCACGCCATGTTGTTTGTTATTGAGCTTTGACCCAGGAAGCCGTACCCACACAGTGACGTCACTGGGAAAGTCCCGGAGCTATGGAAGCGCCCATGGTCATTAGGCACGTATTTCAAAAAATAAATGTGCGTATCTCGATCATTTACATTGGAAATAGACTAGATAAATACATTTCCTAATGGGAATATTGTCGCATGGAAAGCAGTTTGAAAAGTGTTTCCATTTCCCTTTAACTGCAAACCAGTTACATAGTATTTTTAATTCTGCATTCACAATTTTAACAAGATCGCCAAGATTATGATGGGAGCAGAGAATTCAAAGTTCAGGTTCAGCCTCAATATATTTGCGGAGAATTAAAATGAGCCATCTTTATTTGTAGACAGCCAAGCCCCCTCCTGTGTTCGCAGTGGCGTTTTTATATGTACAAAAGTGGTGGGGCACAAAAAACGTAGATGTCTATAAGCTTCTGCAGTGAGGTTCATGGCTGGTGAGGCACTGGCTCTGACTCTTCAGGTTTACAAATATTATATTTTGACCTAAATCAAAATATAATATTATTTTCAAAAGCTTTTTTTGTCTGATGCTTCGATTAATTTTAAACAGACAGTTCAACAAAAGGATACCCAAAAAATGTAATTTTATCATTTAAATATTGAATTGTTCTCTCTTAGTAAGATCCCATTTTCAATAAAATTTCGGTCTTACCTTGACTTGAAGATGAAGTCCATTTGCCTATCCTTCTGGACAAAAATCTCTATTACTTTTTTATAAAAGTCCTCCTTATCTTCTTGTAGTTTCAAAAGTCTATTATAAATCTAAATGATGGATTTATGATTAGAAAATTATAAAAGTAGGGTAGACATGTGGATGTTATCCGGCTGAACAAAACGTGCATTTATCTAACAGCTACGTTTCCCACAGATCTTATTTTGAGCTATTTTCTAAAATCCCATGGAGAAATATCATTGCTTTTTGTGGAGGGAAGCCATGCGCAGCTTACTTCCTGGTTTTAGGACGCGTCTCTCTCCTCCTCTTCACACAGCACACTTTTCGCGGCACACGAAAGCCAATCAGCTCTGAATGATATGAGATGACGTATGGTGGGGATGGCAGCTCTATGCCCCTATGGTCATTATTTTTTTGCCACACACATTAAATAGGACAATACTCTGAGCATGTGCAGTGTAGTTTTTATAGTCACCGTTCACTTAGACAGTGAGAGGGAGGGGCACGATCGGGTTTTGTCCCACATGGTTCTAAACAGCTCAATAGGCACACACTGTAGACACTAATTAGAAGAACACAGACTAAAACAGCAATGTACAGACAAATCAGATGATTAAACATGATCTTAAAATATATTTTATATATTTTGTTATTTATTTTTTGCATTTTTTTGTAATCATTATTTGTAATACTTATTAGGTGGGGCTGTGCCCCACCTGCCCCTAATGACCAGTCGCCACTGTGTGTTCGGTGAAGCATTATATGCTTACA
Organism: Pogonophryne albipinna; assembly: GCA_028583405.1. NCBI lineage: Eukaryota > Metazoa > Chordata > Actinopteri > Perciformes > Artedidraconidae > Pogonophryne > Pogonophryne albipinna. Next base: position 2,348,871 of record CM053246.1, read on the forward strand.
AATCCAATGTAGGATATAAACACGACTAAACTGCAATGATAGCAAAGCTGTGGCTTGGGTTTTTGGGTTTTTTCGCTCCCCTCTCACAGCTCACAATTAGTTCCTGTTCAACCTGGTCTCACCAGAATGCGTGACTCCACCACGACTCCTTAACACCGCATTGCGTGGTGGACTCACGAACTTTGCTACATTTACGTGTCTGCACCACGCAAACAACCCCAATGTAAAGTGAATGAGGCTCTTTTGTCGTGGTGCACACACGCATTTCTACAACGTCCTGCAGTGAGCTTTTATTCTATAAAACGTTTTTAAAATCTACTTTATAGCTTGTAGTAACTCACGAGAGGCTTCTTTTATTTTATTTGTATTCATAATCATTTTTATTTTTCGTCAGAATGTATTATGGTGCATTTGTTACGAATTGTTGTTCTCAAAAAACAGTGCATTGTGTGTAATACAACTGTGATTTTTATTAAATTAGTTAGTTTTTAAGGAAGGCCAGAGCTTCAGCTGTGTCCAATAGATTGTTCCCTTTTAGTTAACGTTTTTTAAAAGAACATTATATTCCGATTTGATCCTGTCCCCTTTATTGTATTACGGAGAGCAATGTGAGCGTCCATTCTCATTGGATAACGGAGAATTGTACACCCGGAAGTAAGTATTCCCCTTACTGTCGATTGATTTTACAATGATATCTGCACTACTCATCAACTCAAAAACACCAGATTATCCTTGTTGATTACACAACATTGATTGGTTTAAATTGTGTACAATGCTTTTGTAATTTTCCCCTTCGATTCGGAGAAACAAATATGTGTTCAGTTTAGGATGGCCGAAGACACTACACTACCCAGAATTCTCAGTTATCGTTTGGGACTACACCATGTGCTTTGCTTGACAAACCCGGTGATTTGTCCTCAAGCTCTGTGATTGGATGTTGGAGTGGCAGTGCGCAAAGTTTACGCCGAGCGACAAACAGCATTTTGAAATGGAATGAAACCCATCGACGGCACACTATTCAAAACAGGAATCGAACGTCTCCTACCCCCCCCTCCTCCCTTAGGTCACAGTCTCCTCCAACAGTGCAACACAATAAAACAGATACACAGAAAAAATAGTGCAAGTCAATACAAAAAGAAAAATAGTAAAAAGTGAAATAGTGCAATAAGAGTCTATACAAGTGATTGGAATGTGATATATTAGACAAATCATTTCTAAGTAGCAGCCAGATGAATGCTATGTTATTGCAAAGTTCAGGTGTTTAATAGTCTTATGGCCTGTGGGATGAAACTGTCCCTGAGTCTGGTGGTTTTAGTCCGGATGTAAGATAAGATAAGATAAGATGGTACTTTATTGTTTTTGTTGCAGCAGCATAAAAGACAAGGCATTTACAATAAAACAAAACCACAAATAAACAAGAATAGAAACAAAAAGAAAATAGAAAATATACGTGTTGAAATAAAAAATATACATGTAGATATTATATATGCAAATATACATATTAAAAAATATATGACATATGGAATATGGAATATCAAATATTGAACAGATTATGTGTAAAATGTACAGCGAGGTTGTATTACAAGAGAAACTATGGAGCAGAGAGTTCTCTTCCAGCCAGAGGTGATTTATTGTACAGAGTTATTGCAGTGGGCAGGAATGTGTTCCTGTATCGGTCCTTGTCAGCAGTCTGTTGGAGATAGAGCTCCGTTGACTGTCCAGCTGCAGGTGGAGAGGATGGGTGGGGTTATCCATCATGGACATGGCCTGTTCAGTGTCCTCCTCTCCACCACAGCTTCAAAGGGGTCCAGCTTGATGCCGATGACAGACCCAGCTTTCCTGATCAGTTTATTGATCCTGCTGGTGTCACCGGCTCTTATGCGGCACCCCCAGCAGACCGCAGCAAAGAAGAGTGCACTGGCCACAACAGACCGGTAGAAGATCTCCAGCATCTTGCTGCATACGTGGAAGGATCACAGCTTCCTCAGAAAATAGAGTCTGCTCATCCCCTTCTTGTACACAGCGTCAGTGTTGATCCTCCAGTTCAGCCCATAAATGCAATCCCAGGTACTTGTAGTCCTCCACAACAGCCACATCCTCTCCTAGAATGCGGCTGTTGTGCCAGAAGGCAGCAGATAGAACAGTTTGTGGCTGGGGTGATGGGGGTCTTTTATAATCCTGAGGGCTTTCTTTAAGGTTAACCTGGTATTTTTACTCCACTACATTTATTTTAGTTACTTTACAGATTCTGATTAATGATGTGAAATATAAACAACCCTTAAAGCAGACTTTAGTTACACCTGAGTAAAATTCAGGGAAGGTGATTGTCAAGTGCCAACAATCAGGAGAGATATTTGATTGGAGGACTGGCTTATCTAAAGCCAGTTGAGTAGCACTTGAAATGTTTAGCTCTATGAAACCTGATGTACTTATATGATTCTGTTTTCTTCAAGCTTGTATCTTGTTGGTCGAACGCACTTATTGTAAGTCGCTTTGGATAAAAGCGTCAGCTAAATGTAATGTAATGTAATGATTGTTGGTGCTTTAGAAGACTAATTATTTATCTGCAGATCCCTATAAAGTATATACATTACTCGTTATTCTCTACAAATAGTTAATTAAAAACTGTATATAATTGCTATTTTGGACATCCCTTTTCAAGATTTCAATATTACTCTAAACGTGTAATAACGTGCTTTAACCAGTAGGAGGTGCGGGTTAAAAAGCTGTCAAGTTTACAGTGTTAACAAAATAAAATATACTGCTGTTTCTGGTTTAGTTTACGACGGATATATTTAGTTATTGTTTTGATATTTGTAACACAAAAGCGATGGAAAAAACCCACAGCAACACAGAAAAGATGGTCTTAACATGACCCAGCGGTCTAGTAGTTAATAAAAAACAATAATATCAAAACAAATTATTACTACTAACTTTATTGTGAAATTAAAACAGAACGGTAAAAGAATAGTTTCCGGTCTATTCTGAGCCCGATCTCTGTAGATAAATAAAGAACTACGACAGATGTGTAATATTTAATGCAGCCAAACCATTTATTACAATGCATTCATGTGATGACTTTCAAAGAGTAAAGCAAGCACTGCTGAATAAAGTATGATTTATCTTTTACGAAACGTTTTTTTTATATGGAATGCAGTTGGAGGTCAACCAATCACAGAGCTTGAGGCAACGCGGAACAATAGCTGAGGATTCTGGGTAGTGTAGTGTCTTCGGCCATCCTAAACTGAACAAATATTTGTTTCTCCGAATCGAAGGGGAAAATTACAAAAGCATTGTACACAATTTAAACCAATCAATGTTGTGTAATCAACAAGGATAATCTGGTGTTTTTGAGTTGATGAGTAGTGCAGATATCACTGTAAAATCAATCGACAGTAAAGAGAATACTTACTTCCGGGTGTAAAATCCTGCGTTATCCAATGGGAATGGACGCTCACATTGCTCTCCGTAATACAATAAAGGGGACATGATCAAATCGGAATATAATGTTCTTTTAAAAAACGTTAACTAAAGGGAACAATCTATTTGACACAGCTGAAGCTCTGGCCTTCCTTAAAAACTAACTAATTTAATAAAAATCACAGTTGTATTACACGCAACGCACTGTTTTTTGAGAACAAAAATTGGTAACTAATGCACCATAATACATTCTGACGAAAAATAAAAATGATTATGAATACAAATAAAATAAAAGAAGCCTCCCGCGAGTTACTACAAGCTATAAAGTAGATTTTAAAAACGTTTTATAGAATAAAAGCTCACTGCAGGACGTTGTAGAAATGCGTGTGTGCACCACGACAAAAGAGCCTCATTCACTTTACATTGGGGTTGTTTGCGTGGTGCAGACACGTAAATGTAGCAAAGTTCGTGAGTCCACCACGCAATGCGGTGTTAAGGAGTCGTGGTGGAGTCACGCATTCTGGTGAGACCAGGTTGTTCCTGTTCTATTTGACAGGGACATGCACTGTAATGAACACTTAAGACATTTAAATATGTCAAGCGTAACAGTGCCAGATTTAGCTTTGAGCTACTTTCCATTCCCTCACATAAAACATTTAAGGAAATTACATTTTACAAACATGGTAAAAAAACAAAATACATGATATGCAAGGAGTGGCAACGACATATAAAGTGCATCCATCCTCCAGTTAACTGAGTGCTCTCGCTCAAAGCTAACTTGCTACAGCGCTAGTGAAGAGAGTGTTTCCGCTCTCCTCTCCCTGCACACAGTTGGTTCCTGTTCCACCCTCCAGTTAACTGAGCCACATGGGCATCCCAGAGCACATTCGCCAGATACTACAGGGTGAATGTTGCCGCCCCTCACCCGCTGGGTGTGGTCCTCCTGCAGAGTCAGCCTAGGCCATCCTTATAGCAGGGGGAGTATTCAGACTTCCTCGTGACTCTGTTGGTATAGGTCATCCAGTGCTAAAGCACCGCCTCTGGCGGTCAGTAAGGATTAAATAGAACGATAGTTACGTATGTAATACGGTTCTATGAATACTGGATGACCGCCAGAGTTTCTTGGTCACTCGGAATCTCGTGTTTCCGCGAGAAGATTCCATAGGACTGAACTCGTTGACAACACCGGAACTTATGCCTTCCGGGGTCATACGAGGTCACACGTGACTTTGTTGATATAAATATTCGACCTACGCATGCGCGAGACGGAAGATATCCAGTGCTAAAGCACCGCCTCTGGCGGTCATCCAGTATTCATAGAACCGTAGTTACATACGTAACTATTGTTTTATTTCACCTTGCTATGTGTTTTTAACGTATATTAAAAAACGGGGACATTTCCGGGGACAGTTTCAACCGGGGACAGGCCAATACAAACGGGGACTGTCCCCGGAAAACGGGGACGTCTGGTCACCCTAGGCCTAGGTTAATATCAACTCCGTAAATCAAGCCAGGGTTTCTCTCACCAGCTGAGAGCGCGTTCATGTGAAAGGGGTGGGGTTAGAAACATTTGACCAATCACAAACAGGGACAAGTGTACTGACAGCGCAGCGTCATACTTCATTAATGAAAAGTAAACTAATATAAGACAAATATGAACTTTAAACATCCATGAATTACACATATAATCCAGGATACAAGCCACATAGTTGCACCTGCAAGGTGAATAGCCATAGAACAGAGGTCACCAACCTTTTTTGGGATGAGTGCTACTTTCAAAAAATAAAACAAGTCGGGGGCTACTTTTACACCTCTTTTTTTTGTTTTTTTGCAGTGTATATATTTAGCACATTTTAACATTATTATATGCTTACCTTTAACGTTTGTGTGCTGTTTGGGTCTGTGGGACCCGTTTGCAGTGTTTACTAAAAGAACATGTATGCATTATTTGGGGGTGGACGGGCTTCACCTCCTCTAGGGGGGTCCGGACCTCACCTCCTCTCGTGGGGTCCGGGGGCCCCCGGGAAGATGTTTTTTTAAATGTTGAAGTGAAATGCATCAATCTGGTGCACTTTGAGCACAAAATGAATTTATGGATACAGCTCTCAACACTCAGATGAAAGGGAGCTGTATACTTTTCAATAATCCAAACATCTTTAGAATATGATCACAACCAATAACAAATCATTTAAACTGGTTTATTCTAATGTTACCTAGTTAGCATTCTTTCTTTTTATTTATGCATATTTTACCAATCATTCACCTTTTAAACAGTTTTTTGTAATGTCCTATACACATTGGAATGATTTCTTACTTTATCTACATTAAATAGATAAAAGTGCTCTCTCTCTCTCGGCTGTGTGCTCCTCCGTGGCGATGACGGCTTGCGTTAAAAAATAATAATAAACATATTTGTAAAGTGGGGGGACACAAACGGGATTTCGAAAAGAGCGGGGGACATGTGTCCCCCCCTGTCCCCAGTGGAGATTACGCCATGCCTGTGTGTGCGTCAAGTGGAATAAAAGCAAGTTACAACACACAGGCCGTGTCTCAATTCAGGGGTTGTATCCTTCGGAGTACGCAGCCTACACGGTCCACGGAGGACCCAGCCCACGTAGACCGCGTAGGCTGGACCGAACGGCCTACGAAATGAGACTGTCTAGCCTACGGAGCGCTTCGTATTTACGTCACGTGATACGCGCTGTTCGGTTGCGCTGCTCCAGCAGCCTGCTAGCTAATTAGCTGAAAAGGATCCAGAAACTTTACTTTTATATTTTTTGGAGATCACCGTCGGAGATTAAATAAAGAGAACCATGGCCAGGTAAATAAGATGAAGCTGTTCCTTTAGCCCCCTGTAATGTTACATTAGTAAGTTAACAAGCAAATTATATATAGCTGATGTAATTTAATCATATTATTTCATATATTTAAAATAAGTCTTAATTTTTCTGTACTAATAAAACAATATGTTTTTTTAAATGAACAAAAGCATGTTGTATAGATTGATTGTTAACAATATTAGTGTTCTAATCTTAATAGCTGTGATTATAACAGTTTATATTCTCCTTCTTCCCCTAACCCTGCCCAGATGATGTTCCACTGACCCCAGGTCAGCACCTCCAGGTCCAGCAGCACCGTGCCCCCCCGCTCTGCTGAAATACACAATTAAACATTTTCTATGACCTATTTTTTGTATTAATACAATTAAACTGAAGACAGTTTAATGACAGAGAGATACCCTATTATTCCACTGCTTATGTACACATGTTGTAAATAATCTTTAAAACCTCAGTAAATGAAATAAACAATGTGTTTAACAATTACAATTTAATATTGTATTTTCATCTAATCACAAAGTAGAGGTAAGAATATATCCATCCTCTCTCTGCAGCTTCATGTCTTCTATTATTATAACTTTCATCATTGAGACAGAGGAAATCAATCATGTACTTTAACATGTACATTTGTATTATATGTGCAGCATGTATATAGAAGCAGCTGTTTGGGGAATCAGACAGACTCAAGCTATAATCGTTAGATATCTATTAAAAGAAAGGACACATACAAAATCAAATTCTGAAAGTAACACACAAGTCTGTAGGACGGCAGTAAGCAGAGGTCTGGGTGGAGGATGCTCCTGATCGCCGTTTTGCTTTCTCCAGCACCTTGGGGGGTCCAGGTGGATGCAGCTCTGTCCTGATGATCCGCTGTGCACTTTTCAGATTAGGGGTCCTTCTCCAGCAGATCCATTTCTCCAGAATTGTCCTAATTACAGAGAAAAACAAGAGAAAAAGAAGAAAGTGAATTAATCATATTAAACACAGGGTTGCAAAAGTATTATTGCAAAATGTAACTAAGCATTTCAGACAAACAATCCTTAAGGGATCATTTAAAATGATGTGCTGTTCTGGTTTTTAAAAAACTAAAGAGATGAAATGACAGTCACACGTGCATCCCTTTGACAGCACACACTAACATCAACCTAAAGGCTGCGGTCTATTTTGGATTGCCTTATTATTATGGGATTAGGATAAATTAAATAAACTTTAACCTAAATAAATGATGATCAAATCTGGTGGAAATATTTAAAATAGGCTTTTCTTTTAGCCCTACCTCAAAGCAGCATGAGCTGAATACAAAGGTTGTAATGTTGTCCCAAAGTTTAATAAACAGTAAAACATAGGAACATGTCAGAAAAATAAATAAAGCTAACAGCAGACGTCAGGGTAGCATTTTATAAATCCCACCGTACTGTAGGCTATATCGGTCTAAATGTTTTCACTTTGGTTTATTTATGTAAAGTATAACTTATCTATAACAGAGCCAAGATCTCTGTATGACTTTAGTAAAATTCTGAATTGAATTAGAAAATAAGTGTAAACAACAGTGCAGTACGTCCAGCTAGCTAGTTAGCGTCACATATTTATCCGTATTATTTAACGAAAATGTACGTTTTAATGACCCTTGGGTTTGACGTGTGTGACGTTAGTTAATTTAAAGTAAGTTAAAACCCAATACTCACATTTATTAGTGATTCCTCCGCTCGCTGCTGCTTTTAAATCCACTCTGCTGGGGAGACCGGAAGCCATTTCATTTGAAAAAAACTCCCTCTTCCCTGCGCGCATTGCACCCTGGGATATGGTAGGCCGCGGAGTGTACATCAGATGTATCCTTCAAATTGGGGAAAAGTAGGCTGCATTCGTGGGCCGCATTCAGAGGAGTCTCGTCTTTTTTTTAAATTGGGACAGCCTTCTTTCGGCGGAAGTGACGTGTGCGGTCTACGAATGCACCCTTCTAAGGATACAACCCCTGAATTGAGACACAGCCACGGAGTAAAACTCTGCCCCTCATGTGCTGTATAGGCTGGCATTATAGGCTGTTCAATGGGGCTGATGTTTTCTGCCAGAAGGAAAATCAGCGGGGAGGAGCCACATTGCTTTTCTTCCCGACTGCAACGCTGGTCCCGCAAATCAAGCAAGAACGTGATTGGTCGATATTCATTGTGGGGGTGGGGGAGGAGGGGTGTTAGATAGATATAGAGTTGTAGTAAGTAGATAGAGTTCGCTATGATTTAGGTTTCGTTTATGGGTAGATTCTTTTAATTACATTTCCTTTTTTGTTTTGTGTATTTTATACATTTTGGATTTGCTTGGCGAGCTACTTTTAGAACATGCCCCGCGGGCGACTCACGTTGCCCCTGCGGGTGACTAAGTGCCCGCGGGCACCGTGTTGGCTACCCCTGAGAACAACTGGTTAAAAAATAAATAACTACCGAGTGTTTGAAAGCGTAACAGTTTTATGATATCACTCCCCATCCAAGACACGAGTGGATCTGACTTTAATTACATTTGAGTTGAGTGTTTCGTCAACCCAATGTGCAGTGATGTACCTGAACGCGTTCAATGAACGATCGTTCATGAACGCGTTCATATTTTGGGCGAACGTGAACTGAACGTACTGTATTTCCGCTAGATGAACGTAATTGAGAACGCGTTCATTCTCAGCGCTGTATAACGGCGTTCAAAAGTGCGTTCATTCTCAGCACTGTATTATAACGGCGTTCAAAAGTGTGCCAGATTTCATATGCCTTTCAGCCGAAAACCCAGTTAAAACACACCGTAAACAGGCTTCAAAATAATGCGGAAAACCACCCAATCTGGCAACAGCAAGCTGCCTGTGACGCGTACGCGCCTGTCACCCCTGGCTGTCGCACTAAAATATACGTCATCAGACTCCTCACAACAAACAATGTGGAACCGCGGAACCGGCGAGCATTGAATGAATGAATGACTTAGTATGGACGAAGCCGAGAGCAGCTGCAGCAGCACTCGCTCAGAGTCAGAATCTACGGCATCGGCGTATGAGCATTTAAAAGAGTTTTACGTTAAAGTCAGTACTGACTCAGACGGAAAAAATCTAACGTTTGCCTGTAAACTGTGTCCGCCCGGTTTGAAAAAGCAAGTCCGTACATCGACGACGTCGACAGCAAACCTTAAACGGCACATTGAGAATAAGCACACGACTAGCCTTTCAAGGTATGTGCGAGTGGCGAATAAAAAAGAGAGCCAAAACAGATCCTCTACCACCCTGTAGAGAGACATGCAGCCTTTGAGTAAAGTGGAAAGGCCAGTTTTCATAAACCTAATTAAAGGGTTGCAGCCATCCAAAAAGGTGCCATCAAGAAAAAGAGTACAGACACTGCTAAACAAGCAATTTCAAGAAAACATATGTGAACTTAAATCTGTACTCTGCTGTGTGCACAACAGCAGATTGCTGGACAGCTGTGAATAAGTCCTTTATAGGCATCACTATACACTGGCTAAACAAAACTGATGTTTCTGAGAGACACTCTGCAGTACTGGCATGCCGGCGGATTAAAGGAGCACATACACACGATGTATTGGTAAAAGTATTGTCAGATGTGAACAAAGAATTCAAGACCCCTGTTACTGTACACACAACAAGGTTGTGTGTACAGTAACAGTAACAGTAACAGACAACGCTTCAAATGTTGTCAAGGCATTCAACTGTTTTGGGATGGACATGGATATTGATGCCGAAGAGCCAGAGACAGTGGTCAACTTTGATGAAACTGAAAGTAAAGATGCCAATGAACCAGATTCAGCCTTTGCTGCCGCCAGTGAGAGCTCAGATGAAGATGACCAGATGGAGCCTGAGCCTCTGTCAGATTTGGATCATCCCTCTCTCCCCCCTCACAGAAGGTGCATGGCTCACACCTTGAATCTAGTGGCCAAAGATACAGAACAGGTAACTGAAAAATGCTACAAAGCAATGTCGAGGGCTGTTTTTGCAAAAGCATCTGCTCTGTGGAACAAGGTTAAGCGGAGTTCAAAGGCTTCTGATACTGTGGAGGAAAAGCTTGGGATTAGCTTTGTTGCGCCAAATGACACAAGATGGAACTCTGTATTTCTTTCCATGGAGCGACTGTCTCGCATTGCAACACTAACTACCAAGGCAGAAATGAATGTGGATGAGGTCACCTCTGCAAATGATGCCACTCCCCTACATGACAAGCTGCTCCTGCACGATGTGAGTGATGAGTTTGGCTTTCGTCGATTCTCACCAGATGAAGTCAACTTCATACACAAGTTTGTGGATGTGATGAGGCCTTACTTGCACTAAACATCCTCCAAGCAAGAAGAACATCTTTCTTGGGTACCTGGCTCCAACCATTGTGCAACTGCAATGTCATATGAATGACCTGTTGGATGAGAGCACAAAACCCACTGCTGCAGAGGGTCTCATTACATGCCGTCCCCTCATAAAGAACATCTTGCAGTCACTGAGCACAAGGCTGGCAGGTCTTCTGGAGAAGAGGGAGTACACTGATTCAAGCTTGACTGGGTCCAAGATGAGGACAAACATGTGCAGTACAGATTGATGCTGAAAAGAGAATTGCAAACCAATTCTGATGACTCGGATGCAAGAGACTCAGGTCAAACCCAGTCCAGTGGCGAAAGTAACAAGAAAGATCCTGCAGCTTCATTCTTCAGATTTAACAGAAACCCTCAGGTTCCTCAAAAATCTGAAGTGGACACTTATTTGGATGCCCCAACCACAGATGGGTTTGATGAGTACATGCAGTTTCCAAAACTCAAAAGGCTGTTCATAAAACACAACACAGCACTGCCCTCAAGCGCTCCAGTAGAGAGGCTCTTCAGCATCGGTGGTCAAATATTCAGGTAGGGATGAGCTGTGATTATATTCCTAATCTAATTATTTCAGTAATTGCCATTTGCCTCAGTACACAATTCCTTTAATACAGATTACTGTTACAATGTTTGCCACAATAATCATGATGTTAAAATGCCTTCTCTTCTTCTTCTTCTTCTTTCTTCTTCTTCTTTCATCTCATTCAGGCCCAGGAGAAACCGGCTGGGAGATGACAACTTTGAGAAGCAGCTGATCTTGAATGCCAACAAAAATATTTGAAGGTATATATATTATTGTTGTGACCTGTTTTTTGGGCTATAGAAGTACAATGTATTGCTAATGGAGATGAGTATATTGGTGTGCAGAGGTGAGCTGCATAAAAATAACAGTCAGAGCATATCTTGTTTTTGTTTTTACAGGAAACAAGAAACAGCAGATCCACCAGGGAGAGACCAGACCACTGTGACCGAAACAGCAGATCCACCAGGGAGTGACCAGACCACTGTGACCGAAACAGCAGATCCACCAGGGAGTGACCAGACCACTGTGACCGAAACAGCAGATCCACCAGGGAGTGACCAGACCACTGTGACCGAAACAGCAGATCCACCAGGGAGTGACCAGACCACTGTGACCGAAACAGCAGATCCACCAGGGAGTGACCAGACCACTGTGACCGAAACAGCAGATCCACCAGGGAGTGACCAGACCACTGTGACCGAAACAGCAGATCCACCAGGGAGTGACCAGACCACTGTGACCGAAACAGCAGATCCACCAGGGAGTGACCAGACCACTGTGACCGAAACAGCAGATCCACCAGGGAGTGACCAGACCACTGTGACCGAAACAGCAGATCCACCAGGGAGTGACCAGACCACTGTGACCGAAACAGCAGATCCACCAGGGAGTGACCAGACCACTGTGACCGAAACAGCAGATCCACCAGGGAGTGACCAGACCACTGTGACCGAAACAGCAGATCCACCAGGGAGAGACCAGACCACTGTGACCGAAACAGCAGATCCACCAGGGAGTGACCAGACCACTGTGACCGAAACAGCAGATCCACCAGGGAGTGACCAGACCACTGTGACCGAAACAGCAGATTCACCAGGGAGTGACCAGACCACTGTGACCGAAACAGCAGATCCACCAGGGAGTGACCAGACCACTGTGACCGAAACAGCAGATCCACCAGGGAGTGACCAGAACACTGTGACCGAAACAGCAGATCCACCAGGGAGTGACCAGACCACTGTGACCGAAACAGCAGATCCACCAGGGAGTGACCAGACCACTGTGACCGAAACAGCAGATCCACCAGGGAGTGACCAGACCACTGTGACCGAAACAGCAGATCCACCAGGGAGTGACCAGACCACTGTGACCGAAACAGCAGATCCACCAGGGAGTGACCAGACCACTGTGACCGAAACAGCAGATCCACCAGGGAGTGACCAGACCACTGTGACCGAAACAGCAGATCCACCAGGGAGAGACCAGACCACTTTGACCAGTGACAGAGGATCTTCATTCAGATAAGGCATTTTCAGGATGGACAGAAAGTAACAATGTCCTTGCCCCTGCACACTTTTGGACTCTTTTTTTATTTTCACAAATTATTATTTGTGATTTAGTTATTTTAGTTATTTATTTGAACTGTAACCAGTGGTGACAGATCTTCACTCAGTATTTTCACTCACACTGGACAGAAAGTAATAGCAGTACTGTCCATGGGCCTTGGACTCTGACTGACTCTTTAAGTTATTGGGGTTTTTTTACCTAATTTTTTTACCTTTTTTACCTCATTCATTTGGGCTGAATATTGCACCCAAGTTATGACCCAAGTTATAGAACTTTTTGTTCTTTGGGCAAACAAATCAGGAAAAAAAAAGAATGCGACTGACTTAATGAAAAGAGAATTAATGTTTAAATGTTTTGCACTTTGAATATTAAACTTTGAGGTACAACCTTAGTTTCATACCTCAGCCTGGTTCCTACCTCGTTGTGTTAGTACAGAGTTATGTCGGCACATGTTTATATGTTTGCACAATGACTACTTTCACTTTTGGTACTTTAAGTATATTTAGATTATTATACTTAATAAAGACCATTCAAGCATTCTATACTGTAGAGATGAAAGCTGCAGCTGCTACTAGTGTGGACTGAATGGGCGGCAGCAAAGCGTTATGGAAATGCCAGTATTCTGATTGCTGTCTGTGGTTCTATATGGGTTGTGGCAATCATTTTGACAAATAATAGCTCACAGCAACGTATTGAAAAAATAACTATAAACTATAAATTAGTTCATTTTTGAAACCATGAACTTTAGTTCAACATTTTGAATTATGAACTATGAACTGAATTAGTTCATTTTAAAATGTGTGAACTGTGAACTGAACTAGTTCATGTAGAAAGTGAACTTTCCCAACACTGCCAATGTGTTGCTTAAAATAATACTTCTGCATACAGTATGTGACACTGTAAGTGTTGCACGGCCAGATACGGCTCGAGAAGCTGACTCAGATAAGGAGATATATGATATATTATGATATTATATGATCGATGATCTGATTGATGATGTGATATGAATGATAAGTGTGACACGTCGGCGTCTTCTCTGCATACGGCAGTTTAAACTGTATTTCCTTTATCCTGTAATATGACTTGAGAGATTTAAACTCCGCACACTGAGCTCTGATTGGTCAGCAGGCGGTGCTTTCACTGAGTTGATCTCTTTTCTATACGCCGGAGGCGGGTAGCGTCAGGTAAAAAAAAGTGATTTAGCCTTCCCAAACCTGAGCCTCACGCGTCACCTATGTCTACCATCCTCTTAAAGTACTCTGTCCAACAATATCAGTCTCATGACAAAGGTGTTTTAACTAATGCTGTCAAAATGATCGCGTTAACGGCGGTAATTAATTTTTTGAATTAATTGCGTTAAAATATTTAACGCATTTAACGCATGTGCAGAATGGCCCGCCCCATACATCCCACCAGTGGCAGCGCCAGGGTATGGCTGGGGTAGGCTACACCCATACCAAGAAATGGCTTAGCCCCACCATGAAAAATGATGTTAAAGTAAGCAAAATAAAGTCCGCCAACTCGCGCGGAGTAAATTGCACAGACAGCAGTTAGTAAGATTGATTTCAGGAGCCACTTGTCTGGAAATACCGAAGACCAGAAACGGTTTTGAAAACTTTTGTCACGTAGTGATCGTCTTCTCAATAGAACATCTTTGATAATGTCTTCTGGCCAATCAGAATCAAGATAACGGCGTGGTGTTGTTGCAGGAAGTCCCGACGGAGAATACTTTTGCTGTAGTACAGGGGTGCACATAACTGGTACGCAGGTTATGTGCGTAATCTGAAATGCGTACCGTCACTTGTGTCACAAAGCGCATTTGCGTACCGACGTACTTGTGAAGCTTTTCCAGAAGGCGGTTAGATCACCGGACGACAGAGTCGGTCTCCGTGTGCACAGACAGGGCTGCTGTTAACGTCGGTCTGTACAACGGAATTGTGCCAAAACTACGCCAACCGGCTGCGGAGGGAGACTCCCCCCCCCCCCTTCACTGGAGAACTGCGCTACAACAGCTGATCACAACGTTCACACTCTGTGGTCACGAAGTACTCCACTAGCCCCCCCCCGTCGACTTTCCTGAAGTACTCCCCCGTTGATAGAAATCAACACGTAATGAATTAAGACCCCACGGTTTGATGATTGATAGGTGTGTGGGCTGTCTTTCATTTTGACACGCAGAAAAATGTTATAATAAACATACGTATGTTAAATGGATATATCCGCCTTCTTTCATTTATCTTTCCATTCCCACAACAATATACATAAAGACATGGCATATTTTGGACATAGTTCGAATGGTGATTAATCATGATTAATTAATTTTTAAGCTGTGATTAATCTGATTAAAAATGTTAATCGTTTGACAGCCCTAGTTTTAACCCTTATTCAAAATAGCAGAGAAACATGCATTATTGTACTCAGGAGGGAACATTGACAGAGGGTGCCATATTTTGCCCGTTTTTTGTTAGGTGCAGAGAGTAAGGTAAGTACTGTTACTACTGTAACTACGGTCCTAGGCCATGTAAGTGTTGGAGTGGCAGTGTTTTATTGGCCTGAAATCCCAAAATGTGCATGTTTTAATTATTTATTCAAGTTTGGTTTTTAATGGAGTGATTATTGCATGATTTTACCTGTGAATCTTGTTTGTTTATTTCTTGGGATTTACATTTATTGGCATTATTGAAACCGGCTGCGTCTGACTGGACAAACCCCCCATGGCGCATCATTGGCCGATAGTGAACGGTATTTTGCTTTTACGCAATCAGACACAGCTGAGCAGGAGGAAAAAGACAGGAAGAGGTGCAAGGAGAGGAACGAACGAGAGAACGGAGAAACAAAGGAAAGCGGAAACCAGGAAGCAGAGCAGAGGAAAGACGGCAGAGACGCTGGGAGCAATCGGACCGGGGGCGACCACATACAACACTTGAAAACAGCTAAGTAAAGGGAAGTCACCCGGCAAACCCAGCTGTTTGTCCGTGTGGTGTTATTGCTGTTGAGCGTCTGTGTCCGCGTCACTGAGGGCTTTCTCTCTCTCTCACCCCAGCCGTATCAGTGTTGCAGAGTGGAGGAGTGACGAGAGGCGGAGCCTAGGAGAGACGGGGAGGAGGACGAGGCAGCGAGTCCTGACGGATTGACTCGGGGACAAGCCCCTCCCCCCGTGTGGAATATTACTGGACTCTGCCATTGACAGTATTCTTAAAGACAATAATTCTGCTTGGTCTCGGTTCCAACCAGTTTTACCTGGGAGTGTTATTTTAGCTATTTTAACTAGTATTGTCTACCTTTGTATTATTACCTTGTTGTTTTTAACCATTTTTATAGATAGATCTATTTTAGTATCTAAACTGTAATTTATTGAGTATAATAAATTACCTAAAATCTGTCCTGTGGTCCTCTATTCTTTGACGGTGGAAATTAGTTGCTGGTATATAAAAAGGAACCTCACACTAGCGTGTGACATAAGCACTGGCCATGGTTACTACTGTGACCATGGCCTACGGTTCTATGCGGGCTGTTCTATTCCTTAGAAACTAATTATCTGGTCTTAGATTATTATTATTTAACTCAGCTGGTGAGGGCAGTGCTCTCGCTCCCGCTCCCGGTAACGTATGGTTCTGATTGCAGTAGCGCTATATCGTTGTATTTACTGCTCCTAGTACTAGACTCCTAGCACTAGGATGAGTAGATGCAGAGAACAATCTTCACTGTGTGTGCTGTGTGCTCTGCATGTGTGGCCATTGAAGAGGATTTCATCCTCCCAATATTATATTATGTAGTGTGCAGCCGTTTGGCTGACACTTTTAAGCACCGGCCACGGTTACTACTGTAACTACGGTCCTATGCCATGTAAGCACTGGCCATAGTTACTACTCACACAGGCTCCGCCCTCTACTGGACTCTATGGGTACTACTCTCTATCATGCTGTGCGTGCTTTCACCTACTGAGTTTACGTAAACGTAGCCGGCCAATCGGCGAGCCTACCTGAATGCGCGCGCAGGCCCACAGTATATAAAGGCGGCTACACCCGCCGCCCGCTATCCTTTTTCTCTTCAGACGAGCTGACAACCGAAGAGTTAAACGAACGAAGATTAGAAGGAAAAATGGACTCACCTTTACTGGAAGCTCAGCCATGCACCTGCCCTGGTTTGATCGCGGGCGCCGGTCTCCACCACCTCTGCTTAGAGTGTTTGGGGGACCAGGATATGGCCGAGGCGGTGCCATTCACGTCGCCATTCCAGCGGGGCGGATGGCTCCGTTTGCCGTTGTCGGGCACTTCCGGGTCCGGCCCATGGAGGTCCACCGCCCTAGGTGATGACCATGGCGGCGGAGCGCAGCTGCTCCTAGCGGGCAGCAGGCTGGGCAGGGAGCTGTGCCACGCTACCGCGTGACAAGGCGACTGCAAATAAACACGGGTGTGTTGGGCATCTCGCTCATTGCTGGAGATGCCCCCACCTCACCAGATCACAGCGATTATTTGTAGCTTGATCGTGGCCGCCGCCGTTGTCTGCCGTGTGATATCCCGGTGAGGGATCACGCCGCATGGCACTTTCCAAAAGGACCGTGTTGTTGATCTCCCAGGCCGGGAGCCCCGTGTTTACGGAAGGGCTCTTTGGATCGATCTCCTTGGTTACGTGGGTGAGGAGTAGTCGCAGCGTGGCTGCTTCTTGCTCATCCCCAGAGGAAATAACACTGTCCCACACTCCCCGCCCCCTCTGTAAACTCCAGTATAGGAGCCAGCAGGTGGGCGCGTGCACGAAGAGTGGAATAAACCGAAGTGCTGTCAAAACACTGTGCGGGTTCAAAAGAGAGTGATGTGTGTGTGAGAAACGCATTCAGTGAAAACGATTGCATTTATCCCAGAGTAAGAGTCATCTCTCTCCACATTTCCACTTTTCACCATAATGTCCGTTTCAAAGAGACTGCATTAGGACAGAGCCGCGGCCCCACGGGAGCGTGCCGCGGTGCGTTCAAGGACTTCAGTAGAAAATCGGCCCTTTTTAGTGTCAGCCCCCATGCCAAAACTCCCTTCTTATGGAAAGGTTTGGCAGCGGAGTAGGCCACCAGAGAATACTACAGCTTCTTAGCTTTGGTTCCACAGCTGCTGGCATGTCCCCTGAAAACAGTTTTGTGGGGAATGGAAGCCCCACAAAAGCTGTGTACTGACAGAGTAGAGGGGCAGGTCACTGAGACTGGGTTACTCACTCAAGCTTTGCAGTGTCCCTCCTCCATTCAGGGGCAATAGAGTCAAATCTATCATCCTGGGAGGAGATAGGTTTCCTTTCAACAGGAAGTCGAAAAGAGGCCCTGTTGCATGAACGGTGGGTTACGTATTGTAACCCTAGTTCTAGCAGCGACGTGCGGTCAGGGGAGGCAGAGCCTCACCTGTCATTCTCCAATGTAACGGAAAAAAAAAATAATAATACAAATAATAATAATAATAATAAAATGTGTCCACTAATCTGTGTTGTAAATGTGATTTCTGTATGATTCCAATCACTTTTTATAGTAAAAATCGGCTAATTTGCCGAGCTCCACTACAACTACGGGGAGCGATGAGATTGAGAAGTGAGGCAGGGACGAGCTCTGCCTCACAGAAGCCCACAGTAACTTGCTGGAGCACGGGCACTAATTTAGCGCGGGCACTTATTTTGTGAGCGCGCTCAAGCCAGTTACTGTGTGGTGAGGTGAGGCACAGATGAGCTCTGCCTCACCTCAGAATGTGTCACCCAGTGGCGGCCGGCCCATAGGGGCGCTAGGGGCGCCGCCCCACCTCTTCCCACATACAAAAAAAAAAAAATATTTAAAAAAAAAATATATTTTTATTTTTAATGAACAAGGTAAATATCATACAATTGGTATCAGTAAAATGTATAATCTACGATAAAATTTCGTTTAAAATTGTTTACGATGTCTAAAGTTACTGATAAGTCCTGCCTGGCCTTGCCCGTGGCATTAGTTTATCATTACCGGGCGGAGCCCCCGAGCCAAACAGCAGCAACCAGCACGTTGCAAAAGTCTCAATAGTAAACTGTGCCGCCGAAACATAATTTCAGCCAATTAGCGCCGTCAAATATTTTGGTCACGAGGGCGCTCACGTTGGCGCCCACGTTGGCGCCCACGTTGGCGCCCACGTTGCTTACGTGCGTTGACGTGAGCTGTTTTTTAGACTCGTGAGTGACCAAGGTGACGTTGGATGAGAATGGCTTCGTGTGCAGGTGGAGTCGCCGGACCTCGGTCCGCACCCAATTCCGTGCAAGAGCTACTCTCCAATCCTTTCGAAAGGAGAAGTTTGGGAGATAAACTGTTGCTTAAAGACCTTGGACCGGACCAACCCGATTTGTATATATCGCAGCAAGCTTGTGAAAAAGACAAAACGTATCAACGAGGCTTCTCACGTAGCTGGTACACCAGAAAGGCATGGCTAGCTGAATGCAAACAGGTAAATGCTGTCTTTTGTTTCCCATGCTTGCTCTTCAAACAGCCGGGGACAGATACGATCTGTTCAGAAACTAGACAAAAGTTAAACAAGTACAAACCACAGACTGTCTGTGTCATGGAGAATACAGTCGCTGGTTTATTTATGTCTGTATAGGCCGTTGTTGTGAGTGTGGACGGTCGGAGCATAACGTTAGCTTAGCCAAGCTCCATTTAGAAAATACGCATTTTAAAAGGGTTTTTCGCCTGCCGTCTATCTGCAGACTTGTCAAAGCGTTAATTCATGGTTTTTACTAACCGGTATCAGTATGTTGTTACTTCGGCATCATTTTGAAACGTGTATTACAATTAAATCACGGTCAAATATGTTCATCTTGTTGTAGTTGTAGCCCCCTTGCCAGCGGTTCTCTCTCTAGTTTAGCATACTCAGCCCGATTTAGCCTGGTTGTTCCTGGCCCTAGAACCACGATTTTATGGGGCCAGAAAAACTGAATTAGGACCCGCTAGCCGGTACTAGGCCAAGTGGAAACACGGGCGCCGCACGGCTCGGCACGCTTAAAGCGAGCTCCGCGCTGCACTGGAAACGCGCCATTACATCACCAGAAGTCCTAATTTAAGGGGTCATTTCTCCCAAAAAAAAATGTTTTACTCACTCTATCAACAGCCCCACCAAAAATATTTTCCACCAGCCGCCACTGGCGTCACCCCACATAAACTGGTTGGAAAGCGGGCCCTAAGCGCATGCCTGCACCATCTCACTGTATGTCACCAATGTAATGTTTGTAGATCCCTTTATTACATTTATCCTCGCCATCCATAGTCTCTAAATAACTTATTTCACGTATATATGATATTTAAGCTCGCTGGTCTCATCATACAACGGCAATGAAAAAAGCACCAGGGGAGGCAGCCACAACCTCTGCCGCACTGAAGGGGGCGCAAGTGAGCCCACAGGTTCTTGTTGCTACTGTTATTCTACGCAGAGACGACAAACTAGACTTTTGTTTTGAAACTAGAGGAAGATAAGGAGGACTTTTACAAAAAAGTAATAAAGATTGTTGTACAGAAGGATAGCATGGACTTCATCTTCAAGTCAAGGTAAGACCACATTTGTAATGAAAATGGGATCTTACTAAGAGAGAACAATCCAATATTTAGATTTGAGGTATCCTTTTGTTGAACGGTCTGTTTAAAATGAATCGAAGCATCAGACTAAAAAAGATTTTGAAAATAACAGAATATTTCGATTAAAGGTGGGGTAGGTAAGTTTCAGAAACCGGCTCGAGATACACTTTTTAT
Organism: Pogonophryne albipinna; assembly: GCA_028583405.1. NCBI lineage: Eukaryota > Metazoa > Chordata > Actinopteri > Perciformes > Artedidraconidae > Pogonophryne > Pogonophryne albipinna. The sequence continues at coordinate 2,369,287 of CM053246.1, forward strand.
TATATTCCATGGAATGCTCTTAACATCCCGATAGCAATGAATATCTTAAGTGCTTTGATAATACATAAAAACATTTCATCTGTAGAAGCCGTAGTACTGTAAAAAGCACGACCACTCATTTTAGCCAGCCCGGCTAAAATAACCTGCCTGTCAGCCTTCCATCTGTGCACAAACTTATCTCGTGCCCTCATTGGTCATGTGCGCGTTCGTGTCGGTTCGTGTGTTGGAGGAGGGGCTCTGTAAGGAAGTGGCAGATTTTTTCCAGCTGTGTATTTTCAAATTCTAGCGCACTCGAGCTGGTTTCTCCAAAATTACCTACCCCACCTTTAAGGTCAAAATATATAATATTTGTAAATCTGACTCTGAAAGAGTCAGTGCCTCACCAGCCATGAACCTCACCGCACGTCACTGAGTTCTAGAGTGATGTGTGTGTGTGAGAAAAATGCATTTAGTAAAGACTATGGTATTTATCCCAGAGTAAGAGTCATCTCTCTCCACAATTCCACATTTTCCCATAATGTCTCGTTGAGATCGGCAAGGCCGTTTTCATACGATGTTAATTGGACACCCATTATGAGGCGCGGCCCCCGTGAGAGTGGCCGCGGTGCGTTCAGGGACCTCCGCAGAAGAACAGTGGGTTACGTAGTGTAACTCTAGTTCTAGAGTGATATGTGTGTGTGAAATGCATTCAGTAAAAACGAGTGCATTTATCCCAGAGTAAGAGTCATCTCTCTCCACATTCCACATTTCCCCATAATGTCCGTTTCAAAGAGACGGCATTATGACGAGAGCGGGCCGCGGTGCGTTCATGGACAGAAGAAGCTCAGATTAATTCCTCTTTCTGTCTGAGAGAAAACAGCATTATGGCGGAGCGCGCGCTCTCACGATGCATGCCGTGGTGTGTTCAGGGACCTCAGTGAAAAATCGGCCGTTTTGTTCTCTGAGTGGAAACTGCATTATAGAAAAACGGCCCTTTCTGTGTCAGCCCCCCATGGGTCAAACTTCCTTTTATGGAGGGTTTGACAGCGGAGTGGGCCACCAGAGAGTACCACAGCCTCATAGCTGCGGCTCCGCAGCTGATTGCACATCCCCTAACACAATGTTATGGGGAATGGAAAATCAGTGGTGTATTAACAGGGCGGACGGACAGGACACTGAGACTGGGTTATTCACTCCAGTTTTGCAGCATCCCTCCTCCGTTCAGAGGCATGAGAGAGGCAAATCTGTCATCCCAGGAGGAGATAGGTTTCCTCTCGGCATGTGCACTCTCAAGTCAGAGAGAAGGGGCACTATTCCCTGTACTGCCTGGTTCCCAAGAAGACAGGAGAATTCAGGCCCATTCTGGATCTTCAAATGCCTGCACCAGCACATTGCATGCAAGAAGTTCCATATGTTAACTATGAAACAGTTACTGGGACTGGTGCAGCCAGGCGATTGGTTCACAACCAGTGGCGGATTTAGGATTGTAGGAGATCCGGGAATTAGCCCAGGAGTTGTTGGGGGGGGGGGGGGCAGGGGTACAGTGCAATTTTTTTCAAGTGGGGGGTGGACCGAACATCCTTTAGGGGGGTCGTCGCCTCCTCTTGGGGGGTCCGGGGGCATGCTCCCCCGGGAAGATTTTTTTTTAAATATTGAAGTTGAAAGCATCAATCTGGTGCACTTTGAGAGCAACATTAACCCTACCTTAATAATACCTTAAAGCGGACAAAAGGCACTGGAGAACACTCATTAACACCCTTTAATGAAGCAAACTAATGCCTTAACTCACTCAAATAGTCGTTTACTTATTAAGGTGAAACGAATTTGCGTAGAGTTTTAAAGGATGCGGATAGTCTCACCTTGATTCTGGCGCATTGCTTATCGTTTTATAGATCTATTCTCATCCACCATCTTTGTTTGTGACGTAAAAAATGTGTAAGAGTCACGTTTCTGAATCGGACATTCTGAGTGGATGCAGTCACAGCCAATCGGAGTCTGATTCAGAGGGTTGCCTGTCAGTTCCGTTGTTATGTGTACTGAAACGAGAGCCGGTATAATTCCACACGCGAAAACAAAATGGAATATGTTATTTTAGTGTCTTAAAAAGGTAGACTGAGGTATGAAGGGGTAACGTTACATCTTAGGATAATTTTTAGTCCTGTTCTGTATACATACTAACATAAGGGTATACTTAGTGTGGTTACTCCATGTTTACTAGCTATAACATTAACGTCACATCACTCTTTTTCACTTCTTACTCAGTCAGCCAGAGTGCAGATATCACCATTAGATTCACAAACCTGAAACATCATCCATTTCTTCACTGCTGGTGATGACATTGTTGTCAGCTGCTGATACTGCTGCTGCTGCAGCTTGTGGCGCCTGCTTCGATGACAATAACTTTCTAATATCCATAACTGTATAGGCTATTAGCTTAAAACTCGTCAGGCACTAGGAAGGATCACTTCTACTTCAGGGCAGGCTACGCAGTACGCAGGCTAATGTCCCGCAGCGGATGCCTCTCTGGTGGACTCCGGTACTGCACATTACTCCCGAGACGTTTAAAAAAAAAAAAAAAAAAAATTTTTTTTATTTTTTTAAGTGAAACATCCGGGGCTTTTCAGAAAACATCCGGGGCTTGAGCCCAAGTAGCCACCCCCTAGCGCCGCCACTGTTCACAACCATCGACCTGAAGAACGCTTACTTTCATGGCGAAATGGCTCCAAAACACAGAAAGTATTTGCGTTTTGCCTTCCAGGGGGTAGCCTACGAGTACAACAGACTGACGTTCGGCTACTCCCTATCCCCACGCACGCTACGGCGCTGCAACTGCTGCCGGACCATGACATGAGGGTGTTCTTTTATCTGGGCGACCTCATAGTCATGGCCAGGTCCAGGGAATGGGCAATGTTTCACACAGCCCAAGTGATCCTACACCTAACCAAGTTGGGTTGAAAAAGAGTTGCGGTCAATTGGAAGAAGCTCCCCCATACCTCACCAGCAGGTAGAATATCTGGGGGTGATGCTCGATGCAGGCAGACTACGTGCCACCCTGACAGAAAGCAGACAGGCATCCCTGCTGCGGGCAGTCTGCAGGCTGTGTCAGGGGGCGACGGTGACAGCTTTGATCATCATGCAGACTTTGGGTCTCATGACGGCTGCTCACTCCGGAGTGCCACTCGGACTTCTGCATGCACGTCGCATACAGAGGTGGCTTACCGGCCTTCGTTTAGATCTCAAGACACAAACGACGTCTGGTGATCATCCCCCCCTCAGTAGAGAGCAACCTCAGATTCTGGGGGCCCCCAAAGAATCTGCGGAGGGGAGCTCCACTGGGGCAAGTGACCTCCTATATCACAGTCTTTACAGACGCTTCAGTGACAGGATGGGGGGGGACGTGCCTAGAGAGAGCTGTAGGTGGTTGCTGGCCTCTGACAGAGGCTTGGCACAGCAACCTCCTGGAGCTGCAAGCAGTGATGTTGGTCCTACAGCACTTCAAACCCTTAATATAGGGCAAACATGTGCTAGTGAGGAGCGACAACCGCACCACAGTGGTGTACATCAACAGGCAAGGCGGAGTCCGCTCAATAGCCTTGTTGACCACGGCAGAGAACCTGTGGTTGTGGGTTTCACAGATTGTGTTGTCTCTAAGGGCCCTGCACATCCCGGGATGGGAGAACGGGGGGGCCGACCTCATGTCAAGAGGCGGACCCCTGCCAGACGAGTGGAGGCTTCACCCGGAGGTGGTGAAGCAGTTCTGGACTCAGTTCGGGAGAGCAGAGGTGGACCTGTTCGACAATCGGCGCAACAGCCACTGTGCCCTGTGGTTCTCCCTGGCCCGGTGGGACAATCTGCCCTTGGGGGTGGACGCATTTGCACACGAGCCATGGCCAAGGAAGCTGCTTTATGCCTTTCCACCGCTGCATGATGATGCTGGGCCAGCCCTGGGCTATTCCTCAGGTCTGGGGAGCGCTGTATCAGGAAGCAGGGGCAATAGGGACATTACCCACTCTGGGCCAACCTCTCCAGGTTTGGCTCCTGAGAGGGACAGGCTGAGACAGGTGGGGCTGTCTGACAACGTAATTCAGACTATCCAAGCAGCAGGAGCAGAATCCACCACAGCCTGTTACAGGCCAAAGTGGGCGGGATTCCGGCGATGGTGTGAAAGAAGGAGTCTAGAGTCTCTGTCATGCACGCTGGGCTCTATTCTTACCTACTTACAGATACTGGTGGACAGGGGGCTGGCTCATTCCACAATTAAGGTGTATGCAGCAGCCATTTCGTCCTGCCATGAGGGATTTGGAGGCAGGTCAGCCTGCAGTCAGCCGCTTATGTCGCGGTTTTTGCAGGGGGTCAGGAGGCAGCGCCCAGTAGTGCACGCCTCCGCCCCACAGTGGGACCTGCCGTTGGTGCTCGAGGCTCTGGTTACAGAACCATTTGAGCCCCTGGAGCTCTCCTCCCTGAAAGCACTGTCATGGAAGACAGCATTGCTACTTGCCTTGACTTCGGCCAAAAGAGTGTCCGAGCTGACCGCTCTGTCGGTGCACCCAAGCTGCCTTTTGATCCGGGGTGACCGTAGCGGGACGACACTCAGACCGAACCCCTCCTTTACTCCTAAGAGCCTAAGGAGTTCGTTCAGGTCAAGGGCTATTCAGTTAGGTGGCTTTAATCTTCCACCCCATATTGAGGCCAGGGAGGCTAAATTGCACCTCCTCTGCCCAGTGCGTGCGCTAGCATGTTATGTAGAGCGCACGGCTGCCATTAGACGCACTGAACAGCTGTTTGTGTGCTTTGGGGATGGTGTGGATAGAAAAGCTCTCTCCAAGAAGCGCCTAACAGGATGGCTATGCGGGTGCATTACATATGCCTATGGACGGGCGGGGAGAGCCCTCCCCACTGGGGTCCGTGCACATTCTACACGGGCTGTGTCAAACAGCCTTATTCAGCAGCGTGAGTGTAGAGGATATATGCACGTCGGCGTCTTGGTCTACACCAGGCTCCTTCATAAAATGTTATCTCCTGGACATGTCTGGCTCCTTCTCGTCGTCTGTGCTTGCCGAGGCAACGCATGACTGGTGAGAGGGGGGGTGGCTGTGGGTCAGCAGGTGTCTGACCCCCCCCCCCCCCCCTCGACATAAAGCACTTGTGTTTTCCCATGCTCCTGAGGGACTCGGGAGACATGGTGCGCAATCAGCCCCATACAGGGCTGGAGGCAGGCTGGGAGAGCCTTCCTCACTATTGTCCATGCCCACTCTACACGGAGCGTGTGTGAGTGTGGGAGACGTGGTGCACTTATGTTTTCCCATGCTCCTGAGGGACCTGGGGAACATGGTGCGCGGTAGGCTCCAGACGGAGTCTCCGCACAGATCTTTTCCATGCACACTCTACACGAGGTAAGTGTGTGTGAGTGTGCCTTATCCAAATTGCGGCCCCAACTTCTCTACGGTTACAACCGGAAGGGAGGAAGTGGGGATGCAATGGATGTTAGCCAAAAGCCGGTCAGGGACGGTGTGGTGGGTCGATGTTGTTGGATGACAGGGGCGTGTATACATCGGGGCTCTGTGTGAAATATAACAGGGGGTTACGTATTGTAACCCTAGTTATATAAGCACAGGCGGAGCCCTCTACCTGGGGGCCCTGTCTTTCCTAGTCCGCTCGCTGAAGAGTGTATAGGATAGTGGGCGGCGGGTGTAGCCGCCTTTATATACTGTGGGCCTGCGCGCGGATTCAGGTAGGCTCGCCCCGATTGGCCGGCTACGTTTACGTAAACTCAGTAGGTGAAAGCACGCACAGCATGATAGAGTAACTACGGTTCTATGCCGTGTAAGCACTGGCCATGGTTACTACTGTAACTAGGGTTCTATGCCATGTAAGCACTGGCCATGGTTACTACTGTAACTACGGTTCTAAGCCGTGTAAGTACTGGCCATAGTTACTACTGTAACTACGGTTCTAAGCCGTGTAAGTACTGGCCATAGTTACTACTGTAACTACGGTTCTAAGCCGTGTAACTACTGGCCATAGTTACTACTGTAACTACGGTTCTAAGCCGTGTAAGTACTGGTCATAGTTACTACTGTAACTACGGTTCTAAGCCGTGTAAGCACTGGCCATAGTTACTACTGTAACTACGGTTCTAAGCTGTGTAAGTACTGGTCATAGTTACTACTGTAACTACGGTTCTAAGCCATGTAAGTACTGGCCATAATTACTACTGTAACTACGGTTATATGCCGTGTGAGCACTGGCCATGGTTACTACTGTAACTACGGCTCTGTGCTGTTCTCTTCTTTGGAAGCTAGTTATCTGGTCTTAAACATTTGTGTTATTTGACTTGATCTCGCTTTATTGTTAGCAGCAGCCGCTTGGCTAACGCCTTGCATGTACTGTTACGGCCCGTCTACACTACAGGCATCGAAAAATGCTTTCAACGCTTCGCCCATTCATTTGAATGGGGTGACGTAGAAGATTTTTAATCTTCGCCGAACTGCATTGTGGGGAGCATGGCATGGCTTTGCAAGCATCACGAGCATCTATCGGCATCAAAAGTGTTGAGGCTCGATGCTTGGCATCAGCCAATCAAATCCCGTTTATGCAATTCCCGCCAGTACAAGCGCTAGCCAATCAAACCGCGTGTATGCTGATACCGCAGGTCTTGACTATTTTCCATATGTCATAAAATTGAGGATAAATTAATCATTGCCGTGGCAAATGTCCCAGTCCTGTATGACTGTACTCTGTTCACCTACCGCCCGGGACCTAAACCGGAGGAACCAGGCATGGCGGGAGGTGGCAGAGACAGTTGTTGAAACTGGTAGGTTTTCAACTGTTTGGGGAGTTTATATCCAGTTTACTTCGTTTTAACATTGAATGGACAGCTAGTAATGTAGCATAACATATAATATATATTAATATAAGTATAAAAAAATAAAATAATAATATATATAATATAATAAGTATAAGCATAATATATAACATAACATATAATACATGCACAGCTATCAAGCATAGACAGTATATTTAGCCAGCATGGAATGTAGCATAAAAATAGCATTCATTAATGGAGGAATAATTTAGTAAATTCAAGAAATTAACTTTATTATTTATTAACTTTATTATTTCATTTCATTTTATTAGAGGATGTGTGCAAAAAGAGATGGAAGACTCTGAGGGACAGGTTCCGCAAGGAGAAGAAGATGGAGAAGGAGGCAAAAAGAAGCGGGGCAGGGTCTGCAGGGGGGTACAAGCCCTGGCGTTTCATGGCAGTGATGGGTTTTTTAACCCCATTCATCATAGACCGTGAGACGTCCAGCAATGTCCCCCGGCAGACCCTGCCTCCATCCACCCTGGTGGCAGAGGAAGAGAGCCAGGTAGAGAGTGAGCCAGCCAGCCAGTCAGCCAGCCAGTCCACCAGCCAGTCAGCCAGCCAGTCCACCAGCCAGTCCACCAGCCAGTCCACCAGCCAGTCCACCAGTCAGCCAGCAGCAGCCAGCCAGGAGGAGAATGCTGAGGTCCGGGGCAAAACACGGGGGAGGGAGAGGGAGATGTCCCCGTTCGAACGAAGTCTGCTGTCTGCTGTCAGCAATTACCCAGCAATTGCCCAGCCAACCCCACCAGTGGTGGAGGAGGACGAGGACTTGCAGTTTTTTAAGAGCCTCTTGCCCACCATGAGGCTGATGACAAGGGGACAGAGGGCAAGAGTCCGCCTCGGGATACACCAGTTAATTTTTTACGTGGACCAGGACAATTTATAATTTAATAATTTGTTCACACATTCTGATCCACATTACATTTTTTTACACTCATCACTCATCACACACACTTCACTCACAACATTACCAAATAAAACATTATTTAAAGTATGTTATGGCTATACTGTGTCTTCACTTGTTCATGTGGTTTGTCAGTTGCAACATACCAGAAGCTTCATGTATGTCGGTATATATAATGTGCTTTCTTCTGTAATTGTTCATGTAAAAACAGGGCTGAAAGAAAAAGGTTGTTAGTCATATCATAATATAATAATATCAATTCAAGAAACATGTTTATTAGGAATGTTTGATTTTAAAATGGCTCATTTGGAATATTTGCTCTTTAAAGAAAATGGGTAGCTCTTAAAAGAGCTTTTGGTTTGGAGGAGCCATGGTGATCCTACACCACTTTATGCTGCCATGACACTACACCCTCCTCATTCAAATAGGAGCAGAAGGTCTCCCGCAGTTGGATGGATCGGCGTGTGGCGTTGTTTGAGCCCATCCTAGGTGCATCGCGCAGGGTTGGAGCTTCATCACTCGACTCTGCGACGACAGGGACGACAGGTGTGCGTGATGGCCTTCCTATTGTCTTCCTGCGGAGGAAGTTGTGCAACACACAGGTGGCCTTCACACACAACTCTGTTACCTCCGGGCTGGTGGTGATGACACGCCGGAACATTGTCCACTGTGATGCGAGGACGCCAAACGCACATTCAACAACCAACCTGGCCCGGCTGAGGCGGTAATTGAACAGCCTCCTTTCACGCGTGAGGTGACGTCTAGGGAATGGACGCAGCAGGTTGTCCAGCAGCGGAAAAGCCTCATCCCCAACAAACACATGGGGAAGAAGGCCCAGCCGCTCTGCTCCTGGGATGACGGTGTCAGGTGGTAGCTGCAGAGTGCCATCTCGGAGGCCCTCTCCAAAAGCGGAATTCCGCAGGCTCCCACCGTCGCTGCTCCTTCCAAAACCTCCGACATCCACTACCCTGAAGAGGTACTGGGCATCCACTACAGCCAGTAGTACCAAGGAGTGGGTGGACTTGTAGTTGAAGTACAGGGACCCAGAATTTGCCGGAGCCTGGATCACCACGTGCTTCCCATCAATGGCACCAACGCAATTCGGAAAGTTCCAGCGCTCCTGGAACCCAGCAGCGATGGCTCTCCAGTCCTCCGTCTGTGGTACCGGCATGGTCTCCTCGACCAGGGCGGTCCAGGTGGCACCCGCAACCTCCTTCACGATGACAGCCACTGTTGCATGCCAGACCCGATAGCTGAATGCTATGGTCCTGTACGAGTCACACAGATCCCCCCCCCACACACCACACAGACACACACACACACACCACAGACACACACACACACAGACCACAGACACACACACAGACCACAGACACACACACACACACCACAGACACACACACACCACAGACACACACACAGACACACACACAGACACACCACAGACACACACATACCACAGACACACACACACACATACCACAGACACACAGACCACAGACACACACACAGACCCGGCGGCAGACGTACATGTCTGGGCGGGCATTTGATTTACCAGGACGGGCCCACCACGACACTTAAATTTCCCGGGAAATCTGAATTGTCAACGGGGGGGGGGGCTGTTAGATGCTCGCGATTTGTCAACAGGGGCGGGGGGGGAGGAGGGAGGCGCTCGTGAATTGTTGAAAGAGAGGGGTTTTAGGTTGCCATAAGGCTGTTGACGGTCTTATGTATCCATCGGTTGGTTTTGTGGCACATTTGTAACGCTGTGCCAACTTGGGCGAGCACGCAGGCAAACTTGAGCGCACACAGGGTGGAGAAGTAGAGAGAGAGAGAGAGAGAGAGAGAGAGAGAGAGAGAGAGAGAGAGAGAGAGAGAGAGAGAGAGAGAGAGAGAGAGAGAGAGAGAGAGAGAGAGAGAGAGAGAGAGAGAGAGAGAGAGATTGAGCGAGGCAGCGGTCTGCTTGCGCACAGAGCAGGAGTTTGTGAGAGAGCCGGCTTGAGAGTACATTTCTCTTCAAAATATAATTGATTGCCAGCTGACTTGCTTGCTCGTTGGTAACAGGCCTAACTGGTTTCTTCTAATGTGCCTGCATCTGGCGCTGAGTTGCCATATTCCTTTCGTGAACCACTAGCAAGAGTAAACTAACTGACAGGCTGCTGTGCCGCATCTCACTCAAAAACCCACACGACTCAACCCAGCGAAAAACCAGTCTTGCGCGCAGCCTTTCATTCAGAATTTCCTAGCAAAATAAAAAAATGATATTAAACTAATACAAAAATAAATATTAGGACAAAGCCCTACAAATAACAACAATAAACATAATAATAAAACAATAAAAATGTGGTATTCAGCCCTGATTAAAACAGCGGGCCCAAATCCTGGATGGGCGGGCCCAAATCCTGGATGGAAGAAGTAGAAATACACAAAACGTACCGTAGGGAGATGGCGAGTCGCTCGGCGGGTCCGATTGACAAACGCATACGGGTGTCTGCCTTTGCAATCAGTGGACCGACTTTTCCGAGCAACTCGTCGAACACGTCTTTGCTCATCCTGAAGTACTGCTGAAACAGTACACCAGGGGTGCCCACACTTTTTGGGCCGGTGGGCTACTTTTGAAATGACCAGCTCACCGAGGTCTACCAACCAAAAATAAAATCCCAAATTGCAAGGGGCTGAATAACACGTTTTATTTATACATGGGATAACTACAACAACTCTATTTGGGTTCTTGAACAGAAACAAATACATGAATACATAAAACTAAAATGGCATGTTAACCTCTCTCTATTTCTCTCTCTCTGTTAAGAAACACATAACAAGCAGGCTAAGAAGCCACTCTCCATGTCCTGAAATCTTAAACATAAAACACAAATATAAGTACAAGGAATACAATAAACGAGTAGAACACTCAACTTAGACACCAGACTCAAATGGGTCCTATGAACAGTCTCTCAAAGTTATAATGATATATACATAGGTCCAATATAGGCATGTTAACTCTCTCTCTCTCTCTCTCTCTCTCTCTCTCTCTCTCTCTCTCTCTCTCTCTCTCTCTCTCTCTCTTGCTGACTGTCCCTTCATTTCCCTGTTAAGAAACACATAAAAACAAGCAGGGTAAGAAACCTCTCTCCATGGTCCTGATATAATGCTGCAAAACACAATTCAATATATTTAGGTGGGTCCCTACCATATTCTGATTACTTGCACTGAATGGAGTCCGTCAATGTTGCATAATCAGGACAGTAACTGCTAATACAAATACTTTTCAACCCTGAATAGTTCCAAAACTGTCCGGCATGGGCACGCGCTTTCAACTGGATGTCGGCCTGCAGCGACAACATCTCATCCTCCAGTGCAGACGGGTTCAGATGAAACACTGCTCCGATGTTTTGGGCCAGCGAATCAATATCATGGTCTTCACTAAATGGATAGCACATGAATTGGCTCGAGCAAAGCGAAGTCTCGGAAGCGTTTCTCGAAGTCAGATGTAATGTTATTGACTTGCTCTGTGTAGCGCGCACTGTCAAGGAGCGCGCTGTCCTTCCCTTGCTTCTCCAGCTCAGAGGCGATGTTTTGGAAGTTGGCCAAATCTTTGCGCTGCAGCTTTGAACACAGCAGATGCAGTCTTCGTTTGAAGGCATTAACTGAGCTGATCATGTCAACCACAGTTCTGTCTTTCTCTTGTAGCTCCAAGTTCAGCTCATTTAACATTTGTGTAATGTCTGTTAAAAACACCAAATCTAACAGCCACTCCTCATCATCTAGACGTGCGTACTCCGCGAGCTTGGTGCCATGGAGAAATGCCTTTATCTCCGGTAGAAGCACTCGAAATCTCTCGAGAAAATTGCCCCTACTCAGCCATCTTATGTCGGTGTGTAGTAAGAGGTCAGTGTGAACACAGTCGGCATCCTCCAGATATGCACGAAACAGCCGTCTTTGAAGAGGTCTTGCCCGAATAGAACAGGCCACTTTAAGTGACACATCCATTACCTCTTTCATGTTCAGCATTTTAGCACAAAGTGCGTGCTGGTGTATGATGCAGTGATAATTCAGAAAGTCAGGGAATATGTCATCCTCTCTGCATTTTGCGATGAAGCCATTACACCGGCCCACCATCGCAGGCGCACCATCCGTTGTGATGGAACTCAACTTAGACATGGGGAGTTTAGTTTTTGTCCTCGCCCCGAGTGTGTTCCTTCATTGGCAGAATTGTCAGCAGTTCCTCTTTCGCCGTCATGTCTGTGAACACCATCCGGATAAAAACGCACAAATGTGCTGTATCGCTCACGTCAGTGGACTCGTCTAGTTGGAGTGAGAAACACTCGCAGTCTTCTATGTCCTTCCTGAGTTGCTGGGTCAAATCCTCAGCCATGACTTCACGTGTGACTGTGCTCCGTGATAATTGGACGGCCTTGATAGCGTTTACTATTTCTATTTTGTTTGTGTAATCCCGAAACAAGGCGTCTGCTGCTTCTACGAAGGCTTCTTTCACCATCTCTCCATCTTGAAAGGATTTTTTGTGTTTGATTATAGCGTGACTCACTCGTAGAGATGCTTCAGTGGCTGCCTTTGCGGTGGATGTCGGCTTTAAGAAAAGTGACTGCTGTCCAGCTAATTGTGACTTAAGTTCCCTCACCTTTCTCTTTCTCAACTCGCAACTCGGAGGGAAGTCGCTGTCATATGCCTTGTGAACACTCCGATAATGCCTCTCCACGTTACATTTCTTTGGCAGAACGACGCTTGCTTTACAAATAAGCAGAGGTGTGGACTCGAGTCACATGACTTGGACTCGAGTCAGAATCGAGTCACAAATTTGATGACTTGAGACTCGACTTGACAACATCACAAAACACTTGCGACTCGACTTGGACTTGAACACCAATGACTCGGGACTTGACTTGGACTTGAGCCTTCTGACTTGAGGTGACTTGATACTTTAATTCAGAGGTCTCCAACACGCCGATCGCGAGCTGCCGTTAGAAGAGCAGACTCCCGTCGGGGAAAGCAGCATCTTCAGCCGCTCCTACTCTTGCTGAGATTCCTTGCAGGCAGGGGCGGGTCTTTATTTAGCTGGGCCGCCATGCGGCCAATCATATGCGAGGACACACTAGGATCATACCATTATGTGAAAGAAGGGTGGGGGGCACAGCATGTGTAGTGGTACAGGCCAGCTGCACAGAGCGACGGGAAGACGGGGAGCCGGATTTAAATGCAAGCGCGTCGGAAAAAGTCAAGAAATTAGCGAAAACCGAAAACAGAAGCAGCATCTGGCTGCTTTTCAATGATATTGGAGAAAGCAAAGCTGAGTGCAGGATTTGTAAAATGAAAATAACCTTCAGAGCAGGTTTTTTTTTTGGTAACCACTCAGGATTTATTGTCAGAGGTGGGAGAAGTTCAGACAATTAAAAAAGTTACAATCAGGGTTCCCACGGGGTCTTAACAAGTCTTAAAAAGTCTTAAATTTGATAATCTGAATTTAAGGCCTTAAAAAGGTCTTAAATATGATTTAGAAGGTCTTAAAAATTATCGGATTTGAAAGGTACTTCTGTGTTGCGATAGCGTCTAAATGTGTTTTGGGGGAAATGTCGGGGCTGCAAAGTAACCAGTACGGTAATAGCCTTTCAGTTCCCCCCAACAATTTGTATTGAATTAAATCAACATGGAACCAGTAATCACTAACTTTGTTTTCCCCGGCCCCTTATTGGAGAACACCCAGCTAGTAACCTAGCAACCAAGCTTCAGCTCATGTAGCCTTAGCCTATCTTCGAATCTATTTAGCCTACAAATGAATATGGGGAAGTGTAAGTTCAACTGTATTTGGTTGGAAAACATCTAATTTAGTGCTTGGTTGAAACCAGTGGAGAGAACGTGTTTGAAGCCCGCCGCACCTTTTGTAAAAGAAATTAGCGTTTGTTTTGCGAATGTAGCGTTAGCTAGTGGAGCAGCAGCTAGTGGAGCGTTAGCTAGTGCAGCAGCTCCCGCAACAACACCGGGGGACCTCCGGGCGAAGTTTGGGTCTACGTCAACCCTAAAAGCGGAGGTGCTGTAGACGCTAAATACCGTAGCTAAACACCAATCATACAACAGCAACAATGAAATAGTGTAGCCAAGGCAGCAGAGCTCTGAATATAGCTCTTGTCACTCTCTCTCTCTCAGACAAACACACACACACACACACACACACACACACACACACACACACACACACACACACACACACACACACACACACACACACTAGGGCTGCTCGATTATGGCAATAATCAAGATTATGTTGGTCAATAATTAATATCATGATTATTAAATATGATTATTCATTGACTTTGAAAACATCCATTTATTGAACTTTAAAACAAATAATAATTTGAACAGTATCTTTTTAAAACTGTTGATTACCCTGAACGTATAATTTAACTGAAAAACCAATACAAAAATGTATTAAATAAATGATACATTAGTAAAAAATTAATTAGATCAAATATGTTGTCGTGCACTGTCACAACCTAGCAAAGCAAAATAATCGTTTTTTTCGATTATGTTGTTTTCGTAATTGTGGCAGGCCAAAATCGTAATTGCGATTAAAATATGATTACTTGCACAGCCCTAGCACACACACACACACACACACACACACACACACACACACACACACACACACACACACACACACACACACACACTCAAGCACACACAGACACATACACACTTTTTGTCTAACACGCTAACACAGTTCTGTACTGTTATGCTGTTATGTTCAGTCATTGTTCTTATGTTGAACATGAATACATTTACTTTGTAAGTGATTATGGGACGTATTTCTTCTTTCATATAAATTTTCCTTCATACTTTATTGCCGTGAAATAGGTCTTAAATTCTATTCAACGTGGTCTTAAAAAGGTGTTAAAAAGTCTTACATTTGAGTTGGCGAAACCTGCAGGAACCCTGTACAATAAAAAGTCCTGCATTCAAAATGTTACAAGTAAAAGTACAAAAGTATTAGCATCAAAATATACTCAAAGTACCACCTGCAGAGGGATCTAGATGCAGGTGTTCTCTTCCCCATAGAGACCGCCTGGCTGCACATTATCCCTTGCATAAAGATAGATTGTGGGTCCCTTACAACATGTTGTACACAGTGGAAATAAACATTCTGGTTACCTCAACATCAGGGATCTTATCCATTAAACTCCTTCTGAATCAAACCGTCACGGTAGCCTTACCTTACTGATCCCTCTTAAAATAGAAAAAAACATGTTACTTTACCAGCAGAGAGAAAATTGATTATTAAATTATTAATGTGACTAATAAAGAGCAGTTTGATTATTAAGTATTATTCTGTTGATCGATGTCATTACATTTGGTGAAAAGCACATAATGACTTGTTTATGACTCGTTTTGTCAAAGTTTAGGACTTGGACTTGACTTGAACTTGCCCATCCTGACTTGAGACTTGACTCGGACTTGAGCGCAAAGACTTGAGACTTGACTCGGACTTGAGCGCAAAGACTTGAGACTTGACTCGGACTTGCAAAACAATGACTTGGTCCCACCTCTGCAAATAAGGCAAATAACGTTTGAATGTGACATCACAAAAAACAAATATTCTTCCTCCCATTCTGGGTGGAAGTGGTATGTCTTTAGCTTTTTGCTCGGTCCCGCACTCATTTTGTTATTTGTCTCTTGTTTACATTAATTTGAGTTTTCCCGCACTTGACTGATTTTATATCGCTTTGCATTCTGGGTTAACAGACTGGAAAGCGATAGGTCGCTTTTTCTGTCAATCAAGTAAACTCCTGAATTAAGTGGCAGGGAGGCCAAGGGAGGAGGGATCAAAACCTGTTTTGTCTATTTTAACGGAGCTTGATTTTTTTTTTTTAATGAATGACTCGCGGTCTACCAGCATTGCCCCCACGGGCGACCGGTCGCCCGCGGTCGACGTACTGGGCACCTCTGCAGTACACCATCCAGGCGGAGCTCTTGGACAAGAACGTGGTATTCCCCCCGTTGCAGACGTTTTCTGAGTATCGGATGTACCCAACAGCGACGCACAATACGTGGCCTCCTGCGAGACATTGCATAAACCAACGCTACCATTGCTACAAAACCGGCATCCATTTTGGCAATAGTGGAGAAGAAGCGGGCTTTTTTTGCTTTGTATGCCGGGGGCGGGCGGGAGATTCCTGATTGGTTGTTGGTCGCCTTGGGCGCGAGAAATCGCCAAGCCTCAGACACGCCCAGCTTCAAGATTTTTTGATGCCTGTAGTGTAGACGGGCCGTTAAGCTTAATTATTTAACTCAGCTGGTGAGGGCAGTGCTCTCGCTCCCGCCCCCGGTAACGTATTGTTTTGATTGTTAGCAGCAGACGCTTGGCTAACATCTGGCGTGTTCTGTTGAGCTTCATTGTTTAACTCATCCAGTGAAGGCAGTGTTTTTCGCCCCCGCTCCTGGTAGACGTGCTGCTTGATTCTTAGCAGCAGCCGTCTGGCTAAACTGCCCCGTTAAGCTTCTTTATTTAATCCAGCTAGGTGAAGGCAGTGTTCCGTTCAGCAGGTAGCCGGTGAAGGCTGTTTTCTCGCACCCGCTCCCGGGTACGCTGCACCTGGCATTCGTTATGAACTCAACCAGTGAAGGCAGTGTTCTCGCCCCCGCTCCTGGTAGACGTGTTGCTTGATTCTAGCAGCAGCCGCCCGGCTAAGCTGTCCTGTTAAACTTCTTTATTTAATCCAGCTAGGTGAAGGCAGTGCTCCCTCTGCCGGTAACATGGGTATAGTTACATCACTCTTTGTGTTCGGCGAGTAGGAGCATTGCTCTACTCATTCCGTTCAGCAGGTAGCTGGGGAAGGCTGTGTTCTTGCACCCGCTCCCGGGTATGCTGCATCTGGCTACCTACAGATTGGCTCATTCATGTAGCGCCTGTATGGCTTCTCTTGAGCCCGAGGACGGCCATGACCGCTGCCCCCCTCTGCTTTGGCCTCGAGCATTTGAGGGAGGGTCTGACGCAAAGCGCCTGCATGAGCTGTTGCTTCATGCCTCGGGTGCTCAGAGTGGCTAGAGTCGCAGAGGTGGCACCTCTCCTCGTCACAACTTCCTCCAGCTCAGTCTGGCCGTTCCCGACGACTTGATGGAGTGATGGCTATGGGTTCACCCCCCAGGTAGAGGACTAGAAACAGGCTGTCCTGCAGACGAAGTCGCTCCTGTTGCCCCTTCAGCCAGGGGCCGGTGTGGGGGCTACTAGCTTGCCGCCTGGCCCTCCTTCGGTTGCCACACCTCTGCTTGATGATGCCGTGTCGCTAACGGCTCCGGCTAAACCTCTTATATGAAGGGGGGGGGGGGGGGCGGGGCCCTGCTCACCCCTGAGGAGGCTTCCCACTCCTCTGCTCAGAGCTGTCTGCAGGGCACGGAGGACGCCTCCATGGCGGCCATTATTCGTGCCTCAGTGCAGGGTCACAAACAAGCTGCTCTGTAAGGCCTACGACACAGTGGCACGGGAACTCCCTCTCCCATCTGATGCTGGCTGTCTCTACCTCTCTGCAGCAGGCTCCGGCTGAGCCTTCTTTGTTGGGCCTCAGTGATGCATCACTGTAAGCCTTTGCCCTAATGTCTAGGGAATTAGGACGAGTTTTGCCCTTATTGGCGCAGACTCGTCACCAGGTTTGGCCTGCTCAGTCACCACTATCGGAGACATGTCCTCAGTAGTGTGCCAGTTGAGCCAGGGGAGCTGTTTGGGGCAGCTGCCCTGTAGGCACTGGAGCGTGCTGCCCAAGCTAGGCAGACCAGGCAGTAGCTCTCGGGTCTTCATAGGCCTGTGCCCACTCCCAGCAGGCCCAGGGGCCCCTCCGGCAGCCACACTCAGCCACCAGCTTACAGTGGTGGTCTGCGCAGGTCCCAGCGGCCCACTCATCCGCCTCCCGGGGGCTTTCGTCCCCCCGGCCGCCGGCCTTCTAGGCGGCCTCGTGCCTCAGAGCCTTCCCGGCGCCCCCCAGGGGGGTTAGGCCCAGAGATTCCGGTCGTCGGCTGCTTTCCCAGCAGCAGCTCAGTTACTGGGCTGTCTGTACTTCCGGCCCTTGGGTGGTTTTCACCTTAACCCAGGGGTACGAACCGCAGTTCCGGCCCCTAGCCTTCGGCCGGGCCAAAATGACAGTCGTCAGCGATCCGGCAGAGGCCCTAGCTCTAGCCCAAGAGTTGTCTGTCCTTCTGGTCAAGGACGCAATCGAGCCAGTAGACCCTCTGCTTAGCCCAGGGGGTTCTACTCGGCGTACTTTCTCGTGAGCAAGAAAGTAGGCGGATTTCGCCTGATCTTAAACCTCAGAGGAATCAACAGATTCCTGAAGGTGCTGCCATTCCATATGCTGACCACAGCACATGCACAGGGGGAGTGGTTTGCAACCGTGGACCTGAGGGATGCCTACTTCCGCGTGGGCCGGGCAAGATGGTGCCTTATATTCAGTTCCTCTGGCCCTTGGGCCCTTAGGCCCGCTGTCGTTGTGCCCCATGCAGATGTGGCTGAACAGCCTTCACTTGGACGCCAAGTGGCACAGGCACAGGAAAGTCAGGGTGTCGCGTTGCCTCCACTCTCTGTCACGCTGGAGGGGCAGGGCTTATCTCCTGATGGGCGTGCCCATGGGAGCCATCCCATCCCGCCGGGAGACCGTCACCATAGGTGCATGTCTATCAGGGTGGGGTGCAGTGCGGCAGGGCAGGACTGTTCAGGGTCAGTGGTCTGCCCAGGAGGGTGCGCGCCATGTCAACGTGCTAGAGCTTCGGGCTGTGCAGCTTGCACTCACGCACTTTCTACCCCAACTGGGGGGCAAGCATGATGTTCATGTTCCTTGGGACAGCATGTACACTGTTGCCCAGACAGCAGTCCCTTCTAGATAGTGGACGTTCTCACTCCACTCAGAGTTTATGTGGCTGCTATTTCTGCCCGACATGTTCGGGTCGACGGCGCCACGGCGGGGTGCCACAGGTCGGTGTCCCTCTTCCTGAAGAGGGGCTTTATGGCAGCGCCCCCCTAGCGGCTTGGGACCTGCCCCTGCTGCCGGATGCCCTATCATCTCCTCCCTTCGAGCGTCTGGCCCTGGTGGGGCTTAGGCGGCTGCCCACGAAGGCAGCATTTCTGCTTACCATAGCCTCAGGGAAGCAAGTTGGGGAGTTGCATGTCCTCTCCATAAACAATACTTACCCGAGGTGGGACTCTCAGGTGTTGCCCTTTGGGCAAATGTGGCATTCCTGCCCAGGGTGCTTCTACAAACCCACTTCAATCAGCCTGCCCAGCTGGCACGCTTTGACATTCAGGAGAACGGCACGTCGAAGTTGCTGTGCCCTGTGGGTGCCCAAAGGGCGTATATCGAGGCTACTGCCTGTATATGGCAGTCAGAACAACTCTTGATTAAAGGATTAAAGGAGGTTGGGCCCTCTAACTAGTGGCTGCCCCACTGGGTTGTCGATACCATCTCACATGCCTACGGGGCCAGTGGCCGCCCCTTGCCATCAGGGCTGAGATGCCACTCTACAAGGAGCATCTCAACATCTTGGGCTGCCCTGAGAGTGGTGCCCCTGGAGACCATCTGCGCCGCGGCGTCGTGGGCGTCTTATGGCACATTCTCCAGTTGTTAGCGGGTTAATGTCGCCACTCCCCATTCTTTGGGCGTGGTCCTTTGGCCGAGCTCCGCTGCTTCCAGTAGTGAGCAAGGGCTTGGATTCTTCATGACATGGTTGGTATAGGTCAGGGGTCTGCAAGCTTTTTGACCAAAAAAGCCATTCTTCTCCTTTTTCCCAAACATTTTTTTGTCTGGAGCCGCAAAACATATTTCATAGCTTGATAGCTTAAAAAGTTGTATTATTGTTATATCAGACAAAAACTACAGTTTTCTTGCATTTACTAGGCTATTTATTACATTATATAAAACTGTTAACCTCTAATAAGAAACAAAGAACTCCTATAAGGAGAATTAAAAATAATACACAGGCCTACTTTAAAATAAATTAAACACAGCACTTGGGGAGTCCTCTGCACATTTGAAGGAAAACAAATATAATTAAAATGGGCCCACTTTGAAATAAATAAAACATATAGCTGCACCCTAAAAAGAGTTAAAGGTAGGGTAGGTAAGAATGGAGAAACCAGCTCGAGTGCGCTAGAATTTGAAAATACACAACTTGAAAAAATCTGCCTCTTCCTTCAGACTTCCTTACAGAGCCCCTCTCCAACACACACAAACGCGCACATGACCAATGAGGGCACGAGATAAGATTGTGCACAGATGGAAGGCTGACAGGCAGGTAGGCCATCCAGTTATTTTAGCCGGGCCGGCTCAGATGATTGGTCGTGCTTTTTACAGCGCCACGGCTTCCACAGATACAAATTTGTTATGTATTTATTGTCAAAGCATATTCATTGCTATCGGGATGTTAAGAGCATTCCATGGAATATAACAAAAACTGTTTTCTGAAATAAATTACATACCCCATTGAATTATGACTGAAGATCGTCAGCTGTCTTCCTCTCCTGTGTTGTTCCTTGATACGTAAAGGCTGCAGCACCTTTGAAAACTTCTCTCTACATATCAAACATACCGGTAAACCAGCATCGTTTGCTGTGAAAGCATATAACTCTGTCTACACAGAATTAAATCCTGTGTTCCTCCGGTACTTTTCTTTGATGTATCCATAGTTCGCTCATCGAGCCGGGGGTCAGGTTATTCGCCTGCAAGAAAAGGCGCTAGCGCGGGACCGTAGAAGGATGTGACGCATATTTTAGTTGACCTAATTAAAACCGTTTTTTGTTTTTTTTATGTGTCACAGTATCACCTCAAAATACAAGATACGAAACATTTTCAACCACGCAACAAAATATAAATAGTCCTTTTATTTTATTTCCTTCTTATTTTTATTTAAGCTCAAGGGAGCCAGAGCAGAGGGCTTAAAGGGCCGCATGGGGGTTGCCGACCCCTGGTATAGGTCATCCAGTGCAAAAGCACCGCCTCTGGCGGTCAGTAGGGACGAAATACAACGATAGTTACGGCTGTACCTACGGTTCTATGAGTCCCGGATGGCCGCCAGAGTTTCCTGTCACTCAGAATTCTTGTGTGCTCGCGAGAAGATTCTGGGAGCCGATCTGCTAATGACGCCGGCCTATATAGCCGTAGTCACGTGGGTCACAGGTGACTTTGTTGTTATTAGGTACTCGAACTGCGCATGCGTGCGATGGATATATCCATTGCTAAAGCACCGCCTCTGGCGGTCATCCGGGACTCGTAGAACCGTAGTAACAGCCGTAACTATCGTTTTACATGACAAGTTAACAGTTGAGCTAGCGGATTTATGAAGCTGTGTTAAGCAGAGCAGTCGTTGAGCTACATGTTAAAGTGAGCATGCTACCCAGTCTCACGGCATTTCGTGTTATAGAGAGGCGAAGTCTCTCCCTTTCCGGTCGAGCTCCATGGGACCTTATTTCGGAAAAAGTATGTATTGAAGTCAATGGAGAGAGAAAGATTATCTTTCGATCCCGTTTGAATTGTGCCACAAATTACACATATGATGTTTGTGAATTTAAAAGATAATTTTACAAGTCAAAAAAATTAAAATGTGTCGTAAAACTGTGAAGTAACACTTTTTTTGTGTGAAACCGCTCAATGAACTACATCTCCCGTCTCGCACCACCATGGGCGTCGCAGCCATTATATGAGGGTGGGACAAGTCCCCCCCACTTTTTGAAATGATTAGTTTAGACCCCCCCACTTCTACCATGTGGAAAGTCCGTGAATCGGTCTATCCACTCGCCGCACTTTGTAGAGCGCTGTGCCAGTGCTTCACTATCAAATCCATTCTACTTGCTTATTGAGAGAATGCCCAAATCAATGAAACTCCGTACCATGTTTTCACTGCTACTTTGTACCAAGGCAGATTCTCCCATAGCGCGCGCATGTTCAAGGAGTGTTGTTGACAGCTCAGATCTGTTGTATGAAGCGATGCCGGTAGCGGAGGTAAGGCACACACCAAGTGTTCAGGACATGGTTAATACAGCGAAAATCAAAGCTGACGATCTCTTGGTTTGATATGTTTTCTCCCCCAGACAACATGGACATAACAACATTTTTTTCAAAGGAAAGCAGTTAATCAGTTAACAGTGATGGCGGCGGCGGCGTCTCACTTCTGGAGAGGAGTTTCGTCTTTCTGTCATGATAGAGAGATACAAATACTGAATGGTTTAGATGAGAAAAGGCATCGAAATGCCAGGTTACTAGTATTTATCATGTAAACAGGGAACATGAATAACCCCATCTCTCTGTGCTCATGTAAACACCATGATGTCCATGTAGACGCAGTCAGTGTGTTTTACTGGAGCCTCAGTTCGATAAGAGATTATTTTATTTTATTATTAGTTCTTTAACTTCGGTACTCTCTCTCAATATGATAATGTGCATTATGTTTTAATTATACTTCTTATCATTCAGAAGCTTTTTGTGTGTGTTTATGTTTTACTGAGTGCTTATAGGCCATTTCCATCCCAGTATTCAGTTAACTGTTTATTTTCTGTGCACATTGAATAGACTAGCTAATATTCTACTGCTTGGGACTTTGAGTCTTCAAAATGTCCAATGTCACAGACTGGGACTTACTTTAGAGTCAGTTGTATTTACATTCAGTATGACTTGTTATGATTCAATGTGAAAGAGTATACTGCTCAATAAATAATGATCACTTCACCACCTCTCTTGACATCTAGGCGCTTGAGAGTGAGTCAGAGGCAGAACACAGGGACAGTGGAGAGAGGTCCATTGCTGAGGTGAGTGATGAAAGGGAAATGACAGTTTAGAGTAAATTGTGATGTGGACTCTCATCCCAGAATGTTAAGGAAATCAGTGGGGATATTGAACAGGAAGCATTTCAGTCAAGGGGCATCATGTGACCAATATAGACGGAAGAGCAACATTTAAGTCAATGATACCATTCCTAGGTGAACTTAACATCTGTATGGAGTCAGATCAGTCTCAATGTTAATAAATGCTCACAGAAGGATTCACAAATGTATTTTGCGATTTATATATAAATGACTCTCCACAACAATATCTCTCAATGCACTCACAAATATTTATTGTTGTATATAAATGTACAAAAAATGGGCATTTAAACTGCTTTTTATTAATTCAAAGACGGTGCTGAATTAATAATCAAATATGTTTCCTTTCTTTACTGTTGGATGAAATTACAAAATGTACCCATCATTTTCCTCATGCTAGTATAGCCACAGAAAAGTATCAAACCACCTGTTAAAATGCACCAGAATACAGGAAAGGCGACCCCCACACCCCCCGTTAAAAATGTCCCCCCCACATTCAGGATGCTTCCTACGCCCATGCGCACCACACACCAAGACAGCCGTCACGTTGGCACATTTCACTTCTACCTTTCAGAATGTGGCGAAAAGTATTAAACGAGGTGAAAATCACTACAAGTCTGCGCACGTTGAGAGCTGTACATACATACAAGGGGAGTTAGTTGGTTCCGTAAGAGCCAGCATGCGGGACCGGGATTCTGGGATTTGTAGTCTTTCGAGTTGCATATTTTTCATAGGCTTATATTTCAACAGTTTTAAGACAAACTGTGACTTTTTTGACATGGAAATGATTTTTTAAGATTGACAAACATCATGTGTGTAATTCATGGCACTTCATGGCAATTCAAACGGGATTGAAAGATAAGTTTTCTCTCTCCATTGACTTCAATACATAATTGTTCCGAAATAAGGTCCCATGGACCGGAAGTAGATGGGCGTGACTTCGCCTCTCTATAGTCACGAGATTAATTTAATCTATTGATTCGTGTTCACCAACACGATTTCCCCCTTTATTTCGTGTCACACAGAACGATTTTAAAAGCAATGTATTTCTATTGGTAGTGTGTTTCGTGCCTGCCCTGCACCACGTATTTTTGTCCGGTCGGGTCTTGGAATACCAGAAGCTGTGTGGTTCATAAAAACATTTTCTGACTCAATATCTTACCCTAACCCTATCCCTTTTATTTTAAATTGTATAATGTGTGAGTTTTTTGCCGTCCGCGAGGAAAATAAATGGGGCTCAGAGCCTCAGAATACTGAAATCTGTATTTTTTTCAAATCTTTTTTTCCTTCTAATTTGTTATTATTTACATTGCTTTTAAAATCGTTCTGTGTGACACGAAAAAAATTGCGAAATCGTGTTGGTGAACACAAATGAATAGATTAATTTCGTGACTATAACACAAAATGCCGTGAGACTGTGTTGCTACTTTCACATTGAGGCTAACATGTTTGTCATGTACACTTCCTTGAGTTAGCATGCTAACTCAGCCATGCCACCTGCAACGTTAAATACTCACACCGCTCTTCATATTGAAGGTGCGTTTTGTTAAGGGTCAAGGCTTTTATTGGTCATAATGCTTACATAGCTACAGTGTAGTTATGACGATGAAAATCTTAGGTCCCAGGCTCCTCCAACAGTGCAACACAATAAAACAGAAAAAATAGTGCAAGTAAATACAAAAAGAAAAATAGTAAAATTGTGCAATAAGAGTCTATATACAAGTGATTGAAATATGATAGGTTAGATAAATAATTTCTAAGTAGCAGCCAGATGAATGTTATGGATGTTCTTTACAGAGTTCAGGTGTTTAACAGTCTTATGGCCTGTGGGATGAAACTGTCCCTGAGTCTGGTGGTTTTAGTCCTGATGCTGCGGTATCGCCTGTCAGACGGCAGCAGACAGAACAGTTTGTGGCTGGGGTGATGGGGGTCTTTGATAATCCTGAGGGCTTTCTTCCTGAGCCGCTGGGAGTAAAGATCCTCCATGGATGGCAGCTCCGTCCTGGTGATGTGCTGTGCAGTTTTCACCACCCTCTGTAAAGCCTTACGATTGAGGGCGGTGCAGCTGCCGTACCAGGCTGTGATGCAGTGTAGTGGAAATTTCATATTTCACCTTATATGTCTTATGTTACCTTATATGCTTAAACCAAATGCTTCTCATAACATTGTCTAAAACACCTATACCATTTCCTGAGATGTGCTGTTCTTTATTCCCAAGCGCTTCAAGGCCACAGAGCTGATTTGGCAGACTATGTTAAAACTACTCCTTTTTACTCAAAGTTTGCTACGGCTCAAGGACACGGGTGCCTCACACAAAGTTGTAACTCCCATAACAATATGAGACCGTGTGAAAGCAGATGTCCTAGCAAACTTTGTCTGCCCGCCTTTTCTTGTATATAAGCTTTTCTATTTTATGACTATTGCGCACCCTCCTGCAGACGATCCTATACTCTGTGAGACCTGTGTCTTTGAATATTCAAATAAATAACCAGAAAGACAACTCTGTTTGTTTCACCATTTATTTGTTTGACTTGTGTATCTCCACCGTATTGACTGGGTCTAAGATTTCCATAACAGCAGCCAGTCAGGATCCTCTCTATGGTGCACCTGTAGAAGGTCAGGATCCTCTCTATGGTGCACCTGTAGAAGGTCAGGATCCTATCTATGGCGTACCTGTAGAAGGTCAGGATCCTCTCTATGGTGCACCTGTAGAAGGTCAGGATCCTCTCTATGGTGCACCTGTAGAAGGTCAGGATCCTATCTATGGCGTACCTGTAGAAGGTCAGGATCCTCTCTATGGTGCACCTGTAGAAGGTCAGGATCCTCTCTATGATGCACCTGTAGAAGGTCAGGGTCCTCTCTAGGGTGCACCTGTAGAAGGTCAGGATGGTCTCTATGGTGCACCTGTAGAAGGTCAGGATGGTGCACCTGTAGAAGGTCAGGATCCTCTCTATGGTGCACCTGTAGAAGGTCAGGATCCTCTCTAGGGTGCACCTGTAGAAGGTCAGGATCCTCTCTATGGTGCACCTGTAGAAGGTCAGGATCCTCTCTAGGGTGCACCTGTAGAAGGTCAGGATGGTCTCTATGGTGCACCTGTAGAAGGTCAGGATCCTCTCTATGGTGCACCTGTAGAAGGTCAGGATCCTATCTATGGCGTACCTGCAGGGGTGAAAGTGGTTAGAAATTCTTGCAGGTACTATAATGCTAACCCGACCTTCTTTGGTTCATATTGTTCTCCTTCCGCCCCCAGCTTCATGCATCCCTGAACACAAACTTCACATTTTTAATGCCTTTATGGGGTAGAAATTAGAAACACTTGACAATATGTATAGTCAATTATTTATTTTCAATTGTGCATACAACTTGTGTCAAACCTTAACAGACCATTAGCAAGGCATGTTGAGGGAGGTAAACTACACACTTTTCCACATTTTCCACAGAGGGCTGAAGTAGCTCTCCTCTTCTGTGTACCGGCGAGCCATGCCGCTTGTTGAGTGGGCTGCTCTTCTTCCTTTGCCCAGCCAGGTCTTCACATAAGGCAGTGGATCACACTGTCTGCATGGTGGTCCCACAGAGCTGATGAAGAGGAGATTTGCTGCATTTTTTGTTGTAAGTTTGCTCCTATACTCAGTTATGATGTTGGTCATTGTGCTGAACCCCGTTCACAGTCAGCATTGCTTGGAGACAGTGTGTCCACTGCCATGAGCAACTTCTTCATTTTGTTGGGAATGTTTCTTCCTCCACTGGCCTTGTATTCTATATTGGTATAAATGAGCCAGCGTTCCCGCGCTGATCTTAAAAAGCCTTAAAGTCTAAAATCCAACGATCCAATTTTTATTTATGTTATCCCCCACTGTCCACACGCCGCGCGCACCGCGAAAAGTACCTTCCTCCCTGGTCGTCGCAGCTGCGCGTGGACGTCGCCCCGCGCGCGGGAGAATGAGATTAAAACAACCCTCAGCCCGACATGAATCAAGACGGAACCAAACAATGCCCCCGGCCCGGCTGTCACATTGATACATCATTGTGGCCCCTGAGCCAAAAAGTTTGGCCACCCCTGTTGTAGGACGTTAACGATAAAACAGAATATTGTTGTTCTACTTTTAGACATCTCGCGATCGACTGGGGTTCGACTGGTTGGGCACCCCATATAGAGATATACAGTTTGCTAGTTAGCTAACTTATTATATTCATCATGGCCAGGTTTATGTCCATTCTCTGGGCTAAATAAGCATCATCACCTGTGTCATCTGTGGGTGTTGTTTTTCAAATTTTAAGCACATTCTGAGTTTCTTCATCTCTCTCCTTTCTCTTAAACATCTGAAGAATCGTCGTTTGCATTTTTGCTTTAATTACCACGTAGCCTAATTTTCTAGCTGTCATTCAGTCACTCCATTCTTTTCTCCTCCCGCTGTTCTGATCAAGTGGGAAAAAGCAAATATGTGACCCGCTCTAACGAAATCAGTCGGAAGTCGCAACGGCTCATTTCAAAATAAACGTGGATTTGCGTAAAAAAATAGTTTTTCGGGGTTCGGGTGTTTTGTTTGATTTTAAATAAACAAAGTCTTGGCTTTCATAATATGAAACTTGTTTCGGCAAATTCAGATGATAAATACAACTTAGAAGCTTGTAACGGCAGAATTACAAGCGGAGAACGGAGTAACTTGAGGTCACAGCAGGCATAACAACAGCCGGTGTTTCTCGTTAGTGTTTTCCCCGGGAAACAAACACAATACGCACAAACGCAAAAATACACAAACACACACACGTATACACACACACACACTCACGAGCTTCCCCCAGACCAGTAATCCAAACCAAAATATCTTCCCTTCGTAGTATAAATTCCACGGGTGGAGCTGTCAATTCTTCCTGGTCCTCCGGACCGCCTGGAAATCTCTTACCGGTACTAAGGACCGGGTAGGACCGGCACACTTTCAACACTGCGTACCTGTAGAAGGTCAGGATCCTCTCTATGGTGCACCTGTAGAAGGTCAGGATCCTCTCTATGATGCACCTGTAGAAGGTCAGGGTCCTCTCTAGGGTGCACCTGTAGAAGGTCAGGATGGTCTCTATGGTGCACCTGTAGAAGGTCAGGATGGTGCACCTGTAGAAGGTCAGGATCCTCTCTATGGTGCACCTGTAGAAGGTCAGGATCCTCTCTAGGGTGCACCTGTAGAAGGTCAGGATGGTCTCTATGGTGCACCTGTAGAAGGTCAGGATGCTCTCTATGGTGCACCTGTAGAAGGTCAGGATCCTCTCTATGGAGCACCTGTAGAAGGTCAGGATACTCTCTATGGTGCACCTGTAGAAGGTCAGGATCCTCTCTAGGGTGCACCTGTAGAAGTTGCAGAGTATCCTGGAGTCCATGTTGAACCTCTTCAGCCTGCGGAGGAAGAAGAGCCGCTGTTGAGCTGTTTTGGTGATGGTGGTGGTGTGAAGAGTCCACGTCAGGTCCTCAGTGATGAGTCCACGTCAGGTCCTCAGTGATGAGTCCACGTCAGGTCCTCAGTGATGAGTCCACGTCAGGTCCTCAGTGATGAGTCCACGTCAGGTCCTCAGTGATGAGTCCATTTCAGGTCCTCAGTGATGAGTCCACGTCAGGTCCTCAGTGATGAGTCCATGTCAGGTCCTCAGTGATGAGTCAGGTCCTCAGTGATGAGTCCATGTCAGGTCCTCAGTGATGAGTCCATGTCAGGTCCTCAGTGATGAGTCCACGTCAGGTCCTCAGTGATGAGTCCATGTCAGGTCCTCAGTGATGAGTCCACGTCAGGTCCTCAGTGATGAGTCCATGTCAGGTCCTCAGTGATGAGTCCATGTCAGGTCCTCAGTGATGAGTCCATGTCAGGTCCTCAGTGATGAGTCCATGTCAGGTCCTCAGTGATGAGTCCATGCCAGGTCCTCAGTGATGTGGACACAGAGGAACCTGAAGCTGCTGACTCTCCACCGTAGTCCCATTGATGGCGATGGGGGCGTGTCCCTCTCTCTGCTGCTTCCTGTAATCCACAATCAGCTCCTTGGTTTTGCTGACGGTGAGATGGAGGTTGTTATCCTGGCACCAAGATGTTTCGTCGCCGTCGGTGATCAGGCCGATGCCGGTCGTGTTAACTTGACGCACATAATTTTACTTTTGAAAATATAAACTGTACAAAATCCAGATTTAAAGATTCTAAAACTGGACACATTTGAGGATTCAGTTTTTTATTTAAAGTAAATTAGTTTCAATCTATTGCATATGTTATAATGCAGACATAAACAAGGAAAGTGTTCAGTTCAGTATAATAGTGATTTTATTGTCATTCTTTACATGAACAACATGCTTCAAACATTATTTAACCAACAAATCATTGTGTTTTTATTAAATAACTAGTTGAACATTTTAATGCAAGGAAAATGGTTTGGTCTATATTTATTATAGAAGTAGATTATGTTTTCGTTTTGTCGGCAGGATAATATAAAAACTACTGGCTTGATTTCCATTAAACTTGGTAAAAGGGTGTAGCGTGGGCCAAGGAAGAACATATTTGATTTGAGGCATTAGTGTTAGGTTTCCCGAGAAGTGACTGGAGATGAGAACCCGCTATGCAAGCACTACAACTGAGACTGTGGTGAAGTGTCAAAAAGGCTTTATTTTGTCCACGACACTGACAAGGAGTTGACGAAGCACATATAGAGGGAAGACGTGGAGCTGGGCTGCTCAGGAGGGGAGGCTGGACGTGGCAGGCAGAGCGGCTGGAGTATGTGGATCTGGAACAGGAAAAACAAGCAGGATTAGGAAATGATCTCCCTGCACTAGGAGCATCAAAAAGTCACTAGGAAAAACACTAGTAGGCCTGGACGATAGTTTACCACTGAAGAATAAACGAAGAACTGGCGAAGTCTGAAGATGGGAACCAGGGTTTTAAGCAGGTGCAGGTGAGTAGTGGCAATCAGTGAGATGAGCAGCAGCTGAGGAGGTGAGTTGGCGGGAATCGGAATGTAGGTAGCCACGCCCAGCCAGGGAGGCAGACGCATAGACAAACAGACAAAACAAACACAGACAGGGGAAAAAGAAGGAGGAAGTACTGCAGATCCTCACAGTACCCCCCCCTCAACGGGAGCCTCCTGGCGACAACCAGGCTTATCTGGATGAGCCCTGTGAAAGGCCCTTATCATCACTGGGTCCAGGACTCGGGAGCGAGGGACCCAGCATCGCTCCTCGAGGCCGTAACCCTCCCAGTCCACCAGGTACTGTAAGCCCTTTCCCCGGCGCCTGATGTCCATGAGACGGTGTACCGTGTAGGCAGGATGATCATCAATGATACGGGGGGGAGGAGGGGGAATGGTTGGAGGGCTCAGATCACTGGTGTGAACAGGCTTAATCTGGGAGACATGAAAGGTGGGATGGATTCTCAAAGTTCTGGGAAGCTTCAGCCGGACTGCAGAGGGGTTAATAATCCTTTGAATGGGGAAGGGGCCAATAAAGCGTGGGGACAGCTTCTTGGACTCAGAGAGGAGAGGAATGTTCCTGGAGGATAACCAGACAGACTGACCTGGGACGTAAGGAGGGGTCTGTGGCGGTTGGCTGACCGTTGGTTCCGAGCAGAAGTCAGGAGGAGAGCAGAGCGAGTGTCTCTCCAGATCTTCTGACAGCGACGAACATGCTGCTGGACCGAGGGGACTGCTAGTTCTCTCTCCTCTTCAGGGAACAGGGGCGGCTGGTACCCTAAAGAGGCCTCAAACGGGGAGAGCCCAGTAGCAGAACAGGTTAGGGCATTATGAGAGTACTCCACCCAGGGAAGATGGGTGCTCCAGGTAGAGGGGTTACGGTCAACGATGCAGCGGAGGGCTGATTCCAGGTCCTGGTTGGTTCGCTCAGTTTGACCGTTTGACTGGGGATGATATCCGGATGTTAGACTGACAGAAGCTCCCAGGGATTGACAGAACTCCTTCCACACTCGAGAGGTGAATTGAGGGCCGCAGTCAGAGACTATGTCAGAAGGGATCCCATGTAGCCGGAAAACATGTACAGAGAGGAGTTGGGAGGTCTCCAGGGCTGAAGGAAGCTTAGGAAGAGCTACAAAGTGGGCAGACTTAGAGAACCTGTCAACAATGGTGAGAATTGTGGTGTTACCCTGGGAGGGAGGCAGGCCGGTAACAAAGTCCAAGGCAATGTGTGACCAGGGACGACTAGGAATGAGTAGAGGCTGGAGCAATCCTGCAGGTGTCTGGTGGGAGGACTTACTCCTAGCACACGTGGGACAGGAAGACACAAACTCCTGAGTGTCCTTGTCGACAGTTGGCCACCAGAAGTGTCTCTTAAGAAAGGAACATGTGCGGTTTACGCCGGGATGGATGGAGAACCGGGAACTGTGGACCCACTGTAGGACCTTGGAGCGAGCAGCATCGGGAACGAACTGACGGTTCGGAGGGCCGTTACCCGGGTCTGGTTGCTCTCTCAAAGCCTGCTGGATGGTGTTATCAATCTCCCAAGAGAGCGCCTACAACACAACTCTTTGGCAGGATAGACCAGCAGAGGACTCGGGAGAGTCAGGCGAGTACAGTCTGGATAG
The DNA here is from genome assembly GCA_028583405.1 of Pogonophryne albipinna. NCBI lineage: Eukaryota > Metazoa > Chordata > Actinopteri > Perciformes > Artedidraconidae > Pogonophryne > Pogonophryne albipinna. Next base: position 2,400,435 of record CM053246.1, read on the forward strand.
AGCATCAGGCTTTACATTCCGGGAACCTGGACGGTATGTGAGGCTAAAGTTGAAACGGCTAAAAAAGAGAGCCCACCTAGCCTGTTGGGAGTTCAGCCGTCTCGCTGATTGGATGTAGGCGAGATTCTTGTGGTCTGTCCAGACCAGGAATGACTGCTTGCTGCCCTCGAGCCAGTGTCTCCACTCCTCTAACGCCAACTTTACCCCCAGAAGCTCCCTGTTTCCAACATCATAATTGCACTCAGCAGGAGAGAGGCGGCGTGAAAAGAAGGCACAAGGATGGAGGATGTTATTAGGACCAGCTGTTTGCGACAAGACAGCACCCACCCCAGTGTCTGACGCATCAACCTCCACAACAAACTGCTTCTCAGGGTCTGGCTGGATGAGGATGGGAGCAGAGGTGAACAGGGACTTGAGTTTGCCTCATTAGCCTCAGGGGTCCAGAAGAACTTAATGTTGACAGAGGTGAGTCTTGAGAGGGGTGCAGCAACCTTACTGAAGTTCCTGATGAAGTGGCGGTAAAAGTTGGCGAAGCCCAGAAACCTCTGAAGCTCCCTCCTCGTAGTAGGGGTTGGCCACTCCACCACAGCCTTGATCTTTCCAGGATCTGCCTCCACTCTGCCTTGCCTGATGATATAGCCCAGGAAGCTGATCCGGTTCTGGTGGAACTCACACTTCTCAGCCTTGACATAGAGCTTGTTCTCCAGCAGTCTCTGAAGCACCAGGTGGACATGGTTCTCGTGTTCCTCCTGGTTCTTGGAGAAAATCAGGATGTCGTCTAAGTACACAAAGACAAAGCGGTTAAGGAAATCACGCAGGACATCGTTGACCAGAGCCTGAAATACTGCTGGAGCGTTAGTGAGACCAAAAGGCATGACTAGGTACTCAAAATGACCTACGGGAGTGTTGAAAGCCGTCTTCCATTCATCCCCTTGACGGATACGGATCAGGTGATAGGCGTTCCTGAGGTCAAGCTTGGTGAACAGGGTTGCCTCATGGAGAGGTTCAAAAGCAGAGGTGAGAAGGGGTAGTGGGTACTTGTTCTTAACAGTGATGTTGTTTAAACCACGAAAGTCAATGCAAGGTCGCAGTGACTTATCCTTCTTACCCACGAAGAAGAACCCGGCACCCACGGGGGAGGAGGAAGGACGAATAATCCCAGCAGCCACTGAGTCAGAGATATATAGCTCCATAGCCTCCTTCTCCGGACGGGACAGGTTGTAGAGGCGGCTGGTGGGTAGAGGAGCCCCAGGAAACAGATCTATGGAGCAGTCGTAGGGCCGGTGAGGAGGAAGGGAGAGAGCCCTCTCCTTGCTGAAGACCAAATCTCAGGTCGTGGTAGGTTGTAGGGACTCCAGTTAAGTCTACAGAAGCGGCAGAGCAGAAGTCAGGGTTTGGGGAGACAAAGACAGGAGGCACGGCAGATAACAGGCAGTTAGCGAGACAGTTCTGATCCCATTCAATGATCTCTCCCTTAGTCCAATCAATGTGTGGGTTGTGGGTGCGAAGCCACGGATAACCCAATACCAGAGGTGTGGAAGGTGCAGAGATTACCTTTAATTGGATGAGCTCTCTGTGGTTGCCGGAGGTGATCAATGTCAAAGGAGCTGACTGTGCTGTCACTGAGGAAATTATTTGCCCATTAAGTGCATAGGCTGTTAGAGGTTCATCTAAAGGCTCCAGACAGAGTCCCAGCTGTTCAGCTAGCTCCCGGTCCAAAAAACTATCCTCAGCTCCAGAATCAATGAGGGCTTGTAGAGGCAAAGTCATAGTGTTAACACAGATTTTGGCAGGTATTAAAAAATGACTCAAGGAAGGAAGTAAAGATGATGGCTGTGGACTCGTCAGGACCCCCAATCTCACTGACGAGCCTCCACGTTTGGGCTACTGGACAGTTGGCAATGACATGCCTGGCGTTGCCACAATACATGCATTGGCCAGCACACATCCGGCGCTGACTCTCCTCCGGAGAGAGTCTAGCACGCCCCAGCTGCATAGCCTCCTCGTGAGAAGAGGTGCGCGCGCTGGGCGGCGAGAAAACGGAGGGAGACTTAAATACTGAGGGGACAGGGTAGGCGGAAAAACTGGGCTTACTGTGTGAGACTGGTGGATTCCGCTGTGTCCTCTCAGCTCGGCGCTCCCGCAAACGACAATCTAGGCGGGACACCAAGGAAATCAGATCTGGGAGATCCGCTGGAACGTCTCGTGCTGCCAATTCATCCCGGAGCTGATCCTTTAACCCCTAGTTTCCACTGGGTCCGTCTGCGGCGCGTTACGGCTCCGCCGCGGTTTTGGTCCGGCCTCCTCCGGCGTCATACCCTACTGGGCGCGTTTCACAAGCGTTTCAGAAGCATTACGGAAGCGGAGCGTCGTGCATGCCGGCTCGCAGTTCTTGTTGATATTTCCTGGACATTTGTACTTCTACAAGAAAGTAAGTAGGCTACGTAGTTAAATGGTTTATTTTTGTGTCTGTTTAAATCGTGTTTATTGTTGTTATTTCCTATTTTGTTGTGTTGTAGACTGCAGACATAATTAATAATAATTGTAATAGTCCAGTTAAAAACAACATGAATCAAAGATGGGTTGCTGTATTTTAGAGGTAAATAAAAAGCATTCATCATCATAATTATTCTATATAATTTACACACAGTGCCTGTAAACCGAAGGAGAACGCTGGCCTTTATTCTCCTACTGGAAAGACTACGGAGGAGGGATGGGGGGAGGAGAAGGAACCGGTTTTGGGGGGTGGGCCGGATGCTGTCACCGTTCCGACATTGCCTTACGGCTGCGTCGCGTCGAAAAATAGACTTCAATCCTATTTCAAGCGGAGCCCAGCGGCGAGACGCTTCTGGGACACTTCTGAGCCGTAACGCGGCACGTCTGGTAGAATAGCACCCATTGACTAAAGACGTGACGCACCGCAGACGGACCTAGTTTCCACCGGGTCCGTCTGCGGCGCGTTACGGCCGCGTTGCGGCTGCGTTGCGGCTGTGCCGCGGCGTCCGCCAGGATCGCGGCCACTCTAGTCAATGGGTGCTATTCCACCAGACGCGCCACGTTACGGCTCAGAAGCGTCCCAGAAGCGTCTCGCCGCTGGGCTCCGCTCGAAATAGGATTGAAGTCTATTTTTCCACGCGACGCAGCCGTAAGGTAATGTCGGGCAGGCAGGAAGTGGAACGTTCAGAGCATGGGCGTCGCAGCCATTATATGAGGGTGGGACAAGTCCCCCCCACTTTTTCAAATGATTAGTTTAGACCCCCCCACTTTTACCATGTGGAAAGTCCGTAAATCGTTCTCTCCACTCGCTGCACTTTGTAGAGCGCTGTGTCAGTGCTTCACTATCAACTCCATTCCACTTGCTTATTGAGAGAATGCCCAAATCAATGAAACTCCGTACCATGTTTTCACTGCTACTTTGAACCAAGGCAGATTCTCACATAGCGCGCGCATGTTCAAGGAGTGTTGCCATAGTTGGACAGCTCAGATCTGTTGTATGAAGCGATGCCGGTTGCGGAGGTAAGGCAGTAAAAGGCACACACACCAAATGTTCAGGAAATGGTTAATACAGCGAAAATCAAAGCTGACGATCTCTTGGTTTGATATGTTTTCTCCCCCAGACAACATGGACATAAGAACATTGTTTTCAAAGAAGAGGAAAGTAAGTATTCAGCTGGTAGCAGTCAGTTAACAGTGATGGCGGCGGCGGCAAAAGCGTCTCACTTCTGGAGAGGAGTTTCCTCTTTCTGTCATGATAGAGAGATACAAATACTGAATAGTTTAGATGAGAAAAGGCATCGAAATGCCAGGTTACTAGTATTTATCATGTAAACAGGGAACATGAATAACCAGATCTCTCTGTGCTCATGTAAACACCATGATGTCCATGTAGACGCAGTCAGTGTGTTTTACTGGAGCCTCAGTTCGTTAAGAGATTATTTTGTTTAGTTCTTTTAGGTACTCTCTCTCACAATGATAATGTACATTATGTTTTAATTATACTTCTTATCATTCAGAAGCTTTTTGTGTGTGTTTATGTTTTACTGAGTGCTTATAGGCAATTTCCATCCCAGTATTCAGTTAACTATTTATTTTCTGTGCACATTACATAGACTAGCTAATATTCTACCTACTGCTTGGGACTTTGAGTCTTCAAAATGTCCAATGTCACCGACTGGGACTTACTTTAGAGTCAGTTGTATTTACATTCAGTATGACTTGTTATGATTCAATGTGAAAGAGTATACTGCTCAATAAATAATGATCACTTCACCACCTCTCTTGACATCTAGGCGCTTGAGAGTGAGTCAGAGGCAGAACACAGGGACAGTGGAGAGAGGTCCGTTGCTGAGGTGAGTGATGAAAGGGAAATGGCAGTTTAGAGTAAATTGTGATGTGGACTCTCATCCCAGAATGTTAAAGGGAAATGGAAACACTTTTCAAACTGCTTTCCATGCGACAATATTCCCATTAGGAAATGTATTTATCTAGTCTATTTCCAATGTAAACGATCGAGATACGCAAATTTCTTTTTTGAAATACGTGCCTAATGACCATGGGCGCTTCCATAGCTCCGGGACTTTCCCAGTGACGTCACTGTGTGGGTACGGCTTCCTGGGTCAAAGCTCAATAACAAACAACATGGCGTGCAATGCACCAGTAGTTTACAACAAAAGAAAACGGTCGTCGTCAGGAGCGTATTGTATTGCCCCAGGCTGCACAAATGGATTTTATACGAAGAAGGAAGAAGTACATTTCCATAGGCTGCCACTAAAGGATGAGAAGCTGCTCAAAGCATGGGTTATTTCCATGAAACGGTCCGATCCGCCGCTGAATCAGTACGCACGTGTGTGCAGCGAACACTTTACAAATGACGATTATGTCCACAAAATGAGGTTTGATGAGTCTGGATGCCTGGTTCAATACAAAACATCGGATTTGAAGCCAGGATCTGTTCCCACAATATTCGATTTCTCAACGTATGCAGTCGGGAACACCGACCGTCCCAGCACGTCGGCCGCGCAAGACGATGACAGTGTCAACAAACGTGAAGTTCGAGCCACCAAACGAGTTGCTTCAGCTGCCGAGAGAGAGGTAAATATTGCAGCACTACCAGATTACAAGCTCACACATGTATTTACTGACACAGTGTGACCTTATTAATTAACGCAATCGCGTCCAAACTAAATGGTAGCTATTATTATGACGTACAATGGAGAATTGGGGGTGTTCTCTAGCTCAACTAATTAAACTGGCATACACACGCTCATCTGTCGAAAACAGCCCTAAAAAGGCTAGTATTGCTGGACTAGGTGTTCAATGGATGGTATTGCCAAGATGTATGAGGTGTTGGAAAATAATACAAAATATATGTCAACTGACCACTGGTACATGTGGATAAAACCAAGGTAATGCTCTTTTCAAAAGCAAAAAAGACACCAGAGCCTGTTTTAGACATTGTAACTACGCAAGGAACAACACTTGAAGTTGTTGCCTGTTATAAATACCTAGGTATCTGGCTTGATGATTGTCTCTCTTTTAAACTTCATGTCAATAACCTGCTTAAAAAACTGAGGGTTAGGCTAGGGTTCTTTTTCAGAAACAAGTCCTGTTTCTCGCTTGAGGCCAGGAAAAGGCTAGTCACTGTGACCTTTTTACCTGTGCTGGACTATGGTGATTTGTTGTATAAGAATGCACCTGCCAATTACCTGAGCAAATTGGATGCTGCGTATCACAGTGCACTGAGATTTGTCACAAATTGTAAAGCGCTTACACATCACTGTGCACTGTATGCCAAGGCAGGTTTACCATCACTCTCTGTACGGAGGCTCAGTCACTGGTACACTTTTATTTATAAAGCTATGTTGGGCAAACCGTATTACATCTGTTCTCTGGTAAAGCAGAAAGTTGCAAGCAGCTATTGTCTGAGGTCGCAGGATGTAGTCTTGTTAGATGTACCAAGAGTAAGGACTGTCTTGGGTAAGACAGCTTTTATGTGCGCAGCTCCACTTGCTTGGAACAGCCTACAGTCCAAATTGAAATTGAGCAATTTTATTTCTCTGAATGTTTTTAAGGCACGTCTGCACGAGATGCTTTCTGACACTATGGGTGTTTGTAAGTGTTGGTGAATATGTAAATATGATGTCCTCTATTGTTGTTTTTATGTTGTTTTTATGTTTCATGTGGAACTAAATTGATGCAGGTCTCCCTTGTAAAAGAGATCCATGATCTCAAGGGACCTATCTGTCTAAATAAAGGTTTGAAATGAAATGAAATGAAACATGTGGTAGCCTGGTAGGAGTATACTTCATCAACATGACTGCCCATCCTTAGCCCTGCTTGAGTATTTTCTGAACATGTGCTTAATAATAACACAATCCTTTATAAATAATATATTTTGCTCTGAGTAATAACAGTTTGAGAGTTTGCTTAAATAGTCTTCAAAAACAAATATTTTCCTATTTTTTTTCCAACGGCCGAGATACACATAGGTCTACATAATTATAGGGCATCTCCATGGAGCTCAGGCTGATTGTTTGCTCTCTGATGGGCTGTGGTGGCTCGATCACGTTCTTTTCATTCTTAGGTTTCTATGAACAGTTTCTTTATTTTACCATTATGGAATAATCACATTGGTAAATAGTGGCGATGGGGTTTTTCCAGCCAACTTATCATAGTCATGATTTTGAATATTTCTAGTTCACCTTAACCTGTAACATATTTATATTGTTTTGTTTCAGGTCAAACGAGCTGTCCATACTGCTGCAGGATTGTTGTCCTGTCAGACAGAAGATACATCCTGCATAGGTGCTGATGATGCAAGTGATGATTCCCAGGTACTGGAGGCACACACAACTAAACGTGGGCAGTCAGTGACTGTGGCCACACAGACGGAACCACTGGAACCATGCCTGTGTAAAACTGTGACTTTGGTGAGTGTGCAGACTGGGACCGATGACATTAACAACAGTCAGTTGCTCAGTCATGATCATCCATATTGCGTCAGCAGGGACATTGCAGGTGGATCCGCCACACTGGCACCTGCAGATGCAATGGCCAAAGCACCACCGAGTCCAACACCTGATGTGTCAATGCCTGAAGAAGATGCTTCCAGTTCTGGGGAGAGCATTCCAGGGACAGAGCCTTCTTCGTCGGACTACAGCCCTAATGAAGATGACATTATACAGAATGACGGCGAAGACAGCGAGGATGATGGAGAACATTCAGTGGATGGCGGAGAAGATCCAGTGTCAGACAAAAAATATCTGGTATCCCATGCACAACTGATGAAGCTGTTTTGTGTATGCAACTTTGCCGGATGCGGAAAATGTGTGATCAGCAGGCCGTACTGTTCAGCCAAAGGCTTTGGACTGACAGTGAAAACTGACTGCATAGATGGCCATGAGTTTGTGTGGACTTCTCAACCCCTCTTAAATGGCACAATGTCCTGCAACCTGTTAGTGCCAGCCGCGATTTTCCTGACTGGAAATGCTTATGGCCCTTTTTCTGAGATATGCCAGTGTCTGGGCCTGGAATCACTCTCGACAAGACACTGCTATAACATCCAACTATATAAACTTTATAACTATCAAACCCGTGTGATAGAAATTGAAGATGTTGGCTTTATTAAATTTAATTTATGGTAAATATCTTTTCAGGATCACAATGTGACAATTTCCATACTAGCCACAGACTGCCACCCTGCAGTGCAGAAGATGCTACGTGAGGACCACAAGACCATCAAGCATGAGTTTGACTTGTGGCACATTGTGAAAGGTGTGAAGAAGCGGATGCTGCAGAGCAGGAATACCGAGCTGAAGGAGTGGGTGCGCATGGTATCCAACCATCTTTGGTACTGTGTGTGTACATGTGATGGTGACGCGTTACTGCTGAAGGAGAAATGGACGTCCATCCTCCATCATATCATCAATGTTCACGAGTGGCTGTCGGCAGAGAAGATGCTGAAGTGTGAACACGAGCCTTATTCTGAAGAGGATGGGAGTTCCCGACCTTGGTTGGAGCGTTCATCCAAGGCCTTTGGCACTCTACAGAAAGTGGTCATGGACAAGAGACTGTTGAAAAAACTAGATAAGGTATTGTCTTAATTGCCCTTCTTCATTTATATATTCTGGCCTTATAAATTCACCACAAAGCAGTATATTTATCTAAAGAGAATATATTCAACGGATGTAGCCCTGAACAAACAGTAAAATATGAAATTGAAAATATGTAAAAAAATAAATACAAACACATGCATAATTAATATCAGTATTTTAATTATCCACCAACCATGGGTGATTATTCAATAGTGATGTTTGAGAATTGCATGTTTGGCATCTCTCGACTCCAATAGTTTGCAATCTGACAAATTAAGTAATAACAAAAATGCTAAATAATGCTGACATTCATGACCCACTCTGTTCAATTGCAGGTTACAGAAGGGATCCATACTGGCGAGCTGGAGAGCATCCATTCTTTGTATACAAAGTACGTTCCAAAGCGCAAGAAGTTCACGGAGGAGAGCTTTCAGGCACGCCTTCGCCTCGCTGCATTGGATCACAACCACAACATCGATCATGAGCAGGCACAGACCAAGAAGGGGGCACTGCAGTTCAAACTGCAGTACTCGAAGCCTGCTGGAGGATATGTGGTGAAGGCGATGAAGACACCAAAAAGCTACAACTTCCGAAGAGAAATCATGGTCGGGGTAGTCGATAGGTGTTTATCAGCATCGTCCATGAGGTCCGAACTTGCAGAACACCGTCATACAGATGCAGAGAAGGAGAAAAGGACACTTGGTGCGCATAAAGGCCTGGTAAAACCATCGAAGGAGGATGCTGTGGCACACCACCTAAGTCAATTTGTGAACAAGTAATGTCGGTCTCTATGTGTCTGTCTTATATATGAAGTCAGCCTGTGGGGCTCTGTGGCAAATAAATAAAGGACGTCTATGGCTGAAGTAATATATGCTGGTAGTATTTGTATATTATTATTTGAAGGATAAAAACATAGCTTGGTTCAGGAAAATGGTCTTTATTACTTTATGAACATCGAGCACTGAAAAACATTTGTAGAATCTAGTGAGATACATGTATATGCTTGATAATATAAGTTGTAAATACTGTTCTGATATATCACAAACATTGTATGAATGGTTCCATTATCAAAGTAGAATTTTCTTCGCTAGCCTAAATGTCACAATTTCACTGTCAAAGATTTGCCTTCCATGCATGGAATCATTGGTCACATCATATCCCTCCAGAATATTCAAATCCTTTGTAGGTTACTGATGGGTAGTGACTTCGTATCCGATTCACAACACAGGCAGGTATCGGCACTCTGTTCCCTTTTCCAAGGAAACCTCTAGTCCAGATGGTGAATTGCCGATAAGCTGTTAGTCTGTAGAGGCTGAAATAAATAGGATACACCTATAAATACAAATCATTTAATTTAAAACAATTATATATTTTTAAATAGGGCCTACACTTACTCGCTATTTATTGGTCGTTCGAGGGTTGCTGCACGCACGTCTCGTAGCGATACCATTGCGATCGCCAACATATCATTCTCGATGGAAACCATAGGGAACAGTCGGTGTTCCATGATACACTGGAGATTATTCCCGTCTGAATTGAGCATGTGGTCGATACCAATTCCCCTGCAACATCTACATTCATTTTCCGATGGCATAACCACACAATTGTTACATGTACACCAATCTGTGTTGTCCATTCGTCCCGGGTTTTGAGCAACATCTTCTTCCTCTGAGACCGAGTCGGTACTGGAACTGGTGGTATCCCACTCGGCGAGTTCAGAACCGTCGGTACTTTCGGCGGATTCCGGATCGTATGCCACTCTAGTATTTGACCGAATCGGTTCATAAGCATAGGCCATGGGATGCCTGGTAACTGTAGATGCTTCCACATCAATGTCATCTCCCGACGAATAGTCAAATTCATCGTTCAAAACGCCGATCTCATTACAAAATTCCTCCATCGCTGCCATATCTGCTACATTGTGTTGACTTCCGGTATGGATACCCGGAGCGAGGACCCACACAGTGACGTCACCATTTGGGACTCCCCTAATGGCAGCGGCCTGGTCCCGGAATTCCCCACCCGGCCGGCGGATAATTAATTTTCTTTTGGCGAGTAATATCATATACAATAAATATTACGATCAATATCCATTGTAAAATGAATAAACTACCGGAATATTAAAGCTGTAATGGTGTTTCCTTTCCCCTTTAAGGAAATCAGTGCGGATATTGAACAGGAAGCATTTCAGTCAAGGGGCATCATGTGACCAATATAGACAGAAGAGCAACATTTAAGTCAATGATACCATTCCTAGGTGAACTTAACATCTGTATGGAGTCAGATCAGTCTCAATATTAATAAATGCTCACAGAAGGATTCACAAATGTATTTTGCGATGCATATATAAATGGCTCTCCACAACAATATCTCTCAATGCACTCACAAATATTTATTGTTGTATATAAATGTACAAAAAATGGGCATTTAAACTGCTTTTTATTAATTCAAAGACGGCTCTGAATTAATAATCAAATATGTTTCCTTTCTTTACTACTGGATGAAATTACAAAATGTACCCATCATTTTCCTCATGCTAGTATAGCCACATAAAAGTATCAAACCACCTGTTAAAATGCACCAGAATACAGGAAATCTATTTTTTTTCGTGGTGGGGGACCCCCACACCCCCCGTTAAAAGTCCCCCCCCACATTCAGGATGCTTCCTACGCCCATGGTTCAGAGCATATATAGCATATATATACACACACACAAACTCATTTTGCAGACCCTATCCCTCCGTAGGCGTTCAAGTAGGAGGAGAAATGCCAGCGTTCTCCTCCGGTTTTCAGGCACTGTGTAAATTATATATATAGAATAATTATGATGATTTTACCACTAAAATACAGCAACACATCTTTGATTCATGTCGTTTATAACTGGGATATTACAGTTATTATTAACTTTGTCTGTACAACGTAGTCTGTGCAGGAAATATGCTCAAATCAACTGAAACTGCGAGCCGGCAGGCAAGACGCTCCGTTTCTGAAATGCTTCTGAAACGCGCCCGGTAGGGTATGACGCCGGAGGAGGCCGGACCAAAACCGCGGCGCAGCCGTTACGCGACGCAGACGGACCCGGTGGAAACTAGGGGTAATCCTCTCAAAAACACCGCCTTGAGAGCTGCCTCGTCCCAACGAACCTCTGCAGCGAGTGTGTGAAACTCGATGGAATACTCAGCTACAGTGCGGTTTCCTTGTTGTAAACTGAGCAGCTGACTCTCGGCGGAGCCAGAATAATTGGGATGATCAAAAACAGCAGAAAAACGATCTGAGAAGCATTCAAAACGCAGAGAGTCATAATCCACTGAAGAGCTCAAAGCCTCTGCCCAGGTTAAAGCCTTGCCACGGAGCAAACCCAGAACGTAATTAATCCTGGTAACATCAGCGGCAAACGAAACAGGACACTGGCGAAAAACCTTGTTGCACTGAAAAAGAAATCCCCTGCATCTCTCTACCTCTCCGTGGAATGGCTCAGGGTTGGTGATGGGGAAATCCTGGCGTGGAGTAGGAAAAATAGCTGGATTGGGAGTGGCATGAGAAGCTGCAGCCGAGGTAGTTACGGCCCGTCCACACAGCGGCGTGCGTTGAAGCTTCCAACGCTTCTGGACATTCACTTTGAATGGGGTGACGTCACTTTTAGCCGAACTGCATTTTGGGAAGCGACGTGGAGCGTTGCTGGCGTTGCTGGCTTCAAAAGTTGAGCAATGTTCAACTTTTGACGCCTCGACGGAGGCGTCAGCCAATGAAACCCGTTTATGCAAATCTGCCAGTACAAGCGCTAGCCAATCAATATGCTGGGAGAGACTACGCAGGTCATTTCCTCATATTTCAAAAAATGGAGGGAAAATTCATTATAGCGGTAGTGAATCACCCGGTGCTGTATGATCAGTCTCTGTTCATCTACCGGGATACAAACCGGAGGAGCGAGGCATGGAGGAGGTGGCAGAGACAGTGGATGAAACTGGTAGGTTTTCGCCTGTTTGGGGATTTTATATCCAGTTTACTTCGTTTTAACATTGCTATTGCTTTGTATGTCGGGGCGGGAGATTCATGTGATTGGTTGATGGTCGCGTTGGTCGCAAAAAATCCCCAAGCTTCAGATACGTCCACCTCCAAGCGTCAATGCACGCTGCTGTGTGGACGCTCCGTTAGAGCCAGGGGCGGACTGGGGGGAAAAAGTGGCCCGGGGATTAATTGACAGACAGGCCCACTTAATGCGCGGCATCTATCGGCCGGCCGGCGAAGAAAGTATGTTACTTAACAAAAAATCATATGCATTTAATTGAATTTTGGACCATTATTCATATAGTAATCACATTACCTGAGCCCTTGAGTTGCCTAAGCAAAATAGTTACAGCATATATTTAGTGATTTTAATGTTAACAGATCATTGATGCAATAACATTTTGACCCAATTTGCCTGACTTGACGCATGGAATAAAACATGGTCGTAGGAAGCATCCTCAATGTGGGTGAGACAATTTAACAGGGGGTGTGGGCAGGTGGTGGACCTCACCTCCTCTAGGGGGGTCCGGGGGCATGCTCCCTCGGGAAGAGATTTTTTTAAATGTTGAAGTTAAATGCATCAATCTGGTGCACTTTGAGAGCAAAATTAGGGACTAAATCTATGGCAGTCAGTAGTGGCTTGGACTGTGAGCCGTAGGGTCGCCGGTTCAAGTCCCCGACCAGACCTACATTTGGAGTGTGGACTTCTACTTGAAGGGGTCCCAGTTCACCTCCTCTCCTGCCGTGGTGCCCTTGAGCAAGGCACCGGACATCCCCTTTCCCCCATCACTCCCATTGCTCCCCGGGCGCTGTACAATAGCTGCCCACTGCTCCTAGTACTAGACTCCTGGTACTAGGATGGGTTAAAAGCAGAGAACACATTTCACTGTGTGTGCTGTGTGCTCTGCATGTGTGACCATTAAAGAGGGTTTCATCCCTCCCAATTCTTCTTCTTCTTCTTCTTCTTCTTCTTCTTCAACACCCATATAAAACAGAACTGTAAACAGATTTACTTTTTCTTTCAACATGTATTTGAACAGCAAGTGGAGGCAAAAGTGACTGCACCCAAAACAATAAACCTGCTAGCTAACTAGCCTAAACTCAGTAACAGAATGTGGGCAACACGTTCTTCTCCACAGCCACGTAACCTCTGAGTCAGACGTCACTTCCCCCTTTTCTATGCTACGGGTACAGCCGTATAGCCACTCCCCCCTGAACCCCGATCACCCACACCCCACTGGGCTGGGCTGGGCTGGGCCGGAACACTTACAAATGTGGGCTGGTAGGATTTAGGCAAAAAAAAGAAAAATATTTTTTTATTTTAGTCGACCCATGTTCAGGGGAGGTGGGTTTAGTTTCCTGCACGCCTCGACGTAAGAGAGACGTAAGCGACGCCACCTCTTAGCTCCGAAGCTCTTGCCTCTAGACCAGTGGTTCTCAAACTTTTTCTATTAGGCCCCCCATTTGGAGAAAAAAAAAAGTCGGCCCCCTCCAACACAAATAGTCAGGCTCAGTGGCGGCGCCAGAGATTTATTTTGGGGGTGCTGTGGGGTAGCTTGACGTTTCATAGAGGGTGCTCAAACATTTAGGGTTTCCCATTAATGCACCGGTCACTACGGTTGAATTTTCTACAGCAACACTCCCCATGCATATACACAATGTACCCGCGACTGTTACCATGAAGGCTCGATAATCAGCTCATGCAGTGGCGGCTGGTGGAAAATATTTTTGGTGGGGCTGTTGATATAGTGAGTAAACATTTTTTTTGTTGGGAGAAATGACCCCTTAAATTAGGACTTCTGGTGATGTAATGGCTGCGTTCAGACCGGACGCGATGCGAATATTAGCTTCGCTCTAAACGCTCCTATCGCATTGCTCTAGTCGCTCGAGTTTCACCGCGGCTGCCAGCTGTGTTTACTCGCATCATTCAAACAAGACGCGCTGGCTCGGGAGCTACAACTACAACAAAATGAACATATTTTACCGTGATTAAATTGTAATACACGTTTCTAAATGATGCCGACGTAACAACATACTGATACCGGTTAGTAAAAACCATGAATTAATGCTTTGACAAGTCTGCAGACAGACAGCAGGCGAAAAACCTTTTAGAATGCGTGTTTTCTAAATGGAGCTTGGCTAAGCTAACGTTATATATGCTCCGACCGTCCACACTCACAACAACGGCCTATACAGACATAAATAAACCAGCGACTGTATTCTCCATGACACAGGCAGTCTGTGGTTTGTACTTGTTTAACTTTTGTCTAGTTTCTGAACAGATCGTATCAGTCCCCGGCTGTTTGAAGAGCAAGCATGGGAAACAAAAGATAGCATTTACCTGTTTGCATCCAGCTAGCCATGCCTTTCTGGTGTACCAGCTACGTGAGAAGCCTCGTTGATACGTTTTGTCTTTTTCACAAGCTTGCTGCGATATATACAAATCGGGTTGGTCCGGTCCAAGGTCTTTAAGTATCAATTTATCTCCCAAACTTCTCCTTTCGAAAGGATTGGAGATTAGCTCTTGCACGTAATTGGGTGCGGACCGGTGCGGACCGAGGTCCGGCGACTCCACCTGCACACCATTCTCATACAAATACTGCGTCACCTTGGTCAATCACGAGTCTAAAAAACAACTCACGTCAACACACGTAAGCGCCAACGTGAGCGCCCTCGTGACCAAAATATTTGACGGCGCTGATTGGCTGAAATTATGTTTCGGCGGCACAGTTTACTATTGAGACTTTTGCAACGTGCTGGTTGCTGCTGTTTGGCTCGCTCCGCCCGGTAATGATAAACTAATGCCACGGGCAAGGCCAGGCAGGAAACATGTGACTTATCAGTAACTTTAGACATCGTAACACAATTTTAAACGAGATTTTATTGTAGATTATACATTTTACTGATACCAATTGTATGATATTTACCTTGTTCATTCAAAATAAAAATATAAAATATATATATTTTTTAAATATATATTTTTTTAAATATATTTGTTTGTATGTGGGAAGAGGTGGGGCGGCGCCCCTAGCGCCCCTATGGGCCGGCCGCCACTGAGCTCACGGCATATAGGTGTAAGTAGGGGTAAAGTGCAATTTTTTATAGGTGGTGTGGGCAAGCTCCCCCGGGAAGATTTTTAAATATTGAAGTTAAAAGCATCAATCTGGTGCACTTTGAGTGCAAAATGAAGAGATCTATGGATATATATCTCAACACAGAACTGTAAACAGATTTACTATTTCTTTATGGATATTTTACAAATCACTCCCCTTTTAAACTTTATTCATTTTGTAATGTCATATAGTATTTCATACCTGTTTTTAATTTATTCTCTTATTTTTTTATAACTATAATGATCATATAAACGTGTGCCTCGGAAATAATTGTTTACATTAATGGTGACCAAAACGTTTGAGACCCACTGAGATAACACTGATAACACTCTCCTCCACTTTGTTGTTGAAAAACTCCTTATATCAGTTAGCGTAGCTCGCTAGCACCAGAAGCTAACATCAACGATCGTGGAAGGGCAGCCAGCACTGCAGCGGTCGGTAAATGCCGCAGAAACACATTAATAAACAATGAACCACGGCACTCTGGAGAAAAGCATAAGGTTGGAGAAATCGTTATTTAATTTAATCTGGCTTCGTGTGATTAAAAGCAACACGATCATCGACCCGACGCAGTTCCCCGTTGTTGTGAACGCCGTAACGCCGTTGACGTCATGACGCAGCAGCGGCAGCACCAGTCGGGCTCTGGGCGGTGTGAACAGAGCGGGAGCAGAAAAGGGAAACCGGAGCTGAACCAGAAAAGCTCCCGTTCGGAGCTCGAAAGGGAAAAGCGCTGGTGTGAAAGCCGCAATAGACAAACAGACAAAACAAACACAGACAGGGGGAAAAGAAGGAGGAAGTACTGCAGATCCTCACAATTAGCACATTATGTTTTATTCTCGGAGTAAAGACGGCCCTTTAGTAATACATGTTGATGGACTAACAGGCTAAAAACAGTCTGCAGTTCAGTTGCTCCGCTAGCAGAAATTCAGAGGGAACACTTGTTTGACAGAGTGATCCTCAGAGGTAGGATTAACATTTTAAATGATTGTAGTTATTTTAGACACTATGCTCAATGGATAATGACACTTCAAATATCTCATTGCAAATAGGTCATGCCACTTTGAGCATTAGGGTGTAAGGAGAAGTATGGCTTTTGAGTGACCTCTACATGAGTCACTTTTTACTGAATCAGAAATGTTCACATAGGAAGTATCACAAACATTTAGTCATAAAGACAGGGGCATCCTTGAACTCTGTGGGCAGCTTGGAAGCTCACACAACAAGTAAAGGCACTAAAGAAGCTTTCATAAAAGGTACAGGTTTGGATTTGTGTCTCAGAGTGATCCGTCTAACTTCTTCCGAGAGCAACACTGACTCAGTGATTACATCACTGCCTTCAGCCAACTCAAGGATGCACAAAATCAATGCTCTTGATGCAAATGCACAATGGGAATTAACTTTAAAGCTAATAACATTAAGCTGGGAGCGCTGCAATGTCGGCCCACATTGTAATGTTATGTAAATCTGACCGTATGACAGCTTCATTTAAATGGGAGTGTGCCAGATTATGCACAATATTGGCCCAATTTGCTCCCTCGTGCTCATCCCTGCAACCCGGTAAATAGCTTAGCCACTCATTCTAATAAAAAGACAAACAAATAAATAAAAACATTCAACAAATTTAGAAGCAGGGCCCTGGAGACTCAACGCTGGAATTGTATGCAGAGGAAGAAATTGGAGAGTACACAATGTTGGCTGGAGGGCCCATCACTCAATTTGTTGGTAAACACCAGATTTATGTTCAGTAAGTCCTCGGCTAAACTGCTGAAGGGCTCCTCTCTCCCTGTGTGTCTCACACACACAATAGCCTCCAGCATATTTTGAAAAAATGACTAGGAAATCTTGATGTTGCTTAGCAGAGTACTAGGGTGTGAGAATACGCTGTACTCTGAGGATCAGCCACTGTATCTACTGTAAGCATCAGGTCGGCCATAGTTAAATATTTGTGTGCTGATTGTTTTTTCCGACAAACAAAAGTGTTCCTTGTTTTGTCCACAGACATTACTTTGCCCGCTAGAACATTTCAGAAGGCTGTTTTAATGTAGCAATCTGCAGGGGAGAAAATGCTCAGTGACTTATTGCTGATATGCAGCACACAAGTAAAGATGATTAAGTCAGTTTGGAAGGCAACAGTAGGAAAAAAAACGTGCAGGTCTTTAAATGATTCAACAACTTCACCAGGCTGATCCCAGCAGTAAGCATACTTGAGTGCATTTGCTGAACATGGCCACAAGAAGAGGAGAGTGCACACTGTGTGTCTGTGTAATTAAAGCGTCGTCCCAGAGCGGTGTAGGATTTCTATTAAGCAGGTGAGTCTCCTGTATAAAGTGTTTGGGGAGCCGCAGCCTGACTGGGGCAATGAATGGAGGTGTGTGAGCGCGGGGCGTTCACTGCCACGGAAGGGCTTTTAAATGACTGTTGAAGAGAGGGAAGCAGCCCTGGGCTACTTGTTGGGAATAAATACCTCTCATCTGCAGGTAGGCCGCTCTGGAGGTCACATCGAGGTTTCAGGGAAGTTAGAGAGAAGGAGGCCGATTACCTTGGCATTTCTGTAACTTGATGCACATCAAGTTACAGAAATGAACCAGCCACAAGGGGGGGGGGGGGGGCTGGACACATACAGATATACATAAATATACTGCAAAAGACAGAAAAAGTACATAGAGATATGATGCTACTGTAAAGGTTTTATTGAAGAAAGAAAAAAGAAACACCAGTTGACCACAGGCCCCTTCCAATGACCCCCAACAGATGCTTCACCAACACCACAGGGTCCAGCTTCTCATTCAGACTCACACCGCGGCTGAAACATCTTCAACTTCGGTAAAGAGTCATGGCACCATCTTTGAGGGAGGCAACACATGGAGCACACAGCAACAGTATGGTGACTGTACTGCACAGACACGGGCAGAAACAAAGACAGTAGACCACCCAAATACATCAAACTAAACCAAAAGAACCAGTACGGTCTTTACACTTCTTTAAGTCAGATGTGTTCACAGACTGTCCATAATAATATACTGTAGCAACAGGAGAGTTTAAAACAGCTTTTATGGCACATGAGGTTTAACTCTGTGAACGAGTACACTTTGTACAAACATGCCAATAAGCCAATAATAAAATATATAACAATACAAAAATGTCTAAAACACAAGAGAGTGCTGCCCCCTATAG
Source organism: Pogonophryne albipinna (assembly GCA_028583405.1). Taxonomy (NCBI): domain Eukaryota; kingdom Metazoa; phylum Chordata; class Actinopteri; order Perciformes; family Artedidraconidae; genus Pogonophryne; species Pogonophryne albipinna. Next base: position 2,418,822 of record CM053246.1, read on the forward strand.
TTTCCCAGCTAGCTGTTAACAGCCTGCCTGCCGTGATAATTCTCCGTGGGTTTGTCCTGATGAGTGACATACATCTCCATCACACATTTGAGTGTGCGGCTTGAGAACAGCGTCACATCCTTTACCAAGCCACAGCTCTTTCATCTGGACTTTAACACAGCACAGGGTGTTGTTAGCATGTGCTGCTAACAACACTTCTGATTGGTCCAACGTTAAATAAGAATTGTATATAAGCACTACTGCATGGCTTTTGTTCAGCTGAATGTTTAGTCACTCTGAAATCTTTATTGTGACACACCTAACCCTGTGTGATTACCCCAGCCCGTCAGGAGGGGCGCTGTCAATGCTAACTGAGCCGGATCCCAGCCTCTCCCTGAGCGCTGAAAACCAACAAACAAATGTGACATCATGTTATAAAGAGGGTCTTCTTCACCTTTGTTGCCTAACAACCAGTCCCCATCATATGGCTTACTGAGTCAGCTGCCAAACAGCCGACCTCATGGCTCTGCACCTGAACAAAAAACCTTGAGTGTTTTCTGTACTAGAGAATATTTTTGTCCACAAACTAATTATAGTAATCTATTTTAATAACTAGTTATATGAAATAAAAGGTGTTAGATATGACAGCTGAATTTGATATTTATAACAAGCCTTTAAGATCCATTACAATGCACTGCGAGTTGCACTGAGTTCAGCTCGCCCAGCCTTGGATGGGGAAACAGTGTTTTCATCCTCATGTAGAAGATGTGTCCTGGCAAAGGTCTGATGAATGTTTATTTATGAATTATTTATATTATTGGGCTTATTAGCAAAGTTATGCACAGAGTGTAACCGTGGGTCAAACATGGCTCACAAAGCTTTGTAACCAGAGTAACGGATTACAGTACACATACATGTTGGTATAACCATCTGCTATCCTGATGGCACTAAACAGATAACACGACAACACACCTGTTATCGGGGCTGAGGAGCACTGCAAACCAACAGCAGACCTTAATACTACTCAGACTGTGTTGTTCAAAGGCACCCTGTGGAGTTTTCCTGTAAACACCCAAATGCAAACAAAATGAATTAATTTCCTTTATAAATAAACATTTGCAGAGTCGACTGTTTGCACACTTTATATTGTTGTGACTATGAGTCTTTTTTTTGCCCGCTTGCGTCTGCACTAAGCGAAACACAGTCACTTCCTGCAGAGGTTCTCAGAGCTGCACATTATGTTGTTCTTCATCGGTTATTGTGTTACTCATTGTTAAAATGAGACTGCACTCGGCCAGGCCTTTGCTCAATGAGAACCCAATCATGAAAACATGGTTCCACAGCTAGCGGTGAAAACTCCACAGGGTTCCTTTAACTCACAAACATCACATTGCTCTAGTAATTACAAAAGTAACTATCAAATCAAACAGTGAATCTGCTGGTCAAACGACTGGATGGTCCCGTCTTCGCCCATTACCTTTACACACACTAAATATAAAAGACAAGTGTCACTGGTACGACAACACTGACACACAGCACAGTGACACAAAGTCACACAGTACCCACGGCATGGTTTCTAGTAAAGCATCATCATAAGGACACTCGTGCTTTCATCTGTACAGGTAAAATATTTCCTTATTCATAAAATGTCTTATAAAGTGTCGATGCAATTAACATCAAAAATTGCATAGCCATTCCTAATCTGTTATTTCTATCAGACTTACAAAACAATCACTAATGTAATCTAATCATTCTCTACTCAAAAACCATATCATACAACTCAGATAATAGGCCCTTTCTATTTGAATGGAATGCCATGATTGTACTGTTCAGGCCAACAGAAAATAATAAAACATAACAGCAAGTTCAATTAGAAAGTAAAAGATGTATGTTTGTTAAAAAGGGAATGGCACTCAGCAGCTGCCTACTGAGGGTTTGTCTTTGACACTCACACTACTATTGAGGATGACTGTGGTCCCGTTATGTGTCAAATAGTTGCACACAGAATATGTACACAGTGAATACGGCAGTTTAGATTCTTTGGTGTTCAGTCAAGTGCTTTGAAGTAATAAGCTCCTGTGATAATATGTTCCCTATTAGTGTACCGTATGTCTGTGTGACAAACACTACAATGAAAAAAGTGCTCTGACCAACAAACAGGTTTCCTAAATACTGATAAAGCTACAGCCATACACATATCTGCACCTGTCATCCACATGTTGGAGTCAGACTCCCTTCAGATCCAAAGAACCCATCGGCAGGACATTTAAATACATACTACCAGCTGGAGGATTATGATACGAGATAATAACACTGAGTGAAGATATATTGTTTTACTGTTAACTGCTTCGTTTAAAGATTTGAGATTTTGGGAAATATTCGTTTTTCCTTTTGAGAGTCAGAACAGAAGATTGAAGTCGCTTTTTGATATGCACGCTCAGCCCATGTGGACATATTAAACTGAGCTTAGCATAAAGAGTGGAACCAGTGCACCAGGGGAACATGGAGTTTTGGTGAGTAAAAACATTTTTAAGGAACTTAAAAAGTGAATTTTTATTTCACCTGTTCTTACGTCATAAACACAGAAGAGATAAATATCTAGATCTGAATAGGATTTTTCTTTGGCAGCAGGCTATCTGTATCAGGGTTTTATTCTTGTCTGAACGCCTGCTGTATATGGTATAAAACACAGTGACATCAGATCAAAGTGACATCAGATCAAAACCATTTCCCAAAATCTCGAACCACTCCTTAACACAGTTAAACATCTCACAGCCTCTCCTGCTGTGATGTACCGAGTCAATAGATACATGTGATGCTATGTACTGAGAGTGTGTGTGTGTGCTGAGGAATGCAAGCTTCTGTGGATGGGTACGTTTGTGAGAGAGCGAGCGGTGTGTGTTATCACAGGGGGGGTGTTCAGAGGTCGGTGGTGGCCTTGGCGGTCAGGTCCTGGATGCGGCTGCTGTTACAGTTCTTGCAGAGGACGTGTCCGTCCAGAGGGTAGCAGCCCTGGTTGTCCCCCTCTGACAGCAGAGAGCCACAGTCCTGCAGGACACACACACACACACACACACACACACACACACACACACACACACACACACACACACACACACACACACACACACACACACACACACACACACACACACACACACACACACACACACACACACACACACACACACACACACACACACACACACACACACACACACACACACACACACACACACACACACACACACACACACACACACACATTACAGAGTCATTATGCACGCTCACAGCTGAGACACAGTCCCTCTCTCTGTGCTCACACCCTAAATGAGACATTTAGTGCGTTTAAACCTTTCTATATACAGTCTATGGTTTAAACCCAGCCAGTGTGTTTCAGGAGGCTCTCTGTGAGACGGGACCAGAGTTCAGTTTCTACCAGCTGCTGATTCTCGAATAGAACTAACGTAAAGTTATGAAATAGACGATATAAATATATGATCAATAATCTCTGAGATTAAAAAGTTATAAATTCTCAGGGAAAAAACAGAAGGAACCACGTCGCTTAAATGGTCAAGTTGTTATCCAGCTGTGCTCTGATTCCACCAATACAGATATCACAGACAGACCTGTGGAGGTCTGCTGACGGTTACCTGGCAGAGCCCTCAGAAGCTTCAGAGATGAGGGAAGGGGAAATGTTTCTCTGCTAAAGCAGCTTTTTACATCATCCTTACTCGATGGCTGTGCGCACACACACGCACGCACGTGCACACACACTGAGAATTACAAATGCATCTACTCATGTCTCCGTGGTGACGAGATGCCTCTGTTGGTGCTGAACTAATCTGCTCTGCTTTCCTTTGACCTTTGTGTCTGCCAGGCTCTGTACACACACGGCTCTTTGACAACGTGACACGTTACTTCTCTTCTCGCCAGCACGTCGTGTGGCAGCGCCGCTTAGCAGCCAGCGCGGCTGACAGAGTGCTCACTGTGAGAGCCTGAACTCTGCAGAGGAGAGATGGAGGGAGGATTCAGACCTGGCTGCAAAGGTGACCCGGGAGACGAGCACGATATGCATCCAGCCCATAATGACTGTGGACTACAGAGCTCACACACAGCTCACACACAGAACACACCTCGCAGCGGTAACACTGCACGTGGAAGTCTCGGTCCAGGGCCACGATCCGGACGGTCTCCTCCTGGCCCGGCGCCGGCATGATGGGCTCAGAGCACACACAGCAGCGCGGAGCAAACTTCCTGCAATACACAAGCAGGAAGAACAGGAATGAGCTCACACATGTCATTTATAATAACTTATCATATTGATGCGGATGCCTTGTGACCCCTAGAAGTATGGTACCACTGGCCAACCAATGGGTCAAAGCAGGGTCTCAGTTCTTCACACCAGAGTAAACATAGCACAAATGATTAAGACCAATATTGCCCACACACGATTAAAGAGGTTTTCAAACAGCCTGTGCATGTTCCTGTGTTTCATTGTGCATGCACTTCCCCACTAGAGGCTAAACTGTCTCTGAAACGCTGCATATAAATGGTGTATTTGAGGAAAAGCTAAACATAGTAGGACCTTTACAAATACCAGAAGTGACTTTGAAATGAGTATGTGTGGGAATGCCTTCAGCAGGAAGAGGTGTGTCTAACTATAGGATCAGAGAGGATATGAAAGCAGGCTCAGACCTCAGGTCAGCTGACTGACGGCTGTGGACTCTACCTGAGACTGCATGCTGGGAATCAGGAAGTGAAGGAGCTTTGAGAAACCACAGTACAGTATTGTCAGAGCGAGATTATTCCTCGACACAAAGAGGCGCGCGGCTCAGGTCACACCTGTCATGTGGAATTAAACGACGGCCCAGTGCAGCTCCTCTAAAGCGAAAAGCTGAGCACTCACACCAAGAGCCCGCTGTTTACTTCTGTTTCCCTTCTGGTCACTGACTAAAGCAACATTTCTGGGAAGGTTAGGGTTATGCAATGGGTGGAGACACAATGACAGGAACTTACTATTACATTCATGTTAGCCACATCTCATAAGGTCATTGTGCTTGTGGCATTGCTGGCAATATTTCCCTGAAAAGAAAGCCCCATGATGTGATATCTAACTGAATGTGTCACTAAGTAAATGATTTAAAAGTATTAGTTGATTTGGAATTGAGTTCTTAAGTAAAAGCATTCTTGTTGATATTTGTTGTTGTTGTACTTTTTAGTGCTGCATTTGATATTGAGGTTATCCAAAGGTCATGGAAATGTATCAGGTTACATTACTTTAGATTGTGATACTTAGGTTCAAACACACATCATATTTTATTGTAATGATTAGATTAGAGTTTGTCCCCTGGGGGAAATTCATTTTCACAGCACTGCACACATACACAATAAATATACAATATATAAACAACAACAATAACACAGACAACAACAGACAGCGCCACACTATATATAAATACATATTCAAAGGAACCCTCCAAACCAGTATTTTTGTTCTAAATGTATTGGACTGGTAGGGTACAGACTATTATCTTTTCCTGTCAACATGTATAGATTTAACTTTTTAGTTTGGTATTTTTTTCTGTTAGGAGATGTTTATACTTTAAGTTTGTTTACTTTCTACTCTTCATATTTTCACATTTTGTGCAATGCCTTGTTTTAACATGTGGGATGTGGCCAATGTGGGATACATGGAGTACATCTTATCTTATCTGAACTACGTACTTGTGGAAGTCCTCGATGCAGTGGATGTGGTTGGAGGCGTCCACGGTGAAGGGCACTCCGTCCAGGCTGCGGCTGCACACCACGCAGGTGAAGCAGTGGGGGTGGTACGCCTTCCCCGTGGCCCGCAGGATGCGCTCCATGATGGGCTTACTGCAGATGGTGCAGGTCTCAAGGGTGTTCTGCACACACACACACACACACACACACACACACACACACACACACACACACACACACACACACACACACACACACACACACACACACACACACACACACACACACACACACACACACACACACACACACACACACACACACACACACACACACACACACACACACACACACACACACACACACACACACACACACACACACACACACACACACACACACACAATGAATGTAATGAATCACTTACAATGAGCATGTGTCTGCTAATAGAGTTGAACCAGCACAATATCTGAAGACATTTTTTTCTGCATTTCCTGAAGTTTTGTGCCTTTGAACTTCCTGTTGCCAGTGTTTCACTTCAGGGGGCACAGCTACCATTCTCTCCCGTGCTACATATACATCCACGCCCAGGACCTTTGGCTCTGCTGTCCTCGAATACCTCTGTATCTGAAGGAATCTGATTAGCACTCCTCTGGAAACACAAACACGCTCATTTCTCTTTGGCCCTCGCCCACACTTCATCCTCCCATATGCAAGAATGAGAGCAGTAAATATTTCCACTTTGTGATGACTGCAGGTTTTTTGCAGCCAGGCGACTGGGCAAGCGGCCTGGGGGGAGGGGGGGACGTGGTGGCCGCCTGCCTCTGACTTATCTGTGGCATCTCTCTTCCTTATATCTGCCGGGAGACGCCGTTTGTTATTTCAATATTTCATAAATAACGACCGCCTCTCTAAACAGCAATGCAATTACTGGGGATGGATATATCATGTGAGGGTGATCAATGTGCGGCCTGAGAGAGCTGATGGGCCTCGCTGCCTCTCGCTCAGGCATTTCCTGGATCTCTGTGTCTCTCTATCCCCCCGCCCCCCTCTCTGCGCTTGGCTGGGCTAAACAGTGCACGGTTCAGCTGCTCCATTGGTAGCAGAGCTGCTCAGTGTTTCCAAACACAGCTCGGGGTGTGTAGCAACACTGCGCTGCGTCATCGGCTGCCTCCAGAGTTTCAGATGACACTTGTGTGACCGCTCGGCTGAGGTGAACCCCCCCAGTCTGGCTGCCGAGCACGTGCACTGACATTTATAGTCGCTATGCTAATGAGCACAGCAGCTTTACAGGACGGGGTTCAGTGTCCCTGACATACCTCCATGTGGTGACTCCTCACAGCACTGATCCTGGGTCAGGCTAAGAGGGCATCTTAAGACAGGCTGATGTATGACTCCAGGCTGTAGAAAAAGGTGGTTTGAAAAATGGCCGTTTCTTCAAAGCACTCCTGGAGAGGCATTATTTCCTGAAAAGCTATTTGTGCAGACAAGCTCTGCATTCTGATTCCTCTCTCTCTTTTTCTCCCCTCCAAGAAGGTAATAGAAATAAACATTATTCCCAGGGCAACATTTGTGTATAAACAATGTCCATATTGCAATCCTGCCTGATCCTGGAAGTGGAATGAAGCTTTTAATGAGCTCGCTGCACTAAGCCCCAGAGGCTTGCCACACACACACACACACACACACACACACACACACACACACACACACACACACACACACACACACACACACACACACACACACACACACACACACACACACACACACACACACACACACACACACACACACACACACACACACACACACACACACACACACACACACACACACACACACACACACACACACACACACACACACACACACACACACACACACACACACACACACACACACACACACACACACACACACACACACACACAGAGAATATGAGACGTGAGAATGAGAGTGGGGTACCGGCCCAAACGGCACTAAACCGTCCTCAACTCTTCCTCATCTGTCTACAATCCCACTTCCTTATTCTCATCTGCCCTTCATGTGGGAATACCTTGCCCTTGTTTAGCTTAACTAGAGCATATGATTTCACAGCACACAGTTCCTCCGGGCCATTGTAATGAGTACAGTGCTCAAAAGACAAAATCCCTCTCTTTTTCTCCGATGGTAAGATCCTATGACCTCAATTCATTCATTCTGCTCAGCTTCTATTGTGTTTGTATTCACTCGTGACTGCTTTTATTTGGTGTAAGCTAACATTTAGCATGCCTGTTACACAAATCTAGTTTCAAAACAAAAAATGTACACGTCTTCTGGTCTGTGTTTGGGTCCGACCTCCACAGATGGTTCAGGATATTCTGCATGAATCACTTCATGCCCTTTCTGTCAGACACCCAGGTCCTCTGCAGTTTGCCACTAGAGGGCTGTATATGTCTGCGGATGTCCGGGTTTTGCTTCTCCCCTGACTAAATGTGATGTATTCAAGCATATGTACCCCCCCACCCCCTCTGCCTCATACATTTCTCTAAGTGTTTGCCCAGAAGGCTAAACAAATGTCTAGGCAGATGAGGTAAAAGTGAATCTGGGTCAGACAGCCTCTTGCTGACCTGAGGGGTGAGTAGAGTGCGTTAAAGTCAATTGTGGCCCCCTTTCTTCAAAGAAAGTGATATGATGAGCTCACAAAGAGTCCGGCACAGCTCCCCACTATTTAGCAACAAGCTTCCTGTCAGAGGGCTGAGTGTGTTGGCAAACAGAGCATGTGGGGGGGGGGGGGGGGGGGGGTCCCCATGTGCTGGGAGACACCGGCCTGACAGCGTGAGACAGAGAGGAAAACCTCTCACATCACTAACTCTCATTCTGACTCTTGTATTTAAAAAATGTCAATGGAGTGAGATCATTTAATGTATGTCTGTTTTCCATCCACTTGAATTCATTTGTTATTTCATTAGATCTAATGACACTGCCTTAGAGTAACTTTCATTTTAAACAAGTTAAGTACAACTAAAAACCAGTAAAAGATATTACTGAGAATGTCTATTCTATTCTATAGTATTTGAACACACACCCATTAGTTGACTAAATGACATGAGATAAGAATAAGGCCGGCAGCTTTCCATTTGAAGATCATTTTCTTCATTAATTGATTATTCTCACAGTCTGTAAATGATATGCAGTTTCCTGTATTCCCAGGACAGACATTACACGGTAGTCAATGCAGGAAGAAACAGCGATACAACATGTCCACATTTATACTAACCAGCGAGAAAAACAATATGAAGTAAGATAAACACAGGCACATTGAGTCGCTTCCCACTTGACGATTAAAACAAGCTTGAAAACCATATAGCAAATAAAGAATGCCCAATGAGGCCAGCTCATTTTAAGTTGAATAAACAATAAGTCAGGATCAAGTGATTTTTTAAATTGCTTCATGTTACTGGTAGGTTGCATTGTAATTATGTTTCATGCAACTTGTAACCTTTCACAAGGCAAAGCCAAACACATTAGTCATATAAAAAACAATACATGCAAACTCCTCATTATTATTAATGATATTTCATATTTTTGCAGTCTACACTATAATGTCAAATGTTTAAGTTTATAATATACATACATTCATCTCTGGTTCACACATAATAGGGTCCAGGATTCATCCCCAATATTGAAAATATTCCAGAGGATTCAGCTACAGGTGCAACAAAGCTGGAACAAAGACTACTGTCCGTGTTTTCAGATGAAACAGTTGGGAATCTGCTGTGGCATATTGTTAAGTTTAAGCTGTTTACCATCTCTTCGGACCGTATCAACACACATTTCACACCTATCTGCTCTTTTTGTCTTCACATGGCAAAGTGGAGCTGACAGGAGGGAGGCAGGAGTTCAGAGGGGCCGCACGCGATTTATGACCTGGCCGTCGGAGCGGGACAAATGTACAGATGATCTGATTCAGTGTGTGTGTGTGAACGTGCTGGTCAGTGCCAGGCCATGCTGTGTGGATTAACTCCACACTACTGATGGCAGCCCGGTGATTTCTAACAAAGCGGGTTCAAAGGGAAGGCCCGCTCGCTGCTGCTGCGTTTCGTTTGTCTGGACAGGAACACACACTGTGGAGAGTCAAATCACTGCCTGACTGCTTCCTGAGGGAAGGAGTCTGCTGACCTATTGAACCTTGTTAAGCAGCATGTCTCCTTTTTATCGCTTAATATGGCTCATTCAAGCAAGACAACAGAAATAATGTTGCCAACAAATATATAACTAGAAGGGCACTGAGAGCGCAGAGCGCCACCAAGCATATGGGAAAAATAATAAGCACATCCGCCCTGTGTTTTGAATCTGCTTCAAAGCGTAATGAGTTCTTCCTTGGCCAATGCTGCACAATATGACCAAGTATTAGGAAGAAACAGACCAACAGCTTTTTCCATACTTAACAAACCAACCAACAAACATACAAACAAACTAACAAAGAAAACAGGAGTTCAATCTGTTCTTAAGGAGTGTATCTCTCAACCGGAAGTACTATCGGACACCCACATCAGGAAGAAGTAATGAATAATGGACATGAAGAAATTGTGACTCATAGATAGTAATAGAATACTAAATAGAAAGTTACAAACTGCATGGGTCATCAAACATAAAGTCGCAATATACTGCAGTTTTTTTAAAGATATGTTTGACCAGAGAGGGCCTTTATTGAGAGACACAGTTTTGAATGGGGGGAGACCGGGGTGGGCAATGCCTGAACATTCTGCATATGGTCCGCCTGCTTTAACCACCAACTTGAATAATATTTAGTTTAGCCAAAGTGGTGAATACCTGGTGCTTTGATTGGTACCACCTTCAAACAGGCTGATCCATTTTTAGTGGGTGGAGTAATGACACCGCTGACCACTGATTGGCTAAAGAGATGAACATCGCAGAGGAAGTATTTATTTTAATGTTATTTTATTGAATTGCATTTAAATTGAGAGGTGTTCCTGTTATTTTGTCCATGCAATAAAACACTTTACACCTGCTGGCCATCCAAAAAACCCCACTTACAGTAAGATGGCTGTAATACACTAGAGATTTTAAATGTTATTTGAAAGTCGTCTATTTATTTACAAAGCTATCCAAAGCACCACTCCCTTAAAACTCCACAAGTAGTAGAGTATGTGTGTGAGTTACCTCACTCACAGCTGACTTGGCATCAGCTTCGGTCCATGCATATTCAAAAAGCACAGTTGGCTGCCTGCATGCCAGTGTTTACAGAGGCTCTTGCTGCTGTGTGGATCCTAATGCAGACCCCAACCCAGTCTTTCTGTCACAGTGGTATTTGTTAAAGGGAGACTGGAGATTTTTTGAGGTGGGGTTGTTTGCGGTTGTAAACCAAAATCAGTGTCTTACCTAAAGTACACGGTACAGGCAGAGAAGTAAAACGCTGTACTGCTGTAGACAGGGGGGGTAGCAACATGTTCATGTTTAAAAGGCCCACCTAGAAAATCAATATCAGTTTAAGTGTATGCTATATTTAAATTGTATTCCATATCAGAACGGTCTGAACGATGCAAACCTATCCAATCACAGGAAAAGAGAGGTTCTCTGGGAAACCTTATTGTGATCAGAGTTAAAGAGGAAACATTTGCTTTCCACTTTCCCATCGTGTTGTTCTCGGCCTGCAAACAATGCCAGAATTCAGCTTTGAGTGAAGGTAGTTGGGTTCTCATTTAAATCTTCACACATCAGCGAAGGGATTGAGGGATCCCCCCCCCCCCTCTGATCTGTGGTCTGCTCAGGCCGCCGAGGTGTGTGTGTAACTCTGTGTGTTTCATTTCAGCGGCTCATGATCATCTTCCCCACCATATCCTACGAAGGTTAACAAGTGAGAAACCCCCTGCCATTTCCCCTCCCTTTGGCCAACATGATCCCCTCCCTAGCTCCTTGACATTCAACTCAATGTTATTTGACATATCAGTGATGGATCCACCCTGCCTGTGCATCTGTCTGTGCAGTGTGTAAGCATGATTTGCACATTGTGGAGCACATACAGATATATAAACATGACCTGACTCCTTTATAATTCCTGTCATATTTACCCTGTTATGTAAATCACCCACTCGCTCTTGTTCTGCTGCCTGGATGCAGAAGACTGAGGTGTGTGTGTGTGTGTGTGTGTGTGTGTGTGTGTGTGTGTGTGTGTGTGTGTGTGTGTGAGGGAGCATGTCATGCCACGGAGAGCGATTCTCTTAATGGTTTGGTAACTCGTGAGGATCAGTGACCTTGAAACTATCAGCTGTATAATTCACACACGGAGCGTTTGTGACACTCATCTGTGCACACGCCAGTCAGTGAGTCTGTCTGTCTGTGTGATACATTCACACGGGTATGGATGACCTGCATCCTGTCAGAGCCTCAGTCCTGATTTGTTTTTAACATTTTGTTTTTATCTCTGCCTGGACGCGTCCTGAGCAGCTTCCGCCTGCAGGTTTCCACACACGAGTTTCAACAAAGTAACAACAACTGCACGTGTCAAATGAGATTTAAATATTCATCCGGTCCGTTACGCTCAGTTGTGTCACAGATTGTTCCCACACAGTTCTTATTTTAGCTGAGTGATGATATCAGGCTGTAACCAGCGAGAGGGGACGGGGCGACACGCAGGCCAGGCCTGGCTCAGGCCTTTCTTTAAGGAATACAAGGTGGCAGTGGGGACCCTCTCCCTCTCTGCAGCTCAGGAAGCGGCCGGCCTGTCTGCCTCTCTGCCTTAAATTCAGCTCTGCAGCAGAATGTGACCCCTCTGGACTTTCGGCAATGTCTCCTGCTCTGGTTACAGAGAGAAACTGACAAAGACCCCGGCAGTAGTTCTCTCGTGCCATGAGTTAGAGTGACATTGTGGTGGGTCAGCACTGGGTCACGGATATTTTTCTCCTGCTCGCTCCTGGGGGTGGGGATGTGCTTAGACAAAAAGCATGAGGGAGAATTAGAGGGCGCGGTGTTTGTATTCCTCTATCTTCTCTTGTCCAAACAGTGTCTTCTAATAACAGCACGTTCATTGACTTGCTGGTAATGGATAGGACTGCTGCATTTCCTGTAGTTCGGATCACTAACAATAAATAATGACCTGCTTGAGTTTCGGGGCTCACGCCCACTGTACGGCGGGATTATACACACATATAATTGTCTTGCCAAGACTGGAGACGTACTAAGATGTGAAATCCTATTCATGCAAGTGCTATCTAATTGGCTCACTCCTTTGAGGAATTAGACCGAGTTAATCACGTCTGAATATACAGAACTCAATTAGAACTCTGCAAGCTAATGCAGACAGCCATGAATATTTGATGACGCAGTCAGCAGAAAGCCGGGTCGCTGCTGTGTTGGTGAGTACAGCAGCCGTGTGTTTACCTGCCGCTCCGCAGACATGCAGAGCCAACAGTGAGCTGCAGCGGCACAGCGGCCAGCATGTGGGGGCCCTGGACCCCCCACGCTAGCTGCAAGCCTCTGGATCTGACTACCTGGATATCCATCACAGAGAGAGACAGGTGTGTGGGTGGTGTGCAGTCATTTCTAATTTGAGCCTTATTACTGTCAGTCAGTGAAGCAGCAGCACAAACCTCATGTGTTCCATGTTGTGCTTGTTTACATCTCTGTGACTGGATGTATTGTATGGTGTATCCCCTCTCTCAATGACATCAAGGGCTTCAGGGGAGTTCTTGGGGATATCCCCAATTGTTAGGTGGGAGCGGGGTCTGCTATGATGTGCTGTGGAGGACATGCATCACCAGGGGCCCCGATACAGCTGGCACCATGCCTGTGGTCTCTGGGGACCGCCCTTTGGAAATGTGCCCTTACTTTCTAAATTAATTTGGTGCAGTTGAAAGCAATTGTAAACACAAATACAGGACTGGTTCGCGCGCACACACACACACACACACACACACACACACACACACACACACACACACACACACACACACACACACACACACACACACACACACACACACACACACACACACACACACACACACACACACACACACACACACACACACACACACACACACACACACACACACACACACACACACACACACACACACACACACACACACACACACACACACACACACACACACACACACACAGAGAGCTCATCAGGCCATCATGCAGGTCTCCTGGTGACGGGCAGGTCAGGGCTGTGTGTGCAGCTCGCTCTTTACAATAGCACAATGGAACATCTTTGGAAAAGTGTAGCCAATGAGACCAAAGCCCATTTATTTTAAATAACAGAGCCATAGTAGAACAGCAGATAATGAACGTAATTACATTCAAGCAACTTGGCGTCCGTGACCTTGGTGGTCTCTGAAATTATGTCAAAAGAAGAAGAAATAGATTAGGGTTTTTGTGTGGGCAAGTCGCTATCTCTTTATTACTGCTTTTTCAATATGAAGCTCCGCTCCTGGCATGACCTTGTGTTACTGAAATCAGGCTCATTACACTTAAATTGGCCTGCTCTTTGGATGATCTACATTCACAGCAAGTGCTGGTATAAACAGTAAAAGTGGGGATTTGATTCTGCTTCAAACAGGAAGCCGAGAATTGTCCACAACCCCTTTGCCACTGGCTGGTGTCAGAAAGCAGACTGAATGGATCTGTTTACTGTATGCTCTACACAAAGCAGGCGCAGCGTAAGAGCCCGTTAAAGTCAATTAACTGGGCAAAACCAGCAGCAATGCTGGAGAAATGTGTAAGAACCAGTAACAATGCACATAGGGATGACATCAAATGTGCTTAAGGACAGTCGGCATGGTAAGCAATTAACCTCAGTGACACTGTATTCCTCTGCCGGACTTCTTCAAAGAGAGAGCTATCAGTACAGGAAGAGTCCCTGTGTCCCTCTGCTCTCTTAACTAATATGCTCTCGTGGTTAAAGCAGACTTCCGTAAGTGAAAGGAAACAGAGAATTGCTCTTCATTTCTCAGACCATGATTTCAAAAAGATGTGCTGACATTTTGGCTTGAATTCTCTGAAGGTGTAATGACTGCTGGCTGGAACATAATGACTTCATTTGCTACACTTTGTTTTTGTATCAAGTTGTGAAAAATTAGCCTCTAAAAACAGCCATGGTTCTTTTAGTTTAGTGAATATATATATAATATATTTATTTTTTGTAGATGAATGTTAAAAAGGCATCAAGATGATGGCACGTTGGGAAAAGACTTTCTTTGACCATCCCTTTTCTTTTTAAAATGTCATTCGCACCTATTTAGAAAATCTGTATTGCCTCTATAGATTTCTTTAAACATGCTTGTTTATGTTTGAATACATAAATAGCAGGCAAGATCTCCGACATACATTTAATTCATTTTTTTATTTATCTTCAGACGTTTTGTTTTCCATTTCAAGGTTCTTAATGTCACTAGCATTAGGTCATGTTAGCTTAGCATAAACAGGCAATGAATACAGCTCTGACATTGCTGAAGCCAAGTGAACGGTGAGCAGTGAGCCTCCCTTTTTCCAGGGAGAAAAAAATGGGATTACATGAAGCAGTGTTTCCTGTGACTCCCTGAACGGATCCAGACTGTCTTTGACACTAACAACTAAAATTACAATACAGAGAAAGCTAAAACAAAAGTACCATTAATAGCATTAAAAATGAATGTTATATCACAATAATCTAAAATAATTGACCTAGCCTTTTTGTCATTATGACAACAGACCTGAGAAACGCCCAGAAACACTGGTCCAAGAGAAAAAACAGCACATACAAACACACTCACCACGACCTGCAGATGTTGCTCTTGTTGTTGAAAACTACATTTCATTTCACCTTGCAGATAAGACAAACCGGCGGCAGCCATAGGTCAACAACTCACATCTTTTTCATAAGATATTTGGTGATTTTTAAGAAAAAGCATATGTATATGAATAGCTTCAGTTCCTATCAGAAAGGGCTTTCTTACAGCATGGTCAATCAGTTTAAATGATTTTAAATAAAGCAATACATTTGAATTGATATCGATTTTTTGTAGGCGTCTTCAATATGTTTTAGTGCTGCCACCATCCACAGCAGAACATGACTTGGCCTCCGCGCTAGTTCTTTTGTCTGCTTGATCCACCATCTACTGTAGGTAATACTCTGACTATGGATGCATAGCTAACACAACCCCACCTCAAACAATATGAACTATCCCTTTAATATGCATTTAACTGTAAGATGACTAAATCAATGAACATCTTCAAAGGTTTACAGTATTTTAAAACAAACATACTGCCATGGTAGATCTGATGTCCAGGTATGAGAGCCCTGCTAAGACCCCGGCTGCAGGGTAACACTGTTGTTATAAGGTCTAGCCCCACTGCTTTCCTCTCATATTTGTGCATTTCCAGATGCACTGTGATTAATTGTTAGAGAAAACACACAGTCAGCGATACTTGTCAATCTGCTGGAAAATGTTTCACATGAGAGCTTTCTTGGAAAACACTTAGTGGCACTAAAACTCAAAACTGCCGTCTCTCAGTGACACTGATGGACTGCTCGCACACACACAAATACTTTAAATCTAATCATGTGTGCAAACATGGAATGAGGGAAGCTGTGGGACACCTCAGGCAGAGACACATCAGACAAGAAAAAAAATAAAAGCCCAATGGCAACCCGATGTTGTCACATTAACACGATTACAGTACACCCCATGCAAAACGAGACATTAATTGAACGTCTGTTCAGTTTATCAACCTGGTTGTGTATTCAAATAGGCAGAGATAAGTCCTCTTTGGAGGAAAGCCATGGCAGTGCCAGGGACAAAGGTGGATCACTGGCCTGGTGTCTGTGGGCCGGCGGTGTGACTGAGGTTGTTGAGGCACAGAGATAGCAGCTTGTAAAATCAGGAAGTAGCTGGGCGATGATAACAGATGTGGGAGAGTTCCTGCACATTACTAAAAGGAATTAACGATATCTACACAAACAGTTTGAATGAGGCAAATCACCCAGCGGATGGATGTCACTAACACAAATGTGGCTATTGTTCCACAGAATATGCAAAGTCTGAGCCTAGATAAGGGGGCTGCTGATCGCCTACTTTGATACATGGCAGAAACTTTATTGGATGACAATCAGCTTGCCGTGCAAAATGTATTCCTGCAATTCCTGGCAAAGGGATTAATGGATATTTGCATACTATTACACCAATTTTACACACAGTGAGTTTCCTCAGGCACCTGCAAGATAGATCTATGTCATACTTTCTGTACATATGGGATCAATACAAACTATGCAAAATGAGTTCATACACATAACTGTTCCACTTTTTACAGTTGAATATAACCCTGTGTGTTTGTGATTTCAGCAGAGGAGATCAATCAGAGTGTGTGGCCCCTGAACATCCTATACAACAGTGGCGGCGCTAGGGGGTGGCTACTTGGGCTCAAGCCCTGGATGTTTTTGTTGAAAACGTCTCGTGAGTAATGTGCAGTACCGGAGTCCACCAGAGAGGCAGCCGCTGCGGGACATTAGCCTGCGTAGCCTTCCCTGCCCTGAAGAAGAAGTGATCCTTCCTAGTGCCTGACGAGTTTTAAGCTAATAGCCTATAAAGTTATGGATATTAGAAAGTTATTGTCATCAAAGCAGGCGCCACAAGCTGCAGCAGCAGCAGTATCAGCAGCTGACAATGTCATCACCAGCAGTGAAGAAATGGATGATGTTTCAGGTTTGTGAATCTAATGGTGATATCTGCACTCTGGCTGACTGAGTAAGAAGTGAAAAAGAGTGATGTGACGTTAATGTTATAGTTAGTAAACATGGAGTAACCACACTAAGTATACCCTTATATGTTAGTATGTATACAGAACATGACTAAAAATTATCCTAAGATGTAACGTTAACCCTTCATACCTCAGTCTACTTTTAAGACACTAAAATAACGTATTCCAATTTTTATTTTGTTTTCGCGCGTGGAATTATACCGGCTCTCGTTTCAGTACACATAACAACGGAACCATAGCAACGGAACTGACAGGCAACAGTCAGAAACGTGACTCTTACACTCTTTACGTCACAAACAAAGATGGTGGATGAGAATAGATCTATAAAACGATAAGCAATGCGCCAGAATCAAGGTGAGACTATCCGCATCCTTTAAAACTCTACGCCCATTCGTTTCACCTTAATAAGTAAACGACTGTTTGAGTGAGTTAAGGCATTAGTTTGCTTCATTAAAGGGTGTTAATGAGTGTTCTCCAGTGCCTTTTGTCCGCTTTAAGGTATTATTAAGGTAGGGTTAATGTTGCTCTCAAAGTGCACCAGATTGATGCTTTCAACTTCAATATTTAAAAAAAAATCTTCCCGGGGGAGCATGCCCCCGGACCCCCTCAGAGGAGGCGACGACCCCCCTAAAGGATGTTCGGTCCACCCCCCACTTGTAAAAAATAGCACTTTACCCCTGCACCCCCCCACCCCCCCAACAACTCCTGGGCTAAGCCCCGGATCTCCTACAATCCTAAATCCAACAAGATACACATCAGAATAAAGTTTCCTTTAAACAAAAACCAAAAAGACAAGTAAACGATGCTAGCAAGAGTCTTGGTTATTTTGGTAAGTTGTAGGGATGTAACGATATATTGAATATTGCGATAAATAAACGTCTCAATACCGTCGTGAGGCTGACAAAATCTACAGCGATTTTTAAATTTATTTTAAATAAAAAACAATTTTAAACCTTTATTTAACCAGATGGTCCCATTGAGATCATCGATCTGTTTTTCAAGGGAGACCTGTCCAACATGGCAGCAAGTAGGTTACAACATGAACATAAAACAACAGAACACAAAAGGACATCGTATTTACAGGGCTACATGTACATACCAGGGTTTCCGCTAGGATTTTGTCTCGCCGGTCAAATGTCCGGACAGAATTTATTTTACCGGACAAATTTGAAACTTACCGGTCATGTTTCAATAATAATAATAATTGTGTAGCAGAGTTTCCGTTAGCAGATAATTACCGGACTCTGAACGGATATGCTGATGTTTAAAACTGAGTTAATGGGGCTCGTTTTTATATTGCTTCAGTTTATAATCATAACAGATCGAAAAATTCAGATTCATTTTTCAATAAATGATTCCAAACAACAAACAACATAATTATTACATTCAAAGAAACTACTTGTAGTAGATGAAGTACATTATTAAAATGTTTAATTAACTTTGAATAATAACACGGGAGAAACGGATCCTCTCTCTCTCTCTCCCTCCCTCTCTCTCCTGACAGCCCGTCAGTTTCTCATGCAGCTCGCTAAACAGTGGGCTGGGCTTCAGGTGATTATGCAGCAGCTGATCTGATCTCTCTCTCGCGTCTGGTTATACTTCACTCACATTTATGTCCATATCGATCAGATCCAGCTCTCCTGATCGGCCTTTATAGAGAGCACAGATCAAACTATTAAGAGTGAATATCGGCCGATAATGATCGGCGGCCGATAATGATCGGCGGCCGATAATGATCGGCGGCCAATCGATCGGAGCATCGGACATTTTGACCGGCAGGTTTTGAATTTACCGGTTTTTATTCAATTTTACCAACTAAAAACCGGTAATTACCGGGTAACGGAAACCCTGGTATATACCTAGAGACATTGACAAGTACCAACAGTATATTTATATCTCGCCCTGTCAATAAGCCTCACCTTCTTGGCAAAAACTGTATTGTTTTTGAAGTGGTGGAGAGACAATGCACAGTTTGACCCACTGCTGTCACCCATGGCCAAAGCATATCTCTCTGTCCCAGCAACATCAGTACCAAGCAAGAGAGTTGTTTCCACAGCAGGGGAGATTGTAAACGCCCAAACATCCCAGCTTCTACCTGGAAATGTGGACATGCTCATATTCCTAAAAGATAACCTTGATGATGCTGAGTGAGTGAGTGAGTGAGTGAGTGAGTGAGTGAGTTAGAGTTGAGTTACTTGAAAAACTAAAGTAAAACTTGATTTATTCTATTGCAGGGTCTGATTATTATATTGTTGACACTTTAAAATACTACTATCCTACTAAAATGCTGTACAAATCAGATTCACATTTTTTTCCCTTTATTTTTTTATATCGCGATAAATATCGTACCGTGGACTTTTTATCGCGATATTATCGTACCGTGAGTTTTTGGTATCGTTACATCCATGGTAAGTTGGATTATAATTTGAATATGATTTATTTTTTAATGTAACATTATGTAATATATTATTCAGTTATTTATGGAGCTATTTTTTCAATCTCCTTCGTACAGTCATTCTAAGCATTTTAGCTACTTTGGCTAAAGGGTTTTATAGAATTGTTGGATGCTGCACCATAGCTCTGTGGAAGAATATGTACATATGTATCTTTACATATAGCATATGGTTGTTTGCTGACATCATATTGTCAAAGCATAATTTGAGAAAAAATACAGAAGCATTTTAGATACCTGTAACACATACCGTCTGAATTTAAAGGCAACTTCATGAATCAAGTTAAGATAAGAATAGGGCAGGTTGAGAACACAATCTGAATCTACAGTGAAATAAATACACTTTCATTTGCTCAGAGAGATTCCTAGACTGACTGACCCGGAGGTTAACGTGAAGTTTTCTCTTCCTCTTTGGGTTTTAACATTTTCCTTCAGAGACTCAACTCTCACGTTCATTCTCTAATCTTACAGAGGCGTATAACCCTGAGGATGGGAATAAAAGAAGAAGAAATTACTTTCATTAAGAAATTCAGATTTCCCCCATCCTTTTGATCTTGTGCCAGAAGAACATTTATGCTGATGAAATGCATAAATAAGGTTCCTAAATTATCCCGTTCCTCTTTAGCGCATGTATCAGAGTTGGAGAACTTCCAGACAAGACAACTACAATCACAGAGAGTGCCTCTGAAAAGGGAAGATTTAGAAGATGTCCTGCCACTGCTTTAAACGTCATGTAGCTCAACTCCAGACTTCACTGCCCACTCATCCATTTCCTGCAAGCCATGTGAAGGAAATATGTACGTTTGTGTTAATGTGCTGTGTCAGGAGAATCAAGGATATCAATGTTTTTTTAAATGTATTTCTTTAGCGCAGAACTGCGCAAAGAACAATGCGTGTACCCGCCCGGTGAGTCCAAAATGAAATAGGTTTGTCTTTGGCTCGTGCCACACCCTTCCATCAATCTACTTCAACATCAGTCCAGTAGTTATTTTATAACCCTGCTGACAAAACAACAATCAAACCAACAAATCAAAAACTGATCAAATTCGATGCAGAACCAGAGATCTGTTTTATTGAATTTTTTGTTTTGAAAAGCTGTTGCCTACATTGCCCACAGTGCAACTGAGCAACTTGAAACTGCTGGCCTCAAGCAGAGATGAGGAGGGGTGGAGTCAGAAAAGAGTGATATACCAGATCACTTCTTTCTCACTCCTGCAGATCTTTTTCATTTTTCACAATTCCTTTTGTTTTACAAATCGCGTCCATTAATCTGATACACATAGCTCTTAATGAGGAGGAAAGCTGAATACATAACACAGCTATTTCCCTTCTCAGTTTCCAGAAATGACCTACAAACTTACCCACGCTATTGCTGGCAAAACAAAAACCTGGACCACGTCATTTCCAGTAACTGGACATAGGCTGAACCATAGTCTAATGAAACTGAATGAGGCAAACACTGCTGCACTGAACGGTTTCCTGGTGGCTTTGCGAGATGACGTGTCTTTCCTGACAAGATTGTGAAAGATGAGAAGAGACAGAACCCTCTGTTTAATGTCATCCGCAAAGTAAGGTACACTGTGTTACATTCTAACATGATTTTAATAAGTGCATTTAAACCACAACTGAGTGCTTATCAGCTGGAACTGGAGATAGCTATGGATCAGCTCACTGAAAGATGTGCGAGTGAAAACAATATAATCATCATCTAATTCACCAAGGAAGAGATGTGTGAAATTCCTCCATTGTAAAAAGACAACGATGACATCGCTGATATCATTATAGAGCGAGAGAATATTAATAATCTAGCAGGTTGTGTGTGGCAGGAAGAAAAAGTAGTGGGTAGCCAAGAAAAATCTGAAGATGAGCTACTACTATCAGGCTCTGCTAGCTAACAGGAGTAACAGGTGTCTACAACCTGCATTCATTGATTTTTGCCACACAAAGAAAACAATATTCACCACACATTAACATGTTATAGGCTTTGTGTCTAACATTAATACATGATATGCTTAATGTAGCTGGTAGAGCTGAGGCAGAAGTGGCACAGTACTCATTTAATTTGATTGGATAGGGCCCCTGCTAATTTAAATATATTTGAATATACCCCAAAGAAAATGTGCTTATATGTTTAGGCACTTTGATTGGGCCTGGTACTGAATGGAACGGAGGAGAGGGGGGGGCAGCAGGGCCAGTCTCTCCAGACTACTGTTGAGTTCTCTGACTATAGAGAGGCTCACCCAGCCCTAGTCAGTAGCTTGCTGGCTAGCATCTACTGGTACTGAGACAATAATACAAGTCTGCTAACAGATTCAAGAGCTAACCTTTTCATATCAAACAAACGGCACTGAACACTTTAAGAGACTGACCTTGTTTCATTATCTTCAGCATATTCTCATGTAATTCAACAGTATTGGTCATTATAAGTTGAACAACTTCAAAACATCCCTTTCAGGAGAAGACACCATGAAATAAAGTTTAATTAAGTGACCAACAACTAAACAAAGGGAAAGAAAAAGAGGAAATGAAGATATGTGTGGCGAGGGTTTGGAGCCTGCCGGGCATTGATGATGAAATGTAGTTGTCTGAGGTAAAAATATGTGAACATTCCAGCAGAGAGCTACCAACATGCCTGTTCTGATATCATAAAGTGCTTACTTGCAACATGAGACATGAGTAACCAGAGTTAGCCCAAACTATATGGTGAGGCAGAACAAAAAGTGACTTACAATATAGCAAGGCTCACAGTACGCCTTCTTCTCCACAGCGTAGAAAGGCTTGCCGCGCAGCTTGCTGCTGCAGGTCATGCAGACGAAGCAGTCCACATGGAAGACCTGGTCCATGGCGGTGCAGCCGGTGCCCTCACCCACCACGTTGTCCCCACAGCTGGCACAGCGCCCTGGGCACAGCAAGAGGAGGGGAGGCTGAGAACATGTTCAGTAGAAAACCACAGATATTTGAGGTCAGATAACATCCGTCAGGAAACCAACAGTCACATCCCACTCACTGGAAACACATGGAGCTGCAAACACATGATCACACCATGGATACTGTTATGAGCTGGAGAGTGAGACTGTTTACCAGGCCTGTCAGAGACAGTGATCCTAGAATCAGCTAGTGATGATACAGGGCATCCTGCAGTGTGCAGAGAATCTCTTTCAGGACAGTGGTACAACCAGGTTAAAAATATATATTATCTTAAAAATGTTTTGTTTACTGAATAGTTTCATGATACTGATAAGAGAGTACTGTATATATATAATATATACGTATATAATATGGCTTTAAAAACACAGTGTCTTAATTGAACCTGAATAGTTTCTGTGAAACCGAAACCTGGGCCTGGATCAGGACAGCAGTTATTGGCCTAAGACAATTAAAAACTATAGGGTACTAGCGTAACCCTGGTTCTCAGAGTAACATGAGTCATAAGCATCAATCTCATTACGCCAATCCTGATTGGCTGGTGATCTTGAAGACCATGTCAACAAATCGACCCACCCTTAAAGTAGCTTGCGCTACGACGCAGCGTCATTCCAAAGAAGCACCTCTTCTCGCTTTGCCTCAGCAAGAAGGGCTGGTGAGACATCTCCCTTCATGTTACTCTGAGAGCCGGGGTTACGCTAGTAACCTATAGTGCTCATTCATAACATTCGTTCCGATGTCTCACTATGGGATATGGAGACTCCCGTACTGCCAGCGATGCTTATTTTGAAAAACCACCAGTACTCAATAGGAAGAACTCTGTCCCACGCGGACCCTGAGCCCAGCACTGCATGGGCCACGCTTGGAGCAGACACATCCAATCTGTAAAAACGGACAAAGTGAGCGGTGAAGACCAGCTCGCTGCCGCACAAATGTCCTGGATGGAAACCCCCTTAAAGGAAGGCTCCAGTCATTAGATAGTTCATCAAAACATCAGTATTTAGTGAAACATTATGTTTAAACCATACCCTGAAGAAATCAGCGATATTCCCCGGTAAATAATGATTTTATATTATTTGATTATTGATTTGATTTTGATTATTTTATTTTATTTTATATATATATTTAAAAATGCGTGTCATGAGCATTCCCTCCCTTTAACCAAAGCCCAGGACATAGGCCACGAGTAGAATGAGCATGCAGACCCTATAGGCCAGAGCTGTCCCTCCCACAATCCAGTGGGAGAGCCGCTGCCTGGTAACAGTGGGACAATTGCCGGACTTCATGCCAATGAAACAGCCATTAAGGCCTTTTTTTATCCGCAAACTTCCAAGCATATCCGAGATCTTATTTTTTGTACTACCTCACAAGTACTGGAAAGGAAATGTTTAGCATTTTTACGCAAAAATGGGAATGGGCTAAATGATTTGCAACATAGTTATGGTTGACCTTTCTGCTGGTTAATCTGTGTTAATCCTGTTACCTGCTGCTGTTCATGTCAGACAGGCTCCTTACATCCACTGCTGTGTTCCAACAGCTATCCCTTTAAATGCTTCACTTCCTGATGTCAGTGCATAATCTTTATTTCTATTTCAAAGGCTGGATAAGGAAGGATTAAATACTATAATTATGCCACATTAAAGAAACCATAGACATCACCAAAGTGTGACATGGGCGATATCTATAAAAAAAAAAAATCAGGCTTTAAATGATAAAAAAAGGAAACTTTAAACTTCAGTCAAAGGGGCACGAGTGAACTGATACTGTTGCGCCAGAAAGAGCCTGATTGCATATTGCGGGACATGGCATTTGGATATCTTTAATTGAGTTGCAGATATCTTTAATTGAGTTTAAGATGTCCTCGACTCAATGCAAGTTATCTTCAACCAAATTAATAACACTGTCAAATTAATTAATGGTATCTTACAATAACAGGGTTTAAAAAGATATCTGAGAATGTTTTATTTTTTACACATCTGAGGACAGATGCAATCTCTCAGTGGAAGCATGATACAGTTTATTTCATTAATTCAAGTTTAGTTGTATGGATCTTTTCTTGTTCCTTTTTTGCTTCATCTAAAGGCTGATTTGGGCGATGATTGACACTGTATGTTCTGAACAGAGCGGTTCAAGCGTGTTACAGACAGTGGATAGACACTAACCGGGGGAGATAGAGTATCTGATGCTCGCATTTTCACAGTTCCACTCGCTGTTCTCATATCGAAAAATTCAAACGGAGAGTAAAGCGGAATCTGTCTCAGGTATCAGCACAACTTTTGGAAGTCATATGTTGTTGAGATCAAATATCTGCTTGACTGCGTGACCTGCTTAATGGTATTCTAATCTCAGATAACTCATTATCTCTTTGTCAGCCTCAGTGAAAAAAAAGGTTTAACAAATGATTGGATGCACAACTTTTCCCCGGCAACAGATCCTTACGGAAACGCTGATATTTGTGCCTCTATCATGAGGCGACTCATCGTTTAATGACTGGGGACACAATCACAAACAGAGGGCTGACAGATCACTGCTGAAGACATTTAGCTGCTAACGGTTTGACTTCTTATCACAGCAGCATTTTGTTAGTTCATTTAGCAACTGCTGTCATCCAGACAGAAAGCCTGCTATTGGTTTCATCTGCTCCCACAGCTCTATCCACACCTCAATTATGGCTGCGTTACCTACTGTACAGGGAGGCAGATTAAACAAACTAGTGAAGGCACGTCTCCGGGGGACATGTGGGTGTCAGTGGAATCACAAGCAGGGTAATCACTTCAGAGAGCCAGAGGGGGAGAGAAAGGGAGAGAGCGAGCGAGAAACGGAGCGCCGAGCCTGTTAGTGGCTTCAGATCACAGGCCATCTTCAGTGAGTGGATGAGAATGCCAAACATGTCCCACAGGGCTCCCACTTTAAATAGCGAGAAGGAAACCTCTCGGAAATCCTTTTCCTTTTGGCAGTCTGTGATCGGAGGGCCCTCAGGAGCTATTTGTGAGCGACTGTGTACACAGTCTTAGCCCAACACACACACACACACACACACACACACACACACACACACACACACACACACACACACACACACACACACACACACACACACACACACACACACACACACACACACACACACACACACACACACACACACACACACACACACACACACACACACACACACACACACACACACACACACACACACACACACACACACACACACACACACACACACACACAAAAACCTCTTTGCAGCAGACATGCCACACATGTAGACGGGTATATACAAACACGTATCATATAGTGTGTGCAGACATGTCGTGCCAGGCTGCGTGCCTCAGCAGCCCACACTGAATCCACAGGGAACAAAGAGTAGGGCCTACTGTAAGCCTCCATCATACAAAGTTTAAAGGATTCAATTGTAAACAGAGTACATAATGAATAAGACACATGGTTATATGGTTACATGACACTGCCATTACTATGGATTCATTCATTCATCTTTTAGACAACAAAACATACATACAATGTAATATAGCTCAATTGATACATTCAGACAGCATTCAGTCCAAAATGTTAATTATAATATATAATAGTTTTTTTGCCTTTTTGCTTTAAGAATAATTGACAATTTATTCTGTCAATTACCTAATCCATGAAATCAACTAGAAGTATCTGCTTTGATATCTCCAGTTTGACAGAAAATAAAAAAGTTCTTTTAATGGCACGTCCCGGCGCACTCTCCCATCAGGACAAGCCTTTTTATGAATGTGATTATTGACTTCAATGGAGATGTGGAGCGTATACAGTAAGTTACTTTTATGATGAACAATGTCTGCAACTAATTATAATCAATAAATGTGTTCATTATTTCCCTAAACCGTCATTAATGAAATGTAATAAAAGGCTTTAAAATGTGGGGCACAAAATCTCAGAGCCAAAGGTGAAGTGGTCAAAATAAAGGAGTTTAGATGTATCTGCAGATCTAAGAAGGATCAAGCACCAAAGCTCTTCTAAATCGACAGAACCTTTGCGTAAAGAATGACCTGAACATATCCAAATGATGGCTGATGGATTAAGCTCCATTTTCAGTCGATTCATATTGAGTACTGAAAAAAGTTCATTACAATTTCCATGAGCCAAAGGTCATCCTTCAAAGTGCTTGTTTTCACTGACCAAAGTTATTCAATTCACACTGATATAAACATAGATAAGAGGCTCATTATTGTATTTGCAAGAGGAGAACTTGTGAATGTTGGAAATGTTTGCTGATAATTGCCTTAATTGTTAATAATTGACTAACCAAATTGTTGTCCTGGTACTACTTTTTTGACATCCACTTCACATATTAAGACTCAGGCTTTCCCACTTGAGCATTGTGTTTCATGAAATATACCGCAGAACATTCAGCTCCAAAGCATTCTTCTGCTCTCTTTCATTCTGAGGTGAGAACATTATTCAACAAAGTGTACAAATGTAAAGCTTTTCAGGGCGTCTGGAACTTTCTTCCTCTGACACTCTTACAGTATAAAAGACAGTGTTTTACAATGCTTCACATCAATTATTTCACACGTCTGTGTCGGAAGTGAGCATTTTCAATTTTGGAGACACTACTTCAATTGAATTCTTGAATAATACAGGACAGCAATGGAAACAACATGGTATTTACCCCCGTGGAGATGATCGCAAATACTTTCGAACTATTTCAGCTGGGCATAAAGGAATCATGAAAGGCCTCGCCGCTCCCCAGCGTCCCTTTGCGCAGGGAATGAAACCAGTCTTACTATCAAAACTTCAAATAGTTCCTGTAGAACTAATGCAATGGTGACGGGGCGGGAGGGGGAGTTCATTTACACTTTACTCACTTTCTTTCCTTTCATTCCTCAAGCCTCAGAAGTGTCTCTCCTCTGTTACATCGAAAGTCAAAAGAAGGACTGAAGAGAAAAATCTTTTCTTCTTTTCTTTTTAAAGAAGCACATTCCCTGTGAGCTAGAGAGGCTGAGAATGGTTAGACAATTTAATTGGATAAAAGGAAAAGATTAAAGGGGCCCTGACTCTGTACCATAAATAATTGATTTCTAATGTATTTGTAGTGGCAGTGAGACGCTGTTGTTTGGGAATGGGGGATGTTGAGTGGCAGAACGCTTCAGATTTCCCTCAGTCTTTGCCTTCTTTGTTTTTTCACGGCGTGATATTGAAGCAGCATGAAAGGCAGAGAGGGAGCATACTTGCAGCTCAATTTGATCTTACATCGTCAGAAATCAAAGATCGTGCATGTAAAGAAGATTGCAAGGAACTTTTTTGTGGGAGACCAAAACTTTTCACACTATGTTACTAAAGAATACAATGCTGCTGGTGCAACCCTTGCAAACCCCAAAGGCAAAGCCAGCAACTGTAGCTCGTATCCAAAACTAATAAAAGAACCACAAAATCCATTTTGGGACTTCCACTAAAGTTTTGTTCTTGTATTAAAAATATCTGATAGATATGGTGGTAAGAACACATTCAACTACTGCATGCTGCGGTCCAAACGCACTGGAACAACAGTGGTGGCAGCAACGCATTCAAAAGAACTAATAGAGATGCCGCTATAACTAATTATCTTGCTCTACTTCACATTTTTATTAGGTGTAATTAAGTTTCCACCTGCTAATGCAGCTTTCATTTATTGTGACACGTTAAAAAAGATGGGCCAAACAAAGGTACAAAGTTGTGATACATTTTTCACACTTAATTAAAGACATAAACAATAGGTCAGCGCGTGGTTAACAGCAGGAAATAGACTCAGTGGAACACGTTTGGAGTGTAACTGCCAGCTACTGAAGTGCCACAGGCCGATTTGTGTCCCCTCTAGGTTAATCTACTTTGTTGCTTCAGATGGCCGTCCGCGCAGCCTGACAACGCGCTGGCCTTCAGTCGCCTCAGCATGACAAGAGCAATAGCTGTCATCGCTGCATTTCAATCTGCCTCGTTCCTAACCCCTGCCTTTAATCTCATTCCCAATGTCAGCAAACAGCGATTTGCAGAACTGCTGCGGACACGGTGGAGGAGGAGGAGAGCGAGCCGTTGCCACTGAGCATTACACTGAGCATTACTGCCGTCAGGCCGGGGGCCGCACGGGAGGGCCAGGGTAGCTTACATGTTTGGGAAGCAGGTTGGCAGGAGCGACATGGAGGGGAGCGAGTGGGGCTGACGAATGGGGTGAGAGAGGGAGAGAGAGGAACAGGTGAGTGTGTGTGCTGCACAATATGTGGGCAAGCTGCGAGTTCAAAGACGTCTCTTTGTTTGTATGCTATTTATCCGTGCGCACCCGTGTGTGCTGGAAACTGTGTCTGTGTTTGCGTGCATGAACATGCGGACGTCTACTCATTCCTGAGGTCAAACGCTCACTCACAAATGAAATCTAGCAACGTGAGTGCCCGGGAGCCTCAGCTGGGCTCGCACGGCAGCTGATCTTGCAAGCCTCAGTGGAGCTGTCTCAACGAGGCAGGATAGCAAGCGCCGAGCCTGGGGGGGAGGAAGGGAGGGGAGGAGGAGGGAAACGGAGGGGGGGGTGGGTCACCTCGCATGAACTGCAACCAAAAGTGGGCTTCTGTCGCGGAGGAGAGAAGCCCCATGCTAGCACTGTGCATCAGCTGAGAAACTAGAAAGCAGCACAGCGAGGTCAGCTGGGACAGATAATGAGAGAACACACGTGGCAGAGAGGACCCATACACTATGCTGCAGAAATATGTTTTATGGAACTGCTCCTGCTGCCCAAAACAGAAATGGATATGATGAAGTACTGAAAACAAAATGTGTGATCAATTACAAGATGATGACATTGCAAAAAACTGCTTGGATCTAATTCATAAAAGAACAGTATTCTAAGGAGTTTAAACAGAAAGAGCAGGAGATTTTTGTAGAATTTCTTCATTTTGATACATTTGTAGATTTACCATCAACATTATTTACATGAGAAAGAGGGGTCTTGGAAGTCAAATCGGCAGCCTCACACTGACATACATACTGCCTTTCTCTTATAAAGGCAGCTATGATGGATCATCCGAGGCTATTGTGTTGTATAATCTGCTGTTTTGCATTGGTACATTATAATACACTGTAGGAGGTATAGTGATGCATAGGATTTAGACGAGTTGCCATGTCACCAGACTGCCTCACATGACGCCCCTGCCCCTGGGTGGTCGCTGACCTCCTTCCAGCAGCATTATGCTCCTCTGTCTCATTGCGGAGGCTTCAACATACACAGAGTAGAGCAACGAAGACAAACTCTTACATAGGGGTGTAACGGTTCACAGAATTCACGGTTTGGTACGTACCTCAGTTTGGAGGTTACAGTTCGGTACAACAACAAAAAAGCAAAAAAAAGTCCCAAATGCATAATTCCAGGTTTGTTGTTATTTATGTTTGAACAGTAGTGCAAGTTTCAGTTTCAAAATAAGGAACTCTAACATTTTGAATCATTAACTGCATTAAACAGTTAAAAACAAACCATAAACAGTACCACACACACTCAGATGGCCATATTATCTATAATGGCTGATGTCAAACAAAAAGGTTTCATCAAGCTGTAAAACTAAAAAGAATGTCTTGAAAATATTACATCATAAATAATAAGCCAAAAGCTTCCGTTATTTATTTTGGTCTCACTGCTTTCATGTCTATTGGCTTCTTAAAAACAGCGGGGATCAGCTGTTGAACTGCTGTTGTCTTTTGCCGGGCTCCGGTGATTGGCAAATCTGGGTGATGCCTTCTGATATGATTTAGCATGTTTGGCGTGTGTTCCCATTAGCATACCGCACCGCTGTCTAACAACGCCGACACACCGTCCTCGTCCGATCCACCACTCGCACTCCATCGTTATTGTAGTCCACAGGGAACCCGAAATGTTCCCACACAGCTGATTTAAAAGAAGCAGGTGGGTTCTAGCTCCTGTGTGTTATCTGAAATCGCCATACTAACTTTTCTTCTTCTTGTATTTTGTTCGGTTTGTTGTTGTGTTTTCTTCTTGTTCTTCATTTACTGTTTAAAGGTGGGATATGTAATTTATTTCAGATACACTTTTTGTTATATTCCATGGAATGCTCTTAACATCCCGATAGCAATGATATCTTAAGTGCTTTGACAAAAAATCCATAAAAAAATGTATCTCTGGAAGCCGTAATACTGTAAAAAGCACGACCAATCATCTGAGCCGGCCCGGCTAAAGTAACTGGATGGCCTACCTGCCTGTCAGCCTTCCATCTGTGCACACACTTATCTCGTGCCCTCATTGGTCATGTGCGTGTTCGTGTGTGTTGGAGGAGGGGCTCTGTAAGGAAGCTAGGGCTGCTCGATTATGGCAAAAATCATAATCTCGATTATTTGGGTCAATAATTGATATCACGATTATTAAAACGATTATCCATTTACTTTGAAAACATCAATTTATTGGAGAATTTTTTTTTGATCAGTTTGTTTTTAACAGTTGATTACCCTGAACTTTAAGTATAATTCAACTGAAAAACATAAAAACAAAACAAAATTATTAAAAAGAAAAAAGTAATAATAAAAAAATAATCGTTATATTTCGATTACGTTGTTTTCGTAATCGTTGCAAGCCATAATCGTAATCGCGATTCAAATACGATTAATTGAGCAGCCCTAAAGGAAGTTGCAGATATTTTGCGGCTGTGTATTTTCAAATTCTAGCGCACTCGAGCTGGTTTCTCCAAAATGACCTACCCCACCTTTAAGCCCCTGTCACACTGTCCCGAAGTTGACACCCGATGGATACACGAATATGGAATTGTGAATTTCGCACGAAGATGGCCCCGAACCACACACGAAGGCAACATTTACATTACATTTAAGACATACAACTGTAATGAAAGTAACACAAACAATGATGTTACAGTACTATGATACTGTACTGATATCTTCAGACTTTGTTCTTTACTTTATCCGTCTTTCTATGTAGAAAATATTACGTTTTCTCCGTAATGTTGTTTCCATAGCAACAACAACTTCCTGTCAACTCTCCTTCAAAATAATATATGATATCCTTTTCAGTTTCACAGAACACAAATTGGGTTATTTACATAATATGTTTACATGATTTTGTTGTGCAATAAAACAACCCGATGGACACACGATAAAGGAAATGTTCAAATTCGGCTCTGATCGTAGCAACATCGGGCCATTTGTGAGGGCATCTTAAGCCATCGTATGACCGCCGGTGTTGTTTCTCAGGCTCCGGCAGCAACTTCGTGAGCGGTGGGAAAATCTTTGGCATGCCAACAAATTGCAGAAGGACCTTGAGAAGGTTCATTTTCGTGTTGAATTCGTGTGTCAATTTTGCCCTTCGTAAGGCCATCGTGAGGGAATCTTGTTATCATCGGTGCCATCGGGCATTTGCCCCGATCAGAGTGAAGGCGAATGCCCGATGGCACCGATGATAACACGAAGATGACACGATTCGACAAGATGCCCTCACGAGTGCCTTACGAAGTTGCCGCTCATGAAGTTGCTGCCGGAGCCTGAGAAACTCCACCGACGATGGCTTAAGATGCCCTCACGAATGGCGCGATGTTGTTACGATCAGAGCCGAATTTGAACATTTCCTTTATCGTGTGTCCATCGGGTGTCAATTTCGGGACAGTGTGACAGGGGCTTTAAGGGCGGCTGGCAAACAGCATTTTAGGCGCAATACCGCCCCCTGGATTATATATAGTGTAATGGATACTGCCCTGAGTGACAGACTTTTCTCCCACTCGTAAAAAAAGGCGTATTCGTCGTGTGACTGCATGTGCCTTGACGGTACGGGACGAATACGGATACCGTTACACCCCTACAGGCTCTGCAAACTAAAGGGCCTTTGAGGAGATGACTGTGGCAAGGAAGGAAAAGGACATCTATTTAATTGCTTTTTTTCTATTTTTATGAAAGCAAAATTAAGTACATGTAATTGTGCAATGTAATTACTTCTTGCTCTTTGTATTTAAAAGGTATGATACGTTACATTTTCACATTATAAATGTCTAAAAACTGCCAAAGCTATTAGATCTAGATCTAGAGTTGTTTACTAACATTATCCTAAATGTAATCTGTTATTTTAATCAGGGAAACGGTGCGTTTCATTTGGTCGGCCTTTGTGCAAGTGTCTGACAGAAGCTGTCATAATCCAGTTTAGGACACATTTATATGTGGATTCTACAGCAATGGATGCTACCTAACTCAATCTAATGTTATTGTTTTGTAGATTTCAGTACATCTGAAATTGCAATGTATGTACTGTATTATTATTTGTAAACACCTAAAATCATGTCACTAATATCATGTTGTTTTTTACATTTTGGTTTGGTTTGTTACTGCAGCAACCTTGGTTTCACACTAAAGTACTGAGATGAATAGAGTGAGTGTGTATGTTTACACAGCAGCCAGACAAACAGTCAGTCAAATGAAATGTCAACGATGGTGTGCCTCGTGCAGCGTGCTGTTGTGGAGAAAAGCTCCAATGTGAAGCAGGAAGTGAACTGTTCACACTGAGGCAATGAGGTGAAATAAGAATAATCAACAGTAACAATGGTCATCCAACACGTACGACAAACACATACCTGTAGGCATGATGGGTAATGGTTATTAGAATCCTCGGTGGGCATGGTGGTCCCGCCACAAACAACTACATTAAACTACTGTAGAGGTGTTTGAAGGATGTAAATATATTGAGTGGATTTAGCTGAAAAAACACCGACAATAGATAGAATCAAATACTGGGTGTGACTAAATGAAAATCCTAAGGAATAAAACTTTTAAGCCCCCCCTTTTTACAATTGAATGTAAAGTAGTTCAAACTGCATTAATGTACGAAGATGTCTATACATCTAAATGTGTTATCATATTGTGCCTGCATATTTACAAGACCCTTTGATTTTCTCTGAGTATACACACGGAACGAAGATCACTTAAAAGGTACACCTTCCCACTAAATAGAAACAGTGAGCTGTTTTTGGGGAGATGGTTGGCCAAAGGCATTCAGAGACTGTGGAGGTGGAGTGTGTGTGTGGGGGGGGCGTCTTTTTAAACCAGCAGAAAGGTTTCACTCTGACACACATCCCACTTGTTATGACATGTAGAGGCACATCTAAAAGCAAACTCCTGAGAGGTTGCTGAGGGCGACCTCAGTAATATGCTAATGAACTCCACCAGAGTATCTTAGACAATGCACAAAGCTGTCTAAACTGGAAGCCTATTAATACATTAAGTTATGATGCTCAGATGTGTTGTAAAGAAACATAAGCAGCTCCACAACAGCGCACTCTGTGAACCTAAACTTTTTCTGACCCAATTACCTCGGCTGATCTGTACTCTCCGGCCTGCGCTGCCATTTGTATCTCTTCCAAGATTCCTCATGAACATTTCATGTGAGGTGTCTTATAAATTATGAGGATTGCTCCAGCTGGCATTATGAGGGAGAATGGCAAAGCCTGCCTTTTCTTCTTTGGCTCTTATCATAAAACAAAGGCTAGCTCAAACAGCAGGAAAGGCTTTCCGACAGCTCAGGGTCCTGAGCGCAGTACAGTATGCCCAAATGATCTCGTTTCCAATGAATATCTCTCTACTATCTGATCAAAACATTACAAAAACATTTATGCCAATGCTCACCGTAAAATTCCATCAATATTGATCAGATATTAACATTTCACATCTTTCTTAATTCTATACAGTGGAATACTGAGAGTCTGGGAATGCATGAAGTAATTCTTAACTTGTCATTTTGTTTTAAAGGAGGAGATAAAAACAGATTCTCTGCGGCAGTGTGAACTACACTTCATAAGTATCATCATAGCTAATTGTAAATAATGCAAAGCATCTCATCCTTTCAATTATTCAGCTTTATGTACTGGTTTTGGTTGACAGGAATGTATCAATGACAAAATGTTGTAAGTTCCTTCGATGCACAAATGCCAAAGCATGTGTACTGCGATCTGAGTAGCTGTGTCTTATTAGATTTCCACAAACACAGTACACCTACGCACAACCTAAGTGGATTAAATATGACGGATGATGACATTTGGAGAAAAGGCTCTTTCAGATTACTCAAATCTAATCTGGAACTCTAAATCAGGACTAATCAGTTGCTTTTCAAAGAAGCTTCAATCATAGGAGGAATGTTTGGCTTGCAAACTGGGTTTCTTGCAAGACAAGCCGTTCTTTTATAGCGCATCATTTTCAGGTTTTTACAGTTTGAGGTGTCGCCTGTTTGGCCACAAAAAAGACTTGGATTCTGTAAAAACGGTTCTGATGGTGAAGTCAATAAAACTCTATTTTCTAATGTCATTTACTTGCCCTAAATAAAAAAAATGTCAATGTGCGTTTAAATAAGTAACGCTTAAGTAACAATGAGAAAACAATTTAAGAACTCATTCATTTATAAATTAATAGTCACATTTTCTGAACTTTCTTATAAATACGTTTTGGAAAACTTCATAAAAATGCTTTTGTCAACGCCACGGTCATGACACGCCCTCAAACGAGAATACCGCGGTGTGAGACTTCCTGTTCTTCTTTACAGCTATTATTTGGCAGCTGCACATGTGCTTGCTTCTGAACTACTTCAAATCATCGTAAAACAAGTAAGCATACCACCTGAGTTATTAATTACTGCTTTTGAACTAGCAAGTGTTCTTTTCTTGTATTCACTGTTTTGAACGGAACATCGTCATTTTAATGCATGCCAGCGCCATTATTGCTGTTAAAGTTAAGGCCCTTACACACCTACCCGATTTTGGGAGTCAGAGGCCGTCAGAGGCAGTCGGGCCCTACTCAGGTTGGTGTGTCCCGCACCGTCGTTGCTTTACGGCACATTTTCACACCTCCCGCGGCAGATTCAACATGTTGAATCGGCCAAAGAAATCACTCTGATTGGCTGTTGCCTCTTTTGAATGACGAATACACACTAACGCTGTCTGCTGGTAAGGACAGTTATTGCCACTCGTCGACTGAAGTCTTTGCGGTGTGTTCGTGTTAAGAATTGTGGATAAAGGTAGGACCCAAATGCAGACTACAAAAAAAAGGTAAAAGGTCTAGAAACAAAAGGCGAGCTTTATTTTAAAAGCTGATAAACACAAAAACATGGCATGAAAAACACAGGTAGTACAAACACACAAAACTGACCGTGACCAACATGGAGGGAGACAGGAGAGACAAACAATGAACCGACGGGGAACACAGGAAGAGACAAGACTAAATACAGGGAGGGGTAATCACCAGATGAGAAACAGCCGGGCAGGGAAGGCAGAAACACAAGGGCAACAGGTGAACACAATCAGACAATCAGACACACCAGGGAAACTAACGACAGGGAGGAAAACACAGGGAGAAGGACCAGACAAGAAACAAGGAGAAAAACATGAAACGGGGAGAAAAGAACAGCAAAACAAAACAAAACCCATTACCAGACACACAAAACTAAAACCGTGACATAACACCAAGATGGTGACAGTTCGTAGGCGGGCGGCGTAGCCGACGCAGGCGACGTAGCGGACGTAAAAGTCGGGACGCCTTCGGTCCGCGTTCTTTGGTCCGCGTTCTTTGGTCTCAGGTTGGTGTGTAGCGGCCTTTAGACTCAGCCCTGTCGTGCTCATGTAGTCTATTTTTTCGCGCAAATGGTGTTGGGCAAAGTTTGCATCAAGTGCCTACCGAAGCAATTCTGTTAAAAGTGGTTAAGTTATAGTACGTGTTAAGAATCAACTCTGCAAACTGTTTCCCTGTGCCGCTCTAACGGCCCGTCCACACAGCGGCGTGCATTGAAGCTTGCTGGCGAGCGTGTCTGAAACTCGACCAACAACCAATCACATGAATCTCCCGCCCCTGACACACAAGCAGCGGTTTGATTGGCTAGAGCTTGTACTGGCATATGATTCGATTGGCTGGCACTTCTGCCGAGGCTTCAAAAGTTGAACATTGCTCAACTTTTGCAACGAGCCACGCCAGCAAAGCTCCGCTTCCCACAATGCAGTTCGGCGAAAAGTGACGTCACCCCATTCAAAGTGAATGGTGAATCTTTCAACGCACGGCCCGTCCACAAAGCAGCGTGCGTTGAAAGCTCCACTTTTCGGCGAACTGCATTGTGGGAACTTTGCTGGCGTGGCTCGCTGCAAAAGTTGAGCAATGTTCAACTTTTGAAGCCTCAGCAGAAGTGTCAGCCAATCGAATCATATGCCAGTACAAGCTCTAGCCAATCAAACCGCTGCTTGTGTGTCAGGGGCGGGAGATTCATGTGATTGGTTGTTGGTCGAGTTTCAGACACGCCCGCCGGCAAGCTTCAATGCACGCCGCTGTGTGGACGGGCCGTAAGCGTTGGCCCGGCTCAGTCATGCGGCCGCGGGGCTCAGAGGCTCTGCTGCCGAGCATGTTGTGCGGTAAAATACCTCCGCTAAAACTATTCCCTGCTACTTTATAACCCAGCGGTTATAGTAAGTTACTAATGCGCCTATTTGATATTAATACCTCTGTATGTATTTCACCGTTTGTTTTACTGTGAGCAATGAATTATCTTTCTACAATCTTAGATGTGTACCCAATTTAAACTCATTGTCTGCAGTTACAGCATCGAGTTGTTATTATACAAAATGAAGTGCAAACTATATTTTTCATGCTTATGCAACGCTATAGATGCAAATCCATGTTGGAATCTGCAGGAGAGTTAACGTGAGCTCTCAGTAGCCAGTGACGGAGGTGACTTCAGTTAAGGTGCATTCAGGCGCAATTCAGTAAAAGTGTGTATTGGGCGAAGATGCATTTATAACGTCA
This sequence comes from Pogonophryne albipinna, assembly GCA_028583405.1. Classification (NCBI taxonomy): domain Eukaryota; kingdom Metazoa; phylum Chordata; class Actinopteri; order Perciformes; family Artedidraconidae; genus Pogonophryne; species Pogonophryne albipinna. Next base: position 2,456,440 of record CM053246.1, read on the forward strand.
GCAAGATGTGTTCAATGTAGTCCAGTAAAATGCAGTCTTTAGCGAGAAATATCAATAAATACAGTTTTTTTAAGGAGATGTTTTACTACAACATAAAGTAGATATTAGACAGTATGCAAACGAGATAAAGGAGTGTATATGAAGTAATTAGGATCTGCTGTGTAGAGAACCATGGAATTTTACTGGTATCTACCAATACCATCCTTAATAAATGCCATCCTTATAAATGTATATAAATACAATACCGTTTTAAATTATACTTATATTTTAATTATGTTTGATTCCATTAATTGAATTAAAGATGTTTTAATGAATTCTACTGAAATGATTGTTACATTGTCATCATATAACTATTTTGTTCTTTTATTTGCCTCCCCAGAAAACAGTCGCACCTCCTCTTGAAGACATGTTGCCTCCTGCTATGGACTTCAGGTCCACATCAGGTAAGGCCTTGAGTGTGTCAGACTAAAGTTGTTGTTTCAGAGGTTAATTCAAGATGTGTTATGTTTACATACTAATGTAATGAGCATCAGGTAAACATACCCATTTCTATTGTTTGAATCACAGATGGGATGGAGATGTAAACTATGCAGCATGTCACCACTCAAAGTGATATTTTAAAACATTATCGACTCCATCATGGAACCTTTGGACAGAAACGTGCCTTGCCCTGCGTTCATGTAGACTGGCCTGCGCTCTCACTTATCAAGATAAAAGTTGAAATAATAGTCTGTTCTTATTTATTCTAGGACCCATGTGCCACTTTATATACATCTCTGAGCATGAGTAGTTGGACATTTTATGAACTATATCAATCTCATGACTATTTGGTTCATTCTCTTGCAAACCAGCCTTTTTTTGATGACTTAAACCTGGAATGCATGTGAATAGCACCTCTGTTACCGTCTGTTAACAGCTAATGTAAACTGTCTCGTTATGAGTTCAAGACGGATTTGATTTTTGATGTTGAGGAAAACACATGGTGTGTCCTGATGTGTACTCAATTTAGTGTTTCGTTAGTATAGGGAACAGCAGAGGTCTAAGTGCAACAGGCTCGTGATGCACAGCATGAAGTTATACGTTGCCCATGAGCCAGATGCAGTTATAACCATCAAGTAATAACCATGTGTCTCCATGTATGTTAATGTGTTAACAAACTTGTTACTGTTTTATGAAAACTGTTTTGAAATAATCACATTTTAATCAAATGTATTAACATGTCCATAACGTTCCCTTTTTTAAATCTGTTTAATCTGCAATGTTTCAATGCTATCAAATATTTAAAGGGTTGGATTAAAATCAGGAAGAGTTTGTCGTATATAGGTTCCGGCAACTCAATTGTGTTTTATAATTGACTTTATTCTCGTGTGGTTCTTAGCAGATGGAGTTCAAGTATCTCGGGGTCTTGTTCTCGAGTGAGGGAACAATGGAGCGTGAGATGGGCCGGAGAATCGGAGCAGCGGGAGCGGTACTGCAGTCGCTTTACCGCACCGTTGTGACGAAAAGGGAGCTGAGCCAGAAGGCAAAGCTCTCTGTCTACCGGGCCATTTTCGTTCCTACCCTCACCTATGGTCATGAAGGATGGGTCATGACCGAAAGAACGAGATCGCGGATGTCGCCAGGGAAAAGAAAGTTTGGGGCTCTCTGCTGGAACTGCTACCCCCGAGACCCGACCACGGATAAGCGGGAGAAGATGGATGGATGGATGGTTCTTAGCAGATTGTTATTTGCATTGGTTACACTTAATATCTGGGCTTTTAATTGTAGGCTCATCTCATCTTTTCACATGCAGAAAAAATCACATTAGTGAGTTTACCCAACTCCTATAATTGCTTGGAAACGCTAGACACATTCTTTATACGTTTTAGCAAAGTAACACGTTCTTGAGTAGAGGAAAACTAAAAAAGTACATTTCACCAACTTGACTAAACTCTTAAAATTGCTTGGAATCACTTGACATATTTATTTTGACCAAAGCAACAGTTTTTACAGTGTGGGACTGGTGTAATGTGCTTCACTGAAGTTAATAATGTTGCGTAACTCAACTAAAAAGTTTCCTTGTGATATCATAACGTTAATTCAATTCAATTAATTCCCACTGGACCAAGGAAAACTCACTATAGTTGATTCAGATTAGAAGCTCATCAAAGAAATTAGTGGCACCAATAAATCCTTTGCTATAGGAAGACAATGATCCAGTCCAGAGATCGCAGCCCCACTTTGATTCATCTTGTTAATTATTAGCCTTAGGCTTTCAACAACTGCTAGCCCTTTTCCCCGTGTACCCCGCGAGTCTTGTGTGCTATTAGATTCTTTGTAATTACAAAAGGCTCGTGATCTGGGACTGATTATCCCTCAGCCCTGGATATACAGTAAAGAACACAGCGGACTAAAGCTAATGTTAACGTTACCGTGGTGCTATATGTACATTTTCCTCAGCGGGGGAGGACAGGGGCTCTGAGGGTTTGCAGAGCAGCATGTGATTGTGCTTGAACTCGCTCCTAATGAGTCCCTGCAGTCACCTCAGCCCCTTCCTCTCTGTCAGTGAATTCAGCTGTTGCCTTGTTTAACCACAAGATGACCCCCCCTCCCACTCCCGTAACATCCAGCCGCTGTCAGCTAGGGATGCACACGCTATCGCTAACTTGTTCTGGCTACCTCAGCTCACATATGACCCATTTCTCAACTCCCTTGTCCTTGCTTCACTTGCCTTGAGCCACTCGGCCTTATAGCTGCAGCAGCTGCATGTATGGCGGAGCACAGAGTTCAGGCCGGGCTGCGGCGCACACACACTCACCTAAAAATGAGGCCAACCAGGCTTTGAGGGGCCATTCCTCTGTAAAATGACTACACTTTGCTTAAGTCATCAGATCCATTTGACCTATGTCTAATGTGGACCAATTAAGTTCTTTACATCAGCGCGACCAACGTGGAGCCGAATATCCCTTAATACCAGTTAAATACATGTCCCTGTGGCTATAATACACCTACACATGCTATCATGGTGTGCTGGGCGATTATGTGCTGATATAAAGCCTGCTGCAAAGTCCTATTGAATGCATTGAGTGAGGTATCTAATGGGCATGGGAATTAATTCCAGGGCAAAGGGGATTAAAGGCTAGAGCAGAGCTGTGCAGAGGGATGGCACTCGCTGGCAGCAGAGGGTACAGAGGGCGGGAAAACACAAATGAAATATGCATAGCCGAATCCTTTTGCTTCTGAATCATATTTTGCGCAATAGTATTGAAATTGGTATTTTGTTTAATCCTGGCAGTTTTATATATTTTGAAACGAGGGTAAAATTAAATCAAGGGCTGCAGAGAAGGAACACTGTCAGAGTAGTGCTGTAAAAAATACCTCTGGACAATCAAACAAGATACAGAGTTTTATCAAATCAGGATGTTTCATCTGTCCAAAGCCTTTATCTCTCTTTCTCATTAAACCCCGAGCAGGAGTCGTGTCTCATCCTTTGATCCCACTGATATCGTTTTGAGACTCTACCTTGAGGACTGCTTCCCAGACTGCTTGATATGCACCTGTAAACCAACAGATACGAGGCACCAAGAATACGAGGTGAACCTCCTGGTATCACACACTGCACTGTACTGTAGCCTGGAGCCATTCTGCAAAAACACTATTCTTGTGAGACAAAACGAACCTAATACTGTAGGTCACTAGGTGGGCTAATGGAGGAAACCTTTGCTCACTCTTATTGTGTTAACCCTATCCCACATTGTTTTATTACTAAACGTGGCATGGGTTTGGGTTTGGAGCACACCCATTAGTTTTGGACACATTTTTAGATCACCTCTATTGTGCATCTTCACTTATTTGCAATATATATACCGCTTTATAATAATAATTATTATTATTACTGGCTGCTATCTCTTAGTTAAACAATTCAACTACTGCAATGAATCTGTAAATACCTGTGCAATATATTATTTTACTTGTACAACTGTTACCCGGCTGTTATGAGACTTCAAACATGCTACACTTGTTTAAAAAGACATCTGTTGTCCACCTGGATGTGTACTGTTGTAAATTGTAATGTCAATTTGTATCTTTAATATTTGATTGATGCCTCTTTGTCCCTTTACTTTTGCTGTAACAATGTAAATGTCCCCTCTGTGGGGCTGAAAAAGGTATTCTGATGTCACAGTGAAATGAGTCACAGTGAGATAATACTCAATACTAAGATTGAATACATCTTAAAGGACACTCAAATTAGCTTTTTTTTCTCTTTGGTTTCCTTCTCCTATCTTCTCTCTGTAAACTTTTGATTTGGGGTTTAACAATATGTCTATTTTCACTTTTTATAAAAGGAAAATATACCTTTTTACTTTCCCATAAATGTTCTGAAAATGTTATGTTTATTCAGAACCCAAAAGGTTGAAAAGGACAGGACAAAATGTACATGTGTAAAGACTAATGGGATCATTTCAGGCACATGGCTGCTCTCACCTGGGCCCGATGAAGACACTGCTGTGTCGGAGGCTAGGGACACCTTATAGCAGAAAGGATCTTACTTCTGTACATCCGGGAGTGATTAGTTAAACAGTGTGATGATGAAAAGATGCTGTCTGAACTTGAATGTATATCTTTGATTAGTAATTGCAGAGCTCGTAGACTGTGTTTAAGTCAGCAGTTTTGTTTGATGTTATGATGATTTGTCTAACTGGCTAAAATGCTCCTCAGTAGGAAAAAGAAGCTACCCTGAAAACAAAGCTGCTAAATGATATTCAGCTGTGACATGTCCAAAATCCTAATGCTGACCAAGTGTGTGTGAGATGAATCATCTTTCTTACCAAAATATTCCTCAGACGGTGGGTGGTCCATGTCGAACAGCATCTTCTTGGTCAGGCGCTCCAGCTCATCCTCAGGGTGGGCCATGTGAGCGCTGCCCTGGGGGGTGGGGGGTTTAGCAGAGTTGTGATTTACAAAAGCAAAGCAAGACAATCAAGAACATTTCAGTCGTCTCTTTACTTATTTCCACTTCACTGATGAATGTCACCTGTGTTTAAAATGTGCAAGGATATCTCGCTTATCAAAAATATGCTCAGGTCGAACTTAAAGATTCACAAAAAGCCTGACTTCAATAAATCAGAATAAGCACTCTCCGAAGGTCAAACAGAACACATTGAGTGTAATTAAAATGCAGTAGATGGGCTTCAGTCTGCCCCCCCCCCCACCTCTGAGATACCTGACCCTGGCTCAGGCCCCAGTGCTGTGCAGCCCAGAAGGCTGTGCATGTCCTTCTGTGAAATACAAGCATGTGGAAGAACTGTGACCCTGAATAATCCTTGTGTTTGGAAAAAATAATGATAAGGGAAGGAAAAGAGAAGGACAACATTAGAGGGGAACGACTTTTAAGTCGGGTACATTTGGGTGATAGGTCAGGAGATATGTATTCAGTCACAGAAGCGTTGAGGTGCTGTGGAGGATCTGAAGGATGACATAACTCTCTTCTTATCATGCAGTCTGTGACATCTGCCTGCTGTGTGTCTGTATGGGGCTGACGTCTTGCTCCTGACATTTTCTGCCAATCATCCGCAGAGCCATAGAATAAAGCCCCCCCCCATTCCCCCCAGCCCTGGCTCACGGCGCAACCCGTCACAGGTGTGTGTCCTTTGCAGACACCCCAGAGGCCTGAACCTGGCTCTCTCCGTGCTGCGCGGCTCAGCGTCTTCAGAAATCAGTGTCACTCCGTTGACCTTCCCTAGATCTGCGGCCGACAGGATCTTTACAGTAGATTTGATTTTCAATATTGTGACACGGCCGGATCTGAGCTGACCTTTGTGGTCTTCCTAATTGTGACATCTGGGAGCCGTTAGCGAGCGCTCTCTGCTTTACTGTGTCGCATAAAGCAATCCGATCATCAATAGGAAATTGAGTGAAGAAATGTTTTTGTGTTGCCTGAAAGAGTAATTACTCCCGGCATTATTGATGACTGCATTTACATGCAACAGTATAATAATTCAAAGCAATAACAATTGTATTCACTTTTTTTTTAAAACCAAAGTTACAAAGTGCTTCACATATAGGCTTACATGCAAACATACAAATATAAGAACACAGGCAGAAGCAGGATTTATAACAGGAGCAGAGAGAGACAGCTTCTTCTGTTCTCATGCAGCGCCTTGCTGCCATATAGATCCTACAGCTTAAGGCAAGTCAACCTGTTTAAGACTTTATTGATTCCACTCGGAATAAAACGTATACAACTTTACGATAAGCAACATTTAAGGAACACTTTAGTCCAAATGTTATGTAACACTCAACATTTCCGCCATGTCGCGGCTTGCTGTCAGACGGTTTATCTCCAAACAACAAACACCATCTGAGTGTCGCTGGATCCGCTAACCTCATCTGCATGAAAATCATGCCATCATCAATAAATAATAAAAAAAACATAGATGGTATTATTTCGTTTTGCAATGTTAGAGATAAAACGATTTTAGAAAACTCTTTCTTAGCAAGACTTTTCAAAGATATATGTGAGACATTTTAATATCAATTAAGGCCTTAGTATTCAATGTATGAAGGTTTGCAGGAGGAGATTTCTGCGTATAGGTTGATTTGTGCAATGTTTCCCAGCTGAAAGAAACAATACTGAATATCTATGAATTTCAAGCTGAAATGATACGGAGATTACTAAAAGGCCGTCTTGATGTTACATGGCACAGGTCAGGCACCAGCTGAGTATATGACTGACCTCCTTAGTAAACCAATCTGATCATGAGGAAGGATTGGAAAAGAAAGAGTGTGTTGTTGGTGTAATCTTAACAATACACTAACAGTGGTAAGGCAAATATACAGCAGGTTTCTGATGGAGTTTATTTCCAGAGACAAGGAGAGAGGCTGAGCTCTGATCACTGTGTATCATGAGAGAAGTGTGCGATGCATGACGTTTGGCTGATCATGGAAACCCAAACAGAAGGCCTCATTAACCCTGAGGGATCGACACTTTCAACGTGCAAATCTTTCTGCCACACTGACATCAGCTGCACCGAGAGTCTCAGCCGATCAAACATGAAGAGGCAGGACCAGGAGGATCAGGACCAGATACAAGCATTCCTCAGTGAATGGATATTGTCGCCTCAGATTACATGGCTTTTTTTAACTGAACTAATACACAATGGTCAATAGAGGGGATTTATTCTAATACAAGAACCTGAAGAAAAGAAAAGTCTGTATAATGTTCACAGACTTTAAAGAGGCGCTCTTGTTGTCAACAACCTGCTCATTATTCCTGTGTTGTTACTTTGAGACAGTGAAGAGGATGATTTAACACTGTTAATCTTTGCTCCACATCAAAAGCAAATTGAAGAGGGAACGAAATGCTGCTATTACCAGAAACAGACTTTTGAGTTTAAGCTTCATTTATAGCTTATCCACTCTTTGACACCCCGCAGCAATGCACTGCCAGAGAGTTTAAAACACCTTGTTAGGGAGTCTTTTGTGACAGCACGGAATCATTTTTCACTTGAATAAGAGAAAGAAATTGCTTCCCTGCATGCTTTATGATTGCTTCGCAGTTCCTGTTCATCTTTTCAGCGGCAACAATAGAAACCATACAGCAGCTATACGTGCTGCTGCAGACACCATTTTTCAGTTACGTCTGGCTCTGCTCAGTAAATTGTGTTCCTACGCCCTCAGGACACTCAGCTGCTTTTTCATTGAAGTTAGTGCTTCAATTCAGTGTCGGCCGGGTTAAGAGCTGCACCTATTTTCCACTGTTTCCTCAGTATGGCGGGGCTTAGAGTTCCAGGTCATCTGCCATCTGCTTTATAATGGCACATCGGTTGTAATACTCCTTGAAGGCATCCCGATAGACCATCAAATGCCAGCATTGACAAAACCGTGGTTAAATGCCAGACCACTCACAATCAGAAACAACTACAGCGTGTGTTGTGCAGCCTGATGCAGCCTGATGCAGCTTGATGCAGCTTGATGCAGCCTGATGCAGCTTGATGCAGCCTGATGCAGCTTGATGCAGCCTGATGCAGCTTGATGCAGCTTGATGCAGCCTGATGCAGCTTGATGCAGCCTGATGCAGCTTGATGCAGCTTGATGCAGCTTGATGCATCCTGATGCAGCTTGATGCAGCTTGATGCAGCCTGATGCATCCTGATGCAGCCTGATGCAGCTTGATGCATCCTGATGCAGCTTGATGCATCCTGATGCAGCTTGATGCAGCCTGATGCAGCTTGATGCAGCTTGATGCAGCCTGATGCAGCCTGATGCAGCCTGATGCAGCTTGATGCAGCCTGATGCAGCCTGATGCAGCTTGATGCAGCTTGATGCAGCCTGATGCAGCTTGATGCAGCTTGATGCATCCTGATGCAGCTTGATGCAGCCTGATGCAGCCTGATGCAGCTTGATGCATCCTGATGCAGCTTGATGCAGCCTGATGCAGCTTGATGCAGCCTGATGCAGCCTGATGCAGCTTAATGCAGCTTGATGCAGCCTGATGCAGCTTGATGCAGCCTGATGCAGCCTGATGCAGCTTGATGCAGCCTGATGCAGCTTGATGCAGCCTGATGCAGCCTGATGCAGCTTGATGCAGCTTGATGCAGCCTGATGCAGCCTGATGCAGCTTAATGCAGCCTGATGCAGCTTGATGCAGCCTGATGCAGCTTGATGCAGCTTGATGCAGCTTGATGCAGCCTGATGCACCTTGATGCAGCCTGATGCAGCCTGATGCAGCTTGATGCAGCTTGATGCAGCCTGATGCAGCCGGACAGAGAGTGGGAGCTGATCACTGCCCACTGCCACATCCAGCAATACAGCTGGGTGCCCCACCCACTGTGGGATTGGCATTGTGTCAGAACTGATTAAGTGAGAGGTGGAGTGGGGTGGCTGGATGCACGCTCTCACCTGACAGCACAGTTTCCCGCTAAGAACAAACCTCCGGCCCTGAGTTTTCCCTGAGTGAATGAGAGAGACAACTGCTCTCCTCACACCTACACCTCTGCTGTGGAGCTGCAACACAACATGGAGCTGTCTGCATACCACCAACTGGGATTAGAGCTGTAGGATCTATCACAGCCAAGCTCTGCTTGTGGCAACATAAAAGTTATTTATCAAAAAAAACATTTTTGCTGAGACCAAAAACCACTTAGCATGTTGAAAACAGGAACATGTCATGGCTCATTGACTTTAAGTGTAACTGTTGTTTTGTAGATTGACCTCTTCATGTGATAATGTTGCGCCGGCATTTTATTAAGAAATATCTAAACAGTTTTATAGTATAAAGTGTAACATGTGAAGTGCTGCCAGAGCTGGAAGGAAATGAGACTTCCGACTCCACCAGTCTGACAAACATTGGCCGATATTAACAGCTCTATAAGATCCTTTGTCCTGTTCTGTGCTGTCTGTCCACAGCTAAGCTTTCATAACACTGGGCCCACCAGCCTATTCTTTTGTGCTCACTTTTGACTGTACAATCAAGGACCTGTCATGGTTGCAGTTATTCACAACCTTTGAAAGAAGTAGCAAATGTATGTGTTGCCCTCGTCTAGCATAAAGACAACCTCACTAGTCTGCTGCCAAATCCTGGCCTTTAGAGGTTCATGAAGTCTGCTCACATTTTTAAGCAGAGCCTCTGTAGATTCATTATATACTGATATGTTATTATGCACAGGGGTGCAATTTTACTTGAGTAACATTTTGAATGCAGGACTTTTATTGTAACAGAGTAACACTCTGGTACTTCTACTTTTACTCAAGTACAAGATCTGAGCTCTTCTTCCACCTCTGTCTGATTTCAAACTCTTCCATAACACCCTGAGGAAGTTTGCAGCTCTGTGTTTTACTCCACTTTGTTGTAAATCAAACTGCAGCAGCTTGACCACAGAGCGTGCACGTTGTGATCAGCTGATTTTGCGCAGTTCTCCAGTGTGTGCGCGGGGCACAGAATGTGCACAGGGGAGTCTCCCTCTGTGGCCAGTTGGCGGAGTTTTGGCACAATTCTGTTGTTCATACCGACGTTAACCCTGTCTGTGCACACGGCGACCAACTCTGTCGTCCAGTGATCTAAGCCTCTGCCTCCTGTAAAGCTTCACAGGTCCGTCGGTTATGTCCTGCGCGGCTCGACCAGCTCCAGTTCAGTCAGTCACAGAAAGTCCGAAGAGTTTTTGCAGGGAGCGAAACGGCAACGTAGCTGCTTAAAGTATATATATATTTTTTTTACATGTCTCGTAGTTTACTCCATTGACTGTTGACAAGAAACACGTGTAGACGAAATATGTGTTTTGTTTAGATGTTTTGAGGTACGCAAAGGCGCGTAGTGACCTATGGTAGTGACACAAGTGACGTTACGCAATTCAGATTTTTGCCGCGCATGCGTACCTGTTATGTGCACCCCTGATTATGCACCTGATGTATGCACCTAATTTAGGCACAACACAAAATAAATAAATCTTGTTTTTTTGTTCTCTACTTTCTATTTTGGTTCAGAAGGATGTCATCATCTGTTGGTCAGCTTTTTAACCGAGGGGAGGTTAAAAATGGTTAGGCTTGACCAAAAATGGCCGTAGTAATTATAACAGGAGAAAAGAAGGAAGCCAGTTCACACCGAAAAAGAGCAACAAAATCCGGGGGGGGGGGGGGGGGGGGGATCTCTTTGTATGTGTCCCGTGTGACAAAAGCTCAACAATGGCCTGTGATAACAGCTATTTCATTATTTCTTTAGGCAAGGAGAAGGAGAATAACTCAGATTTCCTTGAGGAACTGTGAGCTGTATCCTCATATTCAGGCCGGTACTTTTTGTGCTAATACAATGAAAGCCAGTGCATAAACAGCACTATCCACTGAGCTGAGAGTGAGAACCAGAAGAGGAAGGCTTCGGGTTTCCTTCATACGCAATGTAACACCTTAAACCAAGAGCAATTGTCTTACCTTTTACAATAGCTTCACATATTTCTGCGCGATCGGCACAAACTAAAGAAAGACATAATCACTCGTAGACATATTCACAGATTAAATGATGATGGACTGAACAAACAAAATGCTCCTCAGTGTCAGTGGAGCTGCAGCTTTAAGTCGGGCTTTAAGAAAAGCTTAACTCAGCTCTCACTCACATCCTGACACTTTGTCTCCCTAAATCACAACGTTGTCATTTAAAGTGGACACAGAGCCTTTTGAAAAGGAAATGGCTTATTCAAATAATAGTATTAATAACAACAAATGGACCATAGCATTAATAGTTAGGGTTCATGAGGGATTGGATTTAGTTTGCGATTGGGATATCTGAAAAAGCATTTGTTGCAGCAACACTAAACGAGTGATTACAGCAGCTTAGGCCACTCTGTTTGAGGAACACAATGAAGGGATTTCTGGATCAGTCACACGATCCATTCACTGAGTAAGTGTGTGTTTTTGTTTTTTTTGGGGGGGGGGGGGGGGGGGGCGTTAGTATGCCGTGTGTGGAATCAAACATATGGGTTAAACACTTAGAAAAAGCTTTGTTTGTTTAAAGAGCAATTTAGAGTGGATGGCTTTATGTGATTCCACACTGCAGAGACATCTTTAACACAGCTTTGAGCCGGTGTGAAACAGCAGCACATTGCTGACTTTCAGAAGCAGGAGTTATGGGTCCATGATAATAAAAGTACGGCGCTGTTTGGATCACACAGATGATGTCAGGGTGTTGCTCTCAGCAGTGGGCACTGGAGGTTCAAATAAAAAGCCTCGTCTGGACATAAATAAGGTTTTTAAGGGGAAACGTTCTTTGTCATTTTTCTGGCAGCTGCATGTTTAATTGAAGAATGTGTAAAGTTTGTGAAGTAATCACATGTTAGTGCCCTTATGTAATCCAGTGGATGAATTTGATGCTTGCGATGTTAAACAGGTTATGAGTAATCTGTAATGCATTGAGAAGAATCATCACCGCGCTGTATTCAGCTCAAGGCCACCTTCTGAGGAGGCACAGATAAAGTATACATTCTCTCCAAACAAAATAGGTCATGCTGTTTCAGCTCCAATTAAATGCTGAGAAAAAAATAACAAGTCAACTGTAGAGCAGCTGTGTACAGAGCAGCCGACGATAATTACACATTTACCAATTCCATAATTGACATTTTCCACAGCCATTCAAATCTTTGCTGTACACTGATTTCATATAAAAGGGATGATGAATTTCAGAGTGTTCGCAGGAATGTAATGTATGTAGAGGGGCCTTTCAGTGTTTGTAAGATTGTAATGTGCGTGTGTAATAAAACTAGGTCATCTGTTCGGAACTGACACATCCCCCTGCAAACAGATATTTGAAAATCTGAGAGTGTAGAGAGGGGAGCCACAAGCAATGTGGGAAAAAAAATAAAAACACAACAAATGGCTGCACAAATCGTCGGGATGGAGATAAAACTTATTTGGCGTCTATTGTATGAATACCACTACAATCATGAATGTAGCAAACGGCAGAGTTCACAGGATGCAGGTCTGCCTGCATGGTTTTGGAGAGACTTGTATTTCCTGCTGTTTCCTCATGTGGTAGCACGGGTCTAAATTAAAACGCATGTGGTGGACATAATGAAGATTCTTACAGGTTATGTATTCTAATCCATGTATTGACGACCTGCACTTCCTTTTCTAACAAAGTGTTGTCTTTCTTCTGTGTAATTTGGCCTCCTAACAATCCATGATATATCCTTCTGCTTTCAACCTTAACAACCACATGGTTTATCTGAATGACACCCTGAAGGATATGTGTGGACCACTGAAACGCTGGAGCCAACAAAACACAGAGCCTGACCCGACAGAGAAATGTTTAGAAAGTGCACACGTTTCATGCTCTCTGAGCCAGGGGCGGATAATACGAGTGCTTTGTGAACAGGGGAGGATGTTAGAGGGCGGAGAGGTTTAGGCACAGACTGTGAAAACCCACTAGTCCTCCACAAAAACAAGTTTTCCCAGTCTGTGCTCAACAGCTCCCTAGCTGTTAGAAGTGAGATCAGGTCCAGAAGGAGCCAGCAGGGGCTGCTGTTTATGCAGGTGGTTGCTTTTGTACTTTACTATTAAACAGTATAGTATACGTCATGTAGATTGTACCTAGAGGGCAAACTGCACATTCTATACACCAGCACAGGCAGAGTCACTCAGACCCCCTTTCTCCCTGCAACACTCAGTCCTGCACCTCTATAGAAACAGCAGTCATGGTTTTAACGTCATTAATCTTTAAAAAAGAAAAACGTAATTTATTCAAATTAAATAAAATCAATGCTGTAATGTTCATAAAAAAGGAGGCTCCAGATGCTACACATATTGAAATATTATATGTTTAGAACCTCTCTCATCCTCTGCTCTGGGAAGGTGTCTCAAAGTCTCACACATTTTTGTCATGTGACTGTTTGTGTCGTTCATAGTTTACCAAGTGCGCCAAGGAGCTCAGGAAATGTTTTAAACAACACCTGGTTAGTGCAAATGGATCCTTTTCAGCACCATTTGAATGGAGACATGCCGAATAAAGTTATTTAAAAAAATATATATATATATATATATACTACTATATCACATATATATATATCACTACTTTCTAGCTTAGTTTCGGTTACTTTTCCTAACGGAAGGGTTTATCGCAGATCATGGATGATTTCACTTTGTATAGTTTCTGGCTTTGATCAGTGGTGTAATTGCAAAGGTTTTTTTTGAAAGCAAACATGCCTTTAAAGTTGGTGGGTTGCTTGGAGTTCAGAGGGTTTCAACCGTTTCAACATGTTGTTTAACTCCTTTCACACTATCAGAAAAAGGTTCAAATAACACATCTGCATGTTTACATGTGTCAAATGTAGGAGCACATTTAAAACTGCACATACAGTTGGGACTGCAGGATACAATCTGCATCACTTCACTGCAGGCCTCCAGGAGGAACTGAAAACAAGAAAAGAAACAAACTGCTGGGACATTTCAGATGGCCGGCTCACTGAGCTGCAGTGACAGCTATCGATCGCAGCAGTTATTTAGCAGCCATGCTGTTGGGCTCAGAGCAGCCGAGAGAGGAGGCTGGCAGGGCCTATTATTTATGAACACTTATGTGACAAACCCTTGTGATCTACTGAGGGGTCACCACGGACTGTACCAACCAGCCAATCAACACACACACAACCAAACTAACAGAGAGAACACAGCCGGCTAGTTGTGAGTAAAACAAATAGGAATGTAGAACAAGCAAAAGGAAGTGCTGACCTAGTCTTCATTTCATTCCAAATCAACATACCTTTTCCGTGTTCATAATATCTATAATAATAATGCCGGGTTTAGCCCTACGCATTCAAACTATCTGTAATCTGTAAATTAGTCAACTTTCTTTACTCTTATCTTATATCTCTTCCAATCCAGAGACGTTTACCCTCATTAACACAAGCATGGTCATAACCTCCTTAAATAACCACTTGGGCATTTTCAAACTGTAAGATAGTCAACCGTAATGTAGGAATCATTGCTTATTACCAATGCATATGAATAAATAACATTATTATTCAAATACTTACATACTAGTACGGTGTTGTAAAGGCAGAGTTCTCTTAAGTTAACTGCAACTGTGTTCAGTAACTCCAAATGTCCTCGGTAAAGGCCAGCAGCATGACCCAGCCCTGTGCTTCTCCAAACTGCCAGAATTGTCGGAAATGATGTGGCGTCAGTAGACTCCATAATGTTAAATAATATGTTACATTTAATTTAGAGAGTCCAGAAACAGTTTTCGGGTTTCAAATATCTAATAATAAATATAATTAAGGGTTCACTCCTCTCTAACAGTTGGAAAACAAAACAATTACTAGTATTATTTTCATTTATTAAGCAGTCCTCAAAATGGCTTTACAATAAAAGCTTTCTATCAATCTGCTTTGAACACTTTGAGTTTTTCTCGTGACATTCAACTTACCTGAAACACGATGACATCATAAACCTGAATCAATACTAGGCCTCAGTCACCCTTAATGGCCCAGACTGTCTGTTGCCTCTGAGATGGGTTTAAGCCTCAGGCACCTTCATCAGGAAGCTTTGGATGTGTTGGCACGAGACAGTGAAACATAAGGACATACTGACCTCAAGAATCAGGTCAACACACTGACCTTTAGTACATGAAACATCCAGCAACCGGAGCCTGTGTGGACCTCCACTAGGCACTGTGTCATCCAGCAACCTGTTGTAGGCCCAGCACTATATACAGCCGTGTGCACATGCTGCAGGCATCCAGCTGATCCCTGCACAGTGTGACCTGCTTAGAGCTGTGCTGACTTCTGACCAGAGGACAGCAGTGTGTGCTGCATGGCAACAAGGTGAAGCAGTGACTGACATGAGCCGACCCCTACCCTGAATCATCCTGACAAGTAGTACTTTACCAACAACTCTGATGTTCTGCTTGGTCAAATTATTGTTTTTGTGAAGAGTCTGGTGGCTTTGAACAGAGATGCATATACAGCTTCAGGAGGGTATAGCTGGAAGGACCCCCTGCTGTGGGTTTCATCACACAGTTTCACAACCAGAGATGGGGTCGTTACTAAAAAAAAGTGATATATTACACTACTTCGTTACTCTCTACATAAAGTAACTCGTTACTTTACTCGCAGGGCCGGCCCGCCCCTCCCTGCAGGCAGATCACGCAGACTGCTAAAGTTTCAAATGTTCTCTTTAGTTCAGTTTCCATTGTCGCATAAGACTGATTCAGATCCTGAATGTTTTCCTACCTGACCATGGCTGTCCTCTGTCTCCTGCTATCTGTATTTTGCGCAGTATATCTCTGAACGATGGTGATTCCACTGTGCACATGGGCAACATGTCCTCTACTATGAAGGATGCTACAAGTCTGTCCATCTCTGCTTTGGTTACCGGTCCTCCAAATTCTAATTTGGTTGCTTCGGCGGCGGCGCACTAACAACATCCTCACTCTGGGTTCGGGGGTCCTTAGCTATTAGCTTCACCTTAGCATGTGCTCTTTGCAGGTGGTTGTTGAGGTTTGACGTGGTGTTCACAGCAGTGGATAACAGCTTCTGGCCTGGACATACAGTTGCAAGAAAAAGTGAACCCTTTGCATTCTCCACACATAGCGTTGTGTGTTCCTTCCAAACAACTCAACTTTGGTTTCATCTGTCCACAGAATATTTTGCCAGTAGTGCTGTGGAACATCCAGGTGCTCTTTTGCAAACTTCAAATGTGCAGCAATGTTTTTTCTGGACAGCAGTGGCTTCCTCCGTGGTGTCCTCCCATGAACTCCATTCTTGTTCAGTGTTTTACGTATCGTAGATTCGTCAACAGAGATGTTAGCATGTGCCAGAGATTTCTTTAAGTCTCTAGCTGACACTCTAGGATTCTTCTTCACCTCATTGAGCATTCTGCGCTGTGCTCTTGCAGTCATCTTTACAGGATGGCCACTCCTAGGGAGAGTAGCAACAGTGCTGAACTTTCTCCATTTATAGACAACTTGTCTTACCACGGTATGATGAACATCAAGGCTTTTAGAGATACTTCTGTAACCCTTTCCAGCTTTATGCAAGTCAACAATTCTTAATCGTAGGTCTTCTGAGAGCTCTTCTGCGAGTCATGGTTCACATCTGGCAATGCTTCTTAAGAATAGCAAATTCAAAACTGGTGTGTATTTTTTATAGGGCAGGGCAGCTTTAACCAACACCTCCAATCTCGTCTCATTGATTGGACTCCAGGTTGGCTGACTCCTGACTCCAATTAGCTCTTGAAGAAGTCTTTAGCCTAGGGGTTCACATACTTTGTCCACCCTGCACTGTGAATGTTTACATGGTGTGTTCAATAAAAACATGAAAACATATAATTGTTTGTGTGGTATTAGTTTAAGCTGTGTTTGTCTATTGTTGTGACTTAGATGAAGATCAGAACACATTTTATGACCAACTTATGCAGAAATCCAGGTCATTCCAAAGGGTTCACATACTTTTTCTTGCAACTGTAGTTTGCACCTCACCGTCACATTCCTGTCTATTCTTCGGACGAACTCAAAATAATGGGCATACCTCCACCCAGGGGCGCCGTAAGGGGGTGAAAAGTTAGGACGATTCTAAGGGCCCGTGACTGACAGGGGCCCAAACTATTTTAGAACATTAAGAAAAAAACGTTTAAGTAACCAATGTGATTATCTTTTCATGGGGCCCAAAATCCCTGCCTCCACCCCTCGAAAGTTATCGCTGACTCAGCCATGTTTATGCAGCACTGCACGCGGAGATGTGGACGCGCAAGTCGCGCAGATTACGTACATATAAACCTGCGGCGGAAACCCCTCTTGTCTGTCAGTGTGATTATGATTTTATAAAAGTAACAAAGTAACGCGTGTCGGGGCAATGTTAGTAACTGTAGTGTGATTACTGAATTATAAAAGTAGCGCGTTACACTACTCCGTTACCGACAAAAGTAATATTTGTTACTTTGTAACGCGTTACACCCAACTCTGCTCACAATATATGCTGAAGATTTAAAAAAGAGGTGGAGCCATACCCTATACATTAAGTGAGGTTTATAGTCCACTAACAAACAACTTAAAGGTACCCTGTTGAGTTTATCACTTCTAGTAACTCCACTAGGAACTGTTTGAACGGGTGGGTCCTGGTTTCATTTGTTTTAGTGCGAAGCCCCAAGGATGAACGAACTCCAAGAAACACATCCGTTTGCCAGCGAGGGAATACTGGTAGTAATACTGGTAGAAAGTAAACATAAATATGAACAATATATATATATATATATATATATATATATATACTATAATATTTATATATATATTATATATATATACACGCAGTGAATGTAAACAAACACTTTGTTACAATAAAAGCTCTACAGTGTATCTTGAAATCACTGTAACGCACATTATACATTTGACTTCCAATGTCAGTTCACTTTACTGAAACAGATTAAAGATAATAAACCTGTTATTTGTCTGCTTTATACAATCTCAGAACAAAGACGCTGCTGAGGGCAGAGCAGCTCAACGATGGCATTGGAGAATTCATACTTAGATATGAATAGGTGGGCTTCTTCCAAATAATGACTCATTTGGTGTTGTTTTTTAAGATGTACTGTAAAGACAATATCACTGTCGGAGAAACTACATGGAATATGTTCTGATCATATTCTCAGGTTCATCACTATATCACACACACACACACACACACACACACACACACACACACACACACACACACACACACACACACACACACACACACACACACACACACACACACACACACACACACACACACACACACACACACACACACACACACACACACACACACACACACACACACACACACACACACACACACACACACACACACACACACACACACACACACACACACACACACACACACACCTCCACTTAACATTAATTTGGCAGAAATGGATTCACAGAAATAGAAATCACCATGTTGTCCCTTAACATAGTGGCATGTGAATGGCAACTAAACAAATGTGTTGAGGTACAGAGACATTTTAAAAGGATGCTTTTTATAGTCTAGTAAAAATAGAAAGCAGCTGTAAGGAATTGTAAAGACGTAATTCTTTCTTTTTCATGTAGCCAGAGGGACATTTAGTATATAAGAAGAAAGAAAAACACATACAAAAGTATGTGGATGTGCTTTTATTCTAATGGTTCAGTGGTGCTGCGAAATAAATGAAAATGTATCGAGAATGGATTTATATCAGTCCAATATTTATTTTTATTTTTAAAAGGCAACTACAAAACATTTGTCAATCAATTTGTCTATCAATACATACCCATTGTGTTTGTTTTGTGTAGAACAAAGGGCAATTTGTCTCAAGGTGCATCTACAAACAGAAAAGATCACAGGGGTGCAGATAACACGTCTTCATCTTGTCAAAGCCCTGGGCTCTCACTTTGTAGTTCCACGTGGTAACCCTGCACCGAGCACACCCTCTGGTTCTCTGGAGCAGAGCTGGTAACCCTGCACCGAGCACACCCTCTGGTTCTCTGGAGCAGAGCTGGTAACCCTGCACCGAGCACACCCTCTGGTTCTCTGGAGCAGAGCTGGTAACCCTGCACCGAGCACACCCTCTGGTTCTCTGGAGCAGAGCTGGTAACCCTGCACCGAGCACACCCTCTGGTTCTCTGGAGCAGAGCTGGTAACCCTGCACCGAGCACACCCTCTGGTTCTCTGGAGCAGAGCTGGTAACCCTGCACCGAGCACACCCTCTGGTTCTCTGGAGCAGAGCTGGTAACCCTGCACCGAGCACACCCTCTGGTTCTCTGGAGCAGAGCTGGTAACCCTGCACCGAGCACACCCTCTGGTTCTCTGGAGCAGAGCTGGTAACCCTGCACCGAGCACACCCTCTGGTTCTCTGGAGCAGAGCTGGTAACCCTGCACCGAGCACACCCTCTGGTTCTCTGGAGCAGAGCTGGTAACCCTGCACCGAGCACACCCTCTGGTTCTCTGGAGCAGTGCTGGTAACCCTGCACCGAGCACACCCTCTGGTTCTCTGGAGCAGAGCTGGTAACCCTGCACCGAGCACACCCTCTGGTTCTCTGGAGCAGAGCTGGTAACCCTGCATCCCGTCGGAGGCTTTTTAAAGAGCTGCTCATAGCTCTTAAGTGCAGGGCAGCTGGGGTCAGTCACCTTAGGAGAATGCCCCACGTATGATGTAAACACAGCAGGTGTCCACACCTGATCCTCTTTCCAAGCATGCATGTAAATACCTCTAACAGAAACAACTGCCCTTTGGACTGTGATATGCAGTCACTGTAGAAAAGATTATTCTGAATGGTAGTCTCCACGTAGAAAAAGAAAACCACAAGTAGGAGTCATTCCCCCCAGGGGTCTGTCATGGGTCCCCCTACCCCTTGCAAATGCAACACTCTATTATAGGGCATATCTTCCAGTAGCTTACAGTAGTATTGATTTCATTTAATATGAACAATATGTACAAAGGTATGCCCCAATACAGCCTGGTACTACTTGAGTCGTACGTTCAAGGTTCAAGGCTTTTATTTGTCATACGTCTTGCCTTGATGATGCTGACAAATGGAGGTCTAAAAATGTCCTGCCCTGGAATGACTCCAAATGATAGCTCCTTATCGTAACCCTTCCTGGTGTCATGGGTAGGATTATTAACAGTCTCTGGTTTAGTATGGGTTCCTAATCTCATCATTTCTGAGCCTGTAAACTCACAGCTGGTTTTTGGTGTTCAGGTGACTTCAAAGTTATATTTGAGTATTTTGTTAAAACTTAAAAATGTATGTTTTAATTGCTATCATCATAATAATGGTATTATTAATATTTTTAATTGTTTTTTACTTTTTAAATTCTTGTTTTACAGTAAAGCCTTTCATACAAATAACAGGACATAGACTGAAGTTGTATTTATTTAGCCAGACACAATATGCTTTTGTTGATTTTGGTTGATCTGCACAAACATCAAGAAGCATGTTGGCGCTTTGATCATGAAAGTTATTAAATGAGCCGTAGCAAGGAGCTGGTGTCTATATTGTACTACAGTTGTGTTAAAATATGAATGGACTGCATTTATTTAGTGCTTCTCCAGTCAGTGTGACCCCTCACAGCACTTTTACATTCACTCATTCACACACATGCATGCAGAGGCAGAGGTAAGTTCACCTGCCCGAGGAAATGAACATTCACACACATTCATGCACCAGTCTTTGCCATGTTGACTGCTGCGATCAGCTGGGATTGAACCCCCAACCTTATGATTGGAAGACGACCACACTACCTCACAGTCACAGCTGCAGTGGTTAATGCAGTGTTTATTGAAATAGATTTTCACAGGTGGTTCGAAATGCATTGTTTTTTAAGTGAAATTCTTGTTTCAGTTTTACAATTTTAGAAGACAAATGACTTTATGCTCAATTAGTGCTGCACGATTAATCGAAAAAAGATCGTGATCTCGATTCAGACACCTATGCGATCTCATTTCTAAATTACAGCGATCCTATGACGTCATGCTGATTTTTATTATTTTTATTATTTTTTTTATTATTTTGCTTCTGAATAATACCAACTTGCAATGTCAATCATACTTAAACGATGTAAAGCAAATATACTCTATACATTTAACATTAAAGTACCATGATCGCATGCAAATGGTAGTGTTCTGTCTGTCTCTCCTCCTCTCATGCAGTGTTAACGCTATGGAGCCACTAGTGTTGCCAGTTTTTGCGGAAGGAATAAGCAACCAGGTCTATGAAAACAAGCGCAAAAGAACATGAGCACTTTAAACCTATATATGTCGGGTCGGCTATTTGAAAATAACCTATCTACAAGCTCACAACCCTAGGGATGTCCCGATCACATTTTTTTGCTCCCGATCCGATTCCGATCATTTGATTTTGACAATCTGCCGATACCGATTTTTCCCGATCCGATCTTTATGCAATGCATTAAGAGAAAAAAAAGGTAACAGATAACGGCTGGTCATCCAACGCGATGAGTTCAGCTATCTTGGCTGTTATTTGTTTGGCCTTTTCACTGTTCTGGGGCAGTTTCTCTTTCCTTTTAAAAGTCTCTGAAAGTGTCGGTTGTTTCAGTGCCGTTACCTGAGTGGCCGCTGTGTACTCGTCCTGTTGTTGTTAGTGTTTGTTTCTCAGGTGGCGTATTAGATTGGTCGTGTTGAACGTAGCTCTGTTCTTTCCACCACGCGGAACCTCCGCCTTGCAAACATTGCATCTGGCTGTTACACTGCCTTCGCTTTCAATTTGATAATACTTCCAAACTCCTGACATTTTCTCTGTCCCGAGTCCCGAGTCACCAGCTGAACGTAGCCTCTCGTTAGCTTACTGCTAGACACTGCGCGCCCACTCTGTTGCCAGCTTTGAGAGAAATAAGCAACCAGGTCTGAAAACAAGCCCAAAAGAAGCAACACATACATGATGTTGTGTCATTTCAAACCAAAACTAAGGCCTCAGGATGACTTTAAGACGTGAACATGGTCATTTTTGTTTTGTAACATTAAATAATAAAAAAAAAATATATTAAAAAAAAAAAAAAAAAAAAATCCCGATCCCCGATTTTTTTCCTCCCGATCCCGATCTTTTGAAAATCACGTGATCGGCTCCGATCCCCGATCACGTGATCGGATCGGGACATCTCTAGCAACAACCATTATTACTTACTACCAAGCAACTTTACAGAAAGATAAGCCCAATGTGGCTTATAATAAGTATACCTGGCAACACTCACTGACTGCAGCACGTGAGGGCAGGAGCCGGCAGTATGTTTACAGAAGCGTTAGCATTAGCACTGATTAGCAAAGAGTGACGAGAGCGACTAGTAGTACAAAAAAAACAGAAATGAGTGACACAGAAATGAGTGACGAGGAGGTCGAGGACAATGACAACAACACCAATGAAAATCCCGGTGGCGACTCTGGCGAGAGTGTGAGGGAAGTTGTGCTTGTGCCGAAAAAAGGACCACATTCATCCAGTGTGTGGAACTTTTTTGGATTTGATCCTGATGATGACTTACAAAAAGTCGTCCACTGTAAGCATTGTTCTCGCATCGTCGCAACGACGTCAGGTAACACCACAAACCTATTAAATCACCTGCAACGTCACCATAAAATATTTTTGTTACAAGAGAGACAAATGTTGTCTGTTTAAATTCATTGTACTCACGTGACGTCTAAGAGTAAGAGTGCAATACATATTTTCATTGAAACGATGAGAATCGTGTGAGAATCGTGATCTCAATTCTTATGGAGGAAAATCGTGATTCACATTTGAGCAAGAATCGTGAAGCACTATGCTCAATGCCATGGCACATGTTCACACATGATCTTTTGGACACATCCTGATGGCACCATATGCAAATGTTCTTGCGGGTCAAAAGGCGAAGTGGCCAGGACTGGAAGGCAGAGAAATGTCAGATATTTAAACATGTTTGACAGTTGAAACCATCATTGACCTTCGAGGGGGCTTTAACTGGCTGCAGGGTTTGAGCAGTGCAAAAATAATCCTCCCCTGTCAATCGTCACTCAAACTCAGCATAACACAAGTCATCATCCAGCTTAGTTTCCCTCCAATTTCAGGATAGGCGGAGAGACTCGTGGAAATTGGTATGTTAACCGGCAGCCATGAAATCTGTGAATTTGTTGGACTACAATAGAGATCAAACAGAGCTGGATTTGGGTGATTAAGCATCCTTGAAGCCTGTTGATGTGAAAAGCTGTTCTTACACCTCCATTCTACGGGAGTAAGGACATGTTGGGGGACTGGTTGCTAGGTGGCAGGGGTGACAAGGGGTGAGGGGGGGGGGGAGGCAGAGCAGGCAAGCTAATCAGAACAAGTCTAGATCATAGAATATCATCCAAGGACTTCTTGTTGGACTTCGAATGACACTGACCTTCTACGAATACCCTTAATTATGTGGGATGATCTCTTGAATAAAGTCCTCAATCAAAGTCACAGACCCCCTACTAAGAAAGCCTTGGGTGTTATATAAAATAAACATTAACTCTGTGACTGGAGATGTACAAATATGTAAATAGCTCCTTTAATTGACTATGTTTGGGTTTATTTACACAACAGATTAAAGGCACAGCCCACTTCTTTTAAGTGGATTTATTACCATGTGTGAGGGGTTATGAACGTGCCACGACACCGGGTCAAGCAGAGTGATGATCACAAAGGCAAAGTTGACATTTTGCTTTCAGTCTAATCTTGCTTTTATAGTGTCTGGCTTAATTTGGCATTAAAGAGCTGCTGTACTGGGTAGAAATAAACAAAAAGTCAGATTAGAGCTAAGGTTTGGATACAAAAGATGTAAGGGGGGGGGGGGGAAGAGTCAAACATGATGTGACACCACAGTCAGTCTCAGCTCCAGCAGGCTGAAAGCGTGCCGAGCATTGAGTTTCCCAACATGTTTTCAAAGCATTCAGATAAAGCACAGGGGAGGCAGGCATGGAGCCCATTACCCTGCTACAGTATATCCTTGGGAAAGAAAGACAAATATATATAGCTGCCACGCTATATCTGTAAAATGTGTGATTTGCTTTTATCTGAAATCAAAGAGATGCTCACAAATCTATTAAACGCCACCTTTTGTTTTTTAATAATGCATCATCCTGGGACCAAAGCCAGCTTTTCAAGCATAATGTAGACTTTTGTTCTGAACAAATATAATTAGATTTATTTTGAAGATACTCTGTGCAATGTTGAAGCTAATTTGTATTTAGTAAAGTACAGTCCTTGATGAGATATTCCCAGAGGCTGGGAGGCCCAGTTTGTATTTTCCACCAGCATAAAATCCTTGAATTAAAGAAAACTCGAGGGCCTTGCACTTTCCAGAGATTGTCGACGGCAGAACGTATTGAGATTAGAACGGATGTCTCTGTGGCATTGACTGCTCTTTTCTAAGAGATGACAGTACTTTGTCATTCTTCCCAGTCATGTACATTTCTATAAAAAGGTTTAACGTTGTTCAATGCATTTGAAGGCTTGAGGCCAGGCCTATGACAGTCTCATTCTGCTCTTGACATGATTAAATGTAATGCCTTTTAAACTTATTATAAATACAGTGGGGCAAAAAAGTATTTAGTCAGCCACCAATTGTGCAAGTTCTCCCACTTAAAAAGATGAGAGGCCTGTAATTGTCATCCTAGGTACACTTCAACTATGAGAGACAGAATGGGGGGAAAGAATCCAGGAAATCACATTGTAGGATTTTTAATAAATTAATTGGTAAATTCCTCGGTAAAATAAGTATTTGGTCACCTACAAACAAACAAGATTTCTGGCTCTCACAGACCTGTAACTTCTTCTTTAAGAGCCTCCTCTGTCCTCCACTTGTTAACTGTATTAATGGCACCTGTTTGAACTCGTTATCAGTATAAAAGACACCTGTCCACAACCTCAAACAGTCACACTCCAAACTCCACTATGGCCAAGACCAAAGAGCTGTCAAAGGACACCAGAAACTAAATTGTAGATGTGCACCAGGCTGGGAAGACTGAATCTGCAATAGGTAAGCAGCTTGGTGTGAAGAAATCAACTGTGGGAGCAATTATTAGAAAATGGAAGACATACAAGACCACTGATAATCTCCCTCGATCTGGGGCTCCATGCAAGATCTCACCCTGTGGGGTCAAAATGATCACAAGAACGGTGAGCAAAACTCCCAGAACCACACGGGGGGACCTAGTCAATGACCTGCAGAGAGCTGGGACCAAAGTAACAAAGGCTACCATCAGTAACACACTACGCCGCCAGGGACTCAAATCCTGCAGTGCTAGACGTGTCCCCCTGCTTAAGCCAGTACATGTCCAGGCCCGTCTGAAGTTTGCTAGAGAGCATTTAGATGATCCAGAAGAGGATTGGGAGAATGTCATATGGTCAGATGAAACCAAAATAGAACTTTTTGGTAAAAACTCAACTAGACGTGTTTGGAGGAGAAAGAATGCTGAGTTGCATCCAAAGAACACCATACCTACTGTGAAACATGGGGGTGGAAACATCATGCTTTGGGGCTGTTTTTCTGCAAAGGGACCAGGACGACTGATCCGTGTAAAAGAAAGAATGAATGGGGCCATGTATCGTGAGATTTTGAGTGACAACCTCCTTCCATCAGCAAGGGCATTGAAGATGAAACGTGGCTGGGTCTTTCAGCATGACAATGATCCCAAACACACCGCCCGGGCAACAAAGGAGTGGCTTCGTAAGAAGCATTTCAAGGTCCTGGAGTGGCCTAGCCAGTCTCCAGATCTCAACCCCATAGAAAATCTTTAGAGGGAGTTGAAAGTCCATGTTGCCCAGCGACAGCCCCAAAACATCACTGCTCTAGAGGAGATCTGCATGGAGGAATGGGCCAAAAATACCAGCAACAGTGTGTGAAAACCTTGTGAAGACTTACAGAAAACGTTTGACCTCTGTCATTGCCAACAAAGGGTATATAACAAAGTATTGAGATGAACTTTTGTTATTGACCAAATACCGTACTTTTCGGACTATAAGCCGCGACTTTTTCCCCATTTTTCGACCCTGCGGTTTATATAACGGTGCAGCTAATCTATGGATTTGTACAGCTAACGGCCACTAGGGGACCTCCTAAATCTATGGATTTTACAAGTTACAGTCCACCACCTTTAACTCTATGGGCTCTATGGCCTGTCCGCACCCCCCACCTTTAAGCGGCGGGCTCCAGCAGGAAAAGCTGGAGGCCGGAAAAGAGTGAGACAGGTAGCGCGCAAAAGTAAAAGTGGAACCGAGAGTGGTACGAGAGACAGAACGAGAGCAAGACAGACAGACATTACGAGAGCGAGACAGTTTGTGCAAAGGAAGTTTTCATGCACAAACCCTCATTATGGAAAACAAACGTAGACATGCATATGATGCAGCTTTTAAGTTAAAGGCAGTCAATCTGGCGATAAATCATTCACCAAAACTGGTCGCATGCGAAAAGCAACTTTCGCTCAAGTTTGCGAGTGGATCCTGACAGCGTGGAGGAGTGTCAAAACATCCACGATCACCAACGGGTTCCGAAAGGCTGGACTGCTGCGTGATGAAGAGGAGGACGCCGACACAGCTGAGGCCCTTCAGAGGCTGTTCGATTCCGACAGTGACGAAGAGGAGTTCGTTGGTTTTGAGAGCGACAACGAAGGAGAGAGGAGAGTGGCTGACGAAGCCAACCTGAGCCTGTTCGTTTCCGACACTGAAGATGAGGACTTTGTTGGTTCTAGTACGCAGGAAGAAGACGAAGATGAGGATTAATGACTTTTCTGGTAGGCCGATTAAAGTATATTTTAAGCAGCCGTGTTACTGCAACTTTAGGCTTACGCGCTTACTGTCGTGTTACAGGCACTTTATTTTGCACTTTTAAAAAAACACATTTAATTTAGCCATTGATATTGCCTCGTCAAGCGCTGTAAGCTTTGTTTTTTATTATGGTACTACTGTAGGCTATAATGTAGATCAGTGGTTTGAAAGTTGAAAAGTTTGTGTGTCTGAAACGCTATGTGATACAGTACAGTTTACACAGCACAGTACATGTTCTGTAGCTACTATTGCACTAAATGGTAACACTTGAATACGTTATGCAAATATGCAACTTGTTTGTTGAAATGTTAATAAATGGGAGCTTCCTCAAACAGCCATCTCTTTCCCGACAATCCCCTCTGTGCACGAACCCTTACATATGGTAATTAAACATTAAAACACTTGCGGCTTATAGTCCAGTGCGGTTTACACATCGTTCAATTTAGCTGCTGCGGCTTATATTCAGGTGCGCTTTATAGTCCGAAAAGTACGGTACTTATTTTCCACCATAATTTGCAAATAAATTCTTTAAAAATCAGACAATGTGATTTTCTGGATTTTTTTTTCTCATTTTGTCTCTCATAGTTGAGGTATACCTAGGATGAAAATTACAGGTCTCTCTCGTCTTTTTAAGTGGGAGAACTTGCACAATTGGTGGCTGACTAAATACTTTTTTGCCCCACTGTATGTTTAGTGGGTATTTTATTAAATGTGATTTATTGGTACACCTACGAAAGTGTTTGAAAATGGACGATGAAACACAAATGATACCAGACAGAGGTAGACAGAAGCCAGGTTTCAATCCAAATGTATCTCAAATATTAACAATGAAATGTAGTTATTATATATTTTTGTATATTTCATACAACTGCAGAAGAAGAGAGCGCACCAAAATGCCGTTATTAAAAGAGAGCAGTCAAACCTCCAGCAATGAAAAGCAATAGAGAAAACATATGTATTTGATGATGTGCATACATCATAGATAACATTTTGAGTCCGCTGTCACAGGCGGATTCTATCAGCTGTAGTTAGCCCTCCTGAACATCTTAGTGAGCGCTTTGAAAACACTGTCTCCGGCTGACTTCATGTTATCTTTTGAACAAGGAACCTCTAAAGGGGTCTTAAATACAGTGGGCACTTTGACATCCACATTGATAGCAGACCTGCAGACATTGATAAAGCTGCATGTCTCAGGCAGTCAAATCATCATTTGCTCTTACATAAGCAACGTTGGCTTCTTAGCTTGCTCACACCTTTGATAGATTATGACAGTTGGACATATTCCATATTTCCAGAATTAAAGGAAAATTCAAACTAACTGCAAGTAATAGGGTTAGATTTAAAAAGCTAAGTGGGTTCATGTATACAGTACACATACATATGAGCAGCTGTTTATGAGACAAATTAAATTGGACGGTGTAAACCCCCAACAGAGAAGTCTTTCAAAAATTCATAAAGGTTAAAAACGGTTTATTGTGCTCATCTCAAAGGACGATGGCAAGCAGCTCCTCATTGCATGGCCATAGTATGCTGCACATATGTATGCATACTGTACACACAAAGATATCAGACCATACTGCACACTTGCAATACACCCTCCCCCACCTGCACACACACAAACACAGATCTCTATTTGATCTAATAGTCTATGACAAATGACGTGCCATACTTGGCCACACAGCTGGAAAGACCTCATGTTTTCAGTCCTGCTCATACTGTGACCACCTCTGCTTTGAAACGTTATAAACAGGTGGACTGATGAAGTGATTTCAGTGGTGCTGATGTTGTACTAAAGTAAACCAAAGCTTTTTATTTACCTTCAAATTCTACATACTCAAACTATCAACTAAAGGACTTGAGTAGTGAATGAAGGACAGAGTTTTGCATAAAAGAGTCTGAAATGAGTTGTCTTCCCATGGTGTCTGGGCTCAGTCTTTCAGTTAGAGGAGCTGAAATATCCCAGAGAGGTTTGAAGACTGCTACGCTTTCCATTTAACAAGAGCAGGTTGAGGTGGTTCAAGTACCCAATCTGGACGGCTCACACACTCCTCCCTGTGGAGGCATTCCAGGGATATCCAATTGGAAAGAAGCCCCAGGGCTACACTAGAAAGAGCTGGAGGGATTAACTATCCAAACTGCCCTGTGTACGCCTCGAGGTTCTCCAGTAGGAGTTGGGAGCCAATGTCGCCATTTTTGAGAATGGAAAGTAGCCCAAAAATATAATAAAAGGACGCCAGAATAAAAGAGGGAAGGTTGAATATGGTTGACTGTTGCCTAAAACTCTAAATATGTTTTATGTGGGATGAAAATGTTCTTACCTTTGGTGGAACAGCTGGTCCAGCAGTGTAGGGAGCCAGGCTTGGTGGAACATCTGTGATGTAGGTCTTTCGGGGGTCTTGAGCGGGGGCAGGCTCAGCTCTCCTGGAGCTTAAGCCACCTACTTGGTGAACTCCTGGATGGTGCTGATCCTGATACGCACCCTGGGCCATCTGGGAGAAGCCAGGCTGTGGTGGTCCATAGGCAAAGTCAGGGCCTTTGGGCTGGGCAGGCATGTACTGCACCTGTGCAGGGCTGCGAATGGGTTGCTGGCCGAAATGCTGCCCTATCGGGGCCTGATGCTGGGGGCCGGGCTGGGCGGACCTCATCTGGACATTGAAGGTGGGCTGGCTCGGGGTGGAGGCTGTGGCGTAGGAGGCTGGGACCGGCTGAGGAGCTGTTTGGATTTGAGGCTTGGTCACCGGGCTGGCAGAAGAAGGGAGGGTAGACGAGCCGCCCCCTGGTGCCTGAGGTTTGGGTGTAGATTTCTTGGTGGCAGTCAGAGGTGGCTGGGTTGGAATGACCATACGCTTGTAACCAGTCACTGGAGCGTTTGGGGTGGAGGGTGCAGACGGGACAGAGTTCTGAAACACAGCACAAGAGTTTGGCTCTGGTTAAACAAACAGCCGGAGGACTACATTTCATGAAAAACACATCGCACTGTCTGGGCTGGAAATAAACATCTATGTACAACTAATCTAAAGAAAAACTTTGTCAGCATGTCAATAGGCTCACAAGGTAATTCCAAAGATTTTACGATGTTCATCATCACATGTAATCATTATAATATTGGCTAATAAGGAATAAATACAAAGCATTGCTGAGGCTGATGGGAATGTTATTAGTTGTACAGATATTTGGTGATAAAGTATGGAAGATCTTAAAATGTTGACCTGATGATGATCCTTGATGAAAGTCAACGATCACCAAAGTAATAACAATTCATTATTGTGTGTCTCGAAATACATGACAATCCTTCCAAACATCTTTGAGAAAATCTCACTGAAAAGCATGAATGTCCTAACTTTCATAGAATCCAATCGTGTGGTTAGTTTCAGCCCGACAGCTCAACAGTGTCATCCCTGGAGCCATGCTGCTAGCAATAGGCGCATTCACACCGCAGCACTTTTCCTGCAAAGGTTCATGAGAACTCTTTAGTTCTCATGAACTAAGTACAGATCACGTTCACACCGGAATAAGTTCCTGGGGGTGGATTAGGCAAATGAGCTGCTGACGTCACTTCTTCTTCTTCTGCTCTTGGTTTACTGGCAGGCTGCAAACAACTTCACGGTGTATACTGCCACCCAAAGTCCCCGGACGGAAGTCCCCGGAGTTGGGGACTGGCTTCAGTAGAAGCTGCTGGGAGTCCCAGCAGCTTCTTCGAGTAAATCGCCAGAGCGCCGACACCTCCTCATCTCCACCGCTCCCATGTTTTCTTTTGTGTTGCCATAAGTTAGTCTCTCTGCGTTTCTGCGCTGGGCTAATGCTAATAATGCTAATGCGAGGATAATAAAATGGCGGCTTCACAAAACCTTTTTGGAGTTTTACGGGGCGTGGTTTGCAATCCGCCCAGCCAATCAGACATAGGAACCTTTTTCTCCCACGAAAGTACCTGCTCTCTAGCAGGGACGGAAAAGGGGGTAAAAAAGGTTCTGATGAACACATTTTAGTTCCGGCTCTTTTTGGTGTGAACGCGACATTTCGGAACTATATCGGAACTAAAGTGGGAAAAGTACTGCGGTGTGAACGCGGCTATTGATGAAAGCACAACAGGACCAACTGAAAACAGTTGTATTGAACCGCTATTTACTGATACAGTGGTTTACGCTCAAATGATTATCCACCCTGCCGCCCCAGAGCCAATTACAAGGCTACCTCGATAGCAGATGCTCTAGTCTACACCAACCACAAGAGCCCATAATCTATGGCTAATAAAGCCAGAGAGGAAGGGATAAATTGTTTGGTAGAGGACGCCATGACAGCAGATTGGCAATGGCACTTGACACTTGTGCTGACTCCAGCTGCTTGGACGGGAAGGATGTTAAATCACTGAGATTTGTGGCACTGGTGTTCCTGGGCAGAGACGGCTGTAAAGCAGCAACACAAGCCACTGCAGGGATTGTCACCATCTGAACAACTGTGGCATTTTGATCTAATGTTCAATGGTTACATTTGATGCAAAGGCCAAACTAATACAGGATACAGCAGCGAGTGTCTCACAGAATAACAACGTTTCACTCTGATGTCAGAGGCTTATACCCTAAGTGTCTCTCGTGTAAGTAATAATTGTTTTTCACTACCACTACATATCGGTGTCAGACGTTCAGCCAGTCTAAAAAGGGTCTTTCATTAACCTTGGATGGCCTTATTAGGTTACTGCCTGAAGCCAAACAAGCTGAGTCAATTACTAAATTTACAGCACTTCGGGAACAAAAGTGAACACTTGTAGTCTTTAGACCTTTTGCAACTCAGTTTGATGGGGTGTCTTCTAAATTGGGGCAGAGCAACAATTTCAATTGATTTCCCTTAAAGGTTTATCAAAGCATGCTGCACAGCATTGCCCCATATAACTGTGTTTTTCTGCACTGCTGCACTACATTAAGAGACACTAAGAGACACTTTAGTTTGAATTGAATCAGTAGAAAAGTATGAAGTAAAATTCTGTGATCCTCATAATGTGTTGAGATAAAAAGAAATCAGAGTATTGGTTGGAGGTGCATGCATGAACTTTGTCTAAATCCTATCTAATCAAAGTCAGAGGGGAGCCTTAAGGGACCATTCAAAGCTCCAGAAAATATGCTCTGCTCTCACTCCGATTCCTGTCTCAGTGATTAATGCTGATGTTAATTTGAAAAAGTGTGTCTGTCTGCATATGTATGGAAAATCTCCTCGATGCCCTTCAGGAAGTAAAATTACTTAATTTAAATGTTTCATGGGTTTTAAATACTCTAGATTATTAATTTATCTTTAAGGCCTTACAAACTACAGTAGCATTTAGTTAGCAAAGCAGTGGAAATGCAAATTGGCCCTGTGAAAATAATTACACTGTCATGGTACATTTTCCACAAATTACATAAAGAGAATAGATTCACGCCTTTCTGAGGGTGATGAAACTAATAAATAAATAAATGTCTATATTATGGGAGGAACCTGAAACTATATTGGTTTAACAAGATCCTTATCATAATCAAACAAGAACAACAAGATTTTTCACATTATTTTGACCGATTTTTATACCAAATTCAAAATCTTTACTAAATATGTTTTATTTGATTCTAACACATAACATACTTTTCCCTCATCTTAATTTAAAAACGTGGTATGTTGTTAAAAAAAAAGAAGTGTTTATACTTATTTGTGTTGGTTTTACAACTAAGATCAATTTGGCACAAATATATAAAATCATATCCCAATTTATTTCCACTGATACTTGATACAATGTGATATTGCATTAATGCCAATAACGATTTGGAATGATTTCATAATGATTTCATAATGAAAAGGCTTGTTATCATGCACACATGAAGACTCCATATTTTATAATCCACTAAAGTCTGCTTGTGAACCCAGTTTGTGTCTGGAGGTCCGAGCTCAGATAGAGCATCGCACAGCGGTGGGGTCTCTAACCCCCGCTCCACACACACACACTTTTAGAAAAGTTTTCCCTAATGCCTTCAGTGAAGTGAGCCCTCACTCTAAACTGTAATTCAGACTGACTTTGCAAACAACTTAAGTGTGAAATTTCACAGAGCCTCTGAAGAAAGCCTTTTGACACATTAAAACAGATTAGGAGAGACTATACAGGCCTTAGGGGGCCGGAGTAAAACTGTTAACTTTGCATTTCAAACCACAAGGGTGGGGGGATTTTTTAAGCAAGCTTGGGGAAAACCCCTTAAGAGGAGGAAGTTCTGCATCTTTTCAGACTCATCTCAGACCTTGGATATTTTTCACTCAACTTTATCCTGAATACAAAGCGGATCCTCTCCACTGTTAGCTCCACTGTCCAATGGCATCGCTCTATTTCAGCAGCTTGCACTCTGAGCGCAGGAGAATTCAGTCAACACTAAAGCGTTTCCCAATCTTCCTCCATTTTTAGTCACCTCCTGTCTGCGCAATCAGGCACAATAGTCACATTTAACAATCCATCAGCCTAGTGCAATTGAGGGTATCAATTTGCTTCCTAAAATAGTTGGAGATAAGGCACATTAAAAAGGATTAAGCAATGTCTCTGAGGCACATGGCGAGACCTCTAGCTGTTTCAACTATCTCTCCGTTTGCAGATAAAGTGTGTTATACACACACTGTCTATCTTATATAGGCTTCTTTTTTGGCTGCTTAAAGTGATAGCTGCATGACGACCCCCGTCTCTACAAGGGAATATTCCAACACTTTCATCAACAACACATACTGTACATTAAAGCTATGGTTTACTTTATTACATTATAATTTGGAAAACTGCCACATTGACTGGTTTTATTAATCTCAAATAAATATATAGGATGTTTACTTTTCTTAAGCTTATTAAATATATTTTTAAACACATTAGAACAAAACAATTAAAGAGACATTTTAGGAAGCTGTATTTCGTAGGGCTGTTAGCATTATTGTGAATTGTTAAGTACATTTGGCAGCATGCACAACTACAGTATCTGCAGATGCATTCCCATCCATCTGTGTGAATGTCCATTATTCATTTGTGCAAAAGATAAACAAATTGGAAATGCTGGATATGTGAAAAGGTGAAATATAGTTTTCCATTCTATCGCTTTACAATGGCTCATTGTTTTTTTGTTTGTGATGTACTATACAGAAAATGAATACACACTTATAATACAGAGTGAGATATGAATACACAGGCACTCTTTTCAGTTTTACCACCAACCATAAACACCATCAAGTTGAACATTAGGTCCATGTTTTGAAATGTATATTCTTATGTAATCTGCAAAAAACTGGGTTTCAGAAAAGAAAGTATGTAATATTCCTAGTATGATGTAACAACATCATATAAAGTAGGGCGTGTTACTCACTGATGCAACTAAAACGTTTTTTTTTCCCTGGGCTTCTGGGTGGAGAAGAGAAAAAGTCCCCGGGAGTCACCGATGGTGGCGTTTCCGCAGGGCTATTTCAACAGAAGAGGGAAATGTGTGTTTTGTGGCTCTCACACAGCACAAACTAATAGTTTAATTCACTTCCTGCAGTTCTACAGGCCGTCTCTCTCAGCACTGACTCACCCCTGTAATGAGCTCTTTTTCATGCACTTGTTGTGACCCGTTGTGCTCCAGGAGGTGAAATACTGCACAGCAGAAAATGTCCATCGCTTACAGTGTGTCGATATCATCAATCTCAGAGACTGGAAACTAACTGTTCTCTCTGAGGCTGTGTGTGTGTGTGTGTGTGTGTGTGTGTGTGTGTGTGTGTGTGTGTGTGTGTGTGTGTGTGTGTGAGAGAGAGAGAGAGAGAGAGAGAGAGAGAGAGAGAGAGAGAGAGAGAGAGAGAGAGAGAGAGAGAGAGAGAGAGAGAGAGAGAGAGAGAGAGAGAGAGAGAGAGAGAGAGAGAGAGAGAGAGAGAGAGAGAGAGAGAGAGAGAGAGAGTGTGTGTGTGTGTGTGTGTGTGTGTGCAATGACAGCTTATGATGCTAAGCCTTTTAGCATTGTTGCTAGGCCTTCATGGTGTACAGAGGCAGGTTGTATGGACTGTCACAGCTTCTTGGCTCACACTAAATCTGTCATTGGTTCACCCTGTTAATAAAAGACAAAGGGGTGATACTGTGCGGTTTATTTGACTAACAAACATTGAAGGGAACACACTGAGCGCCCGCAGGCGTGCTTCTCTCCACAGTTGGTTGCCCCTGTCAAAACTCAGAACCTGCTGCCAGATTGACCTTAAGGTCAACGGGTGCCACCGGCTCTGTACAGTAGCAATATCTCTGCTTTCATGCATCAACAATGCAAACAAAGAGAAAAGCAGCGTAATAAACAAACAGAAAGGAAAAGTTAAACGCCACTGAGCCCTGTCATCACAGAGCTGGCAGCTCCAGGATATAAGCTGCAGCAACACACACTCGTGGCGTCAGAGCCCTGAAGAGTTCAAATATCCATTGCAAAAAATAGCTGCCTTCGGCTTTGACCTTTTATGAGGACAGCAGCAGGAGCCATCGTTCCTCAGCTGACTGTCAATATGGAAGAGAAATCTACTTTTTAAACACTGACCTTTGTGTACAGTGGAAATCAAATGACAAAGCAGCAGTGAATGTGCATTATAACATGTATTTTGTCTTAAAGGTAGGGTAGGTAATTCACTTCAGAAGCACTTGTTATATTCCATGGAATGCTCTTAACATCCCGATAGCAATGACATATTAAATGCTTTGACAATAAATACATTAAAAAAAAATCATCTGTGGAAGCCGTGGCGCTGTAAAAAGCACGACCAATCATCTGAGCTAAAGTAACTGGATGGCCTACCTGCCTGTCAGCCTTCCATCTGTGCACAAACTTATCTCGTGCCATCATTGGTCATGTGCACGTGTGGTCGTGTGTGTTGGAGGAGGGGCTCTGTAAGGAAGTCTGAAGGAAGGGGCAGATTTTTTTCGGCTGCATACTTTCAAATTCTAGCGCACTCGAGCCGGTTTCTCCATTCTTACCTACCCACCTTTAAGAGAAGCTTAAATCAGAGTGTCTTAGTTGAGAGTGAGTCAAAACAACAGGACGGCAACACACATGGACAAAGTAAAAAGAGCTCCTAAAAAACAAGGGCACTATGGCCCAATGAGGTATGAATGCATTTAAGTGTTTTTTTTGTATGTAAAGTTTATCTCAAGACAACAATAACATGCTATTTCCTCAAATGAAGATGATTAAGAGCCTGGAAACCTGTGATGTCAAACACAATACAGGATAACTATCCATAATCATGCAGCATTGTACACAAATAGAGTGCTAACTGTAAGTGAAACTTGGTTACCAACAGTAGAAATTAGAAACCTACATCGAAAATAACATTGACATTTATAATATTGCAAATTTCACAATAATCAACCTTGGAGTTGCCTTGCTCAAAAGTATGTTCGCTGAGTTTCCTTCATAATACCGCTCTATGCTCTTTATAGAGTTTTTCTTTTTTGATCAAAGGACATTTCTGAGGGAGGAACACTGAAATAATGAAAGCATATCAGTGCAAACAGACTTTAATAGAGTCCGGACAGACAGAGAACAAGTTCACAGCATCTGAAAAACCTTCAGAATAATCCTGTGCAGCATCTTCCTGTATCCTACAACTGTTTTTGCTAAACAAGGTATTTATATTCGTCCAATGAGAAGAGGACTTTATTCTAAGCTAAGCTAATTAGCTACATATTTAGCCAACTGATAAGAGAATGGTTTCAATATTTTCATCCTTCAACAAGAATTCAAATGTATTTCCCAAAATGCCAAACTATTCTTTCAATCTGATTCAACAATAATGACATAATAATATTTTGATTTGTTTTTTTGTGCCAGGTATTACCAGCTATCTACAATGTTGTAATGTGTACAAGATAATCCATTTGTTTTTGCCCAATAAGAACTGGCTTTCCCAGTTATAGCAGCTTTTATTTAAACACAATCTGAATGATTCTACGTGACATGAAATATGTTGATTCAATGGTTATCCACGTGTTTATAAAAAAAACTCTGAACCCCCCCCATAGAGGTAGAGTTGAAGTATAAGAGATGATGTGCTCCTGAAGGCATGCAGAATTGAAATGGAGGCCATCCCTTGAGATGCCTCCAGATTTTGAGCCCCATAAGGGGGGCAGAAGAAAGGTCACAGCCCTAACACTCTCTTAGGGAGCTGAGACACAGCCAGGGTGGTCCGCAGTCTGCACTCCCTGCCACCAATCAGCATACGCCATTATCAGTGGGAGCCGTGGGATTGAGCAACCTATCATTTTGCCATGTTGTGACAGCGAGTGCCATCCACAGTGCCATGCCTGCTGAGAGGGGGGGTGTCATGCAGGGCTTGACTGGCACTGAGTGATGGGAGCCTCCTCAGGGCGCTCTTTGGGAAGGGTCCATCTCAGCAGCATTCCAAGCACTTGGCTTCAGCTCAACTGTCAGCAGACTGCTGTAATGCCCATTAGTTTTGTGTGGACATGAAAACTTATCCCACAGACATCTTCTCTGATACAGACGCTTTAGTTCACTTGCCTTTTTTACTGTTTGAGTAGAAAGCAAACCAAGGGGACGAAGCTCTGAATGTTCCAACTCATCTGCTATTGGTCAGATGACGATTTAGCAACGGACAATATTTTAGTGGTTCCAGTGTAGCAAGATTATATACAGATAACAGATATTGGATCAAAACATTAAACCAAGTTGGAAATTAAACATGACATTTACGCCCTTATTGTTTCAATGTTTAATGCAGACAAAAGGTGCAAACTAAAAGCGAATTGTCGATTGCCAAGATTCAGCAAGTGCGTTCCGCCCCTTTTTTCTCCGACTGTTTACATGCATGCAACTGAGGCTTTCTAAAACGTGTTTGCCCTTTACTTTTCTGACTACAAACGCACTACTAATGGAAGCGAGAACATTCCCAGACCAAAGTCTTGTCCTGTTGCCTTCAGATTCTGCATTCACATGCAGTCTATATATAGAGATCAAAAGAAAGCAAACTAACTGGAGGTTTGCAAACACCCTTAAATCTTCCATTTGAGTCCTTTGATGCAAGAGTTTCTTGACCTCTTTGTTCGAAAAGGACAAATGGCAAAACAGTAGGGACCCACTGCAAAAATATATGACCCCACTCCACACTATCAAACCAAAGTCAAGTCCCAAGCCAGGTTACAAATACTACCAACAGAGTGAAACTGTGTGTTATCTCACTACATCACAATCTAAAAACACATTGACTGCAGAGTTTAATAATGGAAACGTGAACTCTGAAGTCTATATCACACGGTCACAACATTTTCCATCACAGGCACTAAAGAGCTTAACAACCTGCTTCATTGGACTTTCTAGAAAGCATAAACAAATGCACACCTTATTGAAACCTTATTGACATTGAAACAAACAAAGACACGGCTCCAGTGCACTTCGCTGATGTTCTGTAATGACACTCAGGCTGGTAAGTTTAGAGAGCTCAGGCTTTCAATATTTTATTCACAATGCTGCACATTATTGTTATACAGTGTTTGGATGAATCAGGACTAGAGACCAACTTAGATCTCATCAAACAGGACTGAATCAGATCAGAACGAGGTTTTAATGGAGGCAGTGCATTAGTTTAATTGGGATGAAAATGTCATGGCTTCATGTGGAACTAAATGGTTACCTCATGGGTATTACAGTGGATAACTAGTAAAGGGTCAGCTTCTGTGGAAACGTTTCTATTCAACAAATACACTGCATGATAATAGTTTCAGTGACCATAGTAATATAATATAAAAAGACTAGACAAAATAAAAAAAATCATAACTGGAAAACAAAGAAAATGTGCTGAATATGAATGCTTTAAAGAAGGGGTGTCAAACTCAAATACACAGTGGGCCAGCATTTAAAAAATCGTTACTAGTCGAGGGCCGGAATTGGTTCAATGTTTATTGCAAAACTTATTGAAATAACTTATTGCACATATTAAACCTGGAACTAAGAAGCTTAAATAATTGCCTATTATTAAAGCTTTAAAATTAAACGTAAAATAAATGAAAAATCAGTTGCATTAATTTCTTATGGCTCTATCTGCAGCTTTTCCGGAGTCATTTCTTATGATTACATTTTTCCACAGGCCAACAACAGCTTCAAAAAAACATGCCCTGTTGTCGCAAGAAAAAAAGTGCAAAAAGGAACCTCAGCGTGCTGCTCTGTGATGCTAGTTCAAGCCAGATACTTGGCATCTCATCTTGGGTGCAAGTTCATCAATGTTTGGGCTCAGGCTCTGAGCTGAGGAAATCCTCAGGATTGAGTGAAGGTGTGCGTGCAATATACCGGTGGGCCAAATCTAACAGTAATTAGGGCCCAAGCACGATGTGCTAGGACCCGACGGCGTCCTAGCACGAAGTGCGAGGAAACTTATTGTTATTGGTGGTATTATTAGGGCCTGAGCACGAAGTGTGCGAAGACCTATTGTCATTGGTAGAGCACGAAGTGTGCGAAGACCTATTGCCATTGGTAGAGCACGAAGTGTGCGAAGACCTATTGTAATTGATAGAATTCTTATTCTTCTCGTTCTGCAGTTTCGACCTGTTTTTGAGGGGGTTACGACACTATTCATGTAGCGACATTTGGCAATGCCGGCAGGACGGGTGAAAAATGTACATTCTGGATTCGATGGGTGAAACATTTGCTACATGCTCTCTAGCGCCACCTGTGAAAATTCAGTTTTCTAAAAATGTACATAGTCACAGCGTAAGTCTGACTGACCTGAAATTTGGCACACTTATCCGGGTGGAGCTGCTCTACATGTTATTCTCTTGTATCCCGAAGCTCCGCCTACTTTGATTTTGGTTTAATTAGCATAATGTGAAATATTAACGTAAATTTCAATTTCATGATTTTCAACACCAAACTTAGTGCACAGCATCAGTGGATGGTCAGACACATTACCGTAGAAAATGAGCACGAGGTGTGGAAAAATGTGGCCGACATCAATCGAAACGTATTAGCAAAAAGGTGTGGCCTAGACATAAATGCTCACAATTCATCCGAAATGTATCCAAATATCACACATTTCGGTGAATAGGTTGTCTGTCTTGGGGAAAAGGCACAAAAAAGCATGTTCATTTTGGACAATAGGGGGCGCCAAAAACACAACAAATGTATACCTCAAGAACGGATGGACGAAATACATATATTTTGGATATACTGGCAGGATGACTATAAACTGAGATTTAAAGTGTCGCAACCAA
Source organism: Pogonophryne albipinna (assembly GCA_028583405.1). NCBI lineage: Eukaryota > Metazoa > Chordata > Actinopteri > Perciformes > Artedidraconidae > Pogonophryne > Pogonophryne albipinna. The sequence continues at coordinate 2,496,402 of CM053246.1, forward strand.
TGATGAATGTGGGCGTGTCCTATTCAGTTTATTCTCAAAATCGAAGGGTTAAAAACACGTACGGACACATAACTTTGTGTTAAAATGAGTTACGGCCTTTAAACTCGGAACAGACGTGACAGCCCACAACCTTTTCCAGAATGTACAAAAAAAATCGTACGTTTTAGCAAATACGGCTCAGTAGCGCCCCCTATTGTGCGATAGTCACATATAGTTTCTCCAAACTACCCGAATGTCACCATAGACATTCCTCATGGAATTGCGGACATATTTCAAAATGGCTTTCATTAGCCCCGCCCACCAGAAAGTTGGCCATTTTGAAAAATCGCCGTTATTCATGCGTTTCAGCGCATTTTCGCAAACACCTCCTAGGGAAAAGATCGGAAAAATTCCAGTCCAGGACAAGTTCAGCCCATATCCAATATCATGCTAAATTGCGAATAAAATAGTTGCTAGCTCAATCGGGGCGGTCATAAGCTAACAGAGAATATACCATTTTTGACGATTTACATGTCGCAAATTACTCCAAACTACTCGCATATGGTTGTTCCAATATGCACGAGACGTTGTATACACATTGCTCTTATGATTTCGGACATCTTTCAAATTGCCTTCCATTTGAACCGGCCCTCAAAAAGTTGGCCATTTTGAAAAATGTGCAGTTTCAATGCCTTTTCTGCACATTTTTGCAAAGGCCTCCTAGGGAAATGGCCGGAAAATTTCCATTCCAGGACAAGTTCAGCCCATATCCAATGCAATGCTACATTGTGAAGGAATAGTCAGTCGCTCGAACAGGGAGCTCACAGGCTAGAATGTACCATTTTCCAACATTTAAATGTCAGATAAGCTACTCTGCCTTCCACATCATATGTCACACACACACACTCTGCTGGCAATGATGTTGAGTGTTAGTCCAGCAGCTCCCTCTGCTGGCGGCACATGCAATTACAACAGACACATATACACTCCATAACACACACATACAGCTCTTAAAGCATATATTATAAAACGGACAAGTCAAATCAAGCAATCTGATTGGTTCTTAGCCGTGATATACTGAGCGTATACCACGGGTAGAATTGTAAGTTACTTTTCACAACAAATCAGTATCCCACCGCGTCTGAGAAAAACAGTATATCGTTGGGCTGAAAAGCAAACTGCTTGCAGTTTGCTTTTCATACTGGAACAAGAAAGCAGCGGAGAAGTAACGGGGCAGAAACCCTCCTTTTTACGCAGCGGTCCAGACATAGACATCAAACGGCAAAACATATTCAGTGTGCAGTTCCTTTGGCATTAGGGCAGGGGTATCTAGATACTTTCCAAGGTTTGACATAATGAGTTGTGCTACTTTTAAAGCAAGCAACGATGTTTTCAAATCTGTAATCAAAGAGGTCCGCAAAAACACTATCGACCAATCAGATTGCTTGATTTGACTTGTCAGTTTTATAAATATATTTACATTTCTTCCGTTACAAAACAAACTTACAAAGCATAAAATAGAAACATTTAAGATTAACTTCGACCTCCGGGGGGGGTCTTACTATGGAGGAGTGGATTGAGGAGTGCCTATCTCCCGAAAAAAAAAGCACCTAAACGACGACAAGCAGAGCTCCGTGAAGAGCAGGTAGACGAACTGGAAAATTACCACCATTCAAAAGCTTTCTGATGCAGGTCTTGAAAGCAGATAAATGATGACCGTTAGTGGCCACAGGTGCGAAAGCTCTCTCCAGAGCTACTGGAAGCCGAATCTCGGGGACCGGAGAAAGTGGAGCAATATTCTCGCCACGCCAAGCAACAGCCTAGAACAACCTCAACCTATACAAGTAACCTCGTAAGCCATGCTACTGATGCTGGACAGTTTTTCAGTGGGTGCACAATAAACGGCAACATACAAATGAATGTAAATAAATAGCCAAATAATGGATCAACGCTCTCTGTCTAATATGTTCGCTAGCTGTTAGTGTTGTTGCATAGCAACCACCTCGCACTATGTTTTGTGCAGAAGGCAACGGAGGGACTATTTTATTTTGAACATCATTATTTACTAATAAAAACTATTTAAATTAGAGTGTGTATTTTTCTTTCATATTGCCACACTTGGTAACCGTTTTATAAAAGCAATAGCTCACTTCAGGCCGTGATATATGCTCATTATATCACAGCTAAGGGGGTTGAACCACGCCCCTTAGCTGTGATATAATGAGCATATACCACGGCCTGTCGTGAGCTATTGCTTAAATATATATCAGGCTACAGCCCATGTATATGTTATGATGTGAAGCACTATTTGGTTTCATGAAAAATATCAACTGTTTATTTGTAGATATCTACTAAAGCATACAAATCAAGTGTGTAATGTTGGCCTGTTACTTATATTATTGACAGATATATATTATAAACACTGTTCTGCTTTCTGCACTGGCCTCAGCAGCTCTTCTCACTGTAAATGTCGTCTCACAATTAAAGCAGTTGTATTAAAAACATACATGGCCTAATATCCAGAGGACATGCGTTTATTGAGTAAACACACGGTAAAGGGCAGAAAGTCTGCACAACCCTCTGCATCCGCACGCCACGGTTACTGCTCCTCCAGACAGCCTCCGCGATAATCGATCGTCAACGAGCCTTTACAGAAATGTGTTTTCCTTTGAGGCGGCGGGCCCACATCCGTTTGCAATTTGAGAAATTACAAACGGCTCATTTGGGAGGACTCGCGCGCCACTGCTTGACACCGGGACGACCGGCGACCCTCCCCGACAGGCGCTCGGAAAAAAAAACGCAGTTTTAATTAGGGCCCGAGTATGGAGCGCTAGGACCCAACGGCGTCATGCCATTGCAATGTCATGTGATGTGTATGTGGCATTTTTCGGAATAGTGCTGAATGCCTTTGCTAAGGCCGGGTCTTTCCTCAGTGTATATTCCATCATAGACAAAACAGTCCACTTTCCACGTCTTCTCTTGACTCCACAGCATCCAACGTCCCCCTGAGCGGTTGCTGGTGTGACACAAGGAACTCAATGATGTCCACGATCACACTTAAATATTGGCGATTTCTTGCCAGTTGCCCCTCATTAACAAGCGTGGAGACCTCAGATTCTGTAGCACCACGAGCACCATATTCGATCCAGAGAGCGTTGCATTTCAAATGTTCCTTGCTGGATGCATGTCTTGAAAAACCTTTGGTGCCATCAGTTGCACATTTCCAATTACAGAAGCCGGTTTGTGTGAAGGCTTTGTCTGCATTAGCACGACACCCTATGTTAAACTTTCTACATGGAAAGCAAAATGCAGCATCAGCCACAACTGAATATTCCAGCCACTTTCTTCCGTTAAACCAATTCTTGGTAAAGGTGCGTTTTTGGCCATTAATTATTCGGACAGGGTAGGACTGCAGGATAACCTGGGCTGGCCCCTCTGTCCCAAGATCGTCAGGCGCAGTGGCATTAAAAGGTGGAGCTGGAGGCGGCCGTTGACCCATTCTAGTGCTTATTGTGGAACAAGATGCTCCGGCCGCCGCCGGGACATCTTCTCTGGCTGGTGGAGTTAACTCGCTCTGGACTAAATCCCTCTCTGGAAGCTCGGCCTCCACAATATCTTTGCTGCTGCCAGAACTACCAGCCTTCTTGTTGGACAACCACTTTCGGATATCCATCCTGACCTAAACGTGTCTTCTCTTTCTTCCTTTCCTTCTCACTGCTCTACAATCTCTTTGCTTATTTATTCCGGATTTACCCCTCTCATTCTGTTCTTTTCCTCTGATCTTTAATAACAGATAGTACATTATTAGATGGCTGCACTTTGGTTAACATACTAACTTTGATTTCCTCAATTCATAAATTGGCAGGCTCTGTAATTATACCATAACCTTTTCTCCTCTATCCCTTAACTCCTCTTCCTATACAGATTGACTTACTTAATTAATATCTACTCTAGTCATGTCAGGATTAAAGAAAAATGAATCATTAATCATCATTAAATTGTTGATTTTTTATTTTCAGAATTGAATGTTCAAACCAAGGCCTAAAACCTGACATTTCATAAGAAAGTGACTAATATATAAACCAAATGTAATATTGGATAAAATACTACACCAAATGGACAGACACAGATTAAAAGTCCCCTGGTTTGTCTCTAGAGTCTAACTGCCATGAGAAAAATCGGTACCACTTTACAATAAGACTACCCTTATAAAGGGTTTATGAATAGTTTGTAATTCATTTATTAATTAAGTTGTGAAAACTTTATAAATCATTAATACGTTTTTATAAGATTTGAGATAAACAGGGCAACTGTGACCAGTTGCTTGCCAAATAGTGAGCCCACATGTATCTGTACTAGGGGTGTAACGGTTCACAGAAGTCACGGTTCGGTTCATACCTCGGTTTGGGGGTCACGGTTCGGTACGGGTTCGGTACAACAAGGAAATGCAAAAAAAAGTCCCAAATGCATAATTTTTTTGCTGTTATTTATTTTTAGCAGTAGTGCAAGTTTTGGTATGAAAATAAGGAACTCTAACATTTGGAATCATTAACTGTATTACACAGTTAAAAACAAACCACAAACAGTAACACACAGATGGCCATATTATTTATAATGGCTGATGTCAAACTAAAAGGTTAAATAAGCTGTACAACTAAAAAGAATGTCTTGAAAATATTAAAATAAATAATAAGAAAGTGTTTGAATCACAATCAATAAAAGGCAATACAGAACTGTATAACATCTCCTGATGTCAAAATATAAAATAAATACAATGATAAATATAAAACAAAATAAAATCTGTACCTTTAGGAGCAATGTCTAACCCCCTGATCCCACCGGAAGCGCCTGCGCTGCGCCGCGCTGCGACCTCCTCCTGCGTCATAACCCACCAGGCGCGTTTCAAAACGTTGCGGAAGCGGAGCGTCGTGTGTGCAGCCTCGCAGTTATTGTTGATTTTGGAATATTTCCTGGACATTTGTACTTCTACAAGTAAGTAGGCTACGTAGTTAAATGGTTTATGTTTGTGTCTGTTTAAATCGTGTTTATTGTTGTTATTTCCTATTTTGTTGGGTTGTAGACTACAGACACAGTTAATAATAATTGTAATATTCCAGTTATAAACGACATGAATCAAAGATGTGTTGCTGTATTTTAGTGGTAAACAAATATGCATTCATCATCATAATTATTCTATATATATATAATTTACAGTGCCTGTAAACCGGAGGAGACCGCTGGCATGTATTCTCCTACTACGGGGGTGGATGAATGGCTCTGTACTGTACATACAAGTATTCATTAACTTTAAAACATTAATATTTACCTTCCACTCCAATAACTCCACCGACTAAACACCAGACCTTGTCCTTTCTGACGTTGTCTTTGTAGTATTGATGGGTTATGTCATACAAAATAGTGTGTTTTTCCACATTTCGATGATGAAACGCTCTTCGTCCATTTTGGGTGTCGTGTTGTGAAAGGGGGTCTTGCAACACAAGTTTATTTGGGGGATGGGCCTGGGCCGGATGAACGTTCCACTTCCTGCCTGCGCTGCGCTGCGCCGCGTCAAAAATAGGATTCATCCTATATTTTAGAAATTCCTTGCGGCGAGGAGCTTCTGGGACGCTTCGAGCCGCGGCGCAGCGCGGCGCGGCGGGTCTGGTGGAATAGCACCCATTGACTAGAGTGGCCGCGATCGCTACGCTCCTGGTGGGATTAGGGGGTAACATGTGTAATTAACTTGTGAGTGTGTGAGGCCATTATGCCTAAATAAAGGTACTCAAGCTTTACTCTATTTTCAAGTTTTTCTTCAAAAAGACGAGTTTGTCTACGTTGTCAGCAGTGAGGGCAGATCTGTTGGCGGTAACTATGTCACCTGCCGTCGAGAAAACCCTCTCGCTGGGGACTGAGACTGACTCGGATGTGATTGAGCATGTTTGACGTGTTACCACTAGAATACCGCACCGCTGTCGAACAACGCCGACACACCGTCCTCGTCCGATCCACAACTCGTAACCCCATCATTGTTGTAGTCCACAGGGAACCCGAAATGTTCCCACCCAGCTGATTTAAAAGAAGCAGGTGGGTCTTCTAGCTCCTGTGTGTTGTGTGAACTCGCCATAGCTACTAACTTTTCTTCTTCATGTATTGTGTTTGTTTTGTTGTGTTTTGTTCTTGTTCTTCATTTGTTATTTACGGGCGGCTGGCTTTTAGGCGCAATACCGCCCCCTGGATTATATATAGTGTAATACTGCCCTGAGTGACAGACTTTTTTTTCCACTCGTAAAAAAAGGCGTATTCGCCGTGGGACTGCATGTGCCGAACCGTTACGTCCGAACCGTGACGGTACGGGACGAATACGGATACCGGCGTTACACCCCTAATCTGTACTGTTAAGCCTTATTAGAAATGTTAGTAACTCATTAATAAATGGGAATGTGTTTTACACTTTATAAATCATTAATACGTTTTTATAAGATTTGAGATTTTAGGGCGTTGGAAGGAACACTTTGAGGAACTCCTGAACCCGACAACTCCGCCCTCTATGTTAGAGGCAGAGCTGGAGTATGACGGGGGATCAACACCAATCTCCCGGGGGGAGGTCACTGAGGGCGTCAAACAACTCCACAGTGGCAAAGCCCCGGGGGTGGATGAGATCCGCCCAGAAATGCTGAAGGCTCTGGGTGTTGAGGGACTGTCATGGTTGACACGTCTCATCAACATTGCGTGGAAGTCGGAAACAGTACCGAAGGAGTGGCAGACCGGGGTGGTGGTTCCCCTTTTTAAAAAGGGGGATCAGAGGGTGTGTGCCAATTACAGAGGCATCACACTACTCAGCCTCCCCGGGAAAGTTTACTCAAAGGTACTCGAAAGGAGGGTGAGGCCGATTGTCGAACCTCAGATTGAGGAGGAACAATGCGGATTCCGTCCTGGTCGTGGAACGACGGATCAGCTTTTTACTCTCGCAAGGATCCTGGAGGGGGCATGGGAGTACGCTTATCCGGTCTACATGTGTTTTGTAGACTTGGAGAAGGCGTATGACCGAGTTCCCAGGGAGTTACTGTGGGAGGTGCTGCGGGAGTATGGGGTGAGGGGGTCTCTACTCAGGGCCATTCAATCTCTGTACTCCCAAAGCGAGAGCTGTGTCCGGGTCCTCTGCAGTAAGTCGGACCCATTTCCGGTCAGGGTTGGCCTCCGCCAGGGCTGCGCTTTGTCACCAATCCTGTTTGTAATATACATGGATCGGATTTTGAGGCGTAGTCATGGGGGAGGGGGTCTGCAGTTCGGTGGACTAAGGATTGCACCACTGCTTTTTGCAGATGATGTGGTTCTAATGGCTTCATCGGTCTGCGACCTTCAGCACTCACTGGATCGGTTCGCAACCGAGTGTGAAGCGGCTGGGATGAGGATCAGCACCTCCAAATCTGAGGCCATGGTTCTCAGCAGGAAACCGATGGACTGTCCACTCCAAGCAGGGAATGAGTACTTACCCCAAGTGAAGGAGTTCAAGTATCTCGGGGTCTTGTTCTCGAGTGAGGGAACAATGGAGCGTGAGATGGGCCGAAGAATCGGAGCAGCGGGAGCGGTACTGCAGTCGCTTTACCGCACCATTGTGACGAAAAGGGAGCTGAGCCAGAAGGCAAAGCTCTCTGTCTACCGGGCCATTTTCGTTCCTACCCTCACCTATGGTCATGAAGGATGGGTCATGACCGAAAGAACGAGATCGCGGATACAAGCGGCCGAGATGGGTTTTCTCCGCAGGGTGGCTGGTGTCTCCCTTAGGGATAAGGTGAGAAGTTCGGTCATCCGGGAGAGACTCAGAGTTGAGCCGCTCCTCCTTCGCGTCGAAAGGAGACAGTTGAGGTGGTTCGGGCACCTAGTTAGGATGCCACCTGGGCGCCTCCCTAGGTGTGAGGAATTGCGGAATCTCATTCTCCTTTTTTCTGTTTGTTTGTCTATCTGTTTGTCTGTCTTCCTGGCTGGGCGTGGTTGACCTACTTTCCATTTTCCGCCAACTCATCTCCGCTCCTGTTTCTCATCATCACTGATTACCACCACTCACCTGCTGCTGATTAAAACTCCGGTTCGATCATCAGACTTCGCCAGTTCTTCGTATACTCACAGTGGTAAAAACTCCAGTTCCGGCTGACTAGATTTTCTAGTTTTTTTGTATACTCTTCCTTTTGGATTTTTTCGTATGCTAATCCTGTTCTGTTTTTTGCCTGTTCCAGAAACTCCACATTCCCTTCCGTCCTGCCTGCCACGTCCAGTCCAACCTCCATCTCAGCTCTGCTCCACGTTCTCCCCACTCTGTTCAGAGTTTGCTTTGTCCCCTGCCTGGTTTTTGTGGACTTATTAAATCCAGTCTTTTTGACACTTCACCTAAGTCTCAGTCCCAGTGTTCTTGCATAGCGGGTTCAAGTTTTGTGTCTCTTTACGAGGAGCCTAACACTAGGGAGGTGTTCCAGGCACGTCGAGCTGGGAAGAGACCAAGGGGTAGACCTAGGACCAGGTGGAGGGATTATATCTCTTCGCTGGCCTGGGAGCACCTTGGGATCCCCCAGTCAGAGCTGGTTGATGTCGCCAGGGAAAAGAAAGTTTGGGGCTCTCTGCTGGTACTGCTACCCCCGCGACCCGACCACGGATAAGCGGGAGAAGATGGATGGATGGATGGATGGAAGATTTGAGATAAACAGGGCAACTGTGACCGGTTGCTTGCCAAATAGTGAGCCCACATGTATCTGTACTGCTAAGCCTTATTAGAAATGTTAGTAACTCATTAATAAATGGGAATGTGTTTTACACTTTACAATAAGGCTCCCTTTTGGCAGTTATAAATGTTAGTAACTCATACATAAATGGTCATAAAGAGATGCCAAGAAACATCAAGATGGAAGGGGGGGAATAAACTCACTGAACAACAGATACCAAGGATGCTGGCTGATGAAGAAGACGAAGTAAGCTAGGTGGCCAATATAAGGCTTAGTCATCTTGCCAAATAGTGAGCCTGTGTTGACGTTTGAAAACTATGTTAGAACTGGTTTATAAATGGTTCTTAATGATTAATAAAGTGTTTACAACTTAATTAATAACCTAATTATTTATGAATCCTTTATAAGGGTAGTCTTATTGTAAAGTGGTACCGAAAAATCGAATCAATGTTCCACAATCCGCCACTAGATGTCACTCATTGTACCAATACGGTTTATATCATACACAGCATATTATTATTATTATTATTATTATTATAGTAAAAATTAAATCTAAACTAATGTAATATTGAATCCCACACTTGACGATTGAGAACATAAATTCGTAACTTACAGTTGCAAGAAAAAGTATGTGAACCCTTTGGATTCTCCACACATAGCGTTGTGTGTTCCTTCCAAACAACTCAACTTTGGTTTCATCTGTCCACAGAATATTTTGCCAGTAGTGCTGTGGAACATCCAGGTGCTCTTTTGCAAACTTCAAACGTGCAGCAATGTTTTTTCTGGACAGCAGTGGCTTCCTCCGTGGTGTCCTCCCATGAACTCCATTCTTGTTCAGTGTTTTACGTATCGGAGATTCGTCAACAGAGATGTTAGCATGTGCCAGAGATTTCTTTAAGTGTCGAGCTGACACTCTAGGATTCTTCTTCACCTCATTGAGCATTCTGCGCTGTGCTCTTGCAGTCATCTTTACAGGACGGCCACTCCTAGGGAGAGTAGCAACAGTGCTGAACTTTCTCCATTTATAGACAACTTGTCTTACCGGACTGATGAACATCAAGGCTTTTAGAGATACTTTTGTAACCCTTTCCAGCTTTATGCAAGTCAACAGTTCTTAATCGTAGGTCTTCTGAGAGCTCTTCTGCAAGGCATGGTTCACATCTGGCAATGCTTCTTAAGAATAGCAAATTCAAAACTGGTGTGTATTTTTTATAGGGCAGGGCAGCTTTAACCAACACCTCCAATCTCGTCTCATTGATTGGACTCCAGGTTGGCTGACTCCTGACTCCAATTAGCTCTTGAAGAAGTCTTTAGCCTAGGGGTTCACATACTTTTTCCACCCTGCACTGTGAATGTTTACATGGTGTGTTCAATAAAAACATGAAAACATATAATTGTTTGTGTGGTATTAGTTTAAGCAGACTGTGTTTGTCTATTGTTGTGACTTAGATGAAGATCAGAACACATTTTATGACCAACTTATGCAGAAATCCAGGTCATTCAAAAGGGTTCACATACTTTTTCTTGCAACTGTACCTCGTTTAAAGCTTTGTTGTAGTACTATGTCAATATTTATAATATATTTTGCGGGCAGGTAGCCTACATTGAATTACAAGTAGAAGAAGAAGAAGTAGAGGTAGAAGAAAAAGTAGTAGAAGAAGAAATACTCTCCAAACAGGCACAACTCTGTTACTCTGTTTTTACCATAGACTGGTTTTTACTGACATGTAACATTTTTTTCACCTTGCTTTATGTTTTTTAAAGCCCATTCAAAAATGGGAGCATTTTCCGGAGTTTCAATACCGGCCACCGAAAACGGGGACTTTGCCCGGAAAACGGGGACGTTTAGGTCACCCATCCGACTGTGTTTACAGCTAAGCACACACGCTAACATGAATTAAGACTACAAGCTCACTTGGGGTTGAGGCTTTTTTACACGTTGCTTGACTGCCTGCCCACATATCTGATCTAAACATAGTAACGTATATTGGGGGAAATAATTATTTAAAGTTATTTAATAAATGTGACATTTATCGTACTTTTTGATGGATGAATGATGCTCAAAGTGAGGGGGCAAAGAATACAACTGAGGGGGCAATGCCCCCTTTTGCCCCCTCGTGGCGCCAGGTCAGGGTCACAAGCGACCTGCTGATGGCGGCTGACACTGGATCCCCATCTCTCCTCATCCTCCTGGATCTGACTGCAGCATTCGACACTGTCGACCATAACATCCTCCTTCAGCGCCTCCAATACACCATCGGACTCTCTGACTCCGCCCTGAGCTGGTTCCAGTCCTACCTGTCTGGAAGAACAGAGTACGTCTCCTTGGGAGGTGCGAGGTCCCAGACACACCCTGTCACCTGTGGTGTCCCTCAAGGGTCGGTCCTCGGGCCCACTCTATTCACCCTTTACACTCTGCCCCTTGGCCGTGTCATCAGCCAGCATGGCATATCATTCCATTGCTACGCTGATGACACGCAGCTATATATAAAGACAGACCCAATGCCACATGCATCCTCACTGTCACCATCAACATCCTTTAACACCTGCATTGAGGAGATAAAGGCCTGGATGCGAGAAAACTTCCTGCAGCTAAATAGCTCCAAAACAGAGGCTATTTTAGTTGGCACACCAAACCAGGTCCAGTCATCCCCCATAACCCACATCACCTTTTCTGGTCAAAACATACCCCTCTCCACATCAGTTACAAATCTGGGTGTAAGATTTGACCGACATCTGACCTTTGACACCCACATCAAACACCTGTGCAAAACCTCCTTCTACCACCTCAGGAACATTGCAAAACTCCGTCCTAAACTCTCCCTGTCAGATGCTGAACAACTGGTCCATGCATTCTTTTCCTCAAGGCTTGACTATTGTAACGCTCTCCTCATCGGGATTCCTGGCAGGAGCCTTCAGAAACTCCAATACGTGCAGAACAGTGCACACGCAACCTCCGTTCCACAACAAAGCATCTGCTTCGCCCCCCCAGGACAAAACTCCGCACAATGGGGGATCGGGCTTTCTGTGCAGCTGCTCCTCACCTGTGGAATTCCCTCCCAGACCACCTGACGACTCCACAGACCACTGACGCCTTTAAGAAAGGCCTAAAAACCTTTCTTTTAAAAAAAGCCTTTGATTAAACTTTTGTTTCTTTTATTTGTTTCTTACACCTCCTGTAGCACTTTGGGATTGCTGTTGGCAATGAAAGTTGCTTTATAAATACAATGTATTATTATTAGAGTCCACAGAGCTGGGCGTGATGAGAGGTCAGTGCCTGCTGCTGCTCGGCTCCTGATGAGAGGGTTATTATGACTCTTGTGAGACTGACCGTTGAGCGGCCCGACCAAGCAAGGAGGCAGAGGCAAAACGTCCAAAATACAACCCGGTGTGGGCATTTATTACTCACGGGCACATGACACAGCCTCAATCTCGCTGTTCACGTGAGCACAGTCACCAGCCACAAGAATCTCACACACCAAACAAAACAGGAAACACAGAGCCTAAATACCCACACTAATTAACCCAACAAGACACAGGTGAGTGGGGAGGAGACAACACAGGGAACCAGGTGAACATAATCAGGAGCAACAGACAAAACGGGAGCGGGAACACTTTTCAAAATAAAACACATGTGCAATATACAAAGCCCGAAGCCGTCAGTCCACAGTGATGAAGTTACCTTCGTCACAACTCTCATCTGGCTCCTTGTTAGCCCCCCCCCAACAGATGTGATGTGCTCAGACAGGCTGCGCTGGGTGTTAGAGGCCTGGTTGGGCGCAGACTGCAGTGGAGCAGGATTCAGCATGAACACGCTCTCTGTTGTTTCCTCCAATCAACAGGCTGACGACAGGAAGCCTTATTCAAATCTTAGAAGGGGATCTTAAGCATTTGATAAAGGGACACAAATATATGGATCAGAGCCAACCTGAGTTCACCAGGTGATCACTCAGCTGATCCCCTCTTGTGGAGTAATCAGTAAAGATGATTTGTGTTCAACCCATACTTTCATATATTTTTTCAACTAATTTATATTGGTAGGGATTATCAAAATAAGGTGTATGCTCTGTTTTGTGATGACTCTCATTGACTCAGCAGTGGAACAAATACATCCCCGTAATTCAATTATTCATATGATATTTCTTTAATATCACTTACACCTTCCAATTTACTTCATTCTACTCAAACAACCATGATAACAATATAATGTAATGTAAAATAAATAACATTAGTAATATTGCATGTGCTGCTGCAGGTGCAAAGCTTCTGTCTTTCTCACGGCTGAAACATGTTGCTAAAACACCTCCAGATTTGTCAAGTAAAGAAGTCAGCTGGTAATAAATGTAATTAACACACTAAATAAATCGCCTGGAGAAATGGGAATGGGACTGCCTCATGATTGAAGCTACAAAAGCATAAGGCGCATTCACACCGCAGTACTTTTCCCACAAAGGTTCATGAGAACTTAGTTCATGAGAACTCTTTAGTTCTCATGAACTAAGTACAGATCGCGTTCACACCGGAATAAGTTCCTGGGGGAGGATTAGGCAAATGAAGCCGCTGACGTCACTTCTTCTTCTTCTGCTTTGGGTTTACTGGCAGGCCGCAAAACCACTTCACGGCGTATACTGCCGCCCAAAGTCCCCGGCCGGAAGTCCCCGGAGTTCTGAGAGTCCCAGCAGCTTCTACTGAAGCCTTCCGAGTAAATCGCCAGAACGCCGACACCTCCTCATCTCCACCGCTCCCATGTTTTCTTTTGTGTTGCCATAAGTTAGTCTCTCTGCGTTTCTGCGCTGGGCTAATGTTAATACTAATAATGCTAATGCGAGGATAATAAAATGGCGTCTTCACAAAACTTTTTGGGAGTTTTACGGGGCGTGGTTTGCAATCCGCCCAGCCAATCAGACATAGGAACCTTTTTCTCCCACGAAAGTCCCTGCTCTCTAGCAGGGACGGAAAAGGGGGTGAAAAGGTTCTCATGAACTAATTTTAGTTCCGGCTCTTTTTGGTGTGAACGCAACATTTCGGAACTATATCGGAACTAAAGTGGGAAAAGTACTGCGGTGTGAATGCGGCTGTAGACCTATGTGGTGTAAATGAGCCGAAGTGAAAACATAAACAAATGTCTAATCATATTCATGACATCCTGCCCACTCAGATTCAGGCATGTTGGATTTATATCTGGTATGACAAGAGAAAAAACAGAGCTCTCAGAACAAAGAGCATTGTCTTTCTAATCAAGGCTGGCTTCCTTTTTGCTATCGCAGGATGAAGCAAACAAACTGTAACACAAACTCAGATAACTGTGTCAAATAACAAATGGCGTCTAAGATAGAAGTGGAAAGAGAACAAATGGGAATTATATAATGATCACATTTCATTACCCACTGTTATGCCACAGAGAATACCAACTAAAGCAAACAAAATTGTTTTGATGTCTGTGAAGCATCAGTGCCGGCTGAATGTCTGCAGGAATGCTGCTTAGATGTTTATGAATGAGCAGCAACGTCCACTGCAATTTCATCTGGGAGGTGGGTGCACATAAGGTCCCCCTGCTGATTCCAAATGTAACGTCGGGGTGGGGGGACTTTTCCCGCGCAGAGTGGCTTATTGATTTTGGAGAGCTGGCTGTAATTGATTGCATGCAGAAAGCTGTAAATCGAGATAAGTTGTTACTCTTTGCTTATACATGCAGAAGACTCCTGTGCAGCAGTTGGGACAACGCTGGAAACCTGAGCCATAACACAGACTGTGGTGAGGAGGAGAAGAAAGCTTTGAGAGAGCAGAGCACGGCTGACAGGAGCAGCTGGGGAGGGGAAGAGGTCAACCTGAGTTAATCAGCTAGAATCAGCATCAGCTGAGAAGAGAGAAACTGTGTGTGTGTGTGTGTGTGTGTGTGTGTGTGTGTGTGTGTGTGTGTGTGTGTGTGTTGCTTGTAATAGAAACATCTCAAATGGAAAACAACTCTCTCCCTGTGCAAAAAAGCTCTCACACACACAGGGACAGTGAAAGGGCATCATGGCAGCGCACAGATGCTGCCTTATAGGCTGCAGAAACAGGGTTAAGTCAACAAAATGTCTGATACATAACATTTCATGATTTATACATGACATGGCATGTATGTGTACTCTGCTGAGACACAGGTGGTGTGGCCTCTCGCCCGCACCTCAGGAAGTTGCAGCAGGTTGTGTTAAAAATAAAGGCGCTGTGCCTGACCCTGGCAGGTAAAAGCACCACGACGCCATACATTAGTCAGTGTGACTGTTTGCAGGATGGGCTCTCACCCAGCTGTACAGATGCACATCAATTTTTCAAGTCGTGTTGACAAAAGCTTTCAGACGTATACTGCACGTTTTTGACCCAACAAAGGTGTGCACTCATACTATATTTTATTTAAGGAAAAGATGGCATGTGTTTCAGCAGCTGCTAGTCTAACATCCTAAAAAGTGTAACTCTGTGCCATGTGAATATGCGACTTTTGTGCAATGTATACTTGCGTATGTGCGTATTACGTTCTCATGTCAAGTTAAGAAAACAAATGAAATGATTACAGATTCCTTAATATTCTATAATTCTATTGGTTATAATACGAAGTTTACTCATTAGAACAGTAGTAGAGACTCAAAATAGAGTTCATTTTATTGTCGAAGGCATTCACTCGTGAATCAGAATCATTACATAGGTCTGTCTTTGTTTCCGGAGAGCATGAAACATGGGCAAATGTCTGAGGTCCCTCCCTTTGACTCTTGTTGGATAACCAAAGCGACTCTGTGGTTTCATTTACTTGATTTACTGTCAGATTACAACCATGACAAAAATACACCTTGCACTGCAAAGTGTATTCCCTCCAAACCAGTGAAATATCACATTTCAGGTTTCATCAAAATTGACTGGAAACACGACTACCAACACACAGAAGTGTGACCAGGAAAATGTATTGAGTGCCGAACTATTTATTGGTTTCCCTAAGAAACAGTTAGTGGCATAGCCCCCTGTAAAACAGTGCCTTGTTGTTTTTACACAAATGAAATGAACAAAACGGAGGTGTTGAGTAGTGAGCATTAAAAGGTGAGGGTGGGTGGATTTTGGTAACTTTGAACAGTCTTTCTGGTTTCCCATGTTTCCAGTTAGTTTGGATCAGTGAATGCATCAAACTGTGACAACAGAGCAGCAGAAGCATCAGTGTGACTGTGGCTCCTGACCCTGAGCAGTTCTCTCTGCACAGTAGCTGCTCTATGCACACTGCCAACATTATAATACGTCTGAATTCTACCAAAAACTGTTAAACGTCTGTTTGGTTGGTCAGAAAGACATTTCACTATATTTACGGGCACAGGGACCCACCACAACACTAAGCAAAGGAATCACAACGGCATATTTCACCTTCTTGTCTCCAATGTGTATCATTTCAGAACCACATGGTTCATTTCTTTCCACTGTGTATCCGTTATGTCTCCACTGTGTGGTGCAATCATTTCTTCTCTGTGTGTGGTGCACCCATTTCACTCCCTCTGACCAGGGAGCCAGGAGTCACTAGACTAAAGGAGGGAACCACTCTGTCTGTCCATGTCATGCTGCACACTTCCCCCAAAGTACTGTGTTTCAAGTGTCATTTTGCACATACGAGGAATTTGTCTTGGTGTTTTTGGTGCAGACATAAACATACAAATAAAATGAAAATGAAAACACTTATAGAACATTTTTTAAGAAAACTATAATAACATTTAAAATATAGCAATATTTACATTGAATATGGTTGAAATATAGGTATACCGTAGAGAAAATAAATAGGAATAAAATATGTGCAGTTACAATGTGCAGAGTTCAGAGGGATGTGCAGGACCGACAGCATTAGGATGAAGAAGATATCCTTTACATTGTGTGAAATGCATAAAGTCTATAGAGGGGCTGAGGGTCAGGAGGGGGGGTCCCGGGCCCTTAATGAGGCCGGCAGGGGAGGGGAAGAAACTGTTCAGGTGGAGAGAGGTTTTGATCCTGATGGGGGGGTTAACAGGTGGTGTCCAGGGTAGGAGGGGTTACTGTCTTTATCAATATAAAGACATTTATATTTTTCATTACTTCCATTTTATTCTTGAGTAAATCTCTGGAATTTTTGAAAAAGACAGTTTACTGTCACTTTTGATATACCTTGTACTCTGCCCAGATATTTTGGAATGAAATATTTATGAAATATTCAAAAAGTGCTATAAAAGCAGTTTTCCCAGCTGTTGGTTCTGGCTACATATGAACCATACAGATGTGAGACTTTACCAATCTTCTCTGGGAAGAAAACTAAAATATATTTTAAATATATCAAACTATGACTTAACAAAACTTAAAGAAAAAACAGTGCTACTGAAGCAGATAGAAAATACTTTAAAAAAGATGAAGGTCAGTCTGACATAATAGGGATGTAAATATGTACATCTTGCATGAGGGCACAAACCCTCCTCTGTAGCTAAATGAAAAGCTCTGTTTTCAGTCTTACGTGTGCATCGTTTCATAAACAAATGAAACAGACAACATGTAGACATGGTAACTAAACAGCCGCAGAATAAGCCGCAGAATAAAAGCTGGAAAATAAGAATATTTAAAGTACACTAGCGATGCCCTCCCAGAGAACAACCTTTCAGGTATTACATTATTACTGGAACATTTCACGAGAGATATGATCTGCATGTTATAAAACCTCCGAGCCTTCCAACTCCAAACACAAGTGGTTCGTTCTTTTATCTGCCTGTCCTACATTTATTGTATGTCAGACGATTTAGACTGCCCAAGGCTTTGATTTTTTGAAGTTGCTCTTAATATCATTTAATATCAACTAATGATTTAGGTCAAGACTCATTTTGACACTAGTGCAAAACATGTTTAAAAGATGCAACTTACGGTCTGTTTGCTCCAGGAACCTGCTTTGCTACGGTTAATCATTTCGTTTAAATCCACAAACAAAATCCAACCAATGTGTACTTTCTGGGTGAGCTGAGAGTATCATCCCTCCCATAGGTGAATTCTCTGTACTCTCACAAAAGGACCAGTAGAACGATGTAAAACACCTTTACTGACCAGGCACAGCTCTGAATGAAGTTGTAGGGTTTTTCCAGCTGACGTGGCAAAGCACACGCAGCACCCAGATTGAGTTCTCTTTACAATTTCCCCCCCACTAACTAGACTAATAGTCTAGTGAAAAATGTTGCTCGACTGAGGCTTTTTCAGCCAACTAAGGTTTAGTCGACTATTTGGGGGGAGCCCTACTGCAGTTCCTTGAGTGGTCACTTGGGGGCTGGCTCTGAGTCGCTCTCCATACACCCCAGTGCATGTTGCTTACCAAAATAGATAGCTAGCAAAAGCCTTAGCTGGTAACCTAGCATTATCATGCTAACAGTACCAGGCCTCACAATCCTTACATCCTATCCTTATGGATATATGGTTGCTTGTTGCTAAATAAAAAGAAGCAACAAACTGGCCTGTTGACGTCACAGTGAGTACATCAACTTCTCAAATACAGTTTCTGATTTGTAAAAGTGTGTTGGCTCATACCTGAGCGACCCGGGGCTTGTAGGGCGAGCTGCTCTCCAGGTCTGCCAGGATGCTGGTGAGGGAGTCAATCTCCGCGTCCAGGCTTGAGCGTCTCTCCTGCAGGGTCTTCTCTGGTCCTTTCACCTGTGGGCAGACATGTAAGTTCAGAACAGTGAGCAGCCAACTTAGCAAAGAGCCTGTAACGACACAAAGTTATGTCTTTGTCTAGCTGCAGTCAGAAGTTAAGGGGAAATAATCATCAATGACGAGTAATTCTGACTCTGCTCCGAGACATTCTCTCCCTTCCTACACTTTGGTTTTGAGTTTCTGAGTTCATTCTCACCTTGACCCGAGACAATCCTTTTGAAAGCTACACATCAATAGCAGAGACTTCTCTCTAAGAGAAACGCGGTGAGAACTAAGAAGCAATGTATTGTCTGTAAGACAACTTTCATAAAGCGGTGCACTCTTCACCTCCTACTTTTCAGCGTGCTTGGATTTACAGTAGTTCATTCTTCATGCATTATTCATCAAAATCACATCAGGCAGTATCTCAAACAAAAAGGTTATTTTCTTTTTTAGAATTAAAGTCTATTTCCATATTTTAAAAATGTAACACATAAAAGATGATAAGAATGGTTCTGATTTTTTTGTATCAGAGGAAGCGTCAGTCAGAGTATCTGCTCAGCAGTCTGCTGCTCACACAGGAACGTTTGCGTTTATGCACAGTATGCGTTTTCAGTCTTCCGTTCACACGTATTCGTTTCATTTGACGTGTCTGTTCGAGAACGCTGGAAACGCTGTAGTACATATGCCGGGCCTGTAACTGGCGCTGTAACTTCCGCCACAAAATACACCAAAAACAGCGAGTATAAGATCCCCCCCCCCACCGGATGTGTGAGGCACAAACAAAGGTGGGGGGAGGCGGGGCTATCGTTATTTTTTCAGGAAATGATCGTATAGAGGCGATTACACGGAGCCGTTGGACCCCACAGAGCGTTTCGTTTGCAAATCTATCCACCTTGGGACCCGTTATCGTTGTGGGGTCCGTTTCTATCGTTTTGTTACGGCCTCGTGTGAATGAAAGGGCTATACGCAAGAGAAACTATGCGGATCCAACCCGTTTTGTTCTCGTGTAAACGGGGTCTCAGACCTCACTCATTTACTTATCTACATCCTTTCAGTTTCACCTCAACCAAAACACAACTTCAACATGGAATAAAATACACAAAATATAACAAAACTGTTGTAGAATAATCTGGAAAGTAGCTAAAAATGATTTGACCGTTAGTGACACTGGAGTTTCTACTAAATTCTCGGGAATTTCTCTATGGAATGAAAGAAATATTTCTAGTCTTCTAAACTATGCTGCAACTGTAAGAAGACTTCTTGCAATTGCCTGCGGGGGCTTTTTGAGTTGGCTGGATCAGTGACTGCTTCTTATTCTAATGTTATGTGTTTGGATTACCTGTCACAATCTATTACAGGCATTACAGGGCTTGCCTCCATTTGGAGCAGAGCTGCTGCTGGAAAACATCTAAGGCAATCATGAGCGGGGGTAAACAAAGCAAAACACTAATGGCTTGTCTCAAATCAACAAAAGAAAAAATAGGCAAACTTATCTAACAGGGATAACGAGGAGGATGAAAGGAAACATTGCAGTCTTTATGATGCGTTAGAATGTGCCGTGTATGGCTTCATAATGTGGACAACAGCCACGATGAGAAGGAGCTGCTTTTGTTTCCTCTCTCCTGATAAAGGGTTCAGAGTTAACATGTCATATCCAGACATCTCTCAGTCAGGGTGATAAACACAACAGACTACTGCTGCCTCCTTCTGAGGAAATAACATTGAAATCACTGATGTATTCACTCAGTGTATATCATTGCTGAGGCACAGAGAAAAAGATACAAAGACATTTTGAATGATATCCATCCCCTTTTTTTTCTGAACAACGCCTGCAGTGGAAGGGTTCTGCTCTGGCTTAAACACACATAATTAAGATACCAGCAGTGTCTTAAGGAATTAAGCTGCATGGTCAGTTTGATTCTACAGCCAATGTGACAGGAGACAAATACGTACAGATAAAAAGCATAAAGAACCTTTCAAACTAATTTAACACTTTATTTCTAACGTATTTTCAGGCCTCAGATATCTCTTACTTCTTCTGTCAATACTGCTTAGAATGTGTGTGTGTGTGTGTGTGTGTGTGTGTGTGTGTGTGTGTGTGTGTGTGTGTGTGTGCTCAATCGTAATGTATAGCTAGCTATACCTCAGACTAATACTAAGATGAGTCTACAGCACTGGACAGTTGTTCTTTTTAAAGCCAGTGAATTTAATCATCCATAAAAAGTTCATATGTTTTTCTAGCATAATATTTGGTTGTGTTCAGTAGCCAGTAGCCCTGTTATTATATATAAATATTAAATACAAATAGCCGCAGAACTATGAGAACCAGATGGACCTCTTTAATTGATCCTGGGCCAGATGTGACCGATCCATGTTGAATTTACAGAAAATGATCAATCTGCACAAACTCACAGTAACACAGTCAACTTTTAGAACATTCTATTTAAACGGTGCACAAGCCAGAACGTAATATTGTTGCATGAGTGTCTCTGTTTACAGATAGGAAGGATAAGTGGTTTGCTGAACATTTGCACAGGTTTCATATATGAAGTACGTTTTGTTGACGCCTTATCACAATCCCAACTGCTGGTGTGTCTCTTTCCCTGCTCAGACCACTCTCATGTGTTTAGGGATAGCAGCTTTTATCATAAGATTCCATTGGTTCACAAATACCCTTGAAATGTCGGAGCTTAACTGTCGTTGCTTTGTACTTTTGAGAAATAATTGTGTAACTTTTATAACTTACTTTCGTAAGTCATAACACCACAAGAGGTGCATACTGTTCATTGCCAGGATGCAGGCTTATACTGTCTATGTATACAGATGTTTGGGAAGAGCGGTGAATTTACATGTGCTGCGTAACTAATTTATATTACGTAACATTCCGTCTCCAAACTAACAAAGGAAGCATTGATTTAGGATGAGAAAACGGTCAGATCAGACGATGGGCTTGAAGAGGGGACATTGGACAAAGGAATGTTAAGCACTTGGAGGATTTCACAGCAGAGGTGAAGTGCTGAGGGTGTCAGTGAGCCGGCAGAGGACAAATGCCTGAGGACATTATGAGCTCCACCAATAGGTGTCAGCCTTCCATCCTCCCTGCATAGAACTCTCACAGCTGAGGATGTTTGAGGGTCCCTGGGTTCCTGTGGCCCCCAGCAGCATCTGGAGCCGGCCTCTGCTGCTTGGCTGGAACTCAAATGGACGGACAGTTTGTCTGGACTCGTGTATGAAGTCAGTGCAGAGCTCGGGGCTCTTTGCTTTCTGCGTCGACTCTTCCAAAGTTTCTCACAACCAAGAGAATGAAAAGCAACAACACGTTCTCTCACCTGATAGTCGCACGAGTTCATCACTGGTGGAGGAGGGAAGGAACCGGAGGGGGGAGAGAAACCGGTCGACTCTTCTGCAGGTGGTGGAGGGGGGGGGTAGTCCGCTGGGATGGACACACATGCAGAAACAAAAAGGGCTTATTAAATACTTCCTCTTTTACACTACATTCAAACTGTCAAATATATAATAAATAATAATAAAACACAGACATATTATGCAATATAACTTAATGTTATAATTTGATTTACAATCTCATGAACTGGACAGGAAATAAAAATGCTATCTTTTCATTAGAAAAACCAAAAGGACATGGTATAGATGAAGGGAACAAAATGAGAAATGGGAATAATATAAACTCTTTGAGTCACCAAGGAGACGTGACTGGACAGCCAACAGTTGACAAGCTGTAGATCACACAGTTAACTGAGGTTACTGTCTAAATACTGTGGATGAACAGATGCCGATGTGTGGAGAACTGCGCAAGATGCTGTGAAGTTATTAACCCGGCCCTTTGTTATTTGTGTAAGTCTCAACAAATTCAGAACAAGTTTCTATTAGATCTGCTGCTATGAAGTAAGATGGAATAGCTACAACTGCTGTTATGTTACATTCATTCAATCAATATGTTTGTATTAGCAATGGGTTAAAAGGACCTCAAATATAAAAGGGTTCACTCATGGTGAAGAACAAATGTTTTGTTGCAGGTTTAACAATACGTTTGATGATGTTTAATAGTGTATGTGAACACATTTCATACTGTATCATTTAGCAATAATAGTAACATTTGCGTGAGTTGTACGGATGTTTCAAACGGAGTTGAATGCATGTTATGGCTGTGATGTATTATCTTGTTCAGGGCAATAAAGTGAAGCGGATGTAGGACCGGAGTGAACCTGCATTCTTTCTAACCGCCAGCAGTGGGCGGCTGCACTGGTTCCCAACAAGTCAGTTTCACTTTTTATATATTTGCTCAGTAAACATTTTCCAAATAAATGTATTCAAACACTAGTTTGAAGTTCTCTTTAATAAAGCCTGATGTGAGACCATTTTTAAGAAAGTCTGAAGTTAAAAATGTAAACAATTAATTAACATATACATTTTTCTCATTAAGTTGTGCGAAGGATATACAGATATATTTAAACCGGTGTCTTTACCAAATGCTGACAACATGTTCATCATCATTTCTTTGACCTGTTAAATCAAACAGTGTAAAGGGGTCATTACAAAAGACAGAAGGAACATTAAAGACAATGAAATGGAGCCTCATCATCATCCCATGACTCACCTAATCGTAGCACTTTGGTTAACTAAGAAGAACTCATCTGAAGTAAGCATGTGTCTCTTTTGGCGGAGATTGGAAATGTAAATGTTGTTACAAATGGGTTAGACAAGGTGTTTGTTCTGCCAAAGGAGAAACAAGCCAAATGTGTAGTTAAAGTCCACTAATCCAAGGATTTGATCCAACCACATGTTTCAGACAGGATAAGGAGCTACGTGCCAAATTAAATTCAGATTTGGCTTCTCTTGGCACTCGACTTAAGACTGCATCATTTGACCATGTACATCTAAGTACCAACCCAGACATGAGCTCTGCAAATGGAAGGCTTTTTATGAGACGTAATGGGAATTTGTTCCAATGCTAAGACTTTGATGAGTCCTGTTCAGAAATTCCATTTGCTTTCCATGGCTTTTATCTGTTTTCATTAGAATCTAATTGATGTCATCAATGTAGTTTATCCAAGGCAGCTGACCAAATGAATGAAGCGCGGTTTCACTTGCCTCAACAAAACAGCAAGAAAATGAGAAAAGGAGACAGAAAGATAATGCAGCGTGGGTCAAATTGGACACATGTCTGCGTCTTGAGCATTACAACATTTGAGAAAGTGTGAGCATTGCATTAAATATTCCCTCTGGGTGCTTGAGGGCCTCCGTGTGAATTGTTTATATAATCACCTTGTGACCTCCGCTAAAACTCCAGAGTGTAACAGCTCCTCTAAACCTCTGGGAGAGGAAACAGAAATATGCTGCTCTACAACAAAGCTCTCCCTCCCTCCACTCCGGCACACATTCTTGTTGCCAGAATATAAGTCACTACTGGCTTACAGAGAATTAAAACATTTCGTTCATGTACGCTTCTCTCGAACATCAAACATGTTTCTCATTTCAGGAAACACAAGAGTTGTACATGCTACAGAGATGCATGTTTTATTGAGAAGGGTTCTGCTGGGGGAAGAGTGCAAAGTGAGACTTGCCGCTGGATCAGGGGGGGAAGCTGAAAGAATCCTTCTGCTTCTTTCTCACAGCAACCTTATTCTTATAGTATCTGTAACCATGCCAGTCATTTAGGAGGGGAATGTGTTCATGTAAAACGACTAGAACTGTGTGTACTTCCTGTAATCCTTCCAAGCAAAACCATTTTCTTGATAAACGCCTGCACTCAACCTTGAAGATGTTTTGGCTGAAACAGGGTCAGAAAAGAAACAGAAGCCAGCATTTAGAATTCTTCTATATCAGGAATGATCCGGCTTTGAGAGGCAGAAGTAAAGAGTTAGGCGATAAACAAAGGCACCTTCTGAGCAGAATCCTTCTCTGCGTGATGCCTTTAATGTGCCCCATCACCTCGGTTGAGGCTTGTGCTAAACAAAGGCCTTATTTCAGGCATTTTATGGAAAACCCAATCAAAAACAATATTAGTAGTGGGGATGCAAATGTGGTTAATGTTATTCATAGACAGACTGGTCTGAAAGGAGAAGAATGAGATGAAGAGAAATAAGCCAATAGGAAGGAAAAGTATTACAAATAGCCTGAACTTTCCAAACCTTAGTGGTTGCGTGATGAAATGGGTGAAAATCTGACCAAAAGTTATATTTAAAAAATATACAAATAAATATACAATTTGCATGAAATGCCTGCTTCTTTCTCCCCACTTCTCTTTCTTTTACCGGCATACATTCTGTACAAATCAAATGTGACTTCCCTTTCAACCACAAAAGAGCACTATAATAACTGGAGGACACACTTCTCAAAAAAAGGAAGTCACATCTTTTAACTGTAAAAATCTGAACTGGAAATGATTACTTTCATTCACAGGTTTTGTTATTTCTGTCATTTCCCCCCAAACTAAGCGCTAGATCCCTCACTGGCTTCCCGACAGTAAACAGCCAAACGAGTTGATTGAAAAAGATGTCAAACCCACAGGTCCGTGCCGCAGTCCAGGGAACGTTATCCCCTCAGCCAACCTGTTCCATTGTTCTAATGAATCTAAACAGGGTGGGAGCGGTTCGATTTCTGCTGTGCAGGTCTGACCGAGCTGACAGCCTCTCGCCATGGCAGAGCCGTGAGCGGGAGGAGAGGGAGGAGAGGGAGGAGAGAGAGAGCCTCTGTGCTGTGAATGAAGCCGGCTCCATTTGTGACAATGGGGAGTTGATAGCTCCAAGTGAGCGCTAATGAGAGAAGCAGCAGGAAGACCTACTTAATACGACAACTTCCCCTGTCTTTATTGAGCAATTACTTTGAAGTAGCTGCTTTTTGAACAAGGAATCCTAATCAGTGATTAAAGTTATTTGAGAGGCCATAAGAGGTATAATTGGTTATCGGGATCCGGAGTATTGTTAAGGGGGAGATAAAAGGGGTGGAGACGGATCCAGCTGTGACACTAGGACTAATATTAAACTTTGTTTTTCAAGTAAGGGACACATTTGTAAACACTTCAAGTATATGCCTAATGCCTGACAGAACAATGAAGAACAGAGACAACCCAGGAGCATAGTTCTTTGTAGGAATATAAAAGGATTAGTATATATTCTGTGGGGGCTGAAGGTTGAGCATATGTTCACAGATTTACATATGTACAATAATATCAGAGTTACACGTGTGCAAGTGCTGGCCATCTGCTCTTTAACGACTTAGGACAAAGCCCAGCACATTATCCAACAATTCACAGAAGGGTTGGAAATAGCAGAGAGATAAACTGAAGAGACCTCAAACACAGACACACACACATGTTTGGCTGTCTGTTTGGGCGCACTAAATATGTTGATTCATATCTGAGAGCTTGGTGTTGGCGTTCACACACAACGAGCCAGGACCCAGTCAGGACGGACATTATTCACTTCCTGAACCCTGAAAGCTAAATAGCTCTTTCTTTGATTTGAGCACAAACCTCAAATGTCGCACAGAGCCAGGAGATGGGGGGAAAACATCTCTTAGATGAAAGTAGTAAATTGTACGAGCTATCAGTCAATGTTAAGATGTATCTGATTATTGATTTGTTTTCCAGCTACAATAAAAGCATTGGAATAAGAGACATAGGTAACATGGTATATACTTCTCGTGAATATAATCCCATTATCAATTTGTATTTTGTACATAACGTGCACATTAGTGAACACCTTGTGTTGAAACCCTGATGTAGTCATACGTGTATTAATCCATCTCTCGCTCTCCCCGAGCTCGATACCAACCGCTTACCGCAAGATGTCTAACTTTGCAAAAAGAAGCATATTGCTCAATAACAAGACACCATTTAATCAGAACAGAAGAGTTCTTTCTTTTGAATTCTCAGAAGAATATCTTTGTTGTTTTTCTAGCAAATGTACAACTTCAAGCTCTGAGGAAATGTAAGTTTTGTTTCCTCATAAATGTATAACTTTAAATTGTTAATGCTGGGTTTTTCCTCGGAATACCCCCACCCCTGACATGGGCACTTTTTTGTTTCATACATACAACGGCCCTAATACCTTTGAATCACAAGGTATCTGTAAGAAAAGAAAAGAACATGGGAGAAGTGGCTTGTCTTAATTCAGTAGCTGAAAAGCTGTAATCCCTTGCAGACAGAATGTCCTGAGTGTTGCGTGCTTTATCTCCACTCCCTTCCAAATGCTCCGTGGCAGAGGCTGAGAGGGAGCACATTGTTTTGAGCCGTTTCATTCCATCTTCCGCTGCAGAAGAGCAGATGAGCCCTGCTCTTAATTAGCATGATATGTATAGAGGAGTGATTTATGACTTCATTTGGTTTGGGGATGGAAGGGAGGGGTTTGAGGGCTTTGGAGATATACTTGTTTTAAGTGTAAAGGAGAAAAGCCAAATTGGCTCCTGCTACTCTGAGGAGGATTCCCACGGGAGCAGACATTCAGATCAGGAACAATACACGGATGATGTTTCTGCATGAAGGGAAGCAACACAGAGAATAGGAGAATGGCTTGAGAGTCAGAGTTGCTCTTTTTATCTTAAAGCTTGAAATGTCAAATGGGACAAAAATGAGTGCCTCAAAAGGTGGAGTGAGGAAGAGTAGAAGGTGAGCATCCTCACAAGGTGGAGTGAGGAAGAGTAGAAGGTGAGCATCCTCACAAGGTGGAGTGAGGAAGAGTAGAAGGTGAGCATCCTCACAAGGTGGAGTGAGGAAGAGTAGAAGGTGAGCATCCTCACAAGGTGGAGTGAGGAAGAGTAGGTGAGCATCCTCACAAGGTGGAGAGCTGAGCTGCCACGCGTATAAGCAGACCACTGGATCACAGCAGCTCTCAGGTGTCCTCGTCTCCTCCAATGAGAACCCTTTGAATGGGCTTGTTGTATGTAAATACCTTAAAAAGCTAAACAAATAGAATGACCTAAAGCAATAATGTGAAACACGATATGATTTCATATATAGAGCCAGGAGGCTTCGGACTAGAAGCTTGTTCTTGTTATTGGTGACGAGCAATGTCAATGCAAAAGGTTGATGGTCATTTTGCACGTGTCACCATTATGTTTTTTATAAATATAAGTACAACAGCTCATCACATATTTTAGTAAACACTTTTTTAATTCTGAATGACATTTTGAGTTCCTGCCTTTTTTTTCAAAGGAAACGACAGGGCTCAGGAAGAAGGGTTATGACTTCACACTGTACCTTTATATTTCATTTAATATGCCATTATTGTACACTAAATGTAAATAAAATCCTACTTTGATATTGTGTTTGTGTATTTAGCCCTTCAAATGGGGTTTTTGTCAGATAGTTTACACATTATTATCTTCACAATCAACATTTATATGTTCACCCTTTTAGTTCTGTTTTATCTTCCATTTTGAGATGTTTATATTGTAAAATTGTTTATTTTCGACTATTTTTTATTTCTAATTATGTGCAATACTTTGTTTTACATATTGCCGCAACAAAAACAATTCCCAATTTGGGATCAATGAAGTATATTGTATCTTATCTTATTAAGAACTTTGGTTCTGTTTGTGTTGGTTTTCTAGGATAACATGAGCTCCACTGAAACCTGACTGGAGACTAAAAACAGGCTGAACACGAGAACAACTCAAACTGATAAATAACATAGGAATAATACTTTATTTAAAAAACAACAACAACTAAGTGTCCACCTTAACACAGCAGTTTCAGAGTGTATGCATATGTATATAGGATGTGTTCCGTCTTGTCCCATGATCATACTGAAACTTCATCTGATGGCAGAGCAGTTGTTTTGAGAAGAAGCTGCTTATTCCAGTGAAACCCTTCTTTTTTAAATCGTACTCAACACAGAAACGTTCTTTGATTATGTTTGAAAGAACAGACAGGATATGAAGAAAAAATATGTTCACAATACTCTGACCCTTCTGGATGGAGCTGACATTTTGAGGAAGTGAAACGTCTTGTTCTGGCTGCATAAGAACTAACGACACACATGAGACAATGCAAACATGAAATTGTACACTGTGAAAAAACGAATTGTCATGAGAACAAAGAAAAGTTTAAAGTGAAGATGAAAAGAATCACATAGTGGAGACGCACGCTGCAGACACAACACGTCGTGAAGGTGTGTGTTGGCTCTCAGCGGGCCTGTGGGCTCTGCAGGGACTCACACACTCATTGGTGGATTTCCTGTCAATTCTCCTGGTGACACCCATGAGGGACTCTGACATAACAACCGGTAGTCAGTTTGCTTCTGGCCACTCAAGCAGGGAGGAATAAAAACAGCTTATGCACATGGTCGACACTTTTGAACTGCTCTGAGCAAACAATTAGCGGCTCTCTGGCAACTTGCCGTGAAAAGTTTGGATCCAAAACAGCACTTCAGAGGTTTCCAACTTTCACTATCTCACCAGAAAACCTCAGCCCTCGTAACCAACAGCAGCATCTCACTGCTTTGGAAATACATCTAACATGAAATAATAAGTACTAGATTTCAGACAATATGAACATATTGTGATAGAGATGCTGCTAAAGATGTCACACGTAAGGATGGCTTTTTACCCTTTTTGTTCAGATCACAGGTCTTTACATTTACTTACAGTAAATAATACAAAATAAAGCATTCAAACACGACTGAGATAACACATTTAAACACGTTGCATTAATAGCAAAAACGAAGTGTTTTAATGGAACTACTGAGCAATATACAGTAACAATATCAATACATATTATATTTATGTTGTGAATTGAGACTTAGATTTCTGATATTGTATTTTGTCATAAGTGTTGTCTTTTCCTGGTTTTAAAGGCTGCATTGTAATAAAGTGATGTATATTTATTTCTCCTTAAACCACTCAGTCATTATATTCACATTGCTAATCCTTATTCATCAAACATCTCATTGTGTAAATATTTGATGAAAGCACCAATAGCATTCAATATTGTTGCAATATTGATATTCTGGTAGAGGTAAAAAACATGATATCAGATTGTCTCCATATTCCTCAGCCCTTAGTGCAAGGCAGAGCTCCTGGAGATCTCTCCACAATATTGATTAGAATGCGGTGTACATAAAGAGGGCAACATCAAATCAGAAGACGTCAGTGGCCTGAAGTGGAACACGAGCTTCACGCCCAGCCTCCTGCTCTGTGCGTAGTTAACACTGAAGTCTAGTAAGAGAAGACTTCATAACGAGTTGATCTATGCACACAGCTGCACTCCACTCCAACCCATGGGCACATGTGCAACACATTTTACCCAGGATACATTTCTGCAGCTTTCAGTAAAAACCTAAAAGAGTGTCAAGGTAAAATGGAAGCTATTAGCATAAATACGCTTGTGAAGTCTCTTTGTTTACAAGAGACTTTAAGAAGGCCATTTTATACCACAATGCATCTGTGCACCTGTTGCCTCCTCCGTCTGCCAATAACTCAAAGGCTTTTTCAACTATTCTAAGCTTGCCAGCGTACGATAAACAATGCGCTGGTGTCAATACTGTTGCAGCCAAACTGAACAGATGAGTCTCAGGAAGATACTGTTTGTTCGGAGGTCTGTTGCACTGCCTCGGTTATTTGTGATGTTTGTCCACCTAGCTGCAGAGTCTCGAAGAGCTGCTACTGGTCTGATCACACACACATCACATTCATATTTGTGGGTGTTAAAGTAACACAGCTCACGCTTGTCCAGCACTTTAGAGCTGTGTTAAGTGACATACTTGTAACCAGTTATAGGTGGCCAAAGTATACCTATCATTTGACATCACCATATATTATGTATATACTGTAAAAAGGACACTATTCAGCCAGTTACTGATTGATTATGAAAGTTACAAATACAATCAAGCACTTTAAATCTTGATTTTTCTCTCGAAATTCAAGTGTTTTTAATGATCTGCATCCTCAAAACCCTATTTCAAACAATTCAGAGTAAAGTTCCATATGTTGCATAAGAAGGTGCATAAAGGAGAGGAATGCTGACCTGTCTGTGCAAAAAGCAATCAGACCTGACCTCCCTGCAGTCCGTGTCCCATAGAGATCAGCTTAAAGCCTCACATCTGATCTGTTGTAAGGAACTCTGAGCGAAGGGTCACTTCCTCCTGCTGGGGCTTTAATCAGACCAACTTCTCCCTGAAACATGTGAGGGCCGGGCTCTGTCTGAGCACCGCCCCGCTCTTTGTCCGCTCCGTAAACACGGCCCAGACGCTCACGCCGCTCCCCGGCAGACAAAAGGGACAGCGAGGCGCCGTGCCAAATTGACTTGTCCCTCATTTTTATGCTAATCCGCAATTTTACATCAGACAGTCCCCACATTTGATATAAAAGATATTAAATAAATAAAAAAAGGAGACCCAGATAAGCTGTTCATAAAGACGTCTTATCCTTTAACAAGTGGAGATGTCTGCAGATGGCTTTACACGTGTGTGTGTGTGTGTGTGTGTGTGTGTGTTAAAAATGCACATATGTCGACTCATTATTAAATGTTAATGTCAAAATGCTGTTGTGGTAACCTTTTGAATTTTTAATACAACATGCTGCATTCTTTAGATATTGGAAATAAGATCATGTTAAATAAAAAATGTATCAGTTTGTGTTTCTTGAATATTTCCCATTTTGATCAACATTATAAATGACTACAACTGAATCTCTCCAAACATTATATTCTAAGCTTTTCCAACTTTATGTAATTACTGTCATAGAACAGTGTAAAAGATAAAACCCAGAAAGTGGGGTTAACAGTTCCCACTGAGGTCATGAGATATTAACAGAGAGACTGTGGCATGAATTCATACATTTACATTTCTTTATGTTACAACATAATCTACATATGTCTCATTAATCCTCTTAGCACCCAGACAATGATTCATTGTGGATCAAATACTTTGGATTAAATATTTTGTATTAAAATGTAAAATAACAAGTCTTTAATGATCATCAATCACAAATCATCAATGGGGAAACATTATTTATTATTTATTTGCAGAAATAAATAATCTGTGAACATGGAGGTACAGAGGTAAAGAGCCGCGATCCATTTTTTATTTTATTCTATGACAATAGAGAAGAAGCTAATGTCACCAAATGATTGTGTAATCAATAGTAAACAGTTGTGTCACATCTATCTGCGGTATGCTGGCGGAGTGTTTACAGCAGAGCCAAACCACACATGACCCCCCCCCCGCCCTTTGGAGGTGTGCAGAGCTCTCAAAGGAGCCGTCTAAGAACTTGTTTTAAACAAGACGTAACATCTGGATCAGCAGACGGGTCACTGCTGGCTGCATTTCATAACCGTTTCCTTGTTTTGGTAATGTCGGGCTCTCGGGGGGTTTGAGGCTTTGAGTTTTGGAAAATATCTTACATTACAAAACATACTGCATACCGGGGGGGTGGGGTATTCATTAATGTGATCAAATCAAATATAAAACCAAAGCTATTTGCCACTGCCAGGGCAATAACATTTGATCTAGTTTGTTAGAGTCCAGAGATAAGAAAACGTTGCATTTGTTCCAAATAACTCTGGTTCTATCAACTCCTCCGTCTGAAGAGATGTAAAGTGTCCATGTCAGAGTTCAGTACCAGTCCCCAAAATGCTCTCATTGGTTGAGAGGCGTGATGACGCCCATCCTAAGTCAATACTGATCAACATCCCCCCCCTCCTGTGACCCATGGTCTGTCTGTCTGTGTATTCAGAGCCAGTGAGAAACTGACATTCAAAATAATAATAATAAATAAGTAAATAAAAAATGCGTTAATGGCTGCGCGATAAAATAATTGTTAATGAATTAATGTGTTAACGTGATAATAATGCGTTAACTTGCCCAGCCCTAATATATATATAAATATATATGTATACTTATAAGTATGCTACGTTATTTTCAATCATCTCAGCCTCAGATGAAACTTTGTATGATTATAATTCCACACTTTAACCCTGTTGCAATAGAAAAAAAAAACTCATTAAATACAGTAAGTTACACGTAGAAACTATCAGTAAATGTGTTCATTGTATAATATCTTGTGGCACTAGAACTTTTTTTAGGAAAAACAAACCCTCAGTTCCCAGGGGCCTAAAAGAGCCGAGCATGCAAGGCTTCCTGGACTCACACATGCCAACCGCAGTCCTGCTCTGTATGTGTATAACAAGTTAGGCATGCAACAAGGCCTCTGTCACAATGCTAATATCTGACTGTAATTATGAAGCAAATGTGCAAAGAATGCAAGGCCTTTAACCTCCACTCTAAACGTGCACAGAGGCAAAGAAAGGAGAGTGATTACAGCCCACTGACAAAATATTGATGTGTATCCATCAGAGGACCAGCTGCCAACTAAATTCACACACCATCGATCTGTACTCAAAGGATAATTAAGCAGAATATTTGTGTTCAGTCAGAGCACGCCTTAACAATCCAATGTTCTGATACTTAAAGAAACAATGGCCACAACATAAAAAAAGATCTGTGTTGCAATGAACAATAATTACAGTAGGGATGGATGAAGCAGTGTGACCGTGATCAGCATCATTAGCTATGATACAATTCTGTTCTCCAGCCCTCTTTTTATATCAATGAGCTTTTTAGGATAGTATAAATACATCAAATGATTGCTCTATAAAAGTAATGCTAAATAGCTCTGCTATGTGATGTGTATTACTTGAACTAATACCATAATATTCTTCAATAATTGTGTTTGAAAGAGTTGCTTTTAAATTGAAATATTAAGACATATAAAGCTGGTGTTTTACCCACAATCAATACAAGACACGAGCACTCAGGTCAATGTGTTCCTGACGGAGAGCGGCACACTTCATTGTTCAGAGAAATAACTCAGTTAAGAAGAAGTGGAACATGACTGGGGACTGAAACCAAAGATGGAGAAAAAGTCAGATGTTTGTAATGAAAGAGATTTTGGACAGTCTGGACCCGGTCTGATCAGGCAGAACAGTGAAGACGAGTTCTCAGCTGCCTTCAGGAGCGTAATTAAAGCAGTTCTGCGCTAACGTTGCCGTTGTTCCTCTGGAGCAGTGGTCTTCACTATTTTTTACATGCGAGCCGCATTGATAGGACAAAGTCAATAGGAGAGCCACTTATACCGCAAAGTATAAAAAGCTGCATACAGTTATAATAAGCATGTCTGCTTATTAATCTGTCATCCCACCCAGAACATACAATATGCAATGCAGCCAACCAATACTATAATGTCAAGCGTATTTGAGCACTCGGAAAAGCGCTATATAAAATAAATGCATTATTATTAATAAGCAGGGGTGCACATAACTTTCTTATGCCCCTTTCACACCAACGCGGTTCCAGGGCCGGTTCGGAGCTAGAGCCTGATAAGCACCTTTTTTTTCTGTTCACACCGCAGCGGAGGCGGCTCTAAGCACCGAAAACCAACCGGTGCCAAAAAATTATCGCTCTAGAAGCAAGAACCGCTTACGTCACGCTTACGTCACGCTTACGTCACGCTTACGTCGGAGTGGGGCGAGATTAACCTGAGCTAACAGTTAAAGGCGAGTACGGCAAATAAAAGTTGAAATAGGCAGTAGTGCTGAGCAAAGTGACTAGAACGCAACCACACACTTTATAAAGTCAGGCAACACTAACCAGACTTGGTGTGATTCTGTTTATTTGTACCTTACTTTGACCATCCGTTCGCTGTTATTGATCATTGTGGAGAGAGGCAGACGTTTAGTATTATAGCAGCTATCGGATGGAATTAATACATGGGCTGCACAGGTTGTCATGTCCGACTATCACAAGTAGAATCATAATGAAAAATACGCCGGTAAAATGTGCCTGTAGAAAACGTCTTATGCCACAATAGGATAGCAACAACAAGTAGTCAAGTTATAGTCAGTTTAGCTTTGGTTGCTATGCTAACATCACCCATTTTATACCAGAGAAACTTTCATAACAGCGTTGTGATGCCAAACAGCGTCAATTCAGACTGAAACACATTCACTTATGGGGAAGTGGGGATATGTATCAGCTGCTTGTGTGACAGTCAGACAGTGAATACTTTACAGCAGCCGCTGCCGTGTGAGTTAACCCGGAGCTAACGGGAGAATAAACTCCGGTGGAAGAGCTGCACTGCAGCGGTCGGTAAATGCCGCTGAAACACATTAATAAACAATGAACCACGGCACTCTGGAGAAAAGTATAAGGTTGGAGAAGTCGTTATTTAATTTAATCTGGCTTCGTATGATTAAAAGCAACACGATCATCGACCCGACGCAGTCCCCCGTTGTTGTTGTTGTGAGCGCCGTTGGGGAGAAAATCACCGACGTAAACGGGGACATCATTACGCAGCAGCACCGGTCGGGCTCTGGGCGGTGTGAACAAAATGGGGGAAGAAAAGAAAAACCGGTTCCGAACCAGAAGAGCACAAGCACGGAGCTAGAACGGGAACCGCGTTGGTGTGAAAAGGGCATTAGTGAGTTACTCAGATGAGTACCAGGAGATGGCGTTTGGTACTCACCCCACACGAAGCGTGGTGTTAATAAGTGCAGTCTTCCTCACTGTCCTCCTCAGTGTCTCCTTCACTGTCCTCTATTTCCACTTCTTGCATGGTAGATGATAAAGATGATGAAGATGCACCTCCCTGTCTCTGTTTAAGCCTCCGATTTGCTGTCTCAAAAACTTGTTGCCAAAACTGTGAAGTCCTTGCATTTCCTGAGGCCAAGTTGAAGGATCAAATACTAATAATAATAATAACTTGAATTTATATAGCGCCTTTCATAACCTCAAGGTCGCTTTACAAAGAAACATACAAGGACAAGATGTAAAAAACATAAACATAAAATAGGGGGCAGAAATGGAAGTGTAAGTGGGGGGGGGAGTGAGTGAGTTATTGTTGGAAGGCGATGTTGAACAGATGAGTTTTAAGGGTTGATTTGAAAATGTTGAGAGAAGGGGCGTTGCGGATTTCTGCAGGGAGGGAGTTCCAGAGGGTGGGGGCAGCGACACTGAAGGCACGGTCCCCGAAGGTGCGGAGGCGTGAATGGGGAATGGAGAGCAGGCCGGAGTCTGAGGATCGAAGGGTGCGGGACGGGATGTATGGGTGGAGGAGTTCTGTGAGGTACTGAGGGGAGAGGGCATGGAGGGATTTGTAGGTGAGGAGGAGGAGTTTGTAGGTGATGCGGGACTTGACCGGGAGCCAGTGGAGGTTGAATGGAGTGGGGGTGATGTGCTCCCAGGGCTTGGTGCGTGTGAGAACCCTGGCAGCTGAGTTCTGTATGTACTGGAGCCTGTTCAGGGTTTTGCTGGGAACCCCGGACAGGAGTCCGTTACAATAGTCGAGGCGTGAGGTAATGAAACAATGTATCAGCTTCTCAGCAACAGAGTCGGACAGTGATGGCCGGACTCTTGAAATATTTCTGAGGTGGAAGAAGGCTGATTTTGAAACGGATTTGATGTGGTTTTGAAATGAGAGGGTTGAATCCAAGCCAACACCAAGGTTGCGGACCTGAGGGGATGGGGAGATGATGGAACCGTCGATGTTGAGGAGCAGATCTCCAACCTTCCCGAGCAGTGCCTTGGGGGCCACAACCATGAGCTCAGTTTTATCACTGTTTAGTTTGAGTAGGTTGGTGGTCATCCAGGTTTTAATTTTGTGTAGGCAGTTGATTAGTGATTGAGGGGGGAGATGGGCAGAAGGTTTTGTGCTGATGTACAGTTGGGTGTCGTCGGCATAGGAGTGGAAACAGAGACCATGGCTGCGGATGATATCACCAATCGGAAGGATGTATATTGTGAATAGAAGGGGACCGAGCACCGAGCCTTGGGGGACTACATGGTTGACAGAGGCACAGGGGGAGCTGCAGCCAGCGTGTGTGACAAACTGTGTCCGGTCTGAGAGGTATGAGTGGAAGAAGGAGAGGGCGGAGTCAGTGAGGCCAAGGAGTTCAGACAGGCGGGTGAGGAGGATATTATGGGAGATGGTGTCAAAGGCTGCAGAGAGGTCAAGGAGAATTAGTGTAGTGACTAAGAAATGATCACATGACTTGAAGTCATATCTGATTTCAGATGTGGGAAGTAACTAAGTACACTTATTCAAGTACTCTACTTAGGTACAATTTTGAGATACTTGTACTTTACTTGAATATTTCTATTTTATGCTACTTGTACTTATACTCCACTACAGTTCAGAGGTAAATTGTGTACTTTTACTCCACTATGTACCTAATACCTTTAGTTACTTCACAGATGTGGATGAATGATGTGAAATCTAACCAAGTGTTGAATCAGACTTTAGTTCCACCTGGAGTAAATCCACAAGCTACCCTGCAGTATACAAAGTCATTCAAACTAGCTGCACCTTCATCAGCTTTGAGAACACTTTCATGATCAATCATTATAAAACATATCATATATATTATTCTGAAATGGACCAATCTGCACAATGACTACTTTTACTGTCGCTACTTTCACTATATTTTGATGATCATACTTTTCTACTTTTACTTGAGTAACATTTTGAAAGCAGGACTTTTACTTTAACAGAGTATTCCTACACAAGATCTGAGTACTTCTTCCACCTCTGTCTGATTTCAAACTCATCCATTAACACCCTAAGTTTGCAGCTGTGGTTTTTGCTCCACCTTGCTGTAAATAAAACTGCAGCAGCTTGATCACAGTACATGAACGTTGCGATCAGCTGATTTTGCGCAGTTCTCCAGTGTGTGCACGGGGCACAGAATGTGCACAGGGGAGTCTCCCTTTCCAGTTGGCGTAGTTTTGGCACAATTCTGTTGTACACACCGACGTTAACAGCAGCCCTGTCTGTGCACACGGCACCAACTCTGTCGTCCAGTGATCTAAGCCTGCCTCCTGTAAAGCTTCACAGGTACGTCGGTTATGGCCTGCGCGGCTCGGCCAGCACCCAGTTCAATCAGTCCAAGAACGTTCGAAGATTTATTACAGGGAGCAAACTGCCAAAGTGGCTGCTTAAATTAATTTTTGATTTTTTTGGACATGTCAATAGTTTACTCCACTGAGTGTTGACAAGAAACACGTGTAGACGAAATATGTGTTTTGTTTTGATGACCTATCAAGTAAGCAAAGGCGCTTAGTGACACAAGTGACGTTACGCATTTCAGATGTTTACCGTGCATGCGTACCTGCGTTATGTGCACCCCTGTCTATCACCCCTTTATTTAGCCTACCGTCATGCGAGCCACCAATTAAAGCTTGGCGAACCACATGAGGCTCGCGAGCCGCGCAATGAGAAGCCCTGCTCTGGAGAGAGCCGCTCAAAGTTCTAATTATTTAAACTTTGCCCTCGATTTCCTTCGACCTTTCGACATGTAACCAATCAGATGACAACTGTATGGAGCACGCAAACAGGGGAGGTAACCATAGAAACAAAACTAGCTTGCTGGCTAACAAACGTATCATGTGAAGACTGCTTTAGGATTAACTCCAGCTAGTGGAAATAGTGATGGAGTGGTTTCTCCTGGTGTTACCTGCAGGGTCCGAGTGGGTGGGCTCCCCTGCATGTTTGTAAGGGTTGAACTTGGGCTTAGGTGCGACCACAGGGGCACATTTCTTCGGTGCTTGCTGCTGGGAGATGGAGATGCTCGCACTGCCCAGAGTAGTCTCCATCCTGGCAGCCACCTGTCCCGTCTGGTCATCATTGTTCCACATGGTTCTGATGAAGAAAGACCAAAGTTAATAAAATTGGAGCTGGGACTTGTGAAGTCAAGAACGACATGATGTGAACATGGAGTCTCTAAGGACCTTAGAGCCAATGTCAGAAGTGAGCAAACTTCACTACGGATCACAGTAAGATGAACCAATGCCAGAGCATGAAAGAATCCAGCACCAAACTATTAACAGAACAACATCAATCTTGTAGAATGTTCATTCTAGAGGCTAGAATGATCCGTTTCCTTAAGGACAGGAGCACCAGTGATGTTAGGGTTATGGAAGTAAGAAGCCTGGACAAAAGTCAAACTGAAGAAGTCCTTACAACAGCAATAGTTTAACTACAATGTCCTAAAATCATCACTTTTAATAAAGCAATACGAATATATGTTGTATTGCATTAGAATTAGGGCTGCCAAACGATTACAATTTTTAATCAGATTAATCACAGCTTAAAAATGAATTAATCATGATTAATCACCATTCGAACTATGTCCAAAATATGCCATTTCTTTATGTATATTGTTGTGGGAATGGAAAGACAAATGAAAGAAGGCGGATATATCCATTTAACATTTTTCTGTGTGTCAAAATGAAAGACAGCCCACACACCCATCAATCATCAAACCGTGGGGTCTTAATTCATTACGTGTTGATTTCTATCAACGGGGGAGTACTTCAGGAAAGTCGAGGGGGGGGCTAGTGGAGTACTTCGTGACCACAGAGTGTGAACGTTGTGATCAGCTGTTTTAGCGCAGTTCTCCAGTGAAGGGGGGGGGGGGGGGAGTCTCCCTCCGCAGCCGGTTGGCGTAGTTTTGGCACAATTCCGTTGTACAGACCGACGTTAACAGCAGCCCTGTCTGTGCACACGGAGACCGACTCTGTCGTCCGGTGATCTAACCGCCTTCTGGAAAAGCTTCACAAGTACGTCGGTACGCAAATGCGCTTTGTGACACAAGTGACGGTACGCATTTCAGATTACGCACATAACCTGCGTACCAGTTATGTGCACCCCTGTACTACAGCAAAAGTATTCTCCGTCGGGACTTCCTGCAACAACACCACGCCGTTATCTTGATTCTGATTGGCCAGAAGACATAATCAAAGATGTTCTATTGAGAAGACGATCACTACGTGACAAAAGTTTTCAAAACCGTTTCTGGTCTTCGGTATTTCCAGACAAGTGGCTGCTGAAATCAATCTTACTAACTGCTGTCTGTGCAATTTACTCCGCGCGAGTTGGCAGACTTTATTTGGCTTACTTTAACATCATTTTTCATGGTGGGGCTAAGCCATTTCTTGGTATGGGTGTAGCCTACCCCAGCCATACCCTGGCGCTGCCACTGGTGGGATGTATGGGGCGGGCCATTCTGCACATGCGTTAAATGAGTTAAATATTTTAACGCAATTAATTCAAAAAATGTATTACCGCCGTTAACGCAATAATTTTGACAGCACTAATTAGAATATTTATGTTGTATAGCATTAGAATATTTATGTTGTATAGAATTAGAATATATATGTTGTATAGCATTAGAATATATATGTTGTATAGCATTAGAATATTTATGTTGTATAGCATTAGAATATATATGTTGTATCGCATTGATTTGAATATAAACAAAAAAGGTTTTTCAAATCAATGCTATAACAGACAACTGAGCAGCTAAACTGCTAAACAAAGTTGCCACATGCTAACATTAACAGTGTCCAGGTAGTGTGGGGGGTTACGGTTGTTTGTAGGCAAGGCAAACTAATCCTAAAAATAATGATGCTGCATGTGTAATTTAGTTCCTTCAGACGCTGTGCCTAATGGTGCGTTCACACCGGACGCGATGCGCAAATTCGCTTTGCTCTAATCGCATCGCTCTCTAAACGCTCGAGTTTCACCGCGGCTGTGAGCTGTGTTTACTCGCATCATTCAGACAAGACTCGCTGGCCAGGGGGCTAGAACCACATATTTTACCGTGATTTAATTGGAACACACGTTTCAAAATGATGCTGAAGTAACAACATTCTGATACCGGTTAGTAAAAACTATGAATTAATGCTTTGACAAGTCTCCAGACAAGACGGCAGGCGAAAAACCGTTGCGTGTTTTCTGAATGGAGATCGGATTGATCAGGCTAAGCTAACGTTGTATATGCTCCATCCACACTGTTACGACCCTGGTCGTTATGTGTATTGTGTGTAGAGATTTTTCCCTCCTCCTGTGTCTGTGTGTGTGTGTGAGCAAGCAGGTGGTGCCTGTTAGCTGATTAGCTACCTTCAACAGGCTGATTGGTCCACCTGAAGAAGAGGGGAGCATTTAAGCTGCAGCCATGCAGTCACTCTGCCGCTCTCTCCGACTCAGCTTCTCCTGCTCCCAACTGTTGCGTATTTGTATCTGTCCTTTTGTACTTCTGTCCTGGTATATTTTGTAAACCTTGGAAGGATAGACATAACTTTAACCTGTCCTTGTTGGACACGCCTTAAGTCTACGTGAAAGTGTGAAACCCTTTTTCTTTTGGTTGGTTCTCGTTTTCTCCTGTTTTTACGTCAGTGTAGGTAAGAGTCCTGTATGTTTATTTTCTTATTTGTTAGGCAAGATTTTTGTGTTCAGAGATTTGTTTGTTTTTGTGGGTTGTTGCACTTAAAAAGAAAACTTTGGTAATTACATTTACCAAAAGGCATTCACTGTCTCATTGTCTATGTTCATGGGAGTGGGAAAAGAGGAGAGAGGGCACATTTTATGCTGCGCCTAGGTTCCCCTAGATCTGGGCGTAACAACACTCACAACAACGTCCTACAGACATAAATAAACCATCGACTAGTATTCGCCATGACACAGAAAGTCTGTGGTTTGTTCATGTTGAACCTTTGTCTATTCTGAACAGATATGAGGAGCTGTGAGCTCTGAGTGCTAGCTGTTAACGGCTGATGTTTTGGTTTTATGGTTCAACGTCAGGCTGAGATCCTTAGCGCTGAATGACTACCGCGAGAGAAACTCAGATAAACGCTGCCGTGATCCAGTGGCGAACCGTCAGGGCCTTCAATGTATTCAGAGAATACCCTGGAACACTCAGATAAAACAAACAAAAAATCGATTTAATTATATAAATCAAATGTATATAAAATGAATAAATGAGAATCGTATCTGTGTTGTTGATCTGTAATATTAAAGTGTTACGTTGAATTGTTTGTCCTTCTCGGACCATGCACTACGCATTTCAGTGGTTTTGTGTTAGAAAAGAAAGCAACCAATCAGATCTTGTTCTGGGTCTCTGGGTAGAATATCCTTCAAACAAGGTATTCTACATCCTTGATCGAATGCCCTGGCCGTTGCACTGAATGAGAGCGCACGTTTGGACTGACAGTTTGATCAACCAATCATATATTGATTTGTAGCCAATAGGCTTATTCTTTCAGAGTTCCCCTCGGTTCCAGGGTATTCTAGAAGGCCCGCTAGTTAACTGGCTCGAGACAGAGGATCTAGATGAATGCGACGAAGCAATTCATGCCGTTTTATTGTTTATAACGTTGAAATGACAAGTGCAACAGGTGAAGATGAAGTTGTTGAGGAATTGTTGTGAGTACCCTTTTCAAGACG
Organism: Pogonophryne albipinna; assembly: GCA_028583405.1. Classification (NCBI taxonomy): domain Eukaryota; kingdom Metazoa; phylum Chordata; class Actinopteri; order Perciformes; family Artedidraconidae; genus Pogonophryne; species Pogonophryne albipinna. The sequence goes on from CM053246.1 coordinate 2,537,978, forward strand.
ACAATTCAGTGAAAAGACGGACATTATAATGCTGCGGAGGGGGGGGGGGGCACGGTTCGCCACTGGATTAAACACCATATCATGTTCCAAACCACATCAAGCATTCTCTCTATAACAGTATGGAGCTCAAACGCTTTCTCTCTCACGGGTTTACCACAAGGTGAGTACCTTTTATATCCGGCTTCTTTACACATACTCTCTCCAGTACAGCGTTAGCTCTGAGTGTTAGCCATGCTTGCTAATGTAAACACAGACCATATTACTTCCCAAACACGACGGGCATTGTTTCTGATAGCGAGTTTCTCATAGGGCCGTGGGCATAAAGCCAGCCCTCATTTTAGTAATGTCGTCATGATGCAGCAAATCTGGATCAGCTCCGTTGTACCCCCGTTTTTAGAGATGTGGGTACGGAGGAAAAGAGAGAGGGTTTTATTTTATGACACCGGGGACACATATTTATGTATAAAAGACATCAAAAAGGGCATTTTGCACAATAGGAGACCTTTTAGAGTTTTCAAACCAGTGTCCTATAGGTGCAAGAGTCCTAGCTGAATGTATTTCTCCCTGTAGCTGACCCGTATTTTTTGATTAAAAATATTTGTATTGTGTTTCGACCATGCATAAACAGTGTTTATCATTTAGAGATGGAAAGCAAAATATATGCATACAAATGAAACAGTGGTCTGTACAGATTGTATGTACATAGAGAACAAATAATTAGAAAGAACACAAACAAATAATAACAACGACTAAAGTATTCCCTACATTCACTGCCAGTGAGCCTCATACACACCATTTCTCATACACACGATTATTTACCAGGAACATTGTTAGATGAATATGTGTGTAATACGTATGCACAAACATGCAGCAAATACCTATACTCATACACATCTACTGTAAACATACACACATACACACATATTACAGATACTGCAGATAGGCTATACCAATAGCAGATTGTTTTATGGAGTGTGGAATGCATTAAAAAAAGGTTCCCAGGCTTCCTGAAATGTCCTGTTTGAATATAAAAGTGAATATCTGATCTTTTCAAGTTTCATGCAGGACATAACGTCCGTCAACCACTGTGAATGAGTGCTGACCCGTATTTTAAACAACACCTGCAGCCTTGCTAGCAGATCTGTGTGGCTGTACTTTACACATCATTGTTTGAGATAAATGCTAACTTTAGCATGCTAATTTCCTTACATGCTGATGTTTAGCAGGTATGTTTACAATGAGACTTTAGCATCTTAGTATGCTAACATTTGCTAGTTGGCATTAGAATGAAAAATAGGCCTATATCTGAGGCTGATGGGATGTCTTTAATTATGCAGATATTAAAAGGATATCAGCTCAATAGAGAAGTTACCAACAGCTTTTAGTTATTTAACTGCCGGCACTACACTGTATAATCAGGTCATATAAGTCCAATTGTTAAAACCTAATTTGGCCTTGTGTTTTTACAGTGAACTGTTTACAGTGTACAACACTACACATGTGAGACCTAGTTTCTGAGTATTACTAAGGACACGTGCATTCCCTCTCTCCATAATGATATGTGTAAGAACTATTGAGTCAGATTATTAAAGCAGCAAGTAAAAAAAAAAAAGGCATGGTAAAAAACAAGGTAATACACACATTGTTCTGACATGCATCCATGTGTCTAATTTAATAAAGTGTCAAAGAGGAAATGAAATCACTTTGAACTCAGAAGCTTTCTTTACTTGCATCCTTCTTGCAATGCCTACACCAGAACAACAGATCAAAAAAGTGAAACAAAGAGCTGCGAAAACAACAAAGTATCTTCAAACCAGAAAGACTTCATAACAGAAAAGCATTCATAAATGACCCTTCGGTGTTGTTACAGCTGTCATAAAGATCAATCAGTGTCCATAAGAGATTTACAGAGGGATTCATTCATTTTCTAATTATTTATTTACAATTAATTGATTCATGTTTGTTGTTTCTTAAGGTGGGGGACACTTGAAGTTATCACATCAATATCTAGCTAATATAAATATCTAATCAATATAATGACTTGTATTCTTTTCTATTTGGACTTGTGTTGGTCTTAATACAGTTACAGTGGAACCAGAGGGAGAGACTTTGCCGTGGCTGAGGACACAAACATCCAGTATTTCACCATCGCATTCTGAAATCACTTGAAATATTTGAACTATTTATACGGCGCGCTTTTTCCCATCATTCTTTTTGTTTGTGTTTGTTGTGCTGTGTTGTGATGTTTGTTGCTGTTTATTATCCTCAGTCTGACTGATACAGGGTTTACATTCTTTCTCCGGAGCACGGGAGAAAAGAGCCCACGCACAATCATCTTTTAATATCTGCTCAAATCCCTGCTCCTCCTGCCGCCTGAATGCTGAATACTTTTGATATTTTTCCTGCTCTTAATGCTGCGATTCAGACACGCACTGATGTCTCACACCCACCTGTCTTTTCAATGCAAATGCTTTCATTTCTCAACGCTCAGATGGCTAACAAAATAAAAGATGAATTAAAAAGGAGGGAAACGAGGAGAAATGATCTTAGAATGTGTGAGTAATACATGACATGTTGAATGGTTCATGTGTTTCGGTGTGTGGTTACATTTTGTTTTACATGATAGCAAATAGTTCTCAGTGGGGTGTCACTTCATGCATAGTGAGCCCAACAGCGGACATATTAAACCCACTGTTATTTAAAGTGAGCTACCGTCATTATTATTTAGGAGCCATTTTGGAAAAACAAATCTGATAAACACCTCATATACTTATCACTTTATTCAAAGATTTCTTTTTGCTTTTTCTCTATTTCAACTGTATAATCTTAAAAGTCACTCAATCTTAATCCGAAGTCTACGTTCTATTGGAGAAATGGTCTCTAACAAATATTGCAAACGGTTTAGAAACAGGATCAAGGACGCTATTTCTGAAAAGAAATGTTTTGGATTTTTATTTATGGAATTTTTTCCCTTTTTAGCACCATAATCACCTCCATTGTGTTGAGAGGCAGAAGTCTCAATGAGGTATAACTGAAAATCACCAACCTAAAATAAAGACAAAATGATACCCACAAAGATAATAATAATAACATTTGGATATTTCAATATACTTGTGTATAATAAGACCATAGCTTAAGGTACATTTCTCAATATATCAAAATATCAACAGATTCTGACAATTTGCCATCAACCTTTTGAAATCATGAGACATAAGTGGAAATAAAAAAGTGACTGTGGTCACATGTAAAAGGTAGACTCTAGAAACCCTACTCAGCAGAGTAGTTGAGGCTCTAAGATGTACGGGAATGTGCCTCATCTCCAACAGCACATATAGTTTCAGCTTTGTCTTTTGACACTTCCCATGTGTTTTCACCAATGTTCAAAACCCTGTGCCTCCTGTAGGGCTTAGTTCCAGCATTAACGTTGTTTTCTCTCTCTGCGGAACAGTGAAAAAGTGTAATATATGTATTGCTTTTGTTTAAATTATTTTTGTTTAGTTTTAATGACATGCTCTTTGCATTCTGGTTTTACTTGTTGTTCAAAGATAATATTTAGTAAATGGCGGAAGCAAACAAGAGAGTAATGTGATGCGTCTCCATTTTTACACAGCCTATTTAATACCACTGGTGAATGAAAGGACTTTTTTAGTGACCAGGACATCTTGTAGAATCAAATTCCATTTAGTCTATGATCAAATTCAAGCCTAATTTTTTTAAATGCGGCTAGATACATTCTCTTTATAAACCACACAACCATTGAGAGAGAGATTGACTTATAAAAATCCTTTCTATGTCAATGTTGCCTTTCATATTGGAGTGAAACACATTAGGAGTGGAGAAACTGTGAAGGGTATAGTTGTGATTCATGTCAAGGATTAAATGATTGTATCAAGTCGGCGCAGTCATGTGACTGGTGAGGGTCTCATCGTGCGGAGGTCTTTCTTTGCATCCTGTTAGACCCATCTGCTGCCTTTAAATCAAGGCCTTGTTTAGATGTCTTCATAATGTACTGTATGTGTTTGCTCCTTCCCTTCGCATGTTAGACCTGCTGGAGCTTCTCCTCCCCCTGCTTTCTAACCATATCTGAAGGAGATTTAGATAACACAGGGAAACAACGAGAACCCAAGGAGTACGAGCAACACATCACCTGCACTTTGAGAAAAGAATGGTCACTTTTTGGTTTGATTTACTATTAAATGTGCCATTAACCATTTATTTGGTTACATTAACCGTTCAACAGTGAATTTAACTTAGATTTTTAATATCACCATTGCTTTCTTTCACTTGATTTTAATTTGAATTATTTGTTGATATTTATTTATTTTTTGTTTCAATTATACTTTTTTTTGTATTCCTTTACCTAAAATGTATTATGATTATCTCTCAATGTAATACAATCCATAGAAGCTTTATTGGCCATATGTAAAAATGCAGTATTTCCAAAGCACACTGTACAAGGTGGTACAACAGTTTAATCATTAAACAACCATTCACAATATCATGTTATTCAAAATGTAGGAAAGAAGCTGATGGATATACTCAACCAAGGATGTTTGATTTGATTTTGGGGAAATCTATAGTTTGGGACGGCTGGAGTTTTGTGCGTACTGTCACAAAGGGCCTGTCTGTGTCCACACAGCTGGCAGAACTGGTTCTGTGTGTTCTGTCACCTGTCTCCTCAGGGGCAGTGCTGCATTTCTCTGCGCTTTTTGTGTTCCAGATGGTGATGCAGTTCTGTTTCTGGTGTTCTATGATGTGGTTGAGTCTGACTGATGTGTGGTCAGAGAGTGGACTCAGGAGCAGCACATTGTGTGGAGAGAGGTCTGAGAGCTCTTCGCTTTATTAACTTTGACTTCGTCTTCCGTAATCGCCCGCTACTTAATCAGCTAAATAATGCATTTGCTTACCGCTCTTCTGTTTCAGGTCAAAAGTGCACCAACAGTGGCAGTATTAAAGCCTTATGAAGGGAAAGTGAATGGTGATTGTCAGGACAGTTAGAAGATGACTCACAGAAGCTGACACTGTGTAACAGTTTGCTTCACGGCGCATGGCACAGCTGTTCTTTTACAGCTGTCATTGAGGAACTGCTGCAGGTGTTTCTGCTGCATTCATCTTTCATATCCACCAAGAAAACTATCAAACACAACCATCCAAAGAGGACCACAGAGAGTACAGAACTCCAGCACAATGGCAGGGTTCACTGTTCTACTTTTTTAGGGGAAAGCATGACATGCTTTCTAGCAAAGCTTTCCTGTGGCTGGCAGAGTGAATCACACGGAAACACAGAACTCCAGAATCTGATCTTTGAAATCAAGCTGCAGTAGCTTTAGAATGGCTTTCTTTTGTCTTTAGTGTCTTTACCCTGAAAAGTATTTTGTTAAAGATGTTACATGTATGTAACAGATGAACTGAGCATTTAAGTCAAAGTATTCAATCTTAAGCTAGTTCCTACAACAGCTGGGGAATGTCAAAATACTTTATTCAAACAGGAGTTAATAATGCATTTGTTAGGGACTATTTTCGGCTGTGGATTAATACACATTAAGTGCTTCAGTGAGTATCCAAAGAGGCAGCATGGTGGCCCATTGTGTTGGTTTTTTAATAGTTTTAAGTAAAAACAGTTCAATAAGTTGTGACTTAATGTCTAACGAAGCATAACCAAGAACATCCTGTCCACTGCTGGTGTTTGATTTCTGTTTTACATTTGGACCCATTAACTTCAATGGTAGCTTACGGAACACTACAAAAACTGCAAATAAAAAAATGCAAATGTGTGTGTGATTTTACAAGCCTTTATATGACATATTTGTATTTTCCAAAATACTGTATACACTCCAACATCTCTTAAAGTCTACAGGTCAATAAAGATTGAAAGGGCAGTAACACTGCTCCTCTCCACACTGTGCCCTGTCCCATGAGTGGAGTTAGGTTAAAGCTCCACAGCCCTTGGTTCACTAGGCACCGATCAAAACATCACTTCAAACAGACACTGCAGGGATGAATATGGAGGTACACTTTGGCTGGCAGATTCTTTCATACCAAACAGAGGGGTGGGAGGCATCGGGATTAGCACTCACGGTTTGTGACGCAACGTGCCGAGGGTCGGCCATGCGGATGAAAAGGCTTTAAAAATTAAAGGTTCCCATCTGCCGAGGCTTCCAGCACTGAGGGCCGGTTGAATGAATGAACAGGTTAATGCCACATTACACAAACAAGAGCTCGCTCCACGTGCTCCGCTGTTTGGAGACGGGAAAGAGTAAAGAGTTCAAGTGGTCATTACGGATCGAGAAATGTTTTTGTGCAGGAGGGTAAATATTAGAAAGTGCTGGAAGTCTGACATCATGTGATGTGTTGACATATTAATAAAAGCAAAGGGCTGTTTTGGACTTCTTTCAAGTGTTGAAAGTTTAATGCTGGAAGAGCAGTGTCAGGTCAAACATCATGTTCTGAAACATAGCCACTGCAAACAGCACGTCGACATGAAAGAGATCATCACAACACACTTACTCAGCTGATCTGAGCTTTCTATTTGGGTTACGGGTTCTTTTTCATTTGTTTAGGGCAATTTCATCAAGGGATGCACAAACCAATAGAAATCAAGTGATGCTGCTGCAACACACAAATCACAGTAAGCGCAATATTTGGTAAAGGCAAAATATCTGAGTATATTTCAAATAGTGCTACAGAGTATTCAAACACATCCTTATTTGGTCCAGTTCTTCTAAAATCCCAACATAATCATATTATAATATTTTTCAATGATATTGTAAAAAATAATATATGATCAGTCCCTCTGATACAGGAAGTCATATCATCAAGATAATGGCGGAGGGTGTTTTTCCTACCATGCAGACCAAAATGACACCAGGAAGTCATTCACAAAATGTAACACAGGTACAGTAACACTAACATGATCTGCTGAATGTGTCCTGTGGCCACAGTTCTTTAGCACACAATGACCTAGAAACAATCCAGTTGACAAATGTAGGATATGAATGCATGTGAATGTAAGAAAGTTAGCAAGAGTGTTCTGCTTCATCCCTTTAAGACAGGAATGAGGTATGTACTTATCCCTATTAACATGTAGGGTCTGGATTAAGTCAAGTAAAACACGAGTGTTAAGTCCCAACACAGTGAGAGGTCTTCGTAAGTCCCCAGAGGGATCAAAGAAAGAGGACAAGTTAAAAGTGGTACATATACACACATGAATATTGCATATGTTACATCCCAACGAGGCATTGGATATTATCTTTTTTATGAAACAATCCTCCAGGAGAAACAGGGCCACAACACATTTGAAGAAGCCAATGCCTTCTTTGTGAGAAACGCAGCCGTAATAAAACAAAGACATCTGGAATATGGGTTTTGGCTGAATAATGCTTTAGAATAAAAACATTGAAATATAGAGATAGAGTATTGTGTAGGGCTACAACTGGCAATCATTTTCATTAATGAATAATAAAGATGCCCAATATTTGATCAATTAAAAATGTACCCTTTGGAGTATAGGTCAGTTACAGAATGCATCCAAAAGCTAGCATTCAGCTAGCAAAGATAATATGTATATATATATATATATATATATATATTAGGGCTGATCGATTATGGCAAAAATCATAATCTCGATTATTTGGGTCAATAATTGATATCACGATTATTAAAAACGATTATCCATTTACTTTGAGAACGTCCATTTATTGAAAAGAAAATTTGAACAGTATGTTTTTAACAGTTGATTACCCAGAACTTTAAGTATAATTCAACTGAAAAACCAAAATAAATTAAAAAAATTACGTTGTTTTCGTATTCATTGCAAGCCAAAATCGTAATTGCGATTAAAATACGATTAAATGAGCAGCCCTAATATATATATATACACACCTGAAATGAAGTCTTAAATAAATATAGAAACAATGCATGGTTTTAAATATCTTTAAAAAGAAATGGGCATTGAAAATGTTTTGAGTAAGGAAATGAATGACAGACCTCAAGGACCCATGTCATTTTATAGTTACACTAAATGACTCCACAAGGCACCTAAAACGTCAGGAACTATTCAAAGATAAATGACAACATTCAAGGATCCCAATGATATGACTTCCAATGTCTTGTTCTGTCCAACTAATATAAAAACAAACACAGAAATTCTGTGACAAAAATGGTATATCCTCGCATTTGAGAAAGCTGCAGACAGAGGATTCTCAAATAAATGTGCAAAAAAGCTGCCATTCATTTTCTGTCTATTGACTAATCAATGAATAAACTTATGTTCTGTCATCTTTTGTAATCAATTCATAATGCATGGGGGTTTATTCAAGAGATTCTATGAACATGTGATTTAGCTCGTGAATGTCTTCCAGAGATGTTCACAAGTCTTTTTTTGCAAGTCCAAGTCAAGTCTCAAGTCTTTGGTCACGAGTCCAAGTCAAGTCTCAAGTCTTTGTGGGGTGAGACTTGATCAAGTCTCAAGTCTTTGGTCACGAGTCCAAGTCAAGTCTCAAGTCTCTAAAAAATAATGTCTCTTCTGGTTCTAATAAGCCTTCTATTGTCTGCTGCTATCCAGTCTGTTAAGAATACTGCACAGCTATATCTAAGACATTCAAAGCATTTACTGTATTATTATCACTCCTATATCTATTAGCATACAGTATCAGTACTGATTAGTTGTTTGTTATATGATCACTTTAAACAGGCTATTGCAATGCAATATGAGGAAAAACATCACACTTTAGCTAAATGCAAACAACTTATAAGCAAAACACTTCAGAATCAGAAATCAGTATCACAAATACTTTATTAATCCCCCGCAGGGAAACTGTGTTAAAAGTACTTAAAAGTAAACATTTGTTCTGTGCCATTTGCAACTAAAAAACTATTGCTGCAATATTATCTGAAATATACTGAACTGGTGATATTAAAACATGACCTGTTCCAAAAGAGATATCTACCATTAACACCATTTACCAGCCAAATGCTGGTAAATCATGCAAGTGGCTGGTTCTGTATGTTGCACGCACCAGCCAAAAATAACAATGGCAATCTATTGAGTGGCTGGTAAAATTTCAACATTCACTAGGCTAGCCATTTGGCCAGTGGACAAAAATGTTAAAATTTGACCTCTGCAACCGTATTGTTTAATTACACTGGGTCTCTAATTACATCTTATAAGTCTACTATAAATAAACATATTCCTCTATCCTCTCACTCAAACCCAGTGTAATGGTAACCTGATAAACCTGTAACATTAACGTTACGTGGTCAACAATAAACCTGTAACCTGCCTATAAACCGACAGATGTATTTACGTATGTAACTATGTATTTTTCTACGTTTAACGTTAGCCAGTAGATGGTGGCAGCGGAACGTAATGATTAACGTTACCGACCTTTTTTATGTCATGTCAAGAGTTGGATGTCAACGCCACTCAACGCAAACAAGTGTGACAAGCAAACATTCACTCATCTTTTCAAATAATCAGTTACAAAGCTAGTAGCAAGCTAAGTTAACATTACATAGCTGATGCTGAGCTAAACATGTTTGCTAACCGTCCATATGCGTTAATGTGACTGACCTCTCCGGGTGAGTTTTCAAGTGCCTGATGAAATTTGACGTTGTTGCACCAGCATCCTTGATTTTAATATTGCAGACTTTGCAGTGTGCGCTCCTTTTGTTGGTGCCGCCGGCGTTTTGTTCGAAGTTTTTATAGTTGAACCTAATTACAAGCGGTACAGCTGCAGATGTGCCGCCGGTCGCCATGGTGTTACCATGATGTTAATGTTAAAGGTGGGGTAGGTAAGTTTGAGAAACCGGCTCGAGATACACTTTTTGTTATATTCCATGGAATGCTCTTAACATCCCGATAGCTGGCCCGGCTAAAATAACTGGATGGCCTACCTGCCTGTCAGCCTCCCATCGGGGCACAAACTTATCTCGTGCCCTCATTGGTCATGTGCGCGTTCGTGTGTGTTGGAGGAGGGGCTCTGTGAGGAAGTGGCAGATTTTCTCCGGTTGTGTATTTTCAAATTCTAGCGATCTCGAGCCGGTTTCTCAAACTTACCTACCCCACCTTTAATACGCCAAAAATAGAAAACACAATGATTGTTCACGAGTCCCAAAACACGAGTCCAAGTCGAGTCCGAAGTCTTTTGAGCAGGAGTCCAAGTCAAGTCTGAAGTCTCTGTGTGTGCGACTTAAGTGCGACTCGAGTCCGAGTCACAAACTCGAGTCCCCATCTCTGATTTCTTCTGCTGATCAGATTTTTTCCAACATATCTCAAGTGATTTCTGAGGAATCTTCATTTGATGTAAAGTAGCCAAATAAAGGAAATTGTCATTTGAGTTGTGGCGAAAATGTGTAGCGGAAACTTTCACTTTTGCCCCTTTCACACCAACGCGTTTTCAGCTCCGGCTCGGAGCTGGAGCCTGAAAAGTGCCGGTTTTTCCTGTTCACACCGCAGCGGCGCCGCCTCTTAGCTCCGGAATCCGGTTCACTTCCAGCTCCAAAAAATTGTCGGTCTAGAGGCAAGAGCTTCGGAGCTAAGAGGTGGCGTCGCTTACGTCTCTCTTACGTCGAGGCGTGCAGGAAACTAAACCCACCTCCCCTGAACATGGGTCGACTGTCATGCCTGCCTACAAGCAGTAGTGCTTATAAACACACTTTATAAAGTCAGGCAACACTAACCAGGCTTCGTGTGATTCTGTTTATTTGTACCTTACTTTGACCATCCGTTCACTGTTATTGATCATTGTGCAGAGAGGCAGACGTTTTGTTTTGTATTATAGCAGCTATCGGATGGAATCAATACATGGGCTGCACAGGTTGTCGTGTCCGACTATCACAAGTAGAATCATAATAAAAATACGCCGGTAAAATGTGCCTGTAGAAAACAGTTTATGCCACAATAGGATAGCAATAGCAAGTAGTCAGTTTAGCTTCGGTTGCTATGCTAACATCACCCATTTTATACCAGAGAAACTTTCATAACAGCGTTGTGATGCCAAACAGCGTCAATTCAGACTGACACACATTCACTTAAGGGGAACTGGGGATATGTATCAGCTGCTTGTGTGAGTCGGACAGTGAATACTTTAGAGCGGCCGCTGCAGTGTGAGCTAACCGCGAGCTAACGGGAGAATAAACTCCCGTGGAAGAGCAGCCAGCACTGCAGCGGTCGGTAAATGCCGCAGAAACACATTAATAAACAATGAACCACGGCACTCTGGAGAAAAGCATAAGGTTGGAGAAGTCGTTATTTAATTTATTCTGGCTTCGTGTGATTAAAAGCAACACGATCAGTGGCGGATTTAGGATTGTAGGAGATCCGGGGCTTAGCCCAGGAGTTGTTGGGGGGGGGGGGGTGCAGGGGTACAGTGCAATTTTTTTCAAGTGGGGGGTGGACCGAACATCCTTTAGGGGGGTCGTCGCCTCCTCTTGGGGGGTCCGGGGGCATGCTCCCCCGGGAAGATTTTTTTTAAAATATTGAAGTTGAAAGCATCAATCTGGTGCACTTTGAGAGCAACATTAACCCTACCTTAATAATACCTTAAAGCGGACAATAGGCACTGGAGAACACTCATTAACACCCTTTAATGAAGCAAACTAATGCCTTAACTCACTCAAATAGTCGTTTACTTATTAAGGTGAAACGAATGTGCGTAGAGTTTTAAAGGATGCGGATAGTCTCACCTTGATTCTGGCGCATTGCTTATCGTTTTATAGATCTATTCTCATCCACCATCTTTGTTTGTGACGTAAAAAATGTGTAAGAGTCACGTTTCTGAATCGGACATTCTGAGTGGATGCAGTCACAGCCAATCGGAGTCTGATTCAGAGGGTTGCCTGTCAGTTCCGTTGTTATGTGTACTGAAACGAGAGCCGGTATAATTCCACACGCGAAAACAAAATGGAATATGTTATTTTAGTGTCTTAAAAAGGTAGACTGAGGTATGAAGGGGTAACGTTACATCTTAGGATAATTTTTAGTCCTGTTCTGTATACATACTAACATAAGGGTATACTTAGTGTGGTTACTCCATGTTTACTAGCTATAACATTAACGTCACATCACTCTTTTTCACTTCTTACTCAGTCAGCCAGAGTGCAGATATCACCATTAGATTCACAAACCTGAAACATCATCCATTTCTTCACTGCTGGTGATGACATTGTTGTCAGCTGCTGATACTGCTGCTGCTGCAGCTTGTGGCGCCTGCTTCGATGACAATAACTTTCTAATATCCATAACTGTATAGGCTATTAGCTTAAAACTCGTCAGGTACTAGGAAGGATCACTTCTACTTCAGGGCAGGCTACGCAGTACGCAGGCTAATGTCCCGCAGCGGATGCCTCTCTGGTGGACTCCGGTACTGCACATTACTCCCGAGACGTTTATAAAAAAAAATAAAAAATAAAAAATAAAAAAATATTTTTTTAAGTGAAACATCCGGGGCTTTTCAGAAAACATCCGGGGCTTGAGCCCAAGTAGCCACCCCCTAGCGCCGCCACTGAACACGATCATCGACCCGACGCAGTTCCCCGTTGTTGTTGTGAGCGCCGTAATGCCGTTGGGGAGAAAATCAGCGAAGTAAACGGTGACGTCATGACGCAGCAGCGGCAGCACCAGTCGGGTGCTGGGCGGTGTGAACAGAGCGGGAGCAGAAAAGGGAAACCGGAGCTGAACCAGAAAAGCTCTAGCTCGGAGCTAGAAAGGGAAAAGCGCTGGTGTGAAAGCCGCATGAGAAGTGGAAGCAATGACACAACAATCCCAGAAGGGTCTGCCTTAAATGTGTCAAAAAGGTCTCGTGGGGTCATTTCAACTTCACCCCTAACACCATCAACCATCCATCCTGTCTCCACACTCCTGTCTCACCGCCAGCTCCATCCCTGCACACTGAACACAGAGCCGCCCTGACAACAGAGGTGAGAAAGCCAGCAGGCAAAAACACCTGTGTGTTTTGTCAAAGCAGAGCTCTGTGAAGAAGAGGGTCTCAATCACATCTCATCGTGTCCATGAGCAGACGTGTGTGTGTGTGTGTGTGTGTGTGTGTGTGTGTGTGTGTGTGTGTGTGTGTGTGTGTGTGTGTGTGTGTGTGTGTGTGTGTGTGTGTGTGTGTGTGTGTGTGTGTGTGTGTGTGTGGCAGACTTCCCCAGAGAGGAGAGGACAAACTTGTTTTGTGGGTTGCAGCAACGGACATCAACGGTTCCTCCTCTACTTGTACATCAGCGCTGACACAGTGTGATCTGGGTTTCATATCACCCAACAAAAGATATCTACAATTTGATGAGCACATTATCAGGTGCTCTAATAACTGTCACTGTTAATTATTCTCTCTTCTTTTACAGGAACAGTTCAACAATGTGTTTTACAGTCTGCCTGGCTCAGAGTCAGAGGAGCGCTCCATTTGCTTAAAGCCACAATATTTCAGACATAATTGCACAAGCAACTATCAGACAGCCAGTGTTGAGGCCTCTCATAATTAGGATCATTACAAAGACGGGTAAAAAGAAGGTTCATCAAATGATAAACATTGCAAATAACGATTTGTTTTCCCCATTAGCTATTGTGGGGAACCCCAACCAGTTGATAAGCATTACAAAGGAGATTTGGAGCTTTGACTACTACAAAGAGCAAAAACCCAAGCCCCACCCCCACGTCCCCGAGCGAAGCAAAGGGAAACACAGCAGAGGATGACAGGTTGGAAAGGAAAAGGTAGCTGCGCTGCTTTCATTTCACTTGCTTAGACATCATGTGAATGCTTTTTCTACTCGAACACAGCTTCACAGTGAGAGTTCTTTCTGTACAACTTCATTACAGGAGCCATGTTACATTGCCATTAAAAAGCAGAGATTTCAAAGTGCCATTTTCAGGTTTCTCTCTTTACTGCAAAGGTAAATGGACTGCATTCAAATAGCACCTTCCGCCCTACTGACGCGCTGCTAAACGATGTGCCTCTCACTCACACACGCAAACACCAACGGAGCGAGGTGCTGGTCGACCCAGCGGATATGGGCCAAATATTTATTCCAGATTAAACACATAATGTCCATTGTGCAGTTATCTCGTGATTAATTGCAATCCCAATTTCTTTACATACGTTTTTTATATTTTAGGTTTTCAATACTCTTATCAACATGGTAGTAAACAAACGTGATGGCTTCTAACAAAATGTGTTTTTTGTTATTATTGCAACACTCCAAAACATAGAGACATATTAGGTCATTCAATGTAAGGTAATCATAAGCAACAGCAGCAACAAACTAACATTTACCCAAGTAATGTACTCCTCCTTTCTGGAGGTGCTTGTACTTTAGCTGAGTATTTTCATTATGCTCTTTGAAACTTCTAACTCTAAGAAACCAATACCGCACTACAATTATCTGACAGCTTAAGTTACTATACAGATTCCAGTGTTCCCCTACCAGTGTCTTGGAGGGGCACTGAGCCCCGCCAACGGAGCCCCGCCAACGGAGACCCGCCAACGGAGCCCCGCCAACGGAGCCCCGTCAACGGAGACCCGCCAACGGAGCCCCGCCAACGGAGCCCCGCGCCCCCCCTGAAATTCAAGGTGTTTAAAAAAAAAAAAAAAGATTATAATTTTTTTTTTTTATTATTATTCTTTTAAATATATATATATAGCACCAACTTGCAACTAATCTATATCTACTGTCACTTTTCACATTGAACATGTGCTCTTTTATTAAATAAACTAAGGCAAGGCAATTGTATTTATATAGCACTGTTCAGCACGTGGTGATTCAAAGTGCTTTCCAGATTAAAAGCAAAAGACATTTAAGAACAAATACAGCATAAATACATTATTAAAAAGGCATTTAAAAACAGGCATAATAAGCAAAGGTAATGAAATAAATTAAATAAATAAACACAGCAGGTACAGAATACATGACTGAAAAGGCATACTGTAGTGTGAGTATGGGCAGCGGCAAATAGGTGCGTTTTTAGTTTTAAAAATAGGAAGTGTTTCGGCGGACGTGCATGATTTAGGCAGATAACTAAAAGCTGCTTTTCCATGTTTAGTGGTTATTCTCTGAACAGAGAGCAGACCCGACCCAGAAGACCTGAGACCTGAGAGTGATGGAGGAGGTCGTCTATATACCTCGGTCCTAAGCCATTTAGTGATTTAAAAACTAGCAGTAGTATTTTAAAATCAATTCTTTGGCCGACTGGAAGCCAGTGTAATGATCTCAGAACCGGAGTGATATGATCCACTCTTTTAGTGTCAGTGAGCACTCGAGCAGCAGCGTTCTGAATCAGCTGCAGCTTTCTAATAGATGTTTTAGTGAGACCTGTGAAGACACCATTGCAGTAGTCCAGTCTACTGAAAATAAAAGCATGGACAAGTTTTTCTAAAGCCTGTTGCGACATTATTTTTTTAATCCTTGATATATTCTTCAGGTGATAGTATGCAGACCTAATAACTGTTGTGATGTGACTGCCAACTAAACGCTTTCATTTTAAAGTTGTGAGTTTAGTGTTTTTGACCCTAAGAAACACCGATGCATTAATCAATAACAATAGTCCACAGCTCCTCTCTCTGCTCCAGAGGATTTTTTTTTTTAAATCCCCCCGCGCAAACAGCACAGCACCCCCCCCCCCCAAAGCAGTAAACCTAGGGGACACACTGGATTCAGATTATTAGTCAATTCAAGAAATAGCATATCATTATTGGTTAGAATATCCAGCAGGAGTATATAAAGTAAAGACTTTATCCAGTAGTTGATAATATACAGTATGATTCTGAATCGGGCCGTAATTATACTTGTTTTTATATACATATATATGTACATATATGATATATGATATATTTATAAAAGGACAAGTCAAATCAAGCAATCTGATGTTTCTTAGCCGTGATATAATGAGCGTATATCACGGGTAGAATTGTAGTTACTTTTCACAAGTCAGTATCCCTCCTCGTCTGAGAAAAGCTGTATACAGTTGGGCTGAAAAGCAAACTGCATGCAGGCAAAAACACCGCTACGCGTCGGGCCGAACCACGCCCCCTTAGCTGTGATATAATGAGCATATACCACGGCCTGTCGTGAGCTATTGCTTAAATATATATATATATATATATTTATTAACAAAAAGTCAACATAGATGAAACATTTCCACATCTAGATGCAAAATGACAACCAAGAGATGCAAAATGCCAAGTGAATCAAAGTTGGACAGTAAAATATGAAAAGGTACGCAAAAGGACCACCATACAAAAATGACCATGAAGAATGAATGAAAATGACTACAGAGACACTAAGCAGCCACAAAGTGATCTGAATGACAGTCTTTCTCTGTCTGGGATTAAGGGTTTTAACTGGCTACATCAAAGATGCATTTCAAAGTTATTAAACTGATGTTTTCTATCTTATCAGAACTTGAAGTCCTTGTACATGTCTTACCTTTTGGTACCATAGGAGCCTGTACATAATGTGAAATCCTGCGGAAGGTAGAGGTCTTTATCTGTTCCACAGTCCCGACTCTAACAGTCATTGTGCTGAAATCTCTACAAGCATGGAGTCTTTACGGGGAGCGTACGCTCACTAAACCTTTTGCAACCTCTCCTGCACCTTTTTTGGGATGCCATTGTGTATTTGAGATTTTATCTGTGATAAACAAAACATCTTTTACCATTATACACAATAAGAGGCTCAGAAAAAGTTGAAGGGTGAAAATACTAAAAAGATGTAATGTTTAATTATCTATCTACACTTCTTTTGTGCTCAAAAGTATCCTCAATTAGAGCATAAAACACAATGACATTCCAGCATCACTGGGGCAGAATATGCCTCTTATTCCAATAGATAATGGCCATGAGTGTTAAAGTAACACCTGAAAACTTCCTAACCAGATCTGCCAGACTTTCTGAACAGCTGTTGAGTTTACTTGAGATGTTGGCCTTTGCTCCCTAATGACAGAAGCACAACTTTTTCGGTAAATATGTGAATGTGACTTTAATGCTGACTGACAGCTTGTATTGACTTGGGATGTATCAAATAGAATCGTATGGCTTGCATGACTGGAGTATGTGCTCCTTGATACTGCAAGTGGTAAGATGCGACGTCTCAGGAGTTTTATCTTATCTGAGTCTCAGGAGGTTAGTGACTGACAGCTGTATATATATCACAACACATCCCTCTGTGGTAGATAGCAGACTTGAAAAAATAGATTTGCATCAACAATAAACAAAGAAAGGATCCGTAGATTTTGTATTTTCAGCAAATCAATAGCTAATGACAGAAGATGATGTACCTTCACCCGATTAGAAAGAGTAATGCTGCTACAGAAACACACAGTGTAGGGATAGATGCCACCTATAGATGAACATTTTAATGCAATGCAATATCACCACCATCGGCTGCATTACTCTTTCAAATATTAAGATAGCATTTACAATTCAAATGAGGGCTTTTCATATTGCAGTAAAAAGGTGTTTAATAAATTGTCACACATTTCTTTTACAATACTCAACATGTTCAAGCTAAAATTGTAAATTCCTTTTTACACATGTTGTAGCCTTACAAATGCCAGGGAAGCGTTTGAGCGCACTGAGCACTGACAGGTCTGTTTAACTGTATCCCGCACAGAATGAGGGTCAGTAATAATGAGTTTGTGTCATACATATTAGCTTCTTACAATGAGTGGTGAGTGAGCGTTTCACTGTTCAACTCATATCATAAATAAGAAGTTAGGATCTTTTTGTCTGAGCTTGGCCTTTAATTATCACTTTTAAAAACTGGATATATAGAAATACTTTTAAAGGCTAAAATTCCAGATGTTAAAATCGATCTCAAAAACTTGATAGAATAAGCATTAAATAACTATTACAAAGCATAGTTAAATATAAACAACAAAATAAGTCTTTTTTTTATTGTCATGTTTAAAGTCCTGTTCAACAGACTTTTAAAAACAATATGAAAAGACAAAAAAAAGATCATCTCATGCTTCCTGTCCTGACATACAGCCCTTCAGCTCATCAGAACACAGACTGTGCGTGATGCTAACATCCAAACGCCCGGTGAGCCGCTGCAGGAGGACATTGCCTCAAAAATGCCAAACAGTTGTGTTGTGCTTCTGATGGCTGCAAATGAAATCAAACTGTTAATCAAGAAGCTCCGGCGGTGGTGATGAGGGGCTCAGCTCTGGCCTGGAGCTACATGTCCCTCTCAGATAGGTAGCTGACATGTGCCTTTGGGTTGGAACTGGTTGGGGCAAAGTCAACAAAGTAAAGCTTCTCTGGGAGGGAACAACAGTGATGGAGATTGCCTTGAACAAATTAAACATGGCATCAAGTCATCATTAATTGGTCTCATCTGACAGGCATTGTCCTGGGGCCTCTTATACATAGAGGAAATGCTTATCATTCAACAGGGAGGCTTTTTTTGCTGAAGCTACCTGCATGGATAGGAGGGAGAAAAAAGGACACACGTATGGTGCCATCTTCAACCTTGAAGTGATAATTGCTGCCTTTCATTTCTAAAATGAGCACTTGATGTTAAGAAGTGACTCTCACTGGGGTCTGCTGGTGGACCGATACTTTAGATGTGTGTTCACGGTGGTGTGAGCCGTTCAATTGGTGAAGAGGGAGAAGGCTAAAGCAGGGTGTTTTAAGGCCACTCAGTGATAGACGTCTAGGTAATAATTAAGTGTCTGGGCATAAACAAAACAAAGACTCTCTAAAAACTGTCTGAAATGTCATTTATGAAAACAGGGACAGACTGGAATTCTTATCCCATGAGAAAGTATGAACTGTGAGGACAGGTTCTAACGATGGACACATTTAATTATGATGCTGAACTCACAAACAAGTCAGCGAATGGTCGTCCAACACGTGCTGGTGAAGACTGGAGTGGTGGAATATGGTCAAAGTGAAGCAAACGTGTAATTTAGGGAATCTAACTGTCAGCTGTGTGTGTCTTTATAATGGCATGTGTGTGGTGCAGGGGTTGTAAATCAGCTTTGAATACATGTTTATTTTAGTTGATGGTGATTGGGGTGGAAATGGTTATCTGGCTGCTTTTTTAATCAGGTTTGAAAAGCATATAGCATTGTTTCTGAAACATTATGGCCATGTACATGGTGGATCCCTCCTCAGTAGCTCACCCGAGGGTTGTTCCATGTTTTACCTCGTAGATTGTGGGGTTTCTTTTGGGACTTTTTCCGTGTGCTCTGCAAAGCAATAAGGACACAGGGTATCGTACTCTGTAAAGTCTGTAGAACCTGAGAGATGTGCAATTTCTGATATTGGTTTATATCAATATAACCAACGTTCTGATTGATTGTACAGTAAAGCTATTACAAAAAATAACTGAATCAATTAACAAGGAAGAAAATAAAACTATTCTTTACTACTTTCAGCTTTTCGAATAATAGCAATATTTTTGTATTTGCATCATTACTTTTTGAATAAAGAAATTGCAATAAGGAGAAATCATGTTATTTGGAGCATCAAAAAGTCATTGATATTTAGACAGAAAAGAATAAGAGGGAGAATGAGGCGTTAGATTGCCCAGCGTTGACAAAGAAGTTTAATATGCTGTTTATAGATAACTGGGAAAAGAGAGATTGTCAAGCTGCGATCCCGTCCAGCCCGAATATGATCACTTCAGACTAACTCTGGTGTGTTTGCTCTTTGGGGGTCTTTGTAAAGGATCATGTAAAGGTTGTATGGAATTGTGTGGCAGATCACACAACCACACCAAAAGATGCTCAAAAAGTGGGATTTGGCACACATCTCAAATCCTTTAGGGAATTCAGATGGTTTGTTATCCGTGGTAACATGTATGCATATTTCTTCAATGAAGGGATTTTTTTGTTATGTTTTTTAACAAGATTTGAACAAATAGTCATGTTATTCTGCTGAGGATTTCCCAAGTTCTTCATTGAAATAAATGATTGTTTAACCCTCCTGTTGTCTTCGGGTCAAATCTGACCGATTTACTACTTTCATCAATCATAACTTTTTTGTTTTACATTCGATTGCATTCAGGATTCATGATTTCCTTCACAGGAGACATTTGAGTAAAATTGCTGATCACCACTTTCATTGAATTTTGGATGATTTAGTCAACTTTGTGACACCATGGTGTTCCCAGTCAGGAATTAGTAACCATCCAGATCAGATAAAACACACACACACACTCTAGATGTGTCCCCCCCCCCCCCTTATGTGCCCAATCCCCCCATGTGAATCACACCTGGCACTCACAAATACATACACACACACACACACTCTAGATGTGTCCCCCCCCTTATGTGCCCAATCCCCCCATGTGAATCACACACACAGAACAATTTGACACATGTCCCGCTCTTATGTGCCCCTCCCCCCACATGGATCACACCTGGCACACACACAATACATGTTCAGTGTCTGTTCTTTGTATATTTACTGCAGTTCTTCATGAATACCAGTAGACTGATACAATATTTACAGTTTGAAAGAGTGTTCAATGACATTTGGATGATTAATGGTGTTTGTGTTAATCTAATAGCAGTTAAAACAGGACCGGTCAAATTTGACTGTGAACACCAAAGTAAGGGGGGGGGAACGAAGACAACAGGAGGGTTAAACGAGGCATGGTTACAGGAACTATCCCAACAGTCACCAGAAAGCTCTTTCTTACAATAAAGCTCTAAGTCGCAACTTGAAAGTCAACGTACGATCTCTCCTAACCTGTCCTGAACTCTAGCAGTTCCAAGGAATATGTGGGAAACCTCTGTGAAATTGTGGGGGGCGGTTTTTCTTTTGTTCAGTTCTGCCCTTTTGTATTTCTTAGAGTTGCAAGAGATCTGTCAGCTCCCATTTATGTTTCTAAACTCATTTAAATATCGACATGCATTTCAAAACCAAAAGAAGCACTTCTGAAATTGTATTAGGTGTTCTCCTGAAAATATATTCATAAAAGAAACATGTGCTAAGTATAGTTCAGTTCAATATTGGTTGCTCTAGCAACAGTTAGAGGTGTAACTTTCATTTGAGAGGATTACAATGTATGAAGTCCATGGCTAAGTAAATGTCATGCAAACACGTTCTCCATTTAGCAGATTGGATTTGGACTGTCTTGTTATATTAAAGGTTCAAAATATCCCACATTTGATTGTTGCACATTTTGTAAGCTACATTTAATGTTAGAGCAATAATATCTTCAGGGGCTTTAAGGCTTTCTGAAATGCTGTTATTCCTAATCTAACATTAGGAAAAAACACTCCATGCTGGATCATCTAAGGTTCATAAACTGCACTGATACAACACATGATAAACCATAAAGCTAGGTGAAAAGAACATTCTGCAGTGGTTGTAGAAAGATACATCCTTAGCTAAATGCTTGCTGACCAGACAGAACACTAAACATAAAGCTGCATAGCTAAATAACAGTGTTTACAAATGGAAGGCAAGACGTACAAGCAGAAAGTCTCAGAAGGTATAATCCCTGTACAGTAGGAATGGTGGATTAGCGGATTTCTAGATTCCTCACAGTCTCTGCCATATGCTGCTGTAGCTACACCTTCACAGTCTCACTCAGCGGATCAATCCTTCAAAATAAACCTCATCGAGGGTCTTTCAAATAATACAACTCCTTCATTTACAGACCCTCTGTAAACTGCTATCAACCAAACATCAGATGAGACAGTGATCTAAGACACTTCAGTGGCCTTTAGCACTCTCTTCAAAAACTTGTGTCGATGAATTTTCGTGACAGTGAACGGAACTATTTCCCACCTTAGTGAGCCTGAGATTACCAAACCCTTTTCATATCACAGGTATTGAGCTGTTATTTTAATGTTGAACACAGCTTATCCTCCACTGCTACAATGAGCACTGCACATCTATCCTCTCATTCAAACTTCTATTGGGTTTTGGCTTTGGGACATAATCCCTTCCCCGGCTCGCTCACTGGCAAAGCCACATAGAATCAACTCATCAATAACACTTTGTTGACTGAATACAGATGACTTGCAGGAGAATCCCCTTAGCGCAGTGCGGGATGCAATGAATGAGTGTAAGCTCATGACAATTTCATCCAAGCTTTTTTAAATACTTGAGCCATCATTTAATCAATTGCAACAGACACATATTTTGCATTGCAATTGTATCCAAATCATTTGGGCTTGATCCCGCTGAAGGAAGCTGACTTAAAACCAGGGTTCTTTACCCCTTTGTCTTGACTTACAGGTAGTGATCCATTTCTACCCTCCTCCTCAGGAGCAGAAGCCTGTTGGGTTGGTGCGCTTCATTTTCCCGCTCTATATTCTGCAGCGCTGGGCAGCAGGACCACAGATACATAACAATGAGGAGCTTTAGGTCCGGAACTTCATCATGTCACACTGAGCCGGAATTTCCTCATACTCTCGTTAGCACTCACAATACCAGTGGCTTAGCTCAATATAAAGACTCTCAGCCGCTAAGGGAGCTTTATTACAACACAACCTTCAGCCACAAAGAGCCTGACATTGATTAGAAGTTGATCATCTACATTTGAGTTTTTTTATAAAACAGTGATATTTGCAGTTGCTGGTTATACACACTTAATATAACAGAGTTAATCAAAATGTTGCAGTCAGTGTGGGAAGTGTAGCACCAATACATGACTGGAATAACCTTATCAGGTACCAATGGGTTTGTTTTTGGCTTTTGAGCCTTTATTAGAGAATAACTTGGTGAAAGGGGGAGAAAGAGGGGATGACACGCGCAAAGAGACCGCAGGCCGGATTTGAACCTGCGTCTGCCGCAGAAGGGACTGAGCCGGTGTACAAATAAGGAGCCCCTCCCCAGATTTGGTTACAAAGAACACAATGGTGCTCTAGGAGGAGATTCAGGTGATAAGGGAGGGGGGGGGGGGTTACCTTGGTTGTAACCTACGTATTGGCTGATGGTTATACAAGACAAAACATCGTTATGACATCATAAAGTGGCAAAAATCTGATCAGCTCATTTTCAGACAGGTTTTTATAAAAATGGATCAAAAAGAGAGAGAATCTTTGTTCCTCAGTCTCTTTCCACAGAGGGGACACATGTTGATGTAGAAGAGACATGAAGAAGAGGGGACACATGTTGATGTAGAAGAGACATGAAGAAGAGGGGACACATGTTGATGTAGAAGAGACATGAAGAAGAGGGGACACATGTTGATGTAGAAGAGACATGAAGAAGAGGGGACACATGTTGATGTAGAAGAGACATGGAGAAGAGGGGACACATGTTGATGTAGAAGAGACTTGAAGAAGAGGGGACACATGTTGATGTGGAAGAGACATGAAGAAGAGGGGACACATGTTGATGTAGAAGAGACATGGAGAAGAGGGGACACATGTTGATGTAGAAGAGACATGAAGAAGAGGGGACACATGTTGATGTAGAAGAGACATGTAGAAGAGGGGACACATGTTGATGTAGAAGAGACATGAAGAAGAGGGGACACATGTTGATGTAGAAGAGACATGAAGAAGAGGGGACACATGTTGATGTAGAAGAGACATGAAGAAGAGGGGACACATGTTGATGTAGAAGAGACATGAAGAAGAGGGGACACATGTTGATGTGGAAGAGACATGAAGAAGAGGGGACACATGTTGATGTGGAAGAGACTTGAAGAAGAGGGGACACATGTTGATGTAGAAGAGACATGGAGAAGAGGGGACACATGTTGATGTGGAAGAGACATGAAGAAGAGGGGACACATGTTGATGTGGAAGAGACATGAAGAAGAGGGGACACATGTTGATGTGGAAGAGACTTGAAGAAGAGGGGACACATGTTGATGTGGAAGAGACATGAAGAAGAGGGGACACATGTTGATGTGGAAGAGACTTGAAGAAGAGGGGACACATGTTGATGTGGAAGAGACTTGAAGAAGAGGGGACACATGTTGATGTATGGGTGACCTTTAATGTTACTAGAGGAGTAACAATGCAATTGAACATATTCAAGTTTAAGAAATGGTATAACGAAAGCGTAATCAGACAGTATGAAGATGTCAGGTGACCTGTTTCACCGATGTTAGATTGGTGTGTTGAATTTTGATTGTGTTTTTGGTTTCATGTTTCTGTAAGCATCTTTAAGCAGTTGTGACTGACAGACCATTACTTTTTAGTATTAGTTTTTGAATAAGGGGAAGATCAAATACATGTTTCATCTCACTGCTCCTTTCCATCATGGGCTACGGAATCTGAATAAAGTGTAAAAAAATATATAATAATTGCCATATGTGCAATAAACTAATAAATACATAAATATGATAGTATCATAGCGATGGCCCTGAATCAAATCTAAATCGTATCATGACGGACATTTTGATATCAGCAAATGCAGGTGCAGCAGATTGCCATTTTCTAGTGTATACAGAAAGACATAATACTTGTTTGTTGCTTAAAACTCACTTTGGTCAATAACATTTGCTTTATTTGTACAGTAAACAATGTGATTTGACTATTTAAATCCCAGAGAGATTCCCCTCCACAGTAGATGAGGATTTGAGCTTTGGGATTTCTAACAGATCGCTTTGGCAAACATGTTGCACAGATGTTTTTTGAATGCCAAAACATTCTTGAAAGGCCTTGGTAGGAGAACAAAATAATGAAGGCTATTGTGTAAATCTGTAAATTGGACACCATGATTTATCCATGGCTCACTTCTTCAAATAAATCAGATGTTTTCCCGTTCCTGCAGAAAAACAAAGTGCTGAAATCCGGCTGACCAGGAGCATCTGTGCAGCATCAGTGGGCCGGGTTAAATAACATGGCCAGTTGTTTGGAATCTGTTTGTAATCTTCCACTGCTCACACTGCAGCGCTGTGACCCTTGGTGACACCCAAAGAAGATTAATTGAAAAGCAAAGTTAAACTAGTTGTTATTGGAAGGATTTATGCTTAATTGACTGATGGCTATTGCTGTTATGTGTCCCTGCTGCTTAAAACCAAATCCAAACCCACTCACTGGTCCCTCTAAAGTTCCAGCCGGGGTATCTATGTCAGCTCTCTTAATCACTCTGGGGCTGAGTTAATCTGCCCATCTTAAGCACATCTTATTGACTTGTTTTAGGCTCCTCACTTTCCTTGTAGAAAGTGATCACAGCTCAGCAGAATGTCATCTTGTGCTCCATGTCCTTATGTAAAGCCACAGTAATTATTTTAAAATCATTCTCAGTGTGTAAATATCATAGCAACCAGCAAACACATCTGCAGAGTGCTGAACAAAGGGTACAATAGCTCTCTCTTATGCCAGTTTAATAAACCATTATTTTCCATTGCATGGTTACGGCCTGGCCCCGCTCAGGCAGCAGAGCCATTCAATAACATAGATTCACACTCGCAGTGTTGGCATTCTACGTGCCAGACTATATGAAAACAAACTGAGGTAAACAAATATGCTGCACTGATTCAACTTTGCTTTTAATGTTATTCCAAGTCAGCCTAGAGTCAATATCAGGGAAATAATTCATAAAAAAGTGCAGAAATTCTCTGCATGACACAAAAAAATTCTCTGCATGACACAAAAAATTACACTTTTTTTTACACACAAATATGAAAATTCAGTGCAGGAAAAACTTGTTCTGTATGTGAGGGAGTAGATTATATTTTATATTTTATACTTTAGACCGTGGAAAGTACAAAGTGGAAACGTGCTAGCGTAACCGTGGAGACTGAGGCTGAACAGAGTCCACGGCTTTAGCCAGGAATGTAGAGCTAATGAGGATGTTTGGATCAGAAAGCACAATAACTTACATTATCTCATGACTTTATGTTATTTAAGCGCTATCCAAAGTGTTCTTCACACTACCAGGATAACATTCTGATGAAAAAATGATTATGAATTAATCTGAAAGTAATCAAACCTAAACTTATTAGGTGAAACATTACTGAAATGAGCTTTTATGTACTAAGTGAATTTTTAAATGAACAGTTCCATCAGGTTCCTCAAATGACTAAAAGTGTTTCATTGTTTCTATAAACAACAAGAACAAAACCTACCCATCTTTCGGAAAGAAATCCCTAGATTATTGTTTATTTCGGTAATGTAACCGAGCTCAGACCATTTGGGCTCGTACACCTCGACCCTCATAACTCACTGATTCTTATCTACTGGACTCGGCCGGGCAGAAACTCTGGAGAGATGTGTAGCTTACGGGGAGAAAGAAAGCAAGTATAATGAAATGAGGAAAAGGAGAAAGAGAAATATGTTCATGACTCGCAGTATCATGCTGGTTCACACCTCAGATTGTTGGTTGTATCTTGGAACCTTGGCAAGAGAAGATCGGAACAAACCATATCAATGTTCTCGTCTTTTTCAAGAGCAATCAAAACGTAAAATTCTTCTAAAATAATAAAAAGGTAGGGGGAAACTTTTCTAAAGTAGCGTTGCTAAAGTGTATCAGTTCAGAAATGAATCTAGCTAATAGTAAGGACAATAATTGGTGTTTCCTCCCAGTCATTGAGATTTGCAACAGTATGTCACAAGCTCTTCATCGGCCCATGCTACATCCTTCCACCAAGTTGTATGGAAATTGGACAGGAAGCTTTTGTTTAATGCTGCCAATAAAAAGACAACAGCTCAACCCTCAAAGAACAATGTTCACTTTAACATTTGTTGCAGTGGAACCAGCCATCCAATGCTTAAGTCACCCATCACGTGGGTATATGTTCCACTTTACAACGTTGTTAATATAGACAAAGACACAGCATAGCAGGGCTTGTGGAAGAAAATAGAATGTAAAGGTTCTGGCTTATGGTAGCGTCGGTGAAAAAAAAAAATCAAACTGGGAGACCATTTAGAAGATGTTCTAAAAGTATTACCAATCAGAAATATCATTTGACAGGAAAAATAAAGATGGCATGGCATTTTGCAAGTAAGCAAAACCAAAGAAATTAGTATTTTGGATGAGTTTCTACATTGATTTTTCCTTTCAGTTCTGTAAGCGCTTTTAACACTAACATGCTGTTGAGATTATCCGCTTGGAGAAGCTCTTAAGAAAATGTGAGGGAACACGATAAATCAGAGTGAAGACTTAACTGTAACTAAAAGATGTTTACCTTAGTATTCAGGTATTGCATTGGAAGCCAATATAAGGCTATAAGTTGCCATTATATACATTTGACTGAGAGCCCAGCAAACACTGAAGACTTTGTCCACTTACATAACGCCCTTATCTTCCAAAATGAGTAAAGGAAAGCCGTTTGGCTACAGCTCTAGTCAAGTCCAACGAAGAGTTAAGTATTTTAAATTCTACAGCGAAGCTAAAGCGTTCTTGAAATTCAGCTGGCAGACTGCCTTGCTAGTCAACCGTCCATTTGATGTGTGCTTCAAGAATCTGGCCCAAGCAGACAAACTGTGAGCCAGGACTCCAAACAAACAGTTGGAGAAGCGAAGAAGCATCCTCGGCATGTTCACTTCAAACCGTGGCTGCAGCGGAGCATGTAAGAAGGTCTGCTTCAGTCCACTCTGAGAAACTCCTGCGTGGAGCTTCTGCCTGCACTTTGTCACCTTGACAGTGTCATTGCTGCATGGAACACACTGCATTTGTGTTTCCTACGCATGAATCAGACGTGCATGCAGTGTATGAGTTACTGTATGGGAGTACGGTTGGGGGTAAAAGGCATTCATTGCTGTCCTCATTTCTCTTAGCTTACCTTCAAATATTTCTTAAGGGTTTTGGAGTTTCATACAGAACAACCACATTTTGAACTTGAATCAATAAACTGCTTTTTGATATCCTCTTGAATACAAAGAACTCTCCTTACATAACCATTCAAACGTCCAGAAATGTGTGGTGTTGTTGATTTAACTTTCAAACAAATTAAAAAAAGATATTTATTAATATGATACACACATTTGATTGGACATACTGTATATTAACAAAGATATACTAGTGTAAATCTTAAATACACTAAAGAAAAAAGTATAGTATATATACCGTATATATATCATAAAGATTACAAATATAGTGATTGAGAGAGTACATCCAATGGTGCATTTCACTGAATTATTTTAGCAGTATTTAGCCGGTTAACTAAAACAACTCAGCAATTAAAATCTTAAAATCAGAAGTCTTCTAAAAGTTCTAACTCTGTCCTTCATTTGAGGAGGAAAAGTGAGCGCAGGGATGTAACGCCATTTTAAATGTTCCATTCAATTGTCAAACTATTATAGCCAAAATTCAGAAATAATACAACAAAGTATGCAAAGCATCTCGTTTCGTGCACCTTCTAAGTGATACTTCAAAATGTGCTTAAAATATGTTTACAGAAACATGGCTATTGTTGCAATGAGGTCACAGAGGCTCAAACTCTGTTAATGATTCTTTGGTTGAAAGTAGTACAAACAACTTCTTACTTAGAATGCAAATCTAAACATATGCCAATAAGACTGTAAGGGTAATCAAACATAGCCACTGAAAATGAGCTTAAGCACTAAATAAACACGTGCTCATAAGAACAGACTTTTGGACACCAATCGCTTCATAGAACAGTCTCACTGGGGGGGGGGGGGGAGCTACGCTTCTTCAAGATGTTGTTTCAGAGGGTTGTGTCTAATAATACATATCAAGGCCACAGTTTTGTCGATTTTTGCCTATTAAAAAAAAGAACAGCTCTTTCGTCTGCCCTATATCTCAGGGCACAAGTAAGCTTATTATTACTAGAAGAATGAAAGTGTGTTAATGAAAGCCGGAGTGGCGAAGGAAGCGTCTTTGGACCACCTGTTCAACATTTTCATATTCAGAGAAGAAGAGCTCAGGTTCCCATATGAGCACCTTGCCATCTGTTTCAGAAATATATCAAATGTTGGTATTCAACCACTGTGCATGCTTTGCTAAACATAAGCACCTCATTTCGATGTCTGCATGTTATATCTTTCTGCTCTTTATTCCATCAAGTCTACGCGTCAAGTGACCAAAACACTGGTGAAATGTTGGCTTAAATCAATTATAGCGAGGACCATTAGTGTTATCAGGACATGTAAACACAACCTTGATCTGCCAGTTATGGGTTCTACAGCAGCTTATCAGGAATAATGAACAAAGAGTCAGCTAATCAGGAAAAAAGACAAAGAATCGCTGTAGGCTTAACTAGTGCATCAAATGCGTACTTAATATGCAGCAATGAGGTCTACCAGCATGGTCTTTTTTATTTTTGAAGTGGATTTCAAACCTAAACAAATATTCAAGTGTGCTGCCAGTATATGTGTTTAAATGGTGAGATGAAGCAGCATGGACACTTCACACAGTAAATGTTTCTTTTTTGTGTACAAGATCAAATCTTTGAGGACATAAAGTGTCATCTGACATGTACTTTGATCAGCACACACGGTGTAAACATCGAGCACAAATCCATGTAGTTGTGAAGCAGTGCTTTGACAGATACGGACCTAACCTCCACTAAATATTCGATCCATAACTATGCTGCAGGCAACTTCAGCCATATTCAATAACTCAATGATACATTTTTCAATCATGTGCAAAATAAAAGTATTTGTATATTGAATCATCATAATTACAGAAATACACCATTTTATTTGTGCAACTGTTAAACTGGTGCAGGGCCAGAATGCGTGTTCGTTCACATGTTCAATTCATGCTTCATGAAAAAATGGCGCCTGTAATGATGGCTGCCGTGTCTTTGGCTTCTCTACAATTCTTTTTTCGTTTTATTTCAGTGTTTGTTAACATTTCAGTGTGTGCTTTTAACTTTGTCTGCAACATGCGAGCCTACCACACCAACTCTGCTATACCATATAGCAGAGAGGAACTTCTAGATCAAAAACTGTGTTGACAGCAGTCTATCACCGAGAACAGATAATGGGAAATCGCCATGACTACCTGTCGTTGTGGCTGCTATACCTAAGCAGCGCAGGAGGAAGACAAAGCGGGGGTCCCGGGCCGGAGGGCTAGTGAGGCTGAGGAAACGGGAGAACTCAGGGAAAAGTAAGGGAGGTGGTGTGTGCTTTATGGTGAACAATAACTGGTGCTCGGATATGGGGGTTATTTCTTCAGACTGTTCTCCTCATTTAGAGCACCTCATGATCGGATGCCGGCCTTTTCATTTGCCAAGATAATTTACATTGGTTGTGCTTACAGCAGTGTATGTTCCGCCACACGCTGACAACAACACAGCACTGGACGAGCTGGACGGTGTGATGGACAGGACAGAGACTTCACGCCCAAAGGCGGCTTTCATTGTCGCCGGGGATTTTAACACCGCTAATATGAAGAAAGTCCTGCCGAAGTACTACCAACACATCAGCTGCCCGACGCGCGGGGGAAACATACTGGACCATGTTTATTCCCCTTTGCGACATGGATATAAGGCTCTCCCTCGCCCTCCCTTCGGCAAATCAGACCACATCTCTCTGCTGCTGCTGCTGCCTGCTTACAAGCAGAAACTCAAACGGGACAGACCGGTGACACGGACTATACAACGCTGGAGTGAGGAGTCAGACTCAGCTCTGCAGCACTGCTTTGAATCTACGGATTGAGTGTGTTTGAGGACAACAATACGAACACACACCCGGACACGGTCATTTGCTACATTGGGAAATGCATCAATGACGTGGTACCGAAGGTTACTACTAAGGGTGTGTGCAGTTCAGCTGGCAGAGGTGTTCACAGACATCTTCAACCGGTCCCTGCTGCAGTCTGTAGTCCCCACATGCTTCAAATACTCCACCATCGTTCCTGTCCCCAAAAAGTCTAAAACCACCAGCCTCAACGACTACCGCCCAGTAGCACTCACCTCCATCATCATGAAGTGCTTTGAGCGGTTAGTCAAATCATTCATCACCTCCACCCTCCCTGACTCTCTGGACCCCCTGCAGTTTGCCTACAGAGCAAACAGGTCCACAGACAACGCCATACCATCCACACTGCCCTCTCACACCTGGACCAGAGGAACACATACAGTATGTGAGAATGCTGTTCATGGATTACAGTTCAGCTTTCAACACCATTGTGCCCTCCAAGCTGGTCATCAAGCTCAGAGACCTTAGGCTCAACAGCGCCCTTTGTGATTGGATCCTGAACTTCCTGACGGGCAGACCTCCATCCATGGAGGACCTCTACTCCCAGCGGTTCAGGAAGAAAGCCTCAGGATTATCAAAGACCCCCATCACCCCAGCCACAAACTGTTCTGTCTGCTGCCGTCTGGCAGGCGGTACCGCAGCATCCGGACTAAAACCACCAGACTCAGGGACAGTTTCATCCCACAGGCCACAAGACTATTAAACACCTGAACTCTGAATAACATCCATAACAATCTGTGTTTCTACGGTCCATTTGTTTTTCTTTATTAAACAAGTAAATGGAAGAGCGTCTGCGAGGCGTTTTTGCTTTTTACCTTACTAAATGGCCAGCAGTTGAAAAGATTAGTGGAAGGATACATTCTTCATGGGCTTCAATGGCTCGCTAGTAAAGGGTGTTTTATGGTTGCTTGTTATCCTCAGATAGTGGTTTGTTTAAATAACTAGTGACATTTTAATAAATATTGCAAAAAATGCATATATATAACCTGGCCGACTTAACCAGTCTGTATTTCTCCAAGCACCACAAGATTCAGAGTTTATAAAGTACAATTCTGGGCCATTGATTGTGTCATTTCTCCAAACACATACAGTAAAAATGCCTGTTTTGAAGCCTTAAAATGGTGCAGGAAAAGGACTTTACATTGTATTATACTTAAAGAGGACTATTCAGTTAAGAGAAGAGAAAAAAGGAAAGAAAACGGTTATAATCGGTGATGTAACATTAATGACAGACATAATATGAGGTCCTTGGCACTCAGACTTTAGGGGGGCCATTTTGTGATCATGGGGCATCACCATGGATGTATAATAAGAACTAATAATTCTATTCTACTCTGTTTCTTAATGCTCTATTTTTATTTTTGTATTTGTTTTATTGTGTTGTTTTTGTTGGAGGAGCTCCCAGGGGCGGGTAGCGTCTCGCAGCGGAGAAACTGGGACGCGCTGGGACGACTGGGACGGCTGCTAGTGGAGCCTCGCAGCAACTCTGCTTTCTGCACCACAATCTGGTGCTGCTGAATTGGGACTACTAAATGAGTGAGACTCAAATATCAGAAGTTCAGAACAAGTTTTAATTTAATTTTTACTTCATTTACTTTACTCAGGGTCACAGAGAGGAAACCAGTTTTAAGATGTTGAAAAGTTCATTAAACATAAAAAGGCATTTCAAAGAAGTTCTGTTATTCTACATTTTGACTTTCTGATTTTACTGCAAATGTATATCGGTTCCAAATATCGGTTATCGGTCTCCTTGATTACTAATAATTGGTATCGGCCTTGAAAAAGCCATATCGGTCGATCCCTAGTAAGGATAATTCAACTTAAGGTCATTATATATATACTTATATTGTCTGCGAATAAGAAAAATGTGGTGAATAATATGAATGAAAAGAAAAACAGGCAAGAGATTAGTTAATGGCACAAAGAAAGGAGGTGAAAACTAAGCAGAGCACTTACCCAAATTTGAAGTGATGGTGGGGACTTCAAGATCAGACACCTGGAAAGAAACACAACATAATTATACAGCTCAAATTCAATAAAAAAAGTCAAGTTTCCCTGAGAGACAATGATTTAGGGCAGAATGGATCCAGAACACTTTATTTACACTGCCCCCCCTTTGGTTGCCGCTGCTGCTCATCCTGCTTCCTCCCATTGTTTACTTTGAGAAAGTTAGCATTAAAGTGCAGCTCTAACTCCTAAAGTGAGATCCTAACTTCTGACTGCAGGGGATACATTCGGAAATGATAATTGTGAGTGAAATGTCTATTTCTGGTGTTGTGAATGTCCTACATTCTGTTTAGATACAGGTAAGGGTGGGGGTGGAATGATTTTTGTCTCCAGGGCCCGAAGATGTGTATTCCTCTTGCTGAGGAATTCTTTTGTTCTGATAAATTGACATTGTCAGTTTCCCACATTGCCACAGTGTGGCATATACTACAGGGAGCAGTGGTGGGAACACAGATACACGAGAGTGGCGTCAGTCAATGTGACAGTTCTTGTTTTTTCTTTTCTTTTGAGGGAGGGGGGTCTATTTTTCTAAATCTGAACTTCCAAGTTGAGGGAGCAGGAAGAAACAGGAATTAATACACCTACACTCCCCTTCTCCCTTTAGAATGGCAACAAACTCTTTGTACCCACACCATAATTAGTGGGTGGGCACCAGTTTGGGATTGTTATCCATTCCTCCTTCACAATTGTTTAGTTCGCAAGTATAATACAATGTTTTGGAGAATTTGCAACTGACAACTAAGTCCTTTCTAAACGTCCCTTCAGTTTCTTTACGCTGCGCTCATGTTAAGGAATAAGTATTTCTTGAAGTGGCGTTCCTTGTTCTAGCACAGTGGTTCTCAAACTTTTTTCAATAATGTACCCCCTTTGAAAAGAAAATTCAGCCAAGTACCTGATCAGCGCAAAAACTATTTGTTAAGGAAAAAAAGCCTATATAAAGAGGTACAGCACAGCGCTGCACCATCAGTGTCTGATTTATTAAAACAACAACATTGTAACTGAGAAGCACTTAAATGCTACATTTCAAATGTTTACAATCCATCACTAAATTCATAGCAAACCAATTTCAACATCATGCAATAACACTGAGACGACATTAGTTGCATTGAACTGATCTTTTTAATAAGTTGTACTTACAATGTAGTGAAACTTGAGCTTCACTGAGGATCTTTGTCATTCTGACAGGGAGGCACCTGCAGTTATTACACTTTGCGTTTTGAGATATGTGTAACTCTGTTAATATAAAACCCACACTGCTCAAACTTCCTTACTTTTCCTAAAATTAGTATATCTATTTATTTATTTATTTTGTGGCGTGGGGAATGAAGAGAACAAAAGATATGAGCATGTTATGAGCATGGGATTTTATGCTCATATAAACATATGCATAATGCTGCGCTATACTTTGCGGCCACACGCCGTTGCCAAGCAACGCTTATTGTTTAGGTCCTTTGATAAGCAGGCAGTCATATAATTAGGTAGAACTAGCTAGATCTGATAGATTTGGACATAGACACGAGTGAAGTCTAACCAGACGCGAGAGAGAGATCAGAGAGCAGATCAGCTGCTGCTGACGGAGAACACGCAGCTCTGCATGATCACAGCGCCGCCGCTGTGACGGACCGTTGAGCCGAGCAAAAATACACTAAGAGTTAGACCTAACACACTTAGCTAGTTTATCTACTCTGGAACTAGCTTAACTAGTTATAAATATATTTATTCTTTATTGTCGGGTCACTTATTACAGGTTCAGCGAGCTGCACGAGACTGACGGGCTGTCAGGAGAGGGAGAGGAAAAGAGAGCACCCCGTTTATTGTTCCCATTTTATTATCCAGAATTACTGTAAACCTTTGAATGAAGTAGTTCATCTACTATTAGTAGTTTGTTTAAATGTATTACTTGTGTGGTTTTTTTCATTAACATTAAATAAATCTCACGTACCCCATGCAGTACTCCAACGTACCCCTAGGGGTCCGCGTACCCCCATTTGAGAACCACTGTTCTAGCATATGCTGCTTATTTTCCGAGGAGCTGTTTTCTACAGTGAGTATCCGGCCTGGGAGGAAAGTAACCAGCAGCGGGGGGGCAGGGGACACCGTGTTGATGAACACCTTTTGTGTCTATTCAAAATGCAGTTGTTGATGATTTCACCTCTCAAACTGTTTTACTTTCAATTAGCAGTTTTAGTATTAAGCATATGAGACCGGTTTATATGTTACCACAGGCCGAGAACCTTTCTCTTTATTACTATATCTATTAAATGTGGAAATGTTAATGAATGAAACCTAAAAATAACCTAATGAAGTTTAAATGTTCTTCAGTTAATGTTTGTTGAGAAAAGAGAATGCATGAATAAAACTCAATAGCTTTATCAACAGCAGCACAATATATATATATATATTTTTTATTATTGTCATCACAGTGTCCACATTACACAGCAAACAGGTTTTAGACTGATATAGTATTGCACTTTTTAGAGTTAATTTTTGTATCAGTATAGTGCTCTACTTCTTCAACTACAATGTTAATTTTTGTTTAAGGATGTACAAAATCATTTCCTTTTATTATTTTATTCAAAAAGCACTTTGTTGTCTTTTATCAGCATGGTGAAAACAGCAGAAAGGAGGAACTGAGTACAGTTTTATATTTACCATATACAGTTGCAAGAAAAAGTATGTGAACCCTTTGGAATTACCTGGATTTCTGCATAAATTGGTCATAAAACGTGTTCTGATCTTCATCTAAGTCACAACAATAGACAAACACAGTCTGCTTAAACTAATACCACACAAACAATTATATGTTTTCATGTTTTTATTGAACACACCATGTAAACATTCACAGAGCAGGGTGGACAAAGTATGTGAACCCCTAGGCTAAAGACTTCTTCAAGAGCTAATTGGAGTCAGGAGTCAGCCAACCTGGAGTCCAATCAATGAGACGAGATTGGAGGTGTTGGTTAAAGCTGCCCTGCCCTATAAAAAATACACACCAGTTTTGAATGTTCTATTCTTAAGAAGCATTGCCAGATGTGAACCATGACTCACAGAAGAGCTCTCAGAAGACCTACGATTAAGAATGGTTGACTTGCATAAAGCTGGAAAGGGTTACAGAAGTATCTCTAAAAGCCTTGATGTTCATCAGTCCACGGTAAGACAAGTTGTCTATAAATGGAGAAAGTTCAGCACTGTTGCTACTCTCCCTAGGAGTGGCCATCCTGTAAAGATGACTGCAAGAGCACAGCGCAGAATGCTCAATGAGGTGAAGAAGAATCCTAGAGTGTCAGCTAGAGACTTAAAGAAATCTCTGGCACATGCTAACATCTCTGTTGACGAATCTACGATACGTAAAACACTGAACAAGAATGGAGTTCATGGGAGGACACCACGGAGGAAGCCACTGCTGTCCAGAAAAAACATTGCTGCACGTTTGAAGTTTGCAAAAGAGCACCTGGATGTTCCACAGCACTACTGGCAACATATTCTGTGGACAGATGAAACCAAAGTTGAGTTGTTTGGAAGGAACACACAACGCTATGTGTGGAGAATCCAAAGGGTTCACATACTTTTTACTGTAGATCATATGTATTGTATGTTTGACTATAAAAGCTGTATCGCTGGTAGATCTGGAGAAATGTGTCATTTTTTTTCATTTGTTCCTCCATGATATCTCCCAATTAGATCTCTGCTTTCAACCCCAACACAAAGGTAGTCAATTTGATTTGTTGTGTTGTTGCACGCTTTTAATGAAATGAGGAAGCGTGATGCCTTTTCAGAGACAGTGTGGGTTTACTCAACAGGTCAGAGCTCTCCGTCAACACTTGGTGGGACCTTTTTCTAGTAAAAGTATAGAAGAAAGAAAACATCAGCCCCCAACGAGTATCAGCATCACGGCCAGACTCCTTCTGGTTACCAAAACCCTCGAGCCACATATCCCCACAAAGTCCCAGAGAAAGAAGCAGTTAGCTGAGGACCTTATTAACTATAAAGAAATATGCCTTGCTTCCTGTATGCTTGTTTTCCCCTAAATTGAGCATGATTCCTATGCAGGTTGGATATTTTTTGTAGATTTACTGAGAGTTAATATTTTCTTTGAGCATGCCTGGAACATGCAGTTCCACTCCTGCAGCCGTTCTCATACAGACAGCCTCTAACCACCACAGCCAGATTAACTGCCAAACACACTCCAGAGATCCACAGATTAAATCCAGTAATGTGAGTGTTACCAAACCAAACCAAAGAAAACCTGATATACAGCAGCATCAACATCTGACCATAAGCTTTGATCTGTTCTCTCCCCTGAGAAGCGTATCCACTAAATGAGATTGATCTTAGGCATACAGTCTCTGAGCTAGACAACCAAACACACACAGAGTGTTCCGCACATTGTGTGCTCAACATCTGGAGCGGGAGCAGACAGAGGAGCAGTTGTGTAAGACGGTGGTCTGGCCAGAAGGAATGTGTTCTCGCAGGTCAGATGGGCTCATGGTTTGTGTTTGTCTCTCTGAAGCCAGTCAGAGGCAAACAGCAGTGAAAAACATTCTCACTTTGTTGACATCATCATTTAGAGGATTTTATGAATGTACAGTTATAACTATGTGGCTAATGTTTTGCAATATATTTGAACTTGAACCACAACATTAAGAGAATACATTTGTGTTCATCAAAAAGAACACAAATGTATAATAGTTTACTTTTTTTTTTTTTTTTTTTAATTGAGTTTTATTCAACAGCTTTAGATCATTTAACTCTCACACATATTTGTTTCTCACAAACACAAGTATACCAGGCAGTTAGCGTTGTTGAATACTTTTTCACTGTACAAAATGTAAAAAGGCAGGTT
This sequence comes from Pogonophryne albipinna, assembly GCA_028583405.1. Classification (NCBI taxonomy): domain Eukaryota; kingdom Metazoa; phylum Chordata; class Actinopteri; order Perciformes; family Artedidraconidae; genus Pogonophryne; species Pogonophryne albipinna. Next base: position 2,575,351 of record CM053246.1, read on the forward strand.
CTTGCGATACGATGAGCATCTTTTTCTGTGGTTCCCCCAATGTATGTAGATTTATTAATAGAGAACAATATCCCTGGAAAATGTTAAAGGGTGTATCATGTCTGTAGGGCTGGAAACGTAGGATCCATCAGTACATTTCGGAATGTTTTTCTGACAGTTGCAAAACTCATTTGTCATCACTTAAACTCTGCATTCAGAAAGATGACAACAGTGCTGCTTCTAATGTCCGTACAATTATTGTAATTTCGATTGAACATGTTCAAATCTTGCTCTGCATACACTTTGAAATATGTTGTGACATGAGGGTTTTATAACGTGAAAAATGTTATAAAATGTTGACGCACAGCATCGATCAGGCAGTAATGATTTAATGTGTCTCCATGTGTGTGTCAGTGTTAAAAGCTCAAACTGCAAACACTCACTTGTTTTCAGAACACCTGTCCTTTCATCTAACACATGCATTGTCCCACATCTCTCCATGAGCATTCACTGCAGTGAATTTACCATGTACCCAACCTGCAAATATCACCATGACTCCACTTTTTTGTTGAATCTGACCTTCCACGTGTGGAGCTGAAGAAGCACGCATTTCTTATAGGAAGGCATGTATTTACATTACATTCAATAGGATATTCATGAAGATTTGCTGTCACACTGCAGATCCTTTAAAGTCTTCAGACATTTATTTTCTATGATCAAATAAATTGAGCCAATTTCAGTCAATGGCAAATCCATTATGGTAACTTAGGTTAAACTAGAAAATGCATTTCCTGCTGAAAATGCGTGCAAATGCTGTAAACTGTGTACATTTGTCGCTGAATTTAGCTGAAAATGCAGAAAAAGCTGAATATGTTAGTAGTTGAATGGTCTCTGTAGCTGCTTTTAGCTTTTGTTTTACATATGTAAAACTTTTTTCTGTATTTGGATTGTATTTACATGTATATGAAACGGAACACATTTGTGTGTGCATTGAAAAACACAAGTGTGAATCCTTCTGTGTGCATGTGTGTTTTATGAGACTGTTCTGAGCCCATAGAATGCTGTTGCACAGCATTCGCACTAACTATTTTCAGTCGTGTAGACAGAGGGAAAAAGACACAATGAGCTAAATACTCAAATTATCAGAGCCATTAAACATTCAGATGGAGCAATTTGCTATCAAACAGAAGTGATCATCCAAGTACATTAGACCATTAACACATTTCTAAAGAGACACAATCTGTCAAAGAAACTCATTTTAGGCCCTGTAAAGGTCTATATTTATCGGGTGATGATGGACAGGCTTGAAAGAGACTGAAAAACAAATGAGCATGCGTCACACCCTTCTTCTAACCTTCATGTTCATGCTTCACTCTGCTACTTTTATGGGCTTAACGTGATGTGTTTGAGTTCTCATGACTTTCCTTTTTTACTAGAGCTGACCCAATCATTGTGGACACATGCTTTCTAAGTGCTCCTACAATAGACAGCTTGATTTGGGCCTTATGTTTACCATCTGTAAAGGTAGACCAAACTAATAAAAAATACATATCCCTGAAAATACTGTGGACTTTATCCTGGGCTCTATGGTGTATTTATAACCAGTCTTTCCAGCATAGCAGCAGAGTGGAAGGCATGTTCAGGTTGAATTAGTGCACGTTACCTTTCCTGAACTAGGTATAGTTCCGCTGGGCTTACAGGAAAGTGCCTGAGGACTTATGAGAGTGCAGGAAATACCCTGCACAGGAAACTAAAGGCTCCTCTGATTTGTATCTGACCTGCAACCCGCTCAGGAGCACTTCACCTGGACTAGTTTAAAGGTGAGCAGGCACCCAGACTGAGGGACTTTCAAAGCCCCAGTTTGACTCCTCCTGTAGATGTGAGTAATCATCAAGAGGAGTAGAATTTTCTGAATGACCATCATCCTGGAAGTTTCATCATCTACCAATACAATTTAAAAGGTGATGTTGTCTCTTTAAACAACTAAGCTCTTTTGACAGAACAATAATTTGACCTTGTAGAACACGCTGGTCTTCCACTTCGTCGACCGGTTAGTTAGTTTTTTATTATTACAATTTGAACTAGCCCTTTAGAACACCAAAGTCACACAAACTAACTAACTGATCAACATAGCACTAAACCAGCAACAATTATTGTGCATAATCTCGCTGTTTCCTCTCCAGTTTCAGACACACACAGCTTCTGATACCCCTTTCACACCAAGGCTTTTCCCGTTCTAGCTCCGTGCTAGAGCTTTTCTGGTTCAGAACCGGTTCTTCGGTTCAGCTCCCGCTCTGTTCACACCGCTCGACTGGTGCTGCGTCATTGTTTGCGTCATGACGTATCCGTTTGCGTGCCTGCTTCATAAAGCCAAACCGCACGGAAACCAACAACAACAATCGACAACAACAACGGCAGATTGTATTGAAGCGCTACTCGTTTTGCTCTGTCGAAAGAAGACATGGGACGACTTTACTACCAACTTTACAGTCGTTAAATGCTACATTCAGGACTTCTTTACAATCATCACCATCAACTTCAACGACGATTCTGTAGGAGAAAGAAGGTAAATATACGTCCTATTCGATGGCGTTAGAGCTAGCTGTTGTTAGCCTCTGCATGCGTCAATCTCAAAATACTAGTGGTGCACGATAATTATCGGCCCGATAATTATCGGTCCGATATTAGGAATTATGACGTCATCCCGATAAACCCGATAACAGTATTAATAGCCCCGATAATATAAAATATATTTTTTGGGTAAAAAAAAAAGAAAAAAATACTGCGGTGTGGGTGGATTGGGATGAGGGGCGCTTGTTTTTCACTCGGCTCCTCCCGTTTTGCCAGTACTGTGGTATTAGTGGTTTAGGAAGAGGGGAGTTTTTCACAAATCCAGTGCTCCCTAACTCATGCCTGGCTGTGACGTAAATGGTGTGCGGCCGTGAAGCCAGGACAGTAAACAAACATGTCGTCGGTAGTATGGGACTATTTCAAAGTTTCAGAGTTAGATAGTTCGCTTGCTATTTGTATTAAGAAATGAAATGCAGAAGTTCCACGAGGAGGGAACAAGGCAACGAGCTATAATACTTCCAACCTGATTAGTCACCTGAAACATCGCCATCGCTACGATGGTGTGTTAAAAGCGTACAAAGACGCCTGCGCTGCTAAACTAGCGGCGAATCCAAAGCCAGCTGCAAAGGCACCGGGGCTTTTACCTATCGACGAGGCTTTTGAAAAAGGCAAGAACTTTATTTGGGAAAATAAATATGGTCACTTTGAAGAGTCAAAACTGTTCTTGGCTTTGTTTTGTTCATAGTAGTAATGCTCATGTCATTTGCTCACTACTAGTCTTTTTTTTACCACCAGGTGTGCAAAAACTACAGGTACATTTAATATATATATTATATTATTATCGGTTATCGGTATCGGTATCGGTCTTGAGAAGCAGGAAGTTATCGGTATCGGTATCGGTTTCAAAAAACCAATATCGTGCATCCCTACAAAATACCCAGCTTTGCAGCATTAATTACTATGGTATAACATTAAAACTGATGCCCCTGCCCCTGCCTCCGACGTAAGCGGTGCTTGCTTTCTAGACCGACAATTTTTTGGTGCTTGAAACTAACTGGATTCCGGAGCTTAGAGGCGGCTCCGCTGCGGTGTGAACAGGAAAAACCGGTGCTTTTCAGGCTCTAGCTCCGAACCGTCCCTGTTACCGCGTTGGTGTGAAAGGGGTATGAGTGTCTAGGCCTGTCACGCTAATTAATTTTGTTGGACGATACATTTTCCCGGAAATTATTGCGATAAACGATAATATTGTCGGCACCGTTGTAAGACCATTTTAGACCACTGACATAATGATAATATATAATAATAATTCAAGTACATCCTTTCAAACAGAACTTTGTATTGAACATTCAACATTGCAAATGAAATGTGAAATAATCTTCAAATATATAAATTATATATAATAAATAAAACAAATTCAATTATAAAAAATGTATTAAATCACACACAACCAAAACAATCAATTAAATAAACTCAGGCTGGAAAACAGAGCTCTCTCTCTCATATATATATATATAAATATAAATAAATATGACCACACATTGTCTCACAAGCAAAAAAAAACTCCTTAAAATAGCAGTCAAGTGTACAGTCCACTGTCCATACAAAGACCCAGATGCCTCAACAGGCCATATCCAAATCTGTATTTCAAAGATTTCGAGCAAGGAACACCAACATGTTTGCATTGTCAGGCAAATGCATCTTTGATTGTAAACTGTCGGGAAGGTGGGGGCTCTCCATCTCCAGCTGCCATGTTTGCTCCCAGCTGGGAACACGGAATGGGGTGGTTGTGTTTCAGATGCAGTTTAAGGTTGGTCGTATTGCTAGCTTTTGTTGCTACCTTTTTAAAAACAAATGCGACACACCGCCCGGCTCAATCAAGTCCGTAGGTTCGCCTCGTTGATTTGGCTTGAATCCAAATGTGGTATTGGGTTTTGCAACCAATTCCATTTAACTTCAAATTCCCCTCGAGTAAGTCACACATTGTCTCCTGCTTGTCTCTATATTATTAATTTGGCTGCTACACTGTTGCACGCGGAGTTTCCTGACTTGGCTGTGTGTGAGCCCCGCCCCTCACAGCGCGCCGGGCTACAAGTCTGGTCACATCCTTATGTTTACAAACACGCATGTAAACGGCAATTTATCGAGCTCAGAAAAGTTATCAAGTCCATTTTTATTTATCGTACGATAAGTCAATTTATTGATTATCGCGACAGGCCTATGAGTGTCTCCCTCCCTAACCTCGCAGTGTTTTCTGGAAGTCTTCCCACTGTGTCATTCCTCACCTGCCCACAGGTTGCCTCCACTGGGTCTCAGCTGACCCAGTTCCTGCCTGCCGGGCCTGTGTAGTCTCTGTATTGGTCCAGCGTCTCCTGGGCCTGCTGCTGTCACCACCGCCATGCCTGCTGCAGACTGTTAGCCTGAACATCGAGCCTCGATAACCTTACATGACATAATTGTGTCTGCATTAGAGCACACACAAAGTCCACCGTCACAGACCCTTTAGACTTTGACATTCAAGTCTGTGAGTCATGTCATTGAGAACTCTTTCCTTTAACATTTTGTGCCAATATGTACACTTTAGTTTGCAGTGCTTTAGTCATAATAATGGCAACAGAAAAGGCTCCGGGCAGGTATTTCCAAAGAAGTTAAACTTCTCATACAGCATCTGCACCCTCCTGCTCTAAAGCATGAGGCTGTGTCAAAGTTCTCTGTTCATGGCGGACATCAAACAATACATCTGTAACTTTAATACACCAATATGTTCTATATCAATACAAATAGCATTGTCAATGTATGATATTGCAGTCAATTCACAGATTATGTTAATGGTTACTACTATGGCTCAGCTTTCATTACAACAGTGACGTAAAGATGGGATTCACTATGCTTCAGCTGCATTTACCACACAAAAGCTCTATGGACTAGCAGATCTCACCACGAATACAGGAAATGTTGCATTAAAGAAAATATGCTTAAAGACACAGTGAAAAATACAATTCATTTACAGGTTTTGGACATTGTTTTGATAGTTCATGTATCTCGAATTTCTCGAAAAACATGCCTCTATTATCTGTTGAAACATAATTGTGATGCCTTTGGATCCAGCATTTAAGGAAGTATAGAAACATAAATGGATCTCATCAAATGTGACTTGTCACATGGAACCACACCTAACCACTAGCTTGGGGGTCGTAGCTAGCTGGGAAATATCATATTGGGAGGCTTGTTTTGAGATTTCACCTGTTTAAAACTCTGTTTTTATGACCAGAGAATGTGGTAGAGGCATGCTTTTTTTTCCTGTTGCGCTGACAACTGCACATATGCAATAATACTTATCCTGCAAATTGCAAAAGCAATGTATTGAATTATTAACATGAAGTTCAAAAATATTTATGCATATTTATGTTATATGACTAAATTAGATGCAATTATCTCAGGATATAACGTTAGTGACACTTTTCTGTTTCAATTGTATTCTCTCCTTCTTGAACAGTTTCATTGAAAATATGTTTATTTTGGAACTGATACTTGCATCGAAAGTCATGTCAGTTTTTCTGTTTTCAGCAAACAATCATCATGACAACGATGCTATTCTTTCACACACAGTGACGTCACGAGCTACCCACAATGCAACGCGTGGCATATATATATATATATAAATACGCCATTTTCCTGGAGGTGCAAATATCCTGGAGGTGCCAATATAAACAGCTAGCTAACGTAGCCAGGCAGAGCGCACTAGGTTTTTTTTCTGAATTAACGACCGAAGAAATCGCTGCATGTCTTCGGATTACATCTCTGGACTTGAGGGGTGTGCTCTAGGTCGTTACCAGCGTAAACTAGAGCTGTGTGGCTTGTCGGATTGCCCTTACAGACTGCCTGCAGAAGTATGGAAAAACGACCCTCGAAAGTGGCCTTCGTCGATTTTGGCAGCATCTACGTCTAATTTCTGGAAACACCAGGTGAATACCCCACTTGTCACAATAATATTATCATGCCATTGCATATATGTGGTATTTTAGAGTTGACTAGATATTGATTAAGGCAATAGACTATGATATTCTGCTTGCACCTCGCGTGAAATGGCGGATACCGGAAGTGCGGTGTCGCCCTCGGCCCAATACCCGTATGTGTGTGTGAAAGAATCCCAACAACGTAGCTAAACAAACTGTAAGTACTAGAGATGTCCCGATCCGATCACGTGATAGGGGATCGGAGCCGATCACGTGATTTTTAAAAGATCGGAATCGGGAGAAAAAGATCGGGGATCCTTTTTTTTTTTATAATTAAAAAAATATATATTTTATTTAATGTTACAAAACAAAAATGACCATGTTCACATCTTAAAGTCATCCTGAGGCCTTAGTTTTGGTTTAAAATTACACAACATCATGTATGTGTTGCTTCTCTTGGGCTTGTTTTCATAGAACTGGTTGCTTATTTCTCTCAAATCTGGCAACAGAGTGGGCGCAGTGTCTAATAGTAGCAGTAAGCTAACGAGAGGCTACGTTCAGCTGGTGACTCGGGAGTCAGGACAGAGAAAATGTCAGGAGTTTGGAAGTATTATAAAATTGAAAGCGAAGGCAGTGTAACAGCCAGATGCCATGTTTGCAAGAAGGAGGTTCCGCGTGGTGGAAAGAACAGAGCTACGTTCAACACGACCAATCTAATACGCCACCTGAGAAACAAACACCAACAACAACAACACGGCGAGTACACTAGGGTTGTACCCGAATATTCGCTCGTTGGAGTACTATTCGGGTTTCAATTTCGTTATTCGGATATTCGTTTTGTTTGTTTTTTCCCGTTTTTTTTTCAAATTGAATTTATTGAAATCTCCAATATCAAAGTAAGAGCTTGTGCCTCTTCGGGGGGTGCTAACACTTAACCATAAACGTTATCGTTTACTTTCTCCGTCTTTATATGTAGAAATTACTTTTCTCCGTTAATCTCCGTCACGTTGTTTCCATAGCAACAACAACTTCCTGTCAACAGCGCTACCTCTCCTTCAAAATAAAAGCATGTCCATAAATAGGAAACCAAGCCAAATTACACTTAAGACATATACAACTGCAACGAAAGTAACAAACACAATGCGATATCCTTTTCAATTTCAAAGAACACAAATTGGGTTACATTAACAAATAACTATAAAACAACAATACTGTAGAATAACAAAATGAATGCCGTGAATACACCGAAACACACGTGTTGAAGTGGTTCGCTGCTGATTACTATTGAATTGTGTTACTCCAGTAAGATGGAAATATAATACTTTGTTTATTCATGTTATGTTAAGCTGCTGTTGTTCATTGCATTATTACTAGACTAATTAGTCTTAAGGCTAGAATTCTGCACTAAGCCACATTTTTATTTTATTATTTGTGACTGAATGTGAACTTGTGAAGCTAGTCAAGCTACCTCTTTCCAGTAGAGTTACTTTTGTTTTGTTACTGCACTATCTGCACTCAATTTGTTTACATGGTTATTTTGTGGTGGACCACTGATAAGCTTTATTTTGTTTTGATCCAATGCTGCACAACTGAACTGATCCAATGCTGCTGTGAAAAAAAGAAGCTATATCCATGTTGGATAGAATGGATAGTTGTCATTTAAATAAAAAAAATAACCTTAAGGGACAACTTGAATGCTTTTTTCCTTTTTTTTCTCTTAATGCATTGCATAAAGATCGGATCGGGAAAAATCGGTATCGGCAGATTGTCAAAATCAAATGATCGGAATCGGATCGGGAGCAAAAAAAGGTGATCGGGACATCCCTAGTAAGTACCACGAGAGATGCACAAAGGGTAAAAACAAGCACCCCTATACTTACATTAAAAAGGCATTACTGTTGTCTGGACATAAGAGGAAATTAAATATTTACAATAAATGTTTTCATTGAGATATAGTTACTAAGTGTGGGGGGGTGAAAAGCTTTTATCATTAGCAGGAAAACTAATGTAAAAAACACACAGCAGAGAAGCGGGATAACAAGTGCTATCTCTGAAAGGTGGCAGGACACATCTAGGGCTTTGCTTTGTGTGCTTCTTCCTACATTGATGCTTCTACAACAAATGAAACTTGGGACAGTGGAAGGATTTAAGAGATGAATGCATCTAATGTACTGGATCTGTCTGATATTAACACACGTGACCTCAAACCTGACACGTAAGGTTCCTCTCTGCCTCAGCTTAAAACTCACAGTATGCAACCTCAAACAAAATGCATGCAGCGAGCTCAAATAAAAAGCCAGCCGTCTTTAGAGTGTCAATGGAGAGTGGCTGCACTTTGTTACTTGATCCACAATGCACGCTACATCATATACAATTGGATAATCCATTAATGAAGTCGATTCTGTCAAATCTAAGTCAAACAAGTGTAATTTATTTTGTGACAAACGAACGTTTTAGTAGTTTGACGAGGCAATCAATGGCAATGATAACTGTCTAATATGGCTATCTTTGTAGCTAACTTACCAATGTGGCTAACATCTGCAATATACATTTTGTCAATAATTATTTATATTACTGTACTATTACATGTTAATAAAGTATAAAGTTAACTATCAAAGAAATCAAGTATAAAGAAGAGACCATGTTGTAAGAAAACACTTAACAGATAAACTACAATTTTATTGATCATGAAAATAATAAAAGAAAAGTATCGAAAAATAATCGGAATCGCAATTCTTGACTTGGTATCGGTATCGAAACCAAAATGTTGGTATCGTGACAACACTAGTTTAGATAGTTAATTTTAGTCTAAGTCATCTCAGTGGGTCTCAAACAAATATGTGTTTACAAATGATGTAAACACATAATTCCAAGGCACTACTTTATAATTATTAGGATAAATAAAAACAGGTTTGAAATCATTCCAATGTATACTATAGAAGACAGTAAACCAAAAATATGCATAAATAAATAAATGTTAACTAGGTAAAATAAGATATAAATGAACAACAAAAATAAAATAAGTTACATTTATTTGTTATTGGCTATGGAAGGTTATTGGTTATGTTCACATACTTATTTGATTATTAAAATGTAAATGTTGTATCCCCTAGATCAGGTCTCTAGTAATTCTGCTCAAAGTGCACCAGATTGAAGCATTTTACTTTAAAATGTTCAAAAAATCTTCCCGGGCGGACATAACCCCGGTCCCCCCTAGAGGATGTGACGTCCACCCCCCAATTAAAATGTCATACAATACTGAATACATTTGAAGCCATTTTGACGTTTATTACCTGTCAATAAGTTTCTGTTTTTGTGGAGCCCACAAAATCGGCTAGAACCGGCCCTGGTACTAGGCCTCAAGAGCCTTTCTTGTGCTGGCAAACACATAGAAACAAATTGGCGGGGCATACTTCGCACACACTAAAAAATGTCACGCGCTACGCGCTCACATTATGCTGGCCCCACGTGCCTTAGCACCGCTGCTATGACTCCATCATAGGGGAACCACTGAAATCTATTGCCAGTCAGAGTGAAATGGTAAATTGGTAACGTTTTTACGGTTAATACAAAAAAGCAAAGGTACATTTCCATGGTAACATAATGAAAAAGCTTGTATTGCCTGACAAAACAACTCTGAACTGTAATTTAAAGTTCCCATGTCATGCTTTTCCGGTTATTACCCGTCCCCTTGTGTGTTATGAAGGTTTTTATGCATGTAAACGGTCTGCAGAGTCACAAACCCTCAAAGTACACCCTGTAGGGAGTAAAACTAACACAGAAAATACCTCCCCAAAACGCCTCGTTGGAGATTTCTCATTTTCCATTGTTTACTTCCTGGGTATTGCTACGTAGTGATACCCAGTAGCTATGGCCAGAGCTATGGCCGCACCCTCTGCCAGCCTTTCACGAGACAAAGCATCCCACAACCTTTCAGCGATTAATTCCGGATATGTACAGCGTAGGGCACTGAAGAACGATATGTCATATTTATTATGCTACACTATTGCAGTTTTGGTTTTGTCAACTAATATGCAAAAAGACTGCAAAAATGCATCTATGATTATTTTTAGTATTTTCGATCTTTCCAATCCTGACGAGAGATCTCTCTCTCCCTGTCTGTGTGCGAGGGGGCGGGGCAGTTTGCACACATGTGGCTGCCGCGCACACACACACACACACACACACACACACACACACACACACACACACACACACACACACACACACACACACACACACACACACACACACACACACACACACACACACACACACACACACACACACACACACACACACACACACACACACACACACACACACACACACACACACACACACACACACACACACACACACACACACACACACACACACACACACACACACACACACACACACACACACACACACACACACACACACACACACGAGCTTTAATGAAACAGAGACCCAGACGTAATAGCACCATACTGCATCATATTATTTTCGAATCAATAATTTTTTAATTTATGATTTTTTTTTTTTTTTTTAATAGCCATTTTTCCTGTGAGCCTCACGAGCAGTGAGGAGCTTCTGTGAGGAGCAGACAGTGCTTCCATGTCGGAGCACACACAACATCTCACAGCCGAAGTAAAAACAAAAAGTGTGGCTTGATATTGAGTAAGAAAAAGGTTTATAACGCTGTGAGAATGGGTCTGCAGAGAGCATTTCTCCGCGGTCCCAACGTAGTCCGAAAAACGTTTACCCATTTAAACAGTCGTGGTAGAAACCTTGTTTGTTTTAAACATCATAAATACACAAAAAACAATGCATACTTATAGGTTGTGTACCTGAATCTCCTGCTGGTCCAAACAAAGCAGGAATTGTGTGTGTGTGTGTGTGTGTGTGTGTGTGTGTGTGTGTGTGTGTGTGTGTGTGTGTGTGTGTGTGTGTGTGTGTGTGTGTGTGTGTGTGTGTGTGTGTGTGTGTGTGTGTGTGTGTGTGTGTGTGTGTGTGTGTGTGTGTGTGTGTGTGTGTGAACGAGCCATTTTGTGCGCACCGGTACCGGAGATCGTTGTTGTTAGCTTCTGGTGCTAGCGAGCTACGCTAACAGATATAAGGAGTTTTTTCAACCACAAAGTGGAGGAGAGTCCTCTCCTGTCAGACTGAGAGACTCAGTGAGCTAAAGGACTCTCTCAGTGTTATCTCAGTGGGTCTCAAACGTTTTGGTCACCATTAATGTAAACTATTATTTCCGAGGCACACGTTTATATGATTATTATAGTTATACAAAAAATAAGAGAATAAATGAAAAACAGGTATGAAATACTATATGACAGTAAAAAAAGAATAAAGTTTAAAAGGAGAGTGATTTGTAAAATATCCATAAAGAAAAGGTAAATCTGTTTCCAGTTCTGTTTCAAATGGGTGTTGAGAGATGTATCCATAGATCTCTTCATTTTGCTCTCAAAGTGCACCAGATTGATGCTTTTAACTTCAATATTTAAAAATAAATCTTCCCGGGGGAGCTTCCCCCGGACCCCCCTATGTGAGGTCCACACGCCACCTATAAAAATAGCACTTTACCCCTGCTTACACCGTGAGCTGATTATCGAGCCTTCATTGTAACAGTCGCGGGTACGTTGTGTATATGGGTGGGGAGTGTTGCAGTATACAATTCCACTGTAGCGACCGGTACCTTAATGGGAAACCCTAAATGTTTGAGCACCCTCTATAAAACGTCAAGCTTCCCCACAGCACCCCCAAAAGAAATCTCTGGCGCCGCCACTGAGCCTGACTATTTGTTTTGGGGGGGCCCGACTTTTTTTTTTCTCCAAAGGGGGGGCCTGACAGAAAAAGTTTGAGAACCACTGTACTATACAGAGATGCTGTTTGAGAAACCAATGTGAGTTTGGAACATTGCACAATATAAATCTATTTTAGTAGACCTCAACAATGGAATTATGATCAGTAGAAATGGCCATGACATGGGACCTTTAAAGAAACCTGTGAATCACAGTTGTAAAGCTAGAATCAGAGAGCTTTTGGTATTTTCTAAATCTATTTCAATGGTCAAGTTTCAAAGTTTTCAGATGGATTTCTGGTTGTTTTGACCAGAGATGTGCTATTGCACAGTGTTTCTGTTTACGCCTTCTTTCTAGACAGCACAACTTTGAATTTAAATGAACAGCCCAGGTGAGGAAAGCCTCATTTCAAAAGATATGATCTAGAGGTACAATTCCTGAAACAAAATCAATCCTAAAGTGCCCTTGTGTTAGCATGCATGGACAGGTGATTGTGAGGCTGAGTGACGGCCCTGTGTGCCAGAACAGAGGCACTGACTTCCAGCCAAGAGGATGATTTGGGTCACTAGGTAATTGCATTCAGAGACCACAGGGGACTTGTTGGCAATTAATCTTGCTAGTGAGCCATGTGAAATATGCCTGTGTACAGTGTGCCAGCGAACTGATAACTACAGCCCTGTTACTACAGATCTTCAAAGAGTGATACAGGCACAATTCTGCTGCTATCACTTGCAGGTACACAGACACAATAAGAACAAAATGGTGCTGTGCCTGATGTAGCACAAAGTCAGAACTCTTTCTACTCAATTAAGCACAACCCTAACATCTCAAACACAAAGCTTTACAATCCTCCATTATTAGCAACAGAGGAGGGATCCCTCTCCCAGGACGGACAGACGTGCAATAGATGCCGTGAGATTCATCAGTTAGTGGAGATCTGGTCCTAGATGATAGGGGACAGTAAATGTCACTTTAGTCACACTATCACTGTCATTTTCACAATGCTACTACTGTTGTTTACTGGTGAATGTTGATGAACAGACAACAAACTGAATGTAAACAATGATGGGCCCTGGGGGGTGTCAACACTCGGTGCTGGACCCTTACCATCATTTCAGCTCAAAGGTTCTGGAATTGGTTTCTTGGCCATAGTGTACGCCCAATTGATCTTATGAGAAACGTAACTATTATTAATATAAATATTAGGACTGAAGATGGGAATTCTGGGAGATATAGTGGATAGAAAGAGAATAGCATGCAAGAATCATAAACCTTAATTTGTTGTTAAATTCAATGACGCTACATCGGCTTCTAAAGTAGAAAAATACCCACAAATATATACGCCAAAGTTTCAGAAGATGAAAACTTCTTTAGAGACCTTTTTCCCTTTCAGTCTCTCTGCTCATCATACACATACATACGTCTCTCTGCTCATCATACACATACATACGTCTCTCTGCTCATCATACACATACATACGTCTCTCTGCTCATCATACACATACATACGTCTCTCTGCTCATCATACACATACATACGTCTCTCTGCTCATCATACACATACATAAGTCTCTCTGCTCATCATACACATACATACGTCTCTCTGCTCATCATACACATACACACGTCTCTCTGCTCATCATACACATACACACGTCTCTCTGCTCATCATACACATACACACGTCTCTCTGCTCATCATACACATACATACGTCTCTACTCATCATACACATACATACGTCTCTGCTCATCAGACACATACATACGTCTCTACTCATCATACACATACATACGTCTCTGCTCATCATACACATACACACGTCTCTGCTCATCAGACACATACATACGTCTCTGCTCATCATACACATACACACGTCTCTCTGCTCATCAGACACATACATACGTCTCTACTCATCATACACATACATACGTCTCTGCTCATCAGACACATACATACGTCTCTGCTCATCAGACACATACATACGTCTCTCTGCTCATCATACACATACACACGTCTCTCTACTCATCATACACATACATACGTCTCTGCTCATCAGACACATACATACGTCTCTCTGCTCATCAGACACATACACACGTCTCTCTACTCATCATACACATACATACGTCTCTCTGCTCATCAGACACATACACACGTCTCTCTACTCATCATACACATACATACGTCTCTCTGCTCATCAGACACATACACACGTCTCTCTGCTCATCATACACATACATACGTCTCTCTGCTCATCATACACATACACATGTCTCTGCTCATCATACACATACATACGTCTCTCTGCTCATCATACATCTCTCTGCTCATCATACACATACATACGTCTCTCTGCTCATCATACACATACATACGTCTCTCTGCTCATCATACACATACATACGTCTCTCTGCTCATCATACACACACATACGTCTCTCTGCTCATCATACACATACATACGTCTCTCTGCTCATCATACACATACATACGTCTCTCTGCTCATCATACACATGCATACGTCTCTCTGCTCATCATACACATACGTCTCTCTGCTCATCATACACACACACATACGTCTCTCTGCTCATCATACACATACATACGTCTCTCTGCTCATCATACACATACATACGTCTCTCTGCTCATCATACACATACATCTCTCTGCTCATCATACACACGTCTCTCTGCTCATCATACACATACATAGGTCTCTCTACTCATCATACACATACACATGTCTCTCAGCTCATCATACACATACATACGTCTCTCTGCTCATCATACACATACATCTCTCTGCTCATCATACACACGTCTCTCTGCTCATCATACACATACGTCTCTCTGCTCATCATACACACACATACGTCTCTCTGCTCATCATACACATACATACGTCTCTCTGCTCATCATACACATACATCTCTCTGCTCATCATACACATACATACGTCTCTCTGCTCATCATACACATACGTCTCTCTGCTCATCATACACATACGTCTCTCTGATCATCATACACATACGTCTCTCTGCTCATCATACACATACATACGTCTCTCTGCTCATCATACACATACGTCTCTCTGCTCATCATACACATACGTCTCTCTGCTCATCATACACATACATACATACGTCTCTCTGCTCATCATACACATACATACGTCTCTCTGCTCATCATACACATACATACGTCTCTCTGCTCATCATACACATACAGTGGGGCAAAAAAGTATTTAGTCAGCCACCAATTGTGCAAGTTCTCCCACTTAAAAAGATGAGGCCTGTAATTTTCATCCTAGGTACACTTCAACTATGAGAGACAGAATGGGGGGAAAGAATCCAGGAAATCACATTGTAGGATTTTTTATAAATTAATTGGTCAATTCCTCGGTAAAATAAGTATTTGGTCACCTACAAACAAACAAGATTTCTGGCTCTCACAGACCTGTAACTTCTTCTTTAAGAGCCTCCTCTGTCCTCCACTCGTTAACTGTATTAATGGCACCTGTTTGAACTCGTTATCAGTATAAAAGACACCTGTACACAACCTCAAACAGTCACACTCCAAACTCCAATATGGCCAAGACCAAAGAGCTGTCAAAGGACACCAGAAACAAAATTGTAGACCTGCACCAGGCTGGGAAGACTGAATCTGCAATAGGTAAGCAGCTTGGTGTGAAGAAATCAACTGTGGGAGCAATTATTAGAAAATGGAAGACATACAAGACCACTGATAATCTCCCTCAATCTGGGGCTCCACGCAAGATCTCACCCCGTGGGGTCAAAATGATCACAAGAACGGTGAGCAAAAATCTCAGAACCACACCTAGTCAATGACCTGCAGAGAGCTGGGACCAAAGTAACAAAGGCTACCATCAGTAACACACTACGCCGCCACGTGTCCCCCTGCTTAAGCCAGTACATGTCCAGGCCCATCTGAAGTTTGCGAGAGAGCATTTAGATGATCCAGAAGAGGATTGGGAGAATGTCATATGGTCAGATGAAACCAAAATCGAACTTTTTGGTAAAAACTCAACTAGACGTGTTTGGAGGAGAAAGAATGCTGAGTTGCATCCAAAGAACACCATACCTACTGTGAAACATGGGGGTGGAAACATCATGCTTTGGGGCTGTTTTTCTGCAAAGGGACCAGGACGACTGATCCGTGTAAAGGAAAGAATGAATGGGGCCATGTATCGTGAGATTTTGAGTGACAACCTCCTTCCATCAGCAAGGGCATTGAAGATGAAACGTGGCTGGGTCTTTCAGCATGACAATGATCCCAAACACACCGCCCGGGCAACGAAGGAGTGGCTTCGTAAGAAGCATTTCAAGGTCCTGGAGTGGCCTAGCCAGTCTCCAGATCTCAACCCCATAGAAAATCTTTGGAGGGAATTGAAAGTCTGTGTTGCCCAGCGACAGCCCCAAAACATCACTGCTCTAGAGGAGATCTGCATGGAGGAATGGGCCAAAATACCAGCAGCAGTGTGTGAAAACCTTGTGAAGACTTACAGAAAACGTTTGACCTCTGTCATTGCCAACAAAGGGTATATAACAAAGTATTGAGATGAACTTTTGTTATTGACCAAATACTTATTTTCCACCATAATATGCAAATAAATTCTTAAAAAAATCAGACAATGTGATTTTCTGGATTTTTTTTTTATCATTCTCATATCTCATAGTTGAGGTATACCTAGGATGAAAATTACAGGCCTCTCTCATCTTTTTAAGTGGGAGAACTTGCACAATTGGTGGCTGACTAAATACTTTTTTGCCCCACTGTACATACGTCTCTGCTCATCATACACATACATACGTCTCTCTGCTCATCATACACATACATACGTCTCTCTGCTCATCATACACATGCATACGTCTCTCTGCTCATCATACACACGTCTCTCTGCTCATCATAAGTATGGTTGGGTATCGTTTGAATTTCCACGATTCTGATTCCGATTCTACTTTTCGATTCCGGTTCTTAACGGTTCTCAATTCCAATTCTTTGAGGGGCAAGGTAAAAAAAATGATACATGCTTCTTCCACCAAAAAAATTACATTTATTCCCCCCCCCCCCCCCATTTAAAAACAGTTCTTGTTGAGAACCACAAGCATATCTGCCTTCTCAGGCATACCGGGAAGAAATGTTTGAACATTTTAAAGTAAAATGCTTCAATCTGGTGCACTTTAAGCAGAATTACTAGAGACTAGATCTAGGGGGTACAACTCTAAACACCCATATGAACAAGATCGGTTTACATTTGAATAATTAAATAAGTATGTGAACATAACCAATAACCCATAGCCAATAACAAATACATGTAACGTATTTTAGTTTTGTTGTTCATTCATATCTTATTTTACTATTTTATTAATGCATATTTTTTTATTTCTCCAGTTTAAAACGATATGTCTGGTTTACTGTCCTATAGTATACATTGGAATGATTTCAAACCTGTTTTATCCCAATAATTATAAAGGAGTGCCTTGGAAATATGTGTTTACATAAATTGTGATCAAACCGTTTGAGACCCACTGAGATAACTTAGACTAAATTGAACTATCTAAACCCTCAGAGCCCTTTACCTCACTGAGCTGTAGTTATCAGCCTCTCAGTCTGACTGGAGAGGACTCTCCCTCCACATCATTGTAGAAACATCTCCTTCTTCCGTTAGAGCAGCTAGCACCAGATGCTAATAACAACAGCGCTGGTACCGGTACACCGTCCCTTTCTCCCTCGCTCGCTCCCACGCTCACTTTGGCTGTGAGCTGCGGGCGCCAGATAAGCCAACATCCATTTTCATCATTTACAGCGCCCATCGTACAGGGCGAATGAAAAGTGTAACCGGGATGAAAAGGGTGTTACATTTACTTAATTATGAATGTTGTTACATCAAAGCCGAACATTAGGAAGAGCCCCAACGGTCAAAACATTTGTTTTCCTCCCAGAGCTGTCAGCGCAGCGCCTCCACAGATCTGGCGCCCTAGGCGAACATCTATAACGCCAGTGCGACGGGCCGGCCCTGGTCTCAGGTTACGCTGTAGGAAGTGTAGGTACAACCATAGATATATATATATAAACACATGTTTATATATATCTATGGGTACAACGCTACATTTCCCGCCCCTTCGCAGTCATACAGTAGGCTACGGAGAGCGGCGAGAAACATTTCCTCAGGCATCGAAAAGCGGAACCGAAATTCACATTTCTAAATGATGCCGTTGGAATCGAAATGTTGGAACCGGTTCCGGTTCGGAACCGGTTCTCGGTACCCAACCCTAATCATACGTCTCTCTGCTCATCATACACATACACACGTCCCTATGTCAATCACTTATGTTGGACATTGCTGTACAGAAGTCAAACATGCCAAAGGGCTGGAAATAGCTGGACTTCATTCGTTTTTTTTATTATAAAAATTGTGAAAATCTTGGACTTTATTTAAGGGACATTCATTTGAATGCACCTTAAAACACATTTATAATTGTCCATACAAGTGCTCTGAAACTGTAGTACTATTTATTTTTCATAAATACCATATAATAATAATAAATAACATCAAGCTTATTGAGAGATCTTTCCTTAACAAATGGCTACGGGCTGATGGAACAAACAGACAGGACTACAGAGTTCACTGACAGCAATACAGCATGTCATTAAGGAATCATTTCATTTGATGCAATCAAAACTGAATTCTTCAGACATAAGGTAAAGGAGGTTATGACATCATGCGGTGTGTGTGGAGATTCATTTAGTATTGGTACAGAGGTGAGTTATTCAAACTCTGTCCACCGGCACACAGCCAGGTCAGCATTAACAAGAGGGACCGAGTCAAAGACATCCAATAATGTGTCGGGAGCAGTTGTTTTGTCATCACGATCAATGCTGACTACAAGAGGAAAAAACTTAGATTGGGAGTCAATCCCAAATCGAGAACTATCGAGCAGACACTGACATATAAAAGAGTACATGAAGCTGTCATTGTTGCCAAATATGCTACCAGACAGTATTAGAACATATTTAAAACCATTCTGCAAGTGTTTAATTCTAAAGTATCCAATCGGATGAAAGTAGCTGTTTAGAAGGCCTCATTAGTTAAAGAGTAATCTGGAGTTAAACACAAAAACAGAAAGTAATCAAAACCTTAATAAGAGGGATAATCTCCTCCACTTTAGCGCTGTTCTCCAGCTCCTCGCTGTAATTGCTCTTGTTAATCATGCCTTGATTTGTTGACGAGATTCATTAAGAAAACTTGTCTTGAAAACATAAAATCTCTCCCAATCTGGGGATGCAAACATCTTGAAATGAAGTGAAGTGAGAGCAGATTAAGTCGTTTTAAAAGCTATGGTCAGAGAGTGATGTAACCAGCGATCAGCGTCTGTCACTGCTTATTAGACTGAAAACTCATCTCTTTCGACTCCACTTCGAGCGATAGAATTACTAACAAAGAACTGCTAACAGAGCACTTATATACTAACAAAGGACTGGCTTATCTATAGCCAGTTCAGTAGCACTTGAAATGTTTGGCTCTATGAAACCTGATGTACTTATATGATTCTGTTTTCTTCAAGGTTGTGTCTTCCTGGTCGAATGTACTTATTGTAAGTCGCTTTGGATAAAAGCGTCAGCTAAATGCAATGTAATGTAATGTATTAAACCAGTAGAGCCACTGAAATATCTCAACACACTCTTGTTGATGGTGTTTTGTTATAGTAAAATGTTGAATTAAGTGCTTTGAGTAAGCATTCACCCATTCATACAGAGGCTGCCTACAAGAGAGAATAATGGCGCGTTTCCACTGCAGCGGGTAGCTCGCTTTAAGCGTGCCGAGCCGTGCGGGGCCCGTTTTTGGTTGCGTTTCCACTTGGCCTAGTACCGGCTAGCGGGTCCTAATTCACAGTTTTTCTGGCCCCATAAAATCATGGTTCTTGGGCCAGGAACAACCAGGCTGAGTCGGGCTGAGTATGCTAAACTAGAGAGAGAATCGCTGGCAAGGGGGCTACAACTACAACAAGATGAACATATTTGACCGTGATTTAATTGTAATACACGTTTCAAAATGATGCCGAAGTAACAACATACTGATACCGGTTAGTAAAAACCATGAATTAATGCTTTGACAAGTCTGCAGACAGACGGCAGGCGAAAAACCCTTTAAAATGCGTGTTTTCTAAATGGAGCTTGGCTAAGCTAACGTTATATATGCTCCGACCGTCCACACTCACAACAACGGCCTATACAGACATTAATAAACCAGCGACTGTATTCTCCATGACACAGACAGTCTGTGGTTTGTACTTGTT
The DNA here is from genome assembly GCA_028583405.1 of Pogonophryne albipinna. Classification (NCBI taxonomy): domain Eukaryota; kingdom Metazoa; phylum Chordata; class Actinopteri; order Perciformes; family Artedidraconidae; genus Pogonophryne; species Pogonophryne albipinna. The sequence continues at coordinate 2,595,959 of CM053246.1, forward strand.
TAACTTTTGTCTAGTTTCTGAACAGATATGAAGAGCTGTGAGCTCTGAGTGCTAAGAGCTAACGGCTGTGTTGGTTTTCTGGGGCTCTCATTGAAGATGACGTCACGGCTCCGCCTACACTGCGTTACTATAGTAACTGCCCCAGTTCCTAAACTGTAATGGAAGCGCAGCATTAAAGTGAGCCGGGCCTAATAAGGCCTAACCAAACCGAGCGAGGCCGAGCGAGGCCTGCAGTGGAAATGCGCCATAACACACACACACTTTTGGCCATCTAGAGAAATAGGGTTCAGTATCTTGCCCAAAAAAACTTCCAAGGTGTGGCAGCAGTGGCTCAGTCTGTAAACCGAAGTGCTTCACGTCCTGATCGGACAAATACACTAAAATACGGAGTGTTAGCTGGTAGCTGGAGAGGGGCCAGTTCACCTCCTGGGCCACTGTCGAGGTGCCCTTGAGCAAGTCACCTAACAACGAAACTGCTCCCTGGCGCCGGCTAACTGGCAGCCTCTCTGTTCTGCCTGTCTGCATGTGGTTGCGTTTGTGCATGTATATCCTCCCTGTGTGTGAAATGTGTGTAAACACAACACAACACAATTGAGAAAGAAATGTAATAAAGTATGTCTTCTTCTTCTTATTATTCTGCGGGGGCTGGGGATCAAAGCACCGCTCCAACCCTGAGCCACAGCCCCCACATTGTTACATACAGTTGAGGCCTAAATGATTTTCCTAAAATTCTTCCCAATGTTTCCAGTATTGATAAAACTTGATATAATCAAACATTCACCAGTGCTATTTAGTAGCTTTTGTTATATTTTGGAAAATAAAATAAGTTTTTAGGCTTGCTTTATATCAAATATAGTGAAAAATGGGTTGGTCAAAAATATTAGCCCCCAGGCCATTTATGGCGCATTTCCACTGCAGCGGGTAGCCCCGTTTAAGCGTCCTTAATCGTCCTCAAGCGGCCAGGCCAGTTTGTGGTGGCCTTTCCATATAGCGTAGCACCGGCTAGCGGGTACTTTTTCCGGCCCCATAAAATCGTGGTTCTATCAGGCCAGGGCCAGGGCTGCACTAGTGACGTCAACACTCTCGACTGCTGATTGGTCAGAGAGAATCGTCACAAGATCGCGCACGAGATCATCCCTAGCGTCGCATATATATCTAGACGCAAGCTTGCAGCATTTTTATACACAGCATTTTTGTAAACGGAGGAGCTACAAAAATGGCAACGTCAAAGAAAAGCACACCGTGGTCGACCGAGGAGGTGACGACGTTCCTACATCTCATTGGGATTATCAAATCCAGCGGGAGCTCGACGGGAGCCCCGCCTACACTGCGTTGCTACTCCAGGTCCTAAACTGTAATGGAAATGCGCCATGGCCTCGGACGGCCAGCGAGGCAGCCCGAGGCAGCCGGAGGCCTGAGCGAGGACGCTTAGGGACACTTAAACGGGGCTACCCCGCTGCAGTGGAAATGTGCCATAATAGTCAATACCCTTTCTGAGCCACAACTGACAACAAGCTCTTAGAGTAGTTCTTTACTAGGTTGGCACAGGTCTCTTGAGGGATTTTGGCCCATTCTTCCATTGCAAAGTGTTTTTGTTTTTTAGCTTTTTGTATTTGGTGTAAATACTTATTATCCTTATATATTTATTTTTAACTACTTTGCAACTTCTTTATGTTTGCACCACCAGATACCAAAGCTAATTCCTACCTGGCAATAACCTTGATTCTGATTCTGAAAATGTTATATAGTTTCACCTCAAATCTAACGAATACCAAAAAAGATAGGACGTTTTGCAGATACTTGGTCCTAACCCAATTGGATAGACCGAAATGTTTACCTGAACATGGCACTAGACAGAAAGTAAAGGTCATTGTTTTTACAATCAAGGGGGAATGAATATCCTTCCATCCAAAAGTGTGGTTGTAGTTACTTTTAACATGTTCATCAGTCGTTGCATGGTAAGCATAAATATATTTGAACACTTGGTGTTGATGCATGTTTCAAGTACATATTGGCATTAGAGAACGGTCCTGAAGACCTGTATTTCCAATATGAAAAGAAACAAATACAGCACAATAGCAGCTCCAAGTTCAGCCATATGACAATTGTAAGGAAAAAATGCTTTCGCTAGAATTTCATAAACATATAGATGATAGTTTCCTTTATTCAGTAATGACTGTGCAAGCATATACAATCCAGTATCCAATAAAAACAATATGGGAGAAAAAGAACATTGACTTAGAAACGTACCAGTGTTCAGCCCCAAGGCTACATTCCCAAAATCATTTAGAGATACAAGTAAAGGATCATCAGAGTGAAGTGAGCAGCCCCAGCCCTTAGAGCTAAGTCAAATCATTTACCTTTTCCCTCATCTACTGCCACACCTGCCACTAAACGTTTGAAGTGTGAAAGTAAGAGCCAGGAGGAAGGTCAGACCTGTTGAAGTGTAGATATCAGTCCGAGTGGATGTTTGCAAAACCAGGATTCTTCAAGCTGCCCCCAACTCTCAAACACACACACACACACACACACATCTGCAGGAAAGCCTTCGGAGCTATTTCACTATTTCTATCCTACAATGTGTATTCAGTGTGTCCAGACACAACACATCTGTGTGCTTTCATCTTCAGCTCTGACCTGCTCATATTGCTGTGCAGTACAGAGTAAGTGTGACGTTTTATTTCAAAGATATCTGTCAAACAGTCGATATAAGTGGCTTCCTCTTCCTTGCAGAGATGCACAGGAACATAATGGGTCTGTATTGTGTCTGCAATGACACAGCAATAGCATTTCCTGATCTGTCAAACATGACAACTACTGACACAAGTTCCCCACAAGCAGCCTATACACACAGCTTTGGACAATGCAAAACCATACATTATGTTATGAATGCCATTTTTTACAGTAATAAGCTGCATTCTCTCACTGAAAAAAGACATGCTACAAACAAACTAAAATATTAAAACAAGAATGAAGCATAGTATGATACTCACAGAGTTTCTTTAGATTATTGAAGCAGAGTAAAGTGTTAGCTTCACTAAAGGAAGTCTCCTCTCAGCCCTTCAAGCCTTGTGCAGCTGAAATGACTCACATCCCCTCTCCCAACCTCTGTCAACCATCATGGAGGAGGTAAACATTTCCAAATATGGAGAAAAAATGAAGACAGTATTGGAGGGCGATATCAGTTTGGTTTGCTTTTAACTTGGAATGCCATACTCTGTGAGCCAGAGTCACTCAGCAGAGCCAGTTCTGTGGTGCATACCTTTCACTAGCAATAATACAGATGATTGTAGAGAACATTTCACCATCACTTTGTGTTCCGTCTGACCTAAGATGGGCAACACCGAGCCTGCCAAACAAGCTCCATTTTTAAAAGAATACTATACTATACTATAAAAAATGTAGAGAAGTCAAGTTAGCAAATTCTAAAAATGTATGGAAATACAGACATAAGTGACTTTTTTGTTAATCAGGCGACCAGGGCCCGATTAGAAGGCAAAGATAGCCCATTTACTGTGAAAAGCTGTCCTGTCACACAGATTGTGTTCAAGTAATTAAGAAGGTATAATTAAAGTCTGATTACTCCCCATGTGCTCTGTGGGTCAGCCCAGATCACGATCATATTAACAGCTGCTTAGAGAGCACATTACACCTCCCTGCCTGCACTGGAACACTTTTCAAGGGCGACTTGGCTGGAGAATGCTCGTTTTCTCAAACTAGTATCTTAAAGGACTGCGTTCACACGACTGACATCTTTATACTGTATGTTCATAAAGTCTTTACAATTATTTTTGTGGGTAAAGAGCACAATTCCAAATGACTTTCCTTAAAGAGCCTGTGACAGCATCCCAACAACTGTTGTGCAATGAAATATTGGGCTACTAGTCACCTCGAACCGTCAGTTTAAAAAAGAAGTTGCGATACCGTTCCGATAAATATCAATAATTTCGAACATCGCGGGGAAATTCCTTCGACTCATTTTGAAGTTTTGGGGGAAGCCGGAAGTGACGTCAATGCGGGAACGCTCCACTGTGCGGTGAGAGAGCCAAACACGGACAAAGTGTGTTGTCATGCGTATAAATGGTGAATTACTGAGTTTAGGCACGTTAATAACGTTTTAATGAAGTTGACTACAGTATATTCATATTTGTCAGTGCTTTCATGTCAATTCGGCGAACATAAACATAAATGATCGTGGTGAAGATGATGATTAAATTAGGATTACAAATCGGTAGTGAGAGCTGCTGAATTTCCTCCCGTAGGATGTGATATAAAAACAAATCGATTATTTTTGTAGTTGTAAACTCAAGTGGATGAAACTACATTTATTAGTGCTAGTCAATTCGGCGAACATATGATACATTAAATGATCGTGAGGATGATGATTAAAAATCGTTTGTTTGAGCCGGTCTGCATTTCCTGATGAGAAAACAAACCGATGCTTTTTGTAGTTGTAGTACACCAACATGGATTAAACGTGTGTTTTTTTTTACCACAATGTTGGGGAAATGAATGGATAAAATGCACGGGTTATTATTATTATTATTATTAATCCCACTCCGATCGGGACACGGTCCACCGTTTCCCCGCAGCGAGGCTCCCCCCGTTGACAGTTTACGTGGGCTGGGTGCAGTGGCGGACTGGCCATCGGGACAAATCCCGATGGGCCGGTACCGAAGTGGGCCGGTCGGATAAGTCACTAGCACGTCATCCCCCACTCCCCCCGTTGACAATTTACTAGCGGTACCGAAGTGGGCCGGTCGAGAGTCCCGGGATGATCTTTAGTCCCAGTCCACCACTGGTTACATGACCGTATGATCGCCCATATTGACGCACCTAATTCCTAAACTTCTAACAGATAAAACATAAACCGATCCTTCAGCCTCATATGAGCTCTCAGACACGTTCAAAATTAAACTGTCATCGCTGTCTGAGCTTGCTGCTGTGTGCACCATCGTGCGTTTACATGCAGATGCTGGGATCCGGAACGGTGCAGCTGGAGCTCTTGGCCCGCAATGACGTCACACATAATTTGGCGGGACTTGAAGAATCCCCGAGAAGATCCAGAAAATGGTCAACATTGAAGGGCAGATTAATGGTTATCAAAGTACAAATATCCAAAATCAGTTCAGTAACGATTTTCAAGGGGACAATATTTACTCAAATTGATGGGTTTGGATGATGGGGGGAACTCGTGTCACAGGCTCTTTAAGTCCTAAAATGTGTACAAATCTCATGTAGCAGTGACAACTCAGTGGGGAACCCAAAGATATTAAGTTAACTACTACATGTAAAGGTGATCTATGGTAGAAGAGTGATTTGCAAACATTCTGGAAATGTTATTTGAATCAAAGTCTTCCTCGAATAATAAAAAATGTGGCAAGTTTTGAATAGTGTTAATTTCATTGACTAAAACTATGACGAAATATGTTCGTCAACGACCTTTTTTTCCATGACGAAAACGAGACGATGACGAGACGGCACCGACGGCAGTAAACAATAACTGTAACGAAATCATCATGCAATATCGTTGACGAAAAGTGACGAGACGAAAATGTAGTTTACTAAATAAAAACTATGCCAAAGTCTCTCTTTACTTTCGTTGACGAAAAATGAGGAGACGAAATATTATCAAAGATAACGTTACATCTCTGATAGTCAGTTTTTCTCCCAGCAGTTCCACTTCCGGTGCTGCGGCAGGGCAGCAGCTGTGTGTCTGTGGTGCGCGCGGCGGTAGATTTGAATTACACCGGGCAGCGGCACAATATGAACTGTCAGAAAGACTCGGGTCTAACTCATGGTCTAACTAACCTTATTTAACAGAAAATAAAATGGCAACAACGGGGCTTGGGAGCAGTGGTCGCACTCGCGTTAACCGAATACCCCCCGTCAGCGCGAGTGAGTGATAAATTGTGCACTCGACGGATAATAATGGATTATGACGGAAATGTTACGATCCTGTCCGTCAAAATGACTGACAACGAAAAAGTCTAAGCCACCACTGCTTGGGAGAAAGAAACGATGTGATATTTGGGCCCATTTTCGCTACAATGAGGCGGAGAAAAAAAGCGAATGCATTGTTTTATCAGAAGGGAAGCAATGTGGCCATAACACAGCTGGTAAAAACACCACAAACCTGACCAGATACGCAAAGCTGCATTCTTAATCATTCAACCTGTGTTTTTCATCGAATAAGGACAAGATATAATCTTATTTATTTATTAGTGCTGTCAAAATTATCGCGTTAACGGCGGTAATTAATTTTTTGAATTAATTGCGTTAAAATATTTAACGCATTTAACGCATGTGCAGAATGGCCCGCCCCATACATCCCACCAGTGGCAGCGCCAGGGTATGGCTGGGGTAGGCTACACCCATACCAAGAAATGGCTTAGCCCCACCATGAAAAATGATGTTAAAGTAAGCAAAATAAAGTCCGCCAACTCGCGGAGTAAATTGCACAGACAGCAGTTAGTAAGATTGATTTCAGGAGCCACTTGTCTGGAAATACCGAAGACCAGAAACGGTTTTGAAAACTTTTGTCACGTAGTCATCGTCTTCTCAATAGAACATCTTTGATAATGTCGGTGTTGTTGCAGGAAGTCCCGACGGAGAATACTTTTGCTGTAGTACAGGGGTGCATAACTGGTACGCAGGTTATGTGCGTAATCTGAAACTTGTGTCACAAAGCGCATTTGCGTACCGACGTACTTGTGAAGCTTTTCCAGAAGGCGGTTAGATCACCGGACGACAGAGTCGGTCTCCGTGTGCACAGACAGGGCTGCTGTTAACGTCGGTCTGTACAACGGCATTGTGCCAAAACTACGCCAACCGGCTGCGGAGGGAGACTTGCTTCCCCCCCTCTTCACTGGAGAACTGCGCTAAAACAGCTGATCACAACGTTCGCACTCTGTGGTCACGAAGTACTCCACTAGCCGCCGCCGCCCCCCCCTCTGTCGACTTTCCTGAAGTACTCCACCGTTGATAGAAATCAACACGTAATGAATTAAGACCCCACGGTTTGATGATTGATAGGTGTGTGGGTTGTCTTTCATTTTGACACACAGAAAGATGTTATAATAAACATAGATACTGTATGTTAAATGGATATATCCGCCTTCTTTCATTTATCTTTCCATTCCCACAACAATATACATAAAGAAATGGCATATTTTGGACATAGTTCGAATGGTGATTAATCATGATTAATTAATTTTTAAGCTGTGATTAATCTGATTAAAAATTTTAATCGTTTGACAGCCCTATTATTTATATATACTAAAATGACAAATTATTGGTTTTGGCTAGACTAGTTTGACTGAAATGTTCTATATAATCTGATGACTAAAAAAGACTCAACAGTTTTCATTGACAAAAAGTAGACTAAAATAATTAGTTTTCTTTGACTAAAATAAGACTAAAATGCTCAGACTTTTAGTCGACTAAAACTTGACTAAATAAAAACAGTATGAAGGTGACTAAATATGACTAAAACTAAAAAGAACATTTAACACAGGACTAAGACTAAAACTAAATTAAAAAATAGCTGACGAAATTAACACTAGTTTTGAAGTGTATTAGAAGAGGCAGCAAAACAGGGTCATGGCAATGCAAGAACCTTAAAAACACATTGAATAACAGAGGTTTCATAACATTATTATTGTTTTATTGTAATTGCACTGTTGAGGAACCTGTGACCTAAGTTTTTCATTCACTCCATAACTACACTGTAGTTGTGTATATGACAATACATCTTTGAATCTTGACTGTAAATGTGCTCCTTACAATGAGCTAAACCATATTAAATGCAATAAACTTAGCTAAACAGCTTACAGAGAAACTTGATGACATCACATGCCATGTCTTTACTGGATGCTCATGCACACTTTGTGTACTGTAGCAAATGTGTGGTCGTTTTGAGAGTGCTTTGTCCCGGACTTGCCATATCCATATTTACATCTCCTCAAACTACAACGCATGACTCTCCAAGCACAAAAGCTGTCTCACCTTTTCTCCTCTCTGGATGTAACGGAAATCCTGGAAGGCTGATGAAGTGATGCCCTTCACTGTGTGTTGAAATCTGTTGACATTGAGAAATAGTGACGAATCTGTATTACTCAAATAGATTACATAACTCCTATAAATCCTGCATGAACCTAAGTACGTTTTCCATTTAAATATGAGTCAGCTGTCACAGCCTGTAGGAGTCATTTGTCACTGCAGAGATACAGTTCAAGGAAAACACTGCTTGTTGTTTAGTGAACAGACTAAACTCAAATAATATTCATTATAAAGGTATCTCTATCAGGAAAAGAACAAAGCAACATGAAAAGGATTTGAAAAGGTTTAAAGTGAATATTAAATATTCAAGTGATATCTGCGTTCTAAACAAATAGAAACAATTGTTTTTATAAAAACATTATTTCAATCCCTTAAACAAGTGTTTGGGTTTTTTTTTATGTCATAACTGAATTCCGTGACACGTTGTTTCCTCTTCTGTTCTTTGCATTTCTATATATTTTATTTTTTAATGTTACGGTTACAATAAAGTACAACAATATTTAAAAAAAATGTCATGGGTGTTGTCCCACTCATATAGGTCAATCAAAGAGTAGAGTTAACGAGGGAGGTGTCAATCAAGTACCCTGCTTGCAGTCCTGAGCACTGTGCACAGCTCCTCCGTGAAAGTATCAGCAACCACACTCTGCAGGAAAACACCCATCTACACTTTGAATTGAGTTTTAATTGTATTTATTATTATTATTATTATTATTATGCAGGTATCGTGATTTTTTTTTTAAATCAACATAGATTAATGTAAAAGGAAAAGGTATGAGTTGCTAACGAGCCTGCCACATGTCACACCCTAACCTGAGAGCCCAGCAGGCCCCGACATGTCTCACTATGTTGTCTCTGAAGTCTGGTGTCATTATCTGCTTTTAGTCTTTTTTCTATGGTCAATGCATATTTTAGTGGAGGTTTATTCTTTACAAAATTATAAAACATTATTGTTTTATGCGGTCAAGAGATCTTACACTGTCAATAACTAACTTCATTTTGACTTAACACATTTACCCAACAGCGTAGGCTTGAATATTTTCTGATATTATAAAGTCACAAAATGTACAAGATCAATTTGGGAAAACTAGTGTTTTTTTGGATTAAAAAAGGGATGCAATTGGGGAAACAGGTTAGAATATTTTATGATACCAAGATGGAATATTATTTCATCCAGATGACCGGAGGAGTCTCTGAGGATTCTGGAAAAACCTTCAGAACAGTAGTTAGTGATGTTAAAGGATCTTGTAGCAAAGACTGTCAGGTATCTGCAGAAGCAGAAGCAGTGCGTCTTGTCTTCATTTTTGGTACCAATAAACCATATTTACCAAGCTTAGGGAACACTAGCTTCGGGTTATGGTAACACTTTCTGAAAGACCACCATCTTCTCATTTCGCTCTACTCTTCAATTTGAGTCTGGTGAAACTGCTGTTCCTTCCAAAAAAACACATCCTCATTAAAGTAACACAAACAGTAGAATGTCTTGACTAAACCTACCAGGGGGCCCCCGGCTCAAAGGCAGTTGATGCACTCATCTTTTAACTTTAACATCATCAACGCTGTCAAACGAGTTCTTTTTAACCAGAGATTTTAGAGACAGTTCCGTTTAATGTTGCCCGAGTCAGAAATGTGTCTGAGCGACGCAGATGTATTCGGTTTGATGACAGCACTCTTAGGGGACCTTAGTGTTATTGATTTGAAATTCAACATCTAAGTCAAAGTATGAATTCAGTCTTTCAACCAAGACAGTGAGACTTATTTTTCACACTAGTGATATTTTATGGCAGAACAATACCTCTAGTCTAGACAGCGATTTTCATATATTGACATTGACAACGTTAAAGCTACAATAGGGAGGTTTTCAGTACTCATCTGTGTGTGTATGACCCTTGTAACGCTTTAGAGGAGACATGCACAAAAGACCGTCACAATACATGCAGCATTTACATTCCATACTTATACACAATACTATACATCACACCTAATGAATGGGGTTTAATTTAAAATGTAGACTTTGTCCTTAAGAAAATTCCCAGATGATGTTATCAACAGGCTGAGACAGTCGAATTGATAAAATGACACTTATCTTAATTTAGCATGATACTTGTACATGAAGTGAAGTCACTTAATCCAGAACTGTCTGAGGTCACATGTTACATTGTCAAGGGGCCAGCAGAGAGTATCTGACCTGGGTCTTTAGAAGTAAAAGAAGACTTGACATGGGGGGGGGCAGGCCTGAACTGTGTGGACAACATGTTAATGTCACTTCATGCCAATTATGTTTTCCTGGCTTGTCTTTTCATACAGACCAGGGTTCAAAGTATTCTAAGGCCTTCACTGTAAGTTAGTCCTTTATGGGCCTGAACAAACGTATACGTGTGTGCAATGAATTATAATGTAAGTCGAATGGATACATAAGTCCCAACAACTTTACAGAAACAACAGTATTTTCCAAGTTAATGATAGAGAGCGTCATAAAAACAACGTTAACAACGTGGCGAATCTGTGCTGCCGTAAACAAGTCCGCAAATATTATTTTGTTTAACGACGAAGCTAAAACTAGCAAACAGTCAGGGAGCTAACTGTTATTCTTGTAATGGGACACTTGGTGAATGGATGCTTATGAGTCTGCTGAAGTGAAATATCAGCGACATATTTCTGCTCTCGTGTTTCTGCACTGACAGGCAGTCTTCCGCATTGCTCAGCGGCAGAGGGCTGAGAACAGACCCAACAGAGTCGCCTGAGTCCGCTCCACAGGGTTTAAACTCAACCGGGCTGAGCCGGGCTGAGGACTAGCTAACCGACACGTTAACTTTGCTAGTCTCCTCTTGTAACAGTTGTACAAGCCGAGGCTATCGTGTGAGTCCACGCCCTCACTGTGAACCCAATCCGAGCTACAGTAAAAAGGCATATCATAGCCTAACAAGGCCGAACACATTAAAGACGAGCTATACCGGGTTATCACACACACATTAAACTTCACAGCCGACAGACGCACATATGTTTAAAGTGCTCCAAAGTTGTGCTTACCTCGCTTTCTAGGGAATATTATAACAGAGGTTCCAATCCCACCCAAAAAGTGAAACTTCTTGATCCAAATTCTGGGAGAGTTGTAGGCAATGACGTCACGCTCTGAAATTCCAGCCGCCTGCAGTGAGGAGAGGTTTGCCCATGTAAGGCAGCAGGCCGGCGGGAGAGTGTTTACACCGGGCCGACAACACGACAACAGGGGACATTATACTGGAAGTCCGATTTTTTAGAAGCTAAACCCTGTGACTCTGTCTTAGTACATATGATGGTAAAATCGTGCTGTTTGAAACATATCAGGAAATAATATATAAATTGTCAAAGTATCCACACCTGCACAATTAAATAGCAATACAATAGTATGGAGCACACACAGTAAAAGAAGAAACTTCAGCTTAAACTACTTACACTGTACCCAATGATGTGATCAACACTTACCTGCCAGACCTAAATATGGAGTGTGGGCTCAGGGTCGACCTCATGGGGTGTCATTCGCAGGCCATGCCCCCCCCAAACGAGTCACTGTGCCCCCCCCAACGCAGGGCAGGCAAGCTCTGCCACTTTGCCGTTTTTTTTTTACTCTGTCAGTGTATAATTAACTTAAGTTATCTCAGTGGGTCTCAAACTGTTTGGTCACCATGTAAAGAAGTATTTCCGAGGAACACCTTGAAATGATCATTGTAGCTATTAAAAAATAAGAGAATAAATGAAAAACAGGTATGAAATACTATAGGACAGTAACAAGAATATAGTTTAAAAGGGGAGTGATTTGGAAAATAAAGAAAAAGTAAATCTGCTTACAGTTCTGTTTCATATGGGTGTTGACAGATGTATCCATAGATCTCTTAATTTTGCTCTCGAAGTGCACCAGATTGATGCATTTAACTTCAATATTTAAAAAAAATCTTCCACTAGGTCCATCACCCACCTAAAACATGTCCACATGGATAGGATACTAAATAAATGTGCACACTTTTTAATATATGGTGGCCTATGTCCATATGTTTCTGTTTTGGTGGTCGTGCCACAACCGTGCATGTATGCACAAGTCATAGGTGCGCTAGAAAATAGCACTACACCCCTGCAATGTGTGTGAAAACAAGAGACTTTACAGCATGTTTTGAAATTGAAGTTGTGTATGTTTGTGTGTTGGTTGTTGACGGCAGTGTGTGCCCCCCCCCCCCCCCCCCCCCCCGTGGTAAATGAGCCGACCCTGACTGCTACTTGGAGAGGTCCCAGTTCACCTCCTGTGCCCTGCCGACCGTGGTGCCCTTGACCAAGGCACCGGATAACCCCCCCACTCCCATTGCTCCCCGGGCGCTGTAGCTGCCCACTGCTCCTAGTACTAAGATGGGTTAAATGCAGAGGCCAAATGTCACTGTGTGTGCTGTGTGCTCTGCATGTGTGACCATTAAAGAGGGTTTCATCCCTCCCATTCTATTCTATTCTATTCTAATGAAAGTCAAAAAATAAAATAAATATGGAATATAAAGGACTATATCTGTTCATCACATATTCTAATACTTCATGTGAATATGTTCACGTGTTGGTTTTTGTGATGTTTTAAAAAAAATCTACGTATTTTATTCGAACACATTTGATATTGTTTTTATATATTTATTATATTTTGTATTTATTCTCTTTTTTTGTCTACAGATATATGTATATAATTTTATAGTATTTTTTAAAAACATTTTATTGTAATTCTTCATTATCTCTTACTATGTTTATGTTATGAATCAATACACCAAAGCAAATTCCTTGTACATGAGAACCTTCATGGAATAAACTGGATTATAACCCAGAAAAGACACCACCTGAAGAAGGCACACTCTTAATATTCCACCTCATTTTAATTAGGCTATTATTTTTCAGCTAGAGCATATTCTTTTGTTGTGTCTTGCTGTATTTGTTTGGTTTTTATTAATAATATTACATGGATAGTTAGTTGCTCAGCAAGTCTGTGACGGTTGACAGAGCACATGCTTTAATTTGAACAGGTTAAGACCCAATTTACACGGGAACGTTTGCGTTTATGCACCGTATGCGTTTTCAAAAAAGTCTTCCGTTCAAACCATAGACTGTATGGACGTAGGGTCCGTGACGTCACCCATAGGATTCTGCAGAGTTGCCGTGAAGCCCTTAGTAGGCGGAGTCGGCCACGAACGGCTCAACAGTGACGTCAGAGTTCAACTCCCGCCTGTTCCAGCCTGCTCCAAATAAGGGCAAAGAGGCGGAGCCGAGGCGGGACATGCTGCCACCGAGCTGGAAGTTCCAGAGCTAGCTGAAGTTACCAAGCTAAGCTAACATGCTCCCCATCTGCACACTGCCGACGCATTTTACGTTTCTAAGGTAAGCGGACATGAAACTATTCAGCAAAACTATAAATAATAATCTAAGTTATTGAGTTTTTAGCATAATACTTCAGAATCTTAAAATCCCTTAACGTTTGTATGCAATTGTGCTAAATTCAACACTGGAATCAAGCAAATATTAATATGTTTGCATGACATTAGTTATTTATATTTTGATATCACTTAAAGGTGGGGTGGGTAATTTTGGAGAAAGCAGCTCGAGTGTGCTAGAATTTGAAAATACACATCCGGAAAAAATCTGCCACTTCCTTACAGAGCCCCTCCTCCAACACACACATGACCAACGAGGGCACGAGATAAGTTTGTGCACAGATGGAAGGCTGACAGGCAGGTTGGCCATCCAGTTATTTTAGCCGGGCCGGCTAAAATGATTGGTCGTGCTTTTTACAGTACTACGGCTTCCGCTGATGACGTTTTTGTATGGATTTTGTGTCAAAGCACTAAAGATATTCATTGCTATCAGGATGTTAAGAGCATTCCATGGAATATAACAAAAGGTGTATCTCGAGCCGGTTTCTCAAACTAACCGACCCCACCTTTAATTACACGTTTAATACATTTAAGTCAAGCTAAGGTACATGTGATGGTAGCTAGTTAGTGCTCTTACCTGTGAGGCCTCCTCCAAACAGCATAATAACCAGACTGTATCATTAAAACTAAGTACCAGTTCTAGATCCTTTACTTTAGACAAACAATTCAAAAGACAAAATGTATTTAAAGACCAATCTTTATTTGAATGTGCCTCTTAACCTGAGATATTAGTTATACAGTAATAGTATTGACAATCTAAAAAAACTGAGCAACTCAACAGTCAACTTTATATTTCTTATTGTCCAAAGCATTTATTATTTTCATTTTTCCCCTCTCATATTCAGTGTGGACGGATTGAGACAGCATGGTGTCCAGAGAGCTGCAGAGACTTCAGGGAGAAACCTCCGTGTGATGGACGGATTGAGACAGCGTGGTGTCCAGAGAGCTGCTGAGACTTCAGGGAGAAACCTCCATGTGATGGACGTCCTGTCTGTTGGTTTGGAGAGGACTGAGGGTCTTTCCTCTGCGAGGAGGACCAGGCCTGATGGAGGAGCTGATACCATAGCTGATACCAACTGCACAGGCCTAGTCTGTCACTTTATTTGACTACATGTGTTTACTTATACATTTAATAGGTTCACACCTTCTGTCCATATGTGCTTTTTATTTAAAACATGTTTGATTAAGTTTTGGTTCACATTTCAATAAATTGTAATTGTATTTGCACTCCTTTTGTCCATTATTCTTACTGAAAATGTTAGATCACACATTCACATCTGACTGAAGATTGGCCCCATTTATTTGTGACGTTGCAAACTCTGCGGTACAAGGCACAGGTGATGTGAAGCTCATAAAGTGAGGCACATAGAAATAATCAGCTGATGGAGTGTAGATGTGGAAATAGGTGCATTCGATCAGCTGACTGTGTTTTCACAATAAAAGTAGTTTCTTAGTGAATGTCCTGTACTGGTCTTAAAATCTCATAACATCAGCTTTTAATGTTCCTCTTGGATATTCTTCTTGACCCTCAGAGAAGGAGAACATGTCGTGTCTTTCAGGCATGTCCTTTCCTAACAAAAATGACAGGAAACATAAAACATATTATTGCAGAACAAGTGTGTTATTTATGAAAGAGGTGTGTTTCTGTGTTTAGGGGCTGTAGATATAATTATTTTGTAATTGTAATGATTTTTTTTTTATTTCAACAGTGAGCTACAAAGACAATCAGATTATGAATGAACAGTATGAAGCTCATCAACATTGAAATATATGTTATTATCAAAATAATATTTAACTGTTATCAAAACGTAGTGCAACTGTAGAAGCTTGCTCTGTTGTCTCACTGAAAGAATCACTTTTACCACGTTTTTTTCAGACAATATTGAGAGATAAATAGTAGCAGTTCTCACTATGTGTTAAATATCTTTGCCTTCAATACATTAAATTAGAAAGCTGACAAAACCATATTTCTTTAGCCTTTATTTATACAGGTGTAGATCTCATTGAGACACAAGGTCTAATTTTCACACAATCATATTGCTTGTTAACATAACATCTAAATGTAACCTTTTGCATGGAAAAAACCCTCAACTTAACTGATGTGTAGGTGATCTAGTATTTAGTATTGTTTAATGGAATTCAGTTTATTCAAGTCAATACTTCATTTATTTACACAAATATTTTTCTTGATTCTTTGTACAGTATGAAAAAAAGAGTCTTTGTACCTGTGCTGAAGTTCACTGCTGTGAGGAGTCCAGTTCTGTCTCTCAGTCTCTGGTCCAGCCTGTCTGCATCACCTGGACACCTTAAACAAACAGATACATATGTAAAGTACCATGTGTACAAACAATATAACTGATTCTCTTCTGTTGAACATGTTGGATTGTGTATTGTCCGAGTCAGGGTCCTTTTTATTTTACTGTAACTTTGGAAGTTGTGTTACCAATGCTTACTGTTTATTTGATACCCATTTGGTAATGCAATTAATAAAAACAACAAGGTTTGGGTTCGTTCTTCAGATGACTGTGACGTTAACGTGTAAGCTCAATAATGAACTCCGGCTCAACCAACCATATTGTAATATCTAACCTAATCATCTTGAAATATGACATTATTATTTGTAATATACACACATCGGAAACTATTGCGGTAAGCATGTTGTAACTTCCGGTTGTTGTTGTCATTGTCATCTCCGGGTATCCCGTATGCCTGTTCTGTTGCTTATAGCTTATTATCTTAAACTTAATCGATCGTTTTAAAACTCTTGATCACGGCAACTGCCTGACGTTGTAATCACACGTTACTACAGCTTAAGCACACACAACTCTCCTTCTCTCAGCGACTGTAACTCCACAGTTGCCTACACTCTTTTCGGGTTTGCTAACGGTAGCTACTTTAGCTTGATAGCTAGCCATGGCTCTTTCCCCACCCTCGGGTGCTATTCCCTGCTCTAACTGTCTCATGTTTGGTTACTTCCCTACCTCCTTTACTGGTACCGATACATGTGTTAAATGTAGTATAGTTGTTAGGTTGGAGGCGGGAATCATAGCCATAGAAGCCCGGCTCCGCATCTTAGAAAGTAACTCAGCTACAGTAAAGCCCATGTTAGTCGGTGCGGACCGGCAAAAGATAGCTCCTATTAGCCGTCCCCCGGCAACTCCCGAGCAGCAGGGAGACTGGGTGACTGTTCAGAAGGGGCATAACGCGAAACCCGCAGGTCCCCACCAACCCGTTCACGTATCAAACAGATATTCCCCACTCAGCGAGACACCCGCTGAGAAGCCAACTCTGGTTATTGGTAGCTCTATTATGAGATATGTGAATTTAGAGACCAAAGCCTCCATAGTCACATGCATTCCGGGGGCCAGAGCGGGCGACGTTGAGGCGCATCTTAAACTGCTGGCTAAAAATAAACGTAAATACAGTAGGATTGTTATTCACGTCGGTGGTAATGATGTTCGTTTACGCCAATCAGAATGCACCAAACTTAATGTGGAGTCGGTGTGTAGTTATGCTAAAACAATGTCGGACACCGTAATCTTCTCTGGTCCCCTCCCCAATCTGATCAATGATGACATGTATAGCCGCATGTCATCATGTCAGCGCTGGTTGTCTTGGTGGTGCCCAGCAAACAATGTGGGCTTCGTAAATAATTGGACAGCCTTCTGGGGAAAACCTGGTCTGATTAAGAGAGACGGCATTCATCCTACTTTGGAAGGTGCAAATCTCATTTCGGCAAACATTTCAGGGCTTTGTGGACTTAATCCATGACAAACTGGAGTTGAGACCAGGAGGCGAAGTCGCAGTCTTACACGCTTCTCTGCGCTCTCTCCTAGGCAGTCATCCATAGGAATCCCGAACCCAATAAAATACCCAATATTAGCGGTGTGTGTGTCTGCCCAAGGACAATTTAAGGTAAAACCTAATAGAGGTGTCATACATAATAACCTAATAAAAGTAAATGTAACAACTACTACAGTGCAACAAAACAGGAATATTAAATGTGGTCTCTTAAACATAAGATCTCTTGCATCCAAAGCAATATTGGTAAATGATTTAATATCAGATTATAATATTGATATATGCTGTCTCACTGAAACTTGGTTGAGACATGAAGAATATGTCAGCATAAATGAGGCCACTCCACCCAGCCATATCAATACTCATATTGCCCGAGGCGTGGGCCGAGGAGGTGGAGTTGCAGCAATCTTTGACTCAAGTTTACTTATCAATACTAAACCAAAATTAAATTATACCTCCTTTGAAAGTCTCGTTTTTAGTCTTACGCATCCGACCTGGAAAACTTTGCAGCCAATCTTATTTGTTACAGTGTACCGTGCACCAGGTCCTTATTCAGAATTCTTATCAGAATTATCTGAGTTTTTATCAACTTTAGTTCTTAAAACAGATAAAGTAATTATCGTAGGTGACTTTAATATTCATGTTGACGATGATAAAAATAGCCTTACTGTTGCATTTAACTCTATATTAGATTCTGTTGGTTTCTGTCAGAGTGTAAATAAACCAACCCACTGCTATAATCACACTCTCGACCTTGTTCTGACTTATGGTATTGAAATTGAGCAACTATTAGTCGAACCGCATAATCCTGCTTTATCCGACCATTTCTTAGTAACTTTTGAAGTACTGTTACTAGACTACAAAGCATTAGTCAAAAGCTCCTGCAGCAGAAACCTATCTGTTAGTGCTATAGCCAAATTTAAGGAAGAGATTCCACCAATACTTAACTCGATAGCATGTCTGCATGTAGGGGAGGAAACTTATACAAAATGTACACCACCCCAAATTGATCATGTTGTTGATAGTGCTACAGATGCGCTGCGAATTAAATTAGACTCTGTTGCTCCTTTGAAAAAGAAGAAAATAAAACAACATAGATTAGCTCCATGGCATAATGCCGAAACCCGCAAAATAAAGCAAAAGTCGAGACAACTTGAAAGGATATGGCGTTCCACTAAACTTGAAGAATCTCGTTTAATTTGGCATATTCCTCTCAATGAATATAAGAAAGCACTGCGTGAAGCGAGAGCAGCCTACTACTCTTCATTAATAGATGAGAATAAGAATAATGCAAGATTTCTTTTCAGCACTGGAGCCAGGCTGACAGAGAGCCACAGCTCGATTGAGCCTTCTATTCCCATAGCACTCAGTAGTAATGATTTTATGTGCTTTTTTAATGATAAAATTGTTACTCTTAGAAACAAAATTAATGACCTCTTGCCTTTGACCAGTATAGTTTTATCAACAGCTCCCGGAAACGTAAGTTCTAATATTACACTAGATAGTAAACTAGATTGCTTTTCAGCCATAAACCTTGAACAATTAAATTCAATGATTCTCTCTTCTAAACCATCAACGTGTATGTTAGACCCGATTCCAACTAAGCTGTTGAAGGAAGTTTTTCCATTAATTAGCACTTCTTTATTAAATATTATGAATATGTCTTTATTATCAGGCTATGTTCCACAATCATTCAAAGTAGCAGTGATAAAACCGCTTCTTAAAAAGCACAACCTCGATCCAGAGGTTTTAGCCAATTATAGACCTATTTCTAATCTTCCGTTCCTCTCAAAAATTCTTGAGAAAGCAGTCGCAAAACAGTTGTGTGATTACTTAAAAAACAATGATTTATTTGAAGATTTTCAGTCTGGCTTTAGAACACATCATAGCACAGAGACAGCTCTGGTTAAAGTCACAAATGACATTCTAATAGCCTCCGACAAGGGACTTGTCTCTATTCTTGTTTTGCTCGATCTCAGTGCTGCATTTGATACTATCGATCATGATATCTTATTGCAAAGACTAGAGCACTTAGTTGGCATACAGGGAACTGCTTTAGGCTGGTTTAAGTCCTATCTATCTGAACGCTCTCAGTTTGTACGTGTCAATGATGAATCTTCCACGCAAACCAAAGTTAGCCATGGAGTGCCACAGGGCTCAGTGCTCGGACCTATTTTGTTCACATTATATATGCTTCCGTTAGGCAATATTATAAGGAATCATTCTGTAAACTTTCATTGTTATGCGGATGATACTCAACTATATCTATCAATCAAGCCTGATGAAATTAATCATCTAAATAAAATTCAAGACTGCCTCAAGGACTTAAAAACGTGGATGACCTTAAACTTTTTGATGTTAAACACGACCAAAACAGAAGTTATTGTACTTGGACCGAAGAATCTACGAAACAAATTATCTAAAGATATACTAACTATGGATGGCATTAATTTGGCCTCCAGTGAGACTGTAAGGAATCTTGGTGTTATATTTGATCAGGATTTATCCTTTAACGCCCACATAAAATCAATTTCAAGGACCGCCTACTTCCATCTACGTAACATTGCAAAAATCAGGCATATCTTGCCTCAAAACGATGCAGAGAAAATAGTCCATGCATTTGTTACTTCAAGGCTGAATTATTGTAACTCTTTATTATCAGGGTGTACCAAGAAGTCAGTCAAGTCGCTTCAGCTGATTCAAAATGCTGCAGCTCGTGTACTAACCAGAGTTAGGAAAAGGGACCACATTACTCCTGTTCTGGCTGCCTTACACTGGCTCCCTATAGAACACAGGATAGAATTTAAAATTCTTCTTCTCGCCTACAAAGCCCTTAATGGGCAGGCGCCATCTTACCTTAAAGAACTCATTATACCCTACTGTCCTACTAGGGCATTGCGTTCCAAGAATGCAGGGTTGTTGGTTGTTCCTAGAGTCTCTAAAAGTACAATGGGAGCCAGAGCCTTTTCTTATCAAGCTCCACATTTGTGGAATCAGCTTCCAGTTTGTGTTCGGGCGGCAGACACCCTATCCGTTTTTATGAGTGCGCTTAAGACCTTCCTTTTTGATAAAGCTTATAGTTAGGGCTGATTAGATTCAGCCCCTAGTTTTGCTGATATAGGCTTAGTTTGTCGGGGGACATCTTACTTCTTCCTTCTCTCTGTCTATACCTGTGTACTCTCATGTTCCGATTAACCCAGCTTCCCCAAATGTCTTTCTTTTTGGTGTCTATATACGCTGGGATCCGGAGTCATGGATGATCCTGCGGTCCTGTGTCTGTGGGTTTTCTTCGGAAGTTTTTCCTTGTACGATGTGAGGGTCTAAGGACAGAGGGTGTCGTATTGTCATACTGATATTTTGTACAAACTGTGAAGTCCACTGAGACAAATGTAACATTTGTGATATTGGGCTATATAAATAAACATTGATTGATTGATGATTGATTGACATCTTATTGTGAGGTTGATTTCACATACACTACTTCGACATGAGCTTGTCTACATACTTGAGCATAGCCAATTTAAATTAACCTTAGCGATGCATACAGTTCCTACCTACATAATAAAATATCTCTCTAAGTTACAAGGATGACCTTATTTTATCAACCTCAAACAGAAGCCGTTTATCCCACTTAACGCTTAACACTTGTCTATTTCGTTTTAACCTTTTATATCTACAGTCTATGGTTTTAACTTGGAGACTACGATTAGCATCGTTAGCACCGATGTAACTACCACTCGCTTACACGCTAACCCAAGACTTAACATTCATTACGTAGCTGATTCAAATCATAAACACATCAATAAGTACTCGAATTTCACTTACCGCAAAAAACGCATTCATGCACCGTCTGTTTCAACCGCAGAGCGAGTCACAATTGTCCGATATATAAGCATGAAGAACAAACAACCACGGCCGGCTTCAAGTTGTGTTCCCTGGATGAGCTGAGCAGGCAGAGTCCCTGTAGCTAGCTTCACGGAGCAGCTAGCAGAGAGACAAGAAGCTAGCAGCAGCAGTCACTTGACAGAGCTGTCACTCAATGTGACCACGCCCTAATATATGCATAACTTACATTTTATTAAATATCTGAACTTTGGAGAGGAGTTGGGGGACACACGACACATCAAATCACATCTACAGATCAAGACGAAGCAAATGGAAGTACTCCTAGCGTGTGAAAATGTTTGTGAAAAACGTGTGCAAAGTCTCCGAAAACGGAGCAGTGGCTGTGATGCTAGCTTTGCGGCTAGCGGTTAGTTGTTATTGTTTGAAGTTGTTGCTATGGAAACAACATGACGGAGAAATGTTTTATATCTTCTACATATAATAACCATGATAATAACGGACAAAGTAAAGAATGAAGTGTAGGCTATGCCTGTTTAAAGTTGTTGCTATGGAAACAACATGACGGAGAAAAAGTATAATCTTCTACATATAATAACGGACAAAGTAAAGAATGAAGTGTAGGCTATGTTTAAATGTTTGGAATTTGACCGTGTATGATGGCCCTCTTGAGTTGCCGTACAATCCGTCATATGACGGATGACGGATGCGACGGAAATACACCCGAGCAGATATGGTACCCCGAGCAGATATGGTACCTACACCGGCTGTTCCCCAGAGTTTGCCGCTTGGTTCTAACGCATTCGGCTCAATTAACGTGTCCGTTCACACGAGACCACTGGAAATGCTGGAAACGCTGCACTGTAAAAAAAAAAGAAGTTTTTTTACAGTTTTTTTATTGTATTTCATAATTACAGGAAATCATATTCAATTTACAAGAATAAACCGCTCACTCTGCTGCTGACACGCACCTCATCTGCCCCAGTTACACAAACCTCTCAAGATGGCACTCGTAGCTACCACACTCAAATGACCTCAAGTATTTGCTCCTGTTTACAGACCTGCTGCGATACTGTCCAGTGTGATAGTGATGCCAAGTGACGACTTTATAGAACACAACTCTTTTCAAACCAATGCTTTAAATGTACAGATATGATCATAACAGTCAATTTAAGAGTAGTATTGCCCTTTGACTTCAAGCTGTATAAGTGTGAAGACAATGGCCGTATCATCCACAGAATTTGTAATTATAAAAACTATTGTTTGTAGCACTACATTTAAGTGTACTTCTGTCTTAACAGGTGCCTTTTCAAAATCAATCCGGACAAGGGGACTAAAATGGAGAGGAAAGCTTCAAAGAAACAGCAGTCAGTCAATCCGAAGGTGCTTTCATTGATCACCAACATCGCTGACTTTGAATGGAGAGAGTAAAATCGCACACACATAGTCACATATGTATGTAACTCTCTTAACAGTTATGTAACTGTTAAGAGAGTTTAGTGTTTATAATGTTATCTTGTTTAAGGTCTATTCTGCTTTATTATTATTGTGTTTATGTGTATGGATGTATGTGTGTATATGTATGGGTTATATATATATATATAGAAAGTATTGTAATAACGTGTATATATTGTGTTCTTAATTATGTTACGGCATTGTAAATAATAAGAAATTATAAAAAAGAATGGTGGTGGTGTCATTTTTTATTTATATTGTCAAATATTTTCAACATGTTGCCAAAGGCATAACGTTTTAATGATATTGCATACATTTCTTTGTGGCATCATTTCACAGATTTTAAAGTATTATGACAAATATCATCATACTTCAGGACTTATTTTTTCCAATTTATATTTTTAAATACAAGATTGACACAATGTAAAAGTACAGTAAACCTACATTTAGAGAAAGTAAATGCATTTATTTTGACAGTTTATTAATGTATTTGAATACAGATTTTTTTCTTGCAAAACATCTGACAGTTAATGTAAACTTAAGCATTTGCGAAAATAAAATGACATGTTTTCTTTGTATTTTACATGTAAATGATCTTTGATTTACAGTAATATTTTTAAAGAACAACAGTAATCTTCTGTCTTTAAGCTTTTTATTATCATTTAAAAACATATGTATTCTGTTGTTTTAGAGGAAAATGACTCTATTCTAACAATTAATATATGTTAAAAGAAAAAGATTTCATGGAATTATAAGAAGATTTCTTGTGAAATTACAGATTTTTTTGGCAAAAAATGAGATAATTAATGTAAACTAACGCTTTTGCAAAGTAAAATGACGTTCTTTTCTTTGTGTTTTACTTGTAAATGGTCTTAGATATACGGTACTTTTTTGTAATAATAAAAGTAATTTTCTGTATTTTAGCTTTTCTTTATCATTTTTAAAAGATAATTATTCTGTTTTCTAGAGGTTTATGACTCTATTCTAACAAATAATATATGTTAAAAGAAAGATATTTCATGTAAAATTACAGTAATAGAGGCTACTTGTGGTAAGGTAAGTTAGTGTTTTTTTACATGTTATCTCCGTATTTTATTTTACAGTTTTTTTCCTTTTTTTAACGGACATTTTCTGGCGTCCCCGTCGCCAGAAAATAACCGGCGGGGCTTGTATACGCGAGTAGTGAAAACACTTCCGCGTAGTCTGCTCGCGTGTATCCTCCCTTTCGTCTCCTCCCGCACCCCTCCTCCATCACCCCTCCTCGACTCCTCCGTGTGCATTTCAGCTATTGGGACGTCCTTCAAGATGGCGTGTCTTGATCGATTTCCGGGTCAAGTCCCGGAGGAGGGGGAGAGAGGAGTCGAGGAGGGGTATTGGGATGAGGCTATAGTGTTTTCCTCTACTTATGAAAGCGTTCTTTGCATGCATGCCTTGCAAATTTGAAACACACCTTAGTATCTTTCTTGTCAGTGTGAGTGTAGTGCAATGTATTTATATGAGTATGGGCATATCCACAAGACAGTAATATTTTAGTGTTTAATGTTCATGTGCTTCTTAACGTTGGTTTGTTTATTTACTTTAAGTCATAATGTGGAAAGAACATAATGTGTTGTATTTAGTGACAAAGCACATCATAGGATATGGGTTGTCTATTTTGAAATGTGCAAATAATAATTATAACCTAATATATATTACAAATAAATATTACAAATAAATGAATACCTCTCCGACCATCAACCCAACATTGACTTTTGTACCACATGTTTCTGTAACGTGACTTGAAATGTCTTTTTTTCCAGTTGTGAGTAGATCCTTCATTTCCTTTAGCGTTTCATTTCTTTATGGAACAATGGTTTCCATCCACATCAAAAAAGCAAACTCAAGCATTTGGTTGTCTGCATACTTACTTTCTCTTATTTGTACTTATAGCACTGCATTCTGAAAATGTCCTTCCACCTGTGCTTCTCCTGCATGTCAGGATCTCTGCTGGGAAAAAGCTGTGAAAGCATCTTTAATCAATATTTTGTAACTAAAGGCATTTCACAATTTCTTTCTGTTCCCCTGATACCTATTTTTTCAAACAACCGCTGAACTTGTTCCAGTTTATAATGATGGCGCTCAGTCATAACTTGAATTGGGTTGCCTCTGTTTTGTCAAAGCTTCTGATGCTCGATGCATGCGAGACGCTGTCAGATGTCCAACAGAGCCACCTTCATAGGGCTTCACCTGGCCTCAGTGATCTGTGCCATGCAAACTAGACAATTAGAATGAGAGCTTGTGATTGCATGCAAATACAAGAACAGCTTTCTCACCCGATTGACATTTCTGTATCACAGTGTTGCCATTCATAACACTGGCATTGTGTGTGTCATGTATGTGTACATGCAAATAAAACCAGATAGTGTTGCTTCTATCTCTGGGATGAATGATATCATTTATGACCAGTTTCTATGACTGGGTTTAATGAAAACATTTATGAGAATTGAAAACTGTCATTCTTTTTAGATGCCACATGTAAAATAAACTATATATATAAATATATATAAAGCAAGCACTCTGAGCTTGTTTCTCTCTTTAACCTGCTAATTCTTCCTTTACTGCAACTGATTACATTTTGCTCCAAGCTGTGAATTTCTTTTTTTACTGTGCATGAGGAAAGCATAAACAGCGCTTGCAGATCGAGCACGCTGATAAAAAAACAAAAAACGATTTGAGCTATTTTAGTGTCTTACCCGTGCTTACCAAGTTCCAGGGCACACTGCAAAAAGGTAATCTAATTTGTAATGTGTGACAGCTTATTCGCAAATGTGTACTCTGGCACATTTTTTTTAATTGGCCCGCCAGTGATTCTTCTTCTTCCGCTGATTTCACAAAGACACCCTGGAACAGTTTAGACGACACATGACATCGCCTGTGAACTCCAGTTATCAATCAAGCGCCAATTAACATGCTCGGCTAGAGGAAATCAAGGGCTCTTTGAAGTGCGGCAGTTAGCAGAGTAGCTACGCATATCATTGATATGATGGGCTCTCAATTTGATCCTCACTCTACCAAAACATACGAACTGAAATGTGCTCACAGGGTCCACCACAACAGATAATCCACTCTGGATATACGCTTGATGTTGGATCTAACTTTAGGGTATTTGACATTGCATTACAAACGGTCAATTAAGAAGAGTCGGAGAAAACAACCTCCTTTTTCATATCTAAGTGTTTCATTTTGTTCCATCGGATATCCTGTTTTTTTTGCTGGTTGTAACCATAGGTTGTAACACTGTCTTCTCCCCCACAACACTTCCTCTGAAGTAGGTAAACCTCAAACACGACACACAGCAGCTGCACCGTGCTGTGAACTTCCTCATGAAGGCACGTGTTTTTGCACCTACACGTCCAATAAGAAAACCAATTGTTTATTTAGTGCGGCTCTTAGTTTCAAAGAAGGCCCAGTTTTCAGGTTACATCCTGACATATGAAGCCATGACGAGGGGAGAGGTGAAAGTGTCCTTTTGGTGTATGATTTGAATCATCGTCAGCAGGCAGACAAGTTCAGGTGCTTTGCACAAAAACAACACAGAGATCTTAGCAGAAAAAATCACAAAAACAACAAATGTGGCAACTGTGTGTGCTCTGTTAATTAGAGCTGAGATAGCAGAGATTAGTCTTCAAGCACAGCCATATTACAGAAAGTCATGCCAAATAAGGAGAAACAAAAGTAGGAGAGAGGCAGACTCAGTACAAAAACAATGTCCCAAAGCTACTAATCAAACAACTCCCAATCTAGATGTAGACCTCAGATTACACTAATGAATTCTAATTATTGTGTTTTAGCATGTAAATATGTATTAAAATGGCAGACAGAGACAATCCCTGCCTACAGCAGAGGTTTGAGCAGTGATCTGTATGGTGAGCTTCATGCTGCTTCAAGTGTTTTTAAAGCAGGATTTAGTTGTTGTATCCTGAAATCAGATTGCTTTTACTTGGGGCAAACATAGCCTTTACTTTTTCTTCAATGAAAATTATCAACTTTCTTATCTCTGAGAACAAATTGTATCCAGCTGCCTCTGTTCCTCAGCAACAAGAATATTCTTAACAAGAGAGTAAGCACGCTGTCTGCTGGAGGTTATCAACCTGGACATACAGCAATCATGACAGCGTGGTTTCATTAAAGCAAATATTAAAATGAACCACTTTATCTTTCTAAACCAAATCTAGTAAATTAGCCCACCTTAAGTGGTTACTTTCAAAAGGTTTCATGTTTCTGTTTTGATATGTACTGTAGGAAGCCGATTGGATGCAGGGGGTCAACAATGTTTCTTGAAATAAAAAACAATTAGCATTTCTACGGTGTTAAATCTGTTTAAACCAGGCATTGTAAGAAGATTTGGAGATTTGAAGCTTGCAGTTTGTGCCGATGGACGCAGAATCTTCAGGCAGAGGACCAGATGTTGGTTTCAGAGCTTTCTGGTTCTCTTTTACAGTCCATATTGACCAACCACGTTTGAGCTATCTTTGGTTGCATGCAGGTAAACAGTCCATGTAAAGGAAATGTGGATCCCAGGACTAGCTTCTTGAGGAATAGAGGTATCCTGTGTATGTTCATGAAATGTGCACTAGAACAGAGCAGAGAGTTGCACAGCCATAGTCAAAGATCAACTCGTTTAAAAACCACTCCTGGTTCATCTTCTCTCGCCCTAACTAAGGCTTTGAATTCAGTGTATGGTGTGGACTTTGCTCAGGACGCGGAGATCCTTACTGCTGTCTGTTTGTTCTTATATCAGGGAAACAGAAGAGGAATTCATGCACACAGGCCAGAAAAATGAGTACAAAATAATATTGAAGTAACTTAGAGATTGTTATCACCTTTAAAGGATAAGCAGGAGAACGCTAGATGTCCCCGTTTGATGTCGTTTTGGTTAGAAAGCCTGCAAAATGTGATATTTTCCTCCCAGCAACAAACATCATTAATTATTCACACACTGTTAGTTTACAGTAAAATAATTGCAGAGGAAGTATGTAAAATCAAGTAATATGCTAAAAACTGAGACGATACTATACCAAATCCGAAGCATTATGTACCCTTTTTAAAGGCTTTGAGTGTAAATGATCTTTTCTTTTGAAAGACAACAGTTTGATGAACAAGAAATCAGCATGTAAAGTGTAAAAGGAAGCACATGCTAAGAAAGGCCTTTCCAAATGAAGAGGCAGAAACAGCAGCTTGTTTTAGTGTTAATGGACTTTTTCTTCTGTTTTCAAACATTATGTACAGCTTCCTCCCAGCAAGAGTTTGTCAAAAAATGCATAGTGGGAAGTGGGGGCTTCTCAGTGCAGTGTGTCAGGATGTGGTGCTCTAGATAGGTAAGGACAGACAAGGGTCACGTCACCTCCAGAGGGCTCAGCTGCTACACCTGGCGTCCCAGATGCCCCCCTCCACTCTTACCCCTCCTGTTGATTACCTTCAGTCCAGCTGGGATCCTTCCTTTTCAGCCGCAGCCAGTCGTTGCTTCAGTCGACAGCCTCTGCACATCTTGACATCTTGTCGGGGGTATCTGTCATTACATTACATTGCATTTAGTCCTGTCCTCTTGACACTTCAGTTGGCTGGTGGTGGATGTGGCTACACCACAGCCGACCTCCACCAGTAGCACCCACATTTTCCATCCCTGTTGTCCTGCCTCAGCAACAATATCTGAGTCCTTCAGCCATTTGCTGTTGTAAGGTTCATCAACTTCAGCTTCCCATGGTACAGTCAATTCCATGAAGTACAGGGAGTGTTGTCATGTTGAACTCATGATCAGATCTGGCCTGAGATTGGTTGTGGTGATCTCCGGTGGAAAGGTGAGCTTCTGCTCCAGGTCAACCTGCATTCACTAGCCCGAGCTGAGTCCAGGAGGTTTGATTCCCCTCTTACAGAACACTGATTTGGAATGTGTTCCGCTGAAACAAAGGCGATGTTTGAGCACCCAGATGTTGGTGGAGAGAGGACATTGGAGGTAGCTCTCCTTCCTTCCAGGATGATCATTAGTTTTCAGAGAAACTTGTTGTGGTGGCGTGTGGCGCAGTGGATAGAGCCTTGGTCTGGGGATCAGATGGTCACAGGTCACAGGTTCAAACCCCTCTGTCACAGGTTCAAACCCCTCTGCAGTCAGCATATCGTTGTGTGTGATGGTCACAGGTTCAAACCCCTCTGCAGTCAGCATGTTGTTGTGTCCCTAAGACACTTCACCCCAATTTGCTCCTGTGGGGATTGCCCACAGTATTGAGTTAGTAAGTCGCTTTGGATAAAAGCATCTAACAAGTAACATGTAATGTAATGTCCCTCCAGGTGTAGAGGTCTTGGACAGACTGGTTTTGCAGCCATACATACTGTATGCTGCAGTGTTAAAACTAAACCTAAACTGGAGCTTCTCCAGATCCAGTTTAGGTCTTGGGAGTGGGAAGAACATCGTAGGTGGATCTGATGATGAAGCTAAGTCTGCCAAATTCCATCTCCCAAAGATCCCTTAAGGGCGGGTTTTCAATGCTCAACAGTTAATGCATCTAATTTCTTTTTAGCAATTAAAAGATTACAATTAAATGGAAACACAACTGATGTGCTCTTAAGAAAGGCTTGTGTATGGATATTCTGTATTGTAAATGGACTGTATTTATATAGCGCTTTATCCGGTCTTTACAACCCCTCAAAGAGTTTACATTCAACCATTAAAACCTGAAAATGACATTCCCAGAACAAATGACCATATCTTCCCTTCTAAAAGGGTTAAATTAATAATCTTTGTTCTCAAAGTAATGATAAACCTGTGAGTTGGATGTAGAAAAGTCAGAATCAATATAGATGTTTTTTATTTTAAAGAAAATTCAGATTGAACATGGTAAAAAACTGTAAATTATAGTGTCCATCCAAAAAATATGTTGTACTTATAGTGAAAACTAACCTTGGATGATGGGTTAGTAGACTAAAAACTTTAGGAATCCAAAGCACAACATATAGTAAGTACCCTGTATCAAGATAGATGCAAAACAAGTGATATTTGACCTTTTTAGACAGATTTAGCAAAAAAAACCTCTTCTGGGGCCATTTGAGTGGATTTTCCATATCTCTGGCCCCCCTTGTTCGATTTTGACATGTGACATCTCTTTCTGACCGTTAGAGCCAATAGAATCCAATGGAAATCGTCCCGCACACACTCATGTTAAAAAAAAAAGGTTGTGTCTCTGCGCATGCTAGCTTGCAGCAGAGGGGAGAAATATCCTGCTCTGATATCAAGCAACGGAAAAGCTGTTTTATTAAATGGATTATCAGAACATTTCAAAGGGGATGCAGTCACATTGGATATTAACCTATGGATTAACTACAGCATCGTTTTTTATCGTTTTAATGCCATTGAAGACCAGTTTAGACCAGACAAAGACGAAGGTAAGCCATGTTAGCTTTGTGGGCTACCTAGCGCCACTTGTTTTGATGTACGTTTTTGTTGATAACGTCGCGAGTTTGTATCTTTCAGTGTTGAGGTGAGCACCGTTAGATTCTGTGTCTCCTTGCGATCATAAACGATGTGTTGGATGTGCACCTAGTATAAGTAATAAGGGAGCTAGGAGTGATTATCGGTGCAGTAATAGGTTAGCATTTTTCGCTCAGGGGTTATTTAGATTCTTCTTATGAGACTTGTGTTTTGTTTTGGTAAACATGGTTTGTATCGTCAGTTAGCTGAGATTATTCCCGTTAATCTGGTATAACACATTAATAGGTTCTTAAATATTAAGATCCCCTGAGACACAGTGTCGTGAAAAAAAAAGAAAAAAGTACCCACCGACGGGGACCTTCGGGTTTACCGCATTCACACAGAGCAATGGGACATTTTGCTCAAGTAAGCTAACAATCACACACATTCACACACATTGCCCATCAGGAGCAGCTCGGGGTTCAGTTTCTTGTGCAAGGCAGGGCTGCCAACATTTGAGTTCAGCTTGGAGTGAGATTTTCTTTTTGGTGAACCGAAAAAAGAAACGTTCATGTGTACAGTGTTACAAATGTATTGAACATGTACAAACTAGGGTTTCCCATTAATGTACCGGCCAAAGTGGAACACGCACACACAGTGTACCTGCGACTCCTACAATGAAGGCTCGATAATCAGCTCACAGCATATAAAATGGCATATAGGTGTAAGCAGAGGTAAAGTGCTATTTTACAAGTGGGGGGGGAGAAGATTTTTTTTTTAAATATTGAAATTAAATGCATCAACCTGGTGCACTTTGAGAGCAAAATGACTTTATGGATCTCTCAACACCCATATGAAACAGAACTGTAAACAGATTTTCTTTTTCTTTATGGATATTTTACAAATCCCTCATCTTTTAAACCTATTCTTGTTTTACTGTCATATAGTTTTTCATTTATTCTCATAAATGGTGACCAAAACGTTTGAGAGCCACTGAGATAACTAGACTAAAGTTAACTATCTAAACAGAGAGTCCCTTACCTCACTGAGCTGTAGTTATCTCTCAGTCTGACAGGACAGAGCTCTCCCTCTCCTTGTTTTAGAAACAGCTTTTAATATCTGTTAGCGCAGCTAGCTAACCAGATGCTAACAACAACAATGCAAATAGTGAGTTTGGTATGAATATACTGTATAATAGTAAAGTTATTTAAGA
The DNA here is from genome assembly GCA_028583405.1 of Pogonophryne albipinna. NCBI lineage: Eukaryota > Metazoa > Chordata > Actinopteri > Perciformes > Artedidraconidae > Pogonophryne > Pogonophryne albipinna. Next base: position 2,627,202 of record CM053246.1, read on the forward strand.
TGATTTTACATTTTAAATATTCCCCAAAATTATTCAAAAGCATATTCTTCCAAACTCCTTGCTGTAGTATGACCACCAGGAGACTATTGATGTGTGTGGTGAGTTCGGTAGTAATAAGCTGTATAATAGAGAACCGCAGTGACGCGTCCTAAAACCCGGAAATAAGTTAGCATTTTTACCACGTCCGGTTCCTTCAGTAAAAAGCAATGCAATTTCTCCATAGGATTTTGGAAAATAGCTCCAAATAAGGTCTGTGTTTGACACAAATTGAAGAGACAGATCACGTTTTGTTCTACGACATTAAATACATCAGCAGTGACCCCGCTGGTGATTTTTGAAGAGTTGACGTGTCTGAAAAACGATGGTTGTTAACAAGTGGCTGAATAGGACTACAGAAGTTGTCCAGGCCGTTTTACGTAATTACACCGAACACGTAAAACACTCCCGCTAAGTTTGTTTGCCCTGTTCTGCTTGAAAGCAAGTACCTGCCTCCTGCAAACTGTTCAAACAAACACTTCAACTCGTACCATTTACAATCTGTATGTTTGAATATGGATCTTAAGTCGGCGTGACGTTGAAGCAGCGACCCTGCTGTAGTTCCTTTATAGCATAACGTTAGCATTTTGCTTCTTGCGACTAGATTTATGCTTCGAAAATTATAAAAGTAGGATAGACATGTGGATATTATCCGGCTGAACAAAACGTGATCCGTCTCTTAAATGTGTCTCAACCACTGACCTTATTTCGAGCTATTTTCCAAAACCCTATGGAGAAATTGCATTGCGTTTTTGACGAAGGAACCGGAAGGAGTTTACATCCGGGTTTTAGGACGCATCACTGCAGGTTCTCTATAGTGATTGAATATTATTGTATTCTCTTTTTTGGGAGTTGCACTTTGCAGACGGTCCCTGAGCACTCGTTTCTTCTCCGGCTGCAGATAGAGACCAATGTAATGTGTCCAGCTCGGAGGACGGCGCGTATTGGCTTTTTTTGATCAAAATGTGATTGTAGTTCGTTGTCAACCTTACCACGGTACTTAGGAGACGTCATTTGTGTCTGCATAACGTTTTGTTCATGAGTTATTGATCCGTGAAATCAGAATCTCCCAATATCGTTCCAACTTTACTGAACCAAGCCAGAAGACCGTCTCATTTCGTAGACCGCTCGGTTTGCTGTCCCTTCACTTTATTTTTATATTTATATACATTTATTTTGGACGAAAACTTAGCGTGAGGAAAGGCAAGTGTGGCGTGAGTGCGTGAGATATGGGCTAATTGCGTGACTCTCACGCTCAATGCGTGAGTGTTGGCAGCCCTGCCCAAGGACACATCGACATGTTGACTGCAAGGACTGGGATCGAACCCACAACCTTGCGATGGAAGGACGACCGCACTACCTGGCAGCCACAGTTGTATTGAATGAATACATTTATAAAAATGGAGAAACAAGAGCATACAATTCCTTTGAACACTGATTTCTGATCCTTTGAACATTTGTTCTTACAGGTAGTCTATGGACATTCAATAATGTCTTTGCTGAAGAAAGACAATCCTAGAATGTCGATGACAAAGCTGTCACTTTGGATTCTCTGGTGTATGTCTCTCTCAGAACTATATTTTCTCTTCAATCTATAAATGGCAGCTAATGCAAAGCACGAGATTTGGCACTTGTGACCTTTATTAGAGCTGATAGCTGCCGCCATGGATACCGGGGTGCCACATGTTGGCACAACAAAGTGTTGCAGTGCAGCTACATCACAGATCTACAGGATTTCAGGTAAGTGAAAATGACTAGCAAGCATGATCCTTTTCTGACATGATAATGACCTGCAGTCAACAGCCTCACAAAGGTTATCACACACAGAGGACCAGGAAACGTTCCAGGGAACTGCACCAATGCAATACAGCAGTGTGGATATGGGAGGTTTCAAATCCAGGTGATGTCGACACAATTTATAGAATGATTGATTAATAATCCACAAATGAAAGGCTGCATCACTCACTGAGGGTTACGTTTCATTAAATGTTTTTCTTGGAAAAGAAATTAGGTGTAAATTCCTCCGCAGACAGCCCTGGGCTGCAGTCGAATAGTCCATTTAGCTTAGGAACCTTCCTAACGGAGTGAAATGACCCGGAAGTCCCTCAGTGGCAGCCATGATAAGTGCCGTTCCAATTCTCTAGAACAGTGGTTCCCAACCTGGGGGGCGCGCTCCCCTTGGGGGGGCGCCAAAGATCGCAGGGGGGGGGGGGCGCCAGGCCTCAGATGATTTGAGGCCAAATATCATATTTAGACTTTTTTTTAATTTCTTTTTTTTTACATATAATTGTAACGTAATACATGATTGTCACTAAAAGCCAATAAAATATAATTGATTAATTCATTTTAATAAAAATTGAAGTTAGTACTGTAGCTAATATAGGCATAAAAAGACAGAAATGTATAATTCTTTCTTTAATAGAAATGTTTCTTCTGCCCGTAAAGTGTCCAAACCAGGCTTTTCTGGATAAGCGCATTTTTAAAACATAGTCATTGTCCATGCCGGTTTCAGTTGGATTATTTGTCACAGTTGCTCCGATCAGATCGGTCTCCTCCATTTTGTAGATTATTTACGACTTTTGAATCCACATAAACACATCGGCAAAATCCGGTTTGTTTTAAACTGTTTAATCCCTTTGTGAATTGTTTCCACTTCCACTTCCACTTCATTTGTTCATACAGCAGGAATCCAAATGAATTAATCCTGAGTCCAATAACCATCAAAGTCACTCCGATAGTGCTCCTTAATTACGCTTTCATCCTCCTTTAACAAAATACTTCACATTCATCCAGTTTGTGACAGTAGTTGTAGCATTTTTGAGACTTTTAAACTTTAATTACCGCTGTTGCGCCCCCCCCTTGTGTGTGTGTGTGGGGGGGGGGGGGGAAGGTTGGGAACCCCTGCTCTAGATGATAGGAAAGGAGGTTTCAAACTTCCTTTATAACCTCCTTTAGCTTAGGAACCACTGGACCTCCCTTGACGAAAGGAGAGGAGAAAATGCTGCCCCACAATGCCTTGCAGCCGCAGCATTTGCCGTCACTCAACAGTCGGCCGTTCACGGAAACAACCGATTATGAGCGAGAAATGATATCATAAAAGTTACGGTGCTTATTAAGCATTTTAAAACGTATGTGGTAAGTTGCCAAAGTGCTTTGTTCTGAACGTTCATCAGTATTATAATCAAAAAGAGAAATATGAACGTTAGTTTTTACTGAAATGATCAAATAAAGTCAACATTTCACAGTCTTTACTGAGCTGTGTGGAGTTTGTTCAACTTTTAAAAGATGTTTGAATGGTGATATACACAGTGATAGATGTTAAGGACTAACGTTTATAATAAATACATTTGTATTGATTTTAAGATATTTTCATAGTTCATACAATCATACGTATTGGAATCATTTGTATTAACAGGGGTGCACATAACTTTTTTGCCCTGGTTCTCAAAGGAGCACCTGGAGATGTTGCTTGGTGCTCATCCTTAAAATGAAATAAATAAACCGGTCTTTATTTGTCAGACACACGGCACAGAACACACAGAGGTGAACACAGAACACACATGCAGAGGCAAACACAAGACAACATTAGCACGACCAGTAATCCTACAAGCTGTCATCACTACCCTCCTGACTGTTCTCCTGACTGTCTTCCTCTCTGTCAGACATGGTAGCTGATGATGTAGGCCTACTACTTTCTCTCTGGTTGAGTCTGCGATTAGCTGCTTGCATCCACAAGTCAACAGCTGGGTTTGGGTCGAAAGTCCAGTTTTAAAAGGATATTTTTGGTTACTGTCCTATAGTATACATTGGAATGATTTCAAACCTGTTTATCCCAATAATTATAAAGTAGTGCCTTGAAAATATGTGTTTACATAAATTGTGACCAAACCGTTTGAACTTAGACTAAAGTGAACTATCTAAACACTCAGAGTCCTTTACCTCACTGAGCTGTAGTATCAGCCTCTCGGTCTGACTGGAGAGGACTCTCCCTCCACATCATTGTAGAAACATCTTCTTCTTATATCCGCAGCTAGCACCAGATTCTAATAACAACAGCGCCGGTACCGGTGCACCCTCCCTCTCACCCTCGCTCACTCGCACTTTGGCTGTGAGCTGCGGGCGCCAGACAAGCCAACATCCCCCATTTTCATCACTTCAGTGCCCATCGTACAGGGCACATGAAACGTGTATCCGGGGTGAAAAGGGTGTTACATTTACTTAATTATGAATGTTGTTACATCAAGGCCGAACATTAGGATGAGCACCAACGGTAAAAAAAAAAATGTTCCCTCCCAGAACTACCAGCGCAGCGCCTCCACAGATCTGGCGCTCTAGGCGAAAATCAACGCCAGTGCGACGGGCCGGCCCTGAGTTCATATGCAACTCGCAAATATCTTTCTAACTCTCTCTTCTCTCTCCTCTCTCCTCTCTTCTCCCTTCTCTCTCCCTCTCTCTCAATGTTGGTACGCAAATGAGCCTTTTTTCAAATGACCCGGTGCTCTTTTTTTGGCCGAGGTGCGCATGCGCACCTGCGCACCAGTTATGTGCAGCCCTGTGTATTAATGTGGACCGGAGGGAGAGGGTGACGAGCATAAGTTTCACTTTCCTTTTTTATTTCAATTCCAACTTTGGTCATGAAGAATATGTTTCTCTGTTGTCCACGTTCATAAAGCATAAAGCAACAGCATCAGAGCACGGTGCAGAGTCTCTAGATGAGTTTACAGTAGTCCCTCCTTCTTATTAAACATCCATGTTGTAGTCCGCTGTATAGAAAACTGTAGTTTCCATAGTTTCCCCACAGCAGCAGACGCACATTCATGACGTCCGCTGGCGCATCATAAACACGTCAGATAGTGAAAGTGCAGTTGGATTCTCTAAAGTACCACAGTCTCTTCTCCTAAGTGCTTTTGAATTCTCCTATCCACTATCCCTTAACCCCGTGACCTTTCACTCAGAGGTCAAGGGTTAGACGATAGGGTTAGACGTTAGGAGCTGATTTTTGGACTATTCGGCATGCAGCCAGGGTCACCGTTTTTTCTTCCAGACTATTTATTCGCAGCCTGATATGAATAACTGCAAGGCATGCTTTAGAAAGCGAGGATGCTGTGAATCTTATATTTACCAGGGAAAGGCCAACGGCAGAAATGTCTAAAGTCTATCTGGGCTTTAAACTTCATGAAATCCACTTTGCATCTTGAAGGTTGCAACAAAACAAAACGGTCCCTTTCTAAAGAATTTTGTTGATCCCTGTTTTGTTAATTTGATCCAGGCCGAAATTACATCAGATGACAGCATAATCCGACATCATTATCAACATCAAAATGTGCTTGGCGCGGCTTGCCGCTGTTTGGCCCCGGGGCCCGACGGCAGCCCAGCCTCTGTAACAGGATGATATGGATTACACTTTCAAACCGACCTTGCTCCTCTCTAATTTTTTATGCCTGCCAGTCAAACAGAGCGTTGACCGGCATGCAGAATAAAACCCAAATATCCCTCTGATGATTAAGGTCACTCTTACGCTGCTCTGCACAAGCCATCCTCCTATAAGCTCCACAGAGCAGGGGGGGGGGGCTCCGGTGACTTGATGTCTTTATTGTCATCCCTCTCGGGGCCAGGTTCCCCCTGCCTCACCGTGGCTCCGGTGACAGTAGGACAGTATTCACAGTTTCTCTCTGAGGCGCTGTGACCTGTTGTTGGCTCTCATTTGTGTGTCAGTTCAGAGGTTTAAGCTTCTTCATGAGGAGTTTATCCCTGGATCACAGGGATTCAGAGGGCTCACCGGTCATTTGCCGTCACTATCCCGAGAGCTCGGATTGTTGGGGCTGCTTTATTCAGAAATATGATGGAAATGTGTTGGACTAATTTGGCTTTAGCAGCATTGGCTGAATATTAGTCCACTCATCCAAATGGATTATCCCATGGCTGCGATGAACACACAGTACAGATCTGTCACACACCCGCATGTATCTCATTTTTAGGTTCTTCTTCACTTTCTGATGCATTCATCTCTTTTTTTCTGTAATGATGGCAGCATTCATAAGTAAAGCTGTGCAGCATGTAAGGCTGTTAATAGCAGAGCTTTGGGAGTTCATACCCGCTGAGGTGAGTTTATCTGCACAGACAGCATGTGTGTTCATTTAATCTGACTTCAACATCAGGTGTCGACAGCGATTACCACTGATACTCGTGCTTTGACACACTGTGGATTTAAGGTTAAAAAAGTGCTTTATCAGAGTCTGCAACCAAATATGAAAACAAGATCACAAACAGCTCCACTCAAAGTATTTGAATTTAGCAGTTCTCCACTGAATATATGTTTTTACTGTTTTCAGGATTTCCCTCCCTAATTTTCTCTCTGCCACACGTTGCTGACCTTCCTATTGGCTGAGCCACGTTGAAGTGACAGCTGGTGTGATGTAATAACCCCCCCTCCACTGACAAGTTATAAAGAGCAATATCTAGTTCCCTGGATTGAGATAAGCTTAGGTAGATTAATGCTCCGGGACACTGAAATGTTTGTTGTATAAAAGCTCTGTTTATAAAACAATGTGTTGTAGCCGTATATGAAAAAGTGTAATCTGGCAGATGGCCTGAGCTCCAGAGTTCCTGCGCGGTAAAGGCACTGCTAGTCTGTGCTCCTGTGGCTTAATGGGATTTTAGACTCTTCATTCAAATGAATTATACATAGGAAAACTGGGATTATTTTATAGGCTGTTTAATCTCTTCTCTTTTTTTCTCCAAAACTGAGCCTGCTCCACGGTTTTAGCATTCGTGGGAAAAAGTGGAGCAACTGAGCGCTACAATCAATGAACGCTAGAGTGCAGGCGGCCTATCAGCTCAGAGAACGGGATGCCCTGTGGACTGGTTCACTAACATGAAGCATGCTCACTCCACTTGACTCACTTCAGCCCGCCGCCGTGCCGCCTTCTAGAAGCTCCCACTCGTCCCGGCTGAAAACTGACAGACATGAGGCTTCACCAGAGCTCCCCCGCTGCCCTCCTGCTCTGAACAGAAGCTCCATCCCTCCAGCTTTAGCTGCCACTCAGGGGGGGGCGGCTTGCCACCAGTCAGACACTGCATCCTGGAACATCTAGCTACTTGCCAGAAAAATAAGACTCAAGGCGTGTTGTGTTTGGTGCTCTGGATCGTACCACAGTCAGGTAGAAAGTTGACGGGCAGCACTGAAAGACTTTTGGAGCCGCACAAGAGGCCGCGCTTTGCTTCCTGAACTGCACTTTGAATTCACTTCCTCCTGATTTCCCACTACAGATCCCATCATGCCTCACTCCTTCCAGCAGAAAAAAGGTGAGACTTCTTTCTTTTTCTGTTTCTTAACACCTGCACAACTTACAATCAAAACTGGCTGGATAATGAATGTGGAAAATAATGACATTTTAATTTAAAAACATTGAAATTAATATAAATATTTTTGGAAATGTGACATTCTTTAAAAGACTGGTGACAAATGTAGTATTTTCTATATTACCATTGTTTGTCATATATTGTTATCAGTTTGCAAGGTTTGTGCATGAACAAATTATATTGCAAAACAATTCTTAATTTGAGAAATAAATAGTTTTTTCATGCAAAAAATCATATTGACTTTTTCTTATATATATAATTTAGATATATCCAACACTACAATATATACATAGACTGTGGCTCAGTGGGGAAGTGCACTGGTTCAATCCCCCCTGCAGTCAGCATGTCGTTGTGTTCCTGAAGACACTTCACCCCAGATTGCTCCTGTGGGGATTGCCCTCAGAACTGAGTGTGTAAGTTGCTTTGGATAAAAGCATCCTACAACTGAAATGTAATATTGTATTATTCATTGGTATTTTCGCATTCTTTTGTCTTATATCAACAAACATTATACCAAAAGAACACAAACACTGGCTTGCTTACCCCTGCACTGTAATAAGAGGTAGATCTTTATTTCCATACTGCTTTATGACCGTCAGCTAATCTCACACATCAGATCAATACTGCTCAATCGCTTGCACAACAATAGCAAGAGCAAGCATGCAAAGTATCTTCTGAAGGGGTGACGATAAAACAACTGACATCTGATAAGCAAACGGGAGTACCGACTGCAACAGATAGTGTCCTCACGGGTCTATCTACAGTATGTAAAATCATGTAAAGTAGGCATTCAATGTGAGAAAGGATCTGATCGATTCGAGATTCTCTTTCGATTTTTTCATGTGACGTTTACCATTCTAGAATGACATGTTAAAGTAGGTAAAAAAGGGCGAACAAACGTGTGTGTGTGTGTGTGTGTGTGTGTGTGTGTGTGTGTGTGTGTGTGTGTGTGTGTGTGTGTGTGTGTGTGTGTGTGTGTGTGTGTGTGTGTGTGTGTGTGTGTGTGTGTGTGTGTGTGTGTGTGTGTGTGTGTGTGTGTGTGTGTGTGTGTGTGTGTGTGTGTGTGTGTGTGTGTGTGTGTGTGTGTGTGTGTGTGTGTACAGATAACAATTATGCCAATGTGCAGGAGGTGTCACTCTGCTTAGTTTTTGCATCAACACTTCCACCCGGTATTTCCTGGGCTTCAGAGTTAATTTTAAAAAAGCACTGAGAGAGAGAGCAGCTGTTAACTATCATACATTAGTACAAATAAAATATGTCAATTTTATCATCAGAAACGTGTTTAATAAATGCACATTAATGAGGCCTGATGGTTATATCGGTGGATATGTTTCTAGCTAAAAGAAAGAGTGGGAGGCTTTAGAGAATTTAGAAGGAGAAATCATTGTTTGGCTTCAATAAAAGGTTATGGGCTCTGATCAAAAATGTAAAACATTATTATTTATCAAAAATAATAGCTAACCTTTTTTAAATGCATTCCACATTCTGTAAAACGATCTGCTATTGGTATAGCTTCTGAAGCTATGTGTGTATGCTTACAGTAGATGTGTATGAGTATAGGTATTTGCTGCATGTTTGTGCATACGTATTACACACATATTCATCTAACAATGTTCCTGGTAAATAATGGTGTGTATGAGAAATGGTGTGTATGAGGCTCACTGGCAGTGAATGTAGGGAATACTTTAGTCGTTGTTATTGTTTGTTGGTGTTCTTTCTAATTCTTTTTTCTCTACATACAATCAGTACAGAGTTGTATGCATATATTTTGCTTTCCATCTCTAAATGACAAACAGTGTTTATGCATTGTTGAAACGCAATAAAAAGATTTTTGATCAAAAATAATAGCTAACAAAGCAACAAATATTATTCATAAATTGGATAACAAAGGGAAAAGAGAACAATTATAAATCGAAATGGACATGTGCATTTCATTACTGCATTATGCATATGTTTCCTTGATATTTCATTAGTAAATGTTTGAGTCATCTCTTCCTGAATCCATGTCAGTACCCAGAGTTTACGTTTTTTTTCTTTCGTGAAGCAGCTGAGTTGTGGAGCTCGGTGGGATGGCTTTCATCTTCCCAATCGCATGTTTCCATGATGGATTAAATCCATTTACTGCTCTGGCTGGAGGAAAGCAAAGAAGCTGACATGAAAATACACCTATAGGCTGGAGGCTGTTTGATGAGGATCTCTGGCACTGAGGGCCAGATTCCTCTCATGAAAAACTCAACCAATGCCTGTTTAGCATCTTTTGGACTTGACCTCTCATGTTTTAATGTGAGGAAATACATTATGCATTTAGGAAGTTTCCGAGGTGGTGGATGTGCTAAATGCTTCATGTTTCCTTGTTGAAGCATGGCCCAGAGCTATGTGTGTGTGAGTCTGTTTAACACACATGTAGACCAGAGACTCCTCTGACCTGTAACACAGAGAACATGATACAGCTGAACGTGAGGGAATCATTTAATAAAACCTTAAACGGATAATATCAGACAGTAAACTAAAAACTAATTTGACACAGCTGTATGATGGACATAAACATTTCCCTTATGTAAAGCTTCCTCCAAAGTCACATAAACTCTCAATTTGACTGAAATAATAGCCGTTCCATACAGCTGGTATGGTAGAAGTCGTTTTTGAAGTCAGTTTTTGGGGGGGTAAACATTACGTAACTGAAATGTAAAAGTCCATCTCAAATAAATGCAAAAAACAAAGGATCAGTTTAAGTATGAGTATGATACCAGACCTTATGTCATTATAAAATGCTTTCAAATGTATTATTATTAACGTTATGAAGCATGATGAATATGTATGTGTGCTGAGAACTATAAGTATACAGTACTACAAGCAGATAGTAACTATTTGAAGTGTGTTTGTATTGCAGAGACATGTGTCGGTCCTTCACATACTACCACACACAACATTAAACTGGTTAGTGTCCTTTAAGTCACCATCAACATGTTGACATTGGAATATTCCAGCGCTACAGTGGAAATACAGAAGAAATGCTGCCTTTATTGACTAAACAGCAAATTGCAAGCTTGAAATGAAATCTCCGCAGTGTGCGTGCTGCGTTTTATTTATGTACGTATAACTCTGGTAATCTGAGACCCTTAAAACCACTGGAGGCCGTTTCCACACAGAGTGGGAACGACGTGTTCTTTCTTCGTCACCAAAGTGCTGGACATTGTCTCGGTCAGAGGGATCACAGCGTGAGGAGAAGATCTTTGACACGGTCTTTGAGCATCCAGCGAAGTGTCAGAAGCTGAATCTTTTATCCATTTATTCATGAATTTAAGATAATCATTTCAACTGTTTCTCTTTTCATATTAAATATCAATTTGATTATTTGTGCATAACTTTAAGACAGAGGTGAAATAACTACTGAGCTCTTTTACTAGAGTAACATTTTCAATATCCCCACGAAGAAATACTCTAATGCTACAATAAAACATCTTGGATTAAAAAGGTTTTTACTTTCAGAATAATAATACAAAATGTAATAATTGATCATGTATTTAAGGTTAGGATAACCTTGATTGATACCTTAGGGAAATTCACAAGCCATCAGCAGCATATAAAGTATAAAATAAGCTTCACCTTTACCAGCTGCAACTAAAAAGTGACAATTAATACATAAATAACTGTAATTAATTTAGAAGAATTCAGAAATGTGCCATTTTGCAGAATAAAAAATGTCTTTGGGTACTTTAAGTATATTCAGTTGCTGTTTTTTTAATACTTTTACTCAAGCAAAACATCTGAGTACTTTATCCACCTTTGCTTGAGTATAGTATGCAAGTAAATGTACATTATGTAAGTGATATAGCTAGGTCTGTTTTTGACTTAATTGTAGATCCTTATAAAAACTGTTTATTCATTTCAAACTGAACTAACTATTAAAACCATTTGTCCATTCTTTTGACTCTGTTATCATGCAAATGAATAAAGTAATCCCTCCTGTACAGTTTGGGTGTATTAGCACGCAGGAGTACGGACGTCCCTAAAGTTGTAGAAAAACCAAATCATGCAGTGATGGAGGAGGAGCTGCAGAGCTGCAGAGCTGCAGAGCTGCAGAGCTGCAGAGCTGCAGCGCGGTTCTGAAAGGTGTTGTGACTCAGAGCAGAAAGGGGTTGATTCACAGAGAGGATTTGTATTGGATCATTATGGAGGGTGGTGCAAAGAAATAAGAGCCACTTGTTTACCGTTTTCAATCTCTGCACTAAAGCTCCCTATCACTGCGAGGGGATACCTCTGTTAAATACCAAGCACAGACACGGCTCTGAGACTAATCTGTGCTGAAGTTAGTCTTAACAACTCCTCCTCACCTGCTCTTAAAACTCCCGTGTGTTTGGGCATGTGAGAGAACAACATCTGATTTGTAAAGATGGTAGCTATTGAGTACTTTTGCTTTGCAGCTCTTTGAGTTAATGCAAGTAACTGACCCATCCTCAAGCAGATGGCACACTGGTGAGGGACTGTTTCTGGTATGCGTGGAAAATTCCATCAAGTTGGGCTCTGCAGGCTGCATTCCTGGCCGCTCTCAGCTGGCCTTGAGAATGTCCTGAATCTACATGCTTTTATTTGACAACAAAATTGAAATTCTAGCCCACAAAGGTTGTATGCTCCGACTACAACCTTAGCATGTAGCTCGCAGAGGCAGGCTGCTGAACTCAAGGTTATCCTACAGAAACATTCTCCAAAGTTTTTACTAAGTTGATTTTCAAATAAGGGATAAAGCAGAATAAAAAGAGTCTTTTAACAAAGCCATGCAGCATGCTTTGATCACACTTTTTGCATTCAGGAAGAGGGAAACTATTTAATATAAAGTCCAAAAACTCACAAGTATATCAACATATATACAATCAAGGGAGTCCTTTGGGTGAGCTTCCTATTTCAATTACGCACTGCTGCTGATAATCTGACTGGGTGTGTTTGCTTTAACCTTGTCAAGTGGGATGAAAGCCGTCTTTCAGGGGGAGTGTGTGAGTGCAGACACACACCGCAGCAGCATTGTTGCAAACAGACAAGATTTCATGTCAACAACTCACCAGTTTGTCTGTTAATTAAAAAGCAAGAGGAAAGCTTCCAAGTAAAGTGTGCTCATCGTAATGGCACAGGAAATCTTGTTGAAGTGGGTCTATTTATTACAAAGTGTGTTCTTTACTCTATCAATGATGCATGTCATTTGTTATCAATGATAGACAGAATAGACGATTAAGGAACATGTGTCAGAACACAGACTATTGGAACAAATGTTAGTAAAGAGTTGATGTGCAGCCGTGTCTCAATCCAGACCTGCAGTAGGAATCACATGTGACAATGAGAGGGGGGGGGGGGGGACTTTGTCATGGACAAAAGAAGAACACAATTCTTCTGGGATGCACAGAGTTAAAAAAGTGAAACTTAACAATATAAAAAAGAAATGATTTTAAAGAAAGGGAACTAAAAAAGGAGCTCTGTAGCTAACAGCATTATCTGTTTGGTGTTACAGCTGGGTTGCATCATGCCTCTCAGAACAAAACTCCACACACTCACATCTTTGCTGACAATGAACACTGAAGTTGGCAGAAATTTGCTGTGAAACGAGACAAAAGTGTGCAGTTTATGAGAAAAAAGAAAGTGAGGCAACCTCCGGGCCTCGGGCTTTTGTCAGTGGGCATTTCTATTCAGTGACCTATCATGCGCCGAGTGTACGCAATGATACGGCTCAGAGATGTTTCACACTGTGTCACAAGCTGTTTTTCTATGTGCAGCTGTTACTGGCCTGGGCTCGCTGTCACAACCTGCTCTGATCCCTTCGTTTCTGAGCCGCCTCAACAAAGAGACCCCAACATCAGGACCCGCTGTCTCATTATGGAGATACCCTGTTCATAATGTGACAATGTGTGTGTCGTTCCTATCAGTTTAGATATTGATCAGCTACCGTGCAGTCTTTCTCTGTCCTCTGTAAGTGGGTCATTTATTTTCTGCTAGGAATTGGTTGAGTTAAAGTTTGCCAAGGATTTGCAGTAATTATCTCATCCTTCTATAGCCGGGCACAGCATGGGGCTCTGGTAAATTACACATCTCTCTCCTAACTCCTGGATGCTTTACGGCCGTGCATTATGCATAACTGTGCTGGAGCGCCTTAAACATCCCCCAAGTGGATTGAAATAAAGTTGACGCTGCTCTTTGTTTGCAGCTCAACAGTCTTTATTTGGCAGTGCTGAATCGGAGGTTGCTGTGAAAGCGTGCGTCTTAATTATTTTGGAGACTTTCCCCCCCTCCCTTCCAATGGTTTGTAAACACCTGGAGTGTTTTTAGTGGGATGCCGGATCCAGATGGGCGGATGCTCGGCGATCCACAGGGAAATGTCGGTTACATTACAGGAGTGTGGCGTCACATAAAGGGTTAAACACAAAAGAAAACTAGTCTGAAACACAGTGACTGACTGCACAACTCTCACTCATGTGCATTTAACCTCATGTAATGCCACTGTTATAAAGTATATATTTCAATTACTCAGAAAAATGTGTGTCGAAAAAGAAAAGCATTTTTACATAGAGTTAAAAACTTCATCTTGTCTTCATCAAAACAAAAGTATTAGACCATGATTTACATAATAATCCTCAAAGACTTGATCAAATATATAATGTTGACAAGGAGGTATTTAAAGGACCACTGTGGATATTTACCAAATTAAATACAAATCCAATACAGATGACAAGGTTATGTTCGAGTAAGGGATGTGCAACTTATTATCATGAACACGCTTCAGTCTTTGCATGCTGTTCTGTACAATGATATGAATATTGACTTTATCCTATACATATAGAATTGATATAATGCCACCAGAGAGTTTTGATCCAACCACCTGTGTTATTTTGTAACATTACTGAAGATAATTGATACATTTAGAAAGGAGAGTAATGCATGATTGAGTGTACACGGCAACCTATATGTTTTTTCATGTGTTTTTGTTATGCACCATCAGCTCAGCAGATGCTCCTTCTGTGCCAAGGGGTGAACGGGATGAGAAAAGACGGAGAGGTTTGGAATCACCACAAACAAAGTTTCCAAGGTGAGCCACTGACACGAATCATGAAATTACTACAACATTTCAGATGCTTGCATCCCCTAACAATGCACCATATACTATCAATAAACTGGTCAAAACAATACTTCACACCAGTTACACACACAGTTTTCATTCCAACGCAGGAAAGAAAAATAGTTCAACTTCTTGACCATGTCATCATTTAATAGAAACAATCCTGCCTTCTACTTTTCACACTAAGAAGCATGAAGTAAAACACAACACCAGTAAGCTGAAAAATAAAGGCTGTTTATTCTCCCTCAACTCTGAGAAATGATGCAACAGGGAGAATACTTTTAAATTAAATTGTGGGGGAAATCACAGCAATGCATTTAATTCATTTCCCAGGAAACGTTCACTTTGCGTTGGCATTTTTTTGGCCAATTTCAAATTCCAATCTTAATAATAATTTCAAACACTTCCACAATAACGGACAGCAGTCGACACAACACGAGGCTTTCTAAACTATGTTTAGTAGTCCAATTTTCAAAAGCATATACAAAAAAGACCAAGAAAATGTCACAACAGGACTATTTATTAAGCTATGGAAGTAACAGTCAAGCGCGTATGGCTGATTTAATATAATAATCAAGGCACGATTTCATTCAACGTATATTGGTGATGCAACAAGTTTTCTATATAATTAAGTTAATATATACCTGAATATCGCACCTACAGGTACGATGTAATCTTTATCCTAATGACACTGTTAATATGCGAAAAATGAGAATATAATAACACTTGTAAGTGCCAATCTGACGATGCATTCTAACATTTACTGAAACACCAAACCGCTTAACAATCAAATCCACACACCCAAAGGACACTTATACAAATTAAACATATTAAATCGTTCCTTTTACAACAAACCCCGGTGCTTTGCAGCATTCTCCATATATAAAGTCAGCATACCTGCAGGAAATCTGGCTAAAAAAGAAAAGAAGAACAGCACGCTTGTTACATCGACCTGTCCGCGTGGTTCTAATGAAGATGTCTGTCAGTGCGCTCAATGTATAGTAGGGGCTGTCTTTGTGTTAAATGCGAAGAAAGGCCACCGAGCGACACATTGCTTAAATCATGGAATATGAATTAGTTCTGAGAATTTCGGGGGCTGGGTTTAAGAAACTCGTGACGTCGCCGGCTCGACGTCCTGTAACTGTGGACTCAACCAAGAGCAGGGGGAGTTTGATCACTATGAAACAATTCGTTGCCTTATTTTACAAAATAAGTCAGATTTTTATGCTCATTGTAACATTGCATCTAACTCGTGTCTACTGTAAAAAGCATAATTTGCTAAAAGCGTTGAAATAACGGCTTTGGAAATACGTTGTTTTTACCACAAGAGAAAAGGGCGTCCCACCCCTGCCACGAAAAAGTGGTACGGTCTCGGGCTCAAATTCCGAGAATTGAGCTCGTCTGATTCTTAGAACTGGGGTTCTTAGAAGTGGTGATGCAAGAAGTTTCTAGGAAAGCGCTACCAGGTGATTTTTTAAATTCCTTTTTCCCTCTAATTTGGCGCGAAGTGGTTATCAACTGTGTAATGCTGGTGCTTTAGACAGAGCTATTTGTCAATTTGTGCTGTTTGTGTTTGTGTTATGTGCTTGTGAAGCCTGCGCTGTGTGACTGTGTCCGCTGGCAGTTTGAACAGAGCGGAGGAAACTCTGAGAGGCTCGTACAGTGACAGCACGGCTCTGACAGATCAGGCTGACCGGGGTTGAACCGGCGGGGTAGACAGCAGTGTGTCCCTCCGCGGGAGCTCCCCATGCCGCTCCAACACAGTCATGTTGTTAGGCTGTCATAACGCTTAGTTTAGATAACTACAAATGGGATATAGAGCGGTGGATAGGCTACCCATTGCCCGGGGTGTAGTAGGCTTAGGCTACATGGTTCTCGGGTGGACAGTTAGCGGTGTCAGCCTCAGCTGTTAATGCGCGTGCTTTAACGCTACTTTACTCTCAAGTGTCAACACGGCGCTGTCAGACTCTCTCTCCCGGCAGCATGGCAGCCTCAGGTTCAACACAGTTTCACTTTAGTGAAGCGCAAAGGCTGCGCCGAACAAGTGCTTCTGTTACCGTCACTTCTTAGCGGAAACATAAGTGTTGATGGGTGTGTGTTTTTCCACGGTAGTAGAGGATACGATACACGCAGTCGCGCTAACTTGTGTTTCCACTGAGACCCTGCGCTGCTTGGCACGCAGTCCTCAGAATACAGTGACATGTTTCAGAGTGGGCTTCAACTTTCCTGCAGTGTTGCCTCATGTCTGTCACCGACTCAGAGTTTCGGTTTATAGTTTTAAGTCTAAGGAGCAGTTACAATTAGTCAAAGTTTGGCTCTTAAAATAAAATGAAATTCAAGTGGGGTCTTACTTCTTTGCTGAAAAACGATGTTATATTAATTAACAAACTGATGGGGCATATTGACGGCAGTTAAAGCTGCATTCCCTCCTAATAACTTCCTTGGAAATGTAGTTAATTGTTAATACAACATTCCTGCTTGTTTACCACTGGCTGGAGGTCATAGTTCTCTCTTTTGATCAAATGATATTTAGGCTGTGCTGTTCTGCTCCTATTTTCGGACGTGTCCAGTTACAGAAGTCACATTGAGTTGAACATACTGTCATGAAACCGCGTGCTTTCTATAGAGCCAATTCTGCCCTATTGAGTTAATAAATAGTTTTTTCACCCTCAAAGTAATTGACCTAGAAATGCATAACAGCATATTGTTAATGGGAGAGAGCACTGAGGTCTGACCGGAGCGCTTTTAAACTGCAGTCATGGTGAGAACATTGCGTTTAAACAATTAAACATTGCGTTTAAACAATTAAACATTTGCGTGTTATTTTTGTGTGTAAAAAAAGTTTTCAATTACCGTATATCTAAAGTGGTTCCTTGAACTATTTAATAAAATATCATCAGCTTGTTAATGGACTGAGTGAGACGAGACCCCACACCGCCGCGCGGAAAACTTTTCCCCGTCAGAAAGCACTCACACAACTATGGACCGATCACGTTTGTGCTTATTGGATTTTTGATTAATAAAACTGCCAACTGCCAATGATTTTTTTTAAATCATTGCATTAAATTCTGTTTATTTTCTGAAATATGAACTAGGCCTATTTAAGTTAAATCAACGCGGTCATTACTTTTGTATTTACCAAAAGTTGTAATAGTAAAACAAGTTATTACTGTTTTATATCATAAATCTTCTCTTTACTCTGTCAGAATATGATGCATGCTTTTCATCTTTATTGGTTATATTAACTTGTCAACCAGTGGTTTAAGAAGAGACACAGGGAAGAGGAGAGACCTCGAGACCTGGCTTATTTAATAAATGGCGCCGCCTTCTGGAGGAAGAGATGTAACTGTTTCAGTCTGACAGACCTCATGATGAACATCATAAATAACTTTAGCCCATTGAATTCACTTAAGGTAACCTATGTTTCCTTATTGAGACAGCTGGGTGAGTTGTGAATTTGAGGCACGAATTTAATCTGAAAATATCTGTATGTTTGTTTTTTGCAGAATTTGACAAAATGGCTTGTGCAGCAGACAGCTGCATACAATTCACACGCCATGCAAGCGACGTCCTGCTGAACCTGAACCGGCTGCGCAGCAGAGATATCCTCACAGACGTCACCATCCTGGTGAACAGGCAGCAGTTTCGTGCGCACAAGACGGTTCTCATGGCTTGCAGGTGTGTTATTTGGGCCAAGTGAGGCACATTTTTCTTCTGCAGTTTAAGATGAAATGACTGATCCTGTGATCTTGACTGATATTGTCTGTATTTCTCTTTTTTCATGGCTACAGTGGGTTGTTTTACACCATCTTTACTGACTCCCACAAGTGCAACCTTAACGCCATCAGTCTGGATCCCAAGGTGGACCCAGAGGGCTTCGCCATCCTGCTGGAGTTCATGTACACCTCCCGTCTCACACTAAAGGAGAGTCTGATCATGGCCATCATGAACACAGCCATCTACCTGCAGATGGACCATGTGGTGGACACCTGCCACAGGTTCATCAAATCCAGGTTGGCAGAACAAGGTTGCTTTACGTAGGTACAATTCCTCGTTATCAGCATGTGTTGTGTTTATTCCCCTTCTCATTCTTTTCTCAGTGATCCCTCCGCCAAGCTGCCGAGAGATGAGTTTCTGATCAGTCCCTTGGTGCTGCCTCAGGATGTCCATGCTTACCGGCCCCATGATGTTGTTGACAGTTTGCACAGCCGGGTAAATCCGTTCAGGGATGGGAGGCCCTACGGTTCAAACATGTTCAGTGGGGTCAGCACGCCCAGCAACTACCATCTCTACGGGCAGTTTCCCATGCCAGGATTCCCTTTCCCTCTCTGCAAGCTGACTGATGCCAAAAACGCTTTTGCTGACCTCTCTAAGAGTGGTATCCACCATAAGCATTGTTCTCCGCATGACAGCGCCAACATCATCAGGGCAGAATACAGTCGAGCACTTGGCACCAGCTCCTCCAGCATTATTCACTCCACCACCTACGCTTCCAGGGAGGTAGGCAGAGACGACGAGATGCGGAAGGAGAGCCACGAGGGGGTCAGCCAGTCTATCACCCACGGTGCAAGGAAGCGCGCGTTTCCTGTGTTGACCCTCGAGCACCACAGAGAGTCAGGGAAAGATCACGCTCCTCAGGCAGAGGAAGACCTGATCCATCAGCACTACCCGCTTGGAATCTCCTCCACTGGGCGCAAGAGCCTCATGAGCAGCCCGCAGAGCCCCCTCAAATCAGACTGCCAGCCCAACTCCCCAACAGAGTCCAGCAGCAGCAAGAATGCCACGCTCTCCCAGGCTGCCGCAGTGCAGGCTCCGCAAGGCGCGCAGGAGACCAAATCCCGCAACTGGAAGAAGTACAAGTTCATCGTGCAGAATCAGAGCGCCAAGGAAGACGAGGTGGGGCTCCGGTCCCCTCAGCGTCTGGGTCTGCTACCCTACCTCCACCCCAGCGACTCAGAGAACCTGGACCCTCAAGCCACGAGCAGGAGCAGCGACCACAGCGAGGAGCTTCCTGTGCCGCAGGCCAGCCGCCTCAACAACATCATCAGCAGGTGAGCGCTGCAGTACAACAAGAACATGTTAATCAAGTTCTATGGCATGCTGTGAGGATTTATAGGTAAAGTTTGTGTATATATTTGATACGAGTTTTATGATCCATTAATTGTTATTTGCTGTGTTTGAGCATTTTTGGGCATTCACTAACATCTTTTAGAAACTTTATTTTGCAAGTACATTTGATTTGAATATATTGTAATATATGATTTTGACGGTCTTTTTTTTTTATGCCTGACATGAAGTACTTGTTTTGTGTGTTAGTGCACTGGAGGGGTCGCTGAGGAACGGGGACAGCCACGCTCCACACTACTTGAGCCGCCTGAACTGCTCGACCTGCGGCACCCCCTCCCCGCAGCACTCGGAGGTCTGTCCCAACACCCCCAGGTCCCGGCTAGCTGAGGACATGGCAGAGCTGCACTCAGAGTACTCCGACTCCAGCTGTGGTGAGATACACACATCCAATTTAATACAGTGACAAGCGTTGTAAATCAATAACTTTTTAAGGACTAGAGGCAGGGTTGGGAAGGTGACTTTACAAATGTTTACAATGAATAGTTACCTGTAAAACATTTTAAACATGTTCTTAGTATCAGAATATAAAAGTAATGTAACTTAATTACTTTCCATTACTGTTGGATTACCTCAACATCAAATGCAATGCAAATAAATAAAAAGAGGAAATATGAATAATATGTTTTTACTTCAGTGTATTAGAGAACAATAGGCTACAACCTAACCAAGATATTTAGTGCAAATGTGTCCTCTTAAACTTAGGCTAGACCTACAGAATGGTAGAGCTTTCAAAAAGTGTTTTAGTTTAATTTATGAATTAAAAGCAAGCAACATTTTTGTTTTTAATAAATCAGGTGTCCACCTCCTGCTTTAAAAAAAGAGAATGAAAGTAGCCTAAATGAAAACCAAAAAGAACATTCCGGCAGGATGTCTATAATTCATTGATGCATTCTAATCCCCATTCAAAAAAGATGTTCACAGTAATGTGATCATGTCTTTTCTTAATGTAACCGTAAGGGCATCGGTTACTTTTTTTGTATCCTGATTACGTAATGCTGTTACATGTAGTCCGTTATTCCCCAAACCTGACTAGAGGTAACCTTTGCTACGGTTTCCCCCGGACAGAAAACGGCACATTCTTCTGTAACGAGTGCGACTCCAAGTTCGCTGAAGACGGGGCGCTGAAGCAACACATGCTCCAGGTGCACAGCGACAAGCCCTACAAGTGTGACCGCTGCCAGGCCGCCTTCCGCTACAAGGGCAACCTCGCCAGCCACAAGACCGTCCACACCGGTACATCACAGATCTTCTATTGTCTGGTAAAGTCCACGCTCCCCTGCTGCTGAATGCTGAGCATCTCCACCCTCTGATTTCTTTTCCTCAGGAGAGAAGCCGTATCGCTGTAATATCTGCGGTGCTCAGTTTAACAGACCAGCAAACCTCAAGACTCACACTCGCATCCACTCAGGAGAGAAGCCATACAAATGTGAGACGTGTGGAGCTCGTTTCGTACAGGTAAAAACTACAGAGACGGCTCTATATAAAACATTTTCTCTCTATTGTGTTTGGGCTAATAGCAGGGAGAGTTTAGTCATTTTCAGCTTTACAAAAATACCCATAATTACAGTGAAGAGCTACTTTAAGTGTTTTTTTTATTTTTACAATTGATTCAAATACGTTGACTGTCTGAAAAGTTTCATCAAAGTCTGACCCATTCCCCGATAATAGTTTGCATTGTTGTGATCAGTCAGTTTGATTTATGAGGTTCAGCAGAGAGCGTTCGGACTTAGAAGAGCAAACTAAAGACCCACCTTTTTTAATTGAGCTTTTTACTGAGTTGTATTTTTCTCTTTTATTCTTCTTGTATTTGTATGTATATGCATGCATATATATATATATATATATATATAGATAGATTAATGTTTTAATTGCAAAGCTATGTGTTACACTGACTGGGGAGGTAATATTGTTTCTATTTGTGAATTGATGTGTTTTGGTGAAGCACTTTGTGTTACAGCTGTGTATGAAAGGTGCTATATAAATGAAACTTGATTTGATTTTAGACCTACAACAAGTAGTAGATCGACAAAAATAATAATGGTAAAGTATTTTGATAATACATTTATTGTGCTTGAACGCTGTTTTAGCCTTTCAAATGTGGACATTATTTGCTCTGAACTTTGAGGAACTGGGATGGACAATTTTATTTTCCATGTTCTGACTTTTTATGAACCATACAAATAATGTAGCAAATGACTTGTTCGTTGCAATCCTCATGTGTTTTGTTTGTGTTTCAGGTTGCTCATCTCCGTGCCCATGTGTTGATCCACACGGGGGAGAAGCCATATCCCTGTGAGATCTGTGGGACACGCTTCCGTCACCTGCAGACGCTGAAGAGCCACCTGCGCATTCACACAGGAGAAAAGCCCTATCATGTAGGTCCACGCACTCTTTTCACTACTTTAAAGTTACCAAATCAAACAGTAATATTGCCTCCGTAAAAACATCCTAAATAACGTTACGCCGCTTCCCTTTTCAGTGTGAGAAATGCAACTTGCACTTCCGCCACAAGAGTCAGCTACGGTTGCATCTCAGACAGAAGCACGGCGCCATCACTAACACGAAGATCCAGTACCGCATGACCACGCCCGACATGCCCACTGACCTGACCAAGGCGTGCTGAGCGGGAAGAAGAGGCCCGTTTCAGAGGAGGCAATCTTGACCTTGGCATTGAGACCCCAACTCGTACAATCATCCACAATTGTAGTGCCACACTGTGTTCATTAGACAAATACATTGGCTTTGTACGCCATTCTAAACGGGTTTCCACTACATGTGAACGTAGAGCCACTTATGGCATCTTAGTCACTTTATTGTTTCTATATAGAATATATATATATATAAATACATATATGTATGTTGGGAGTGTTTCTAAGCTTTGAAGGTACGTATATAAAGCTTTATTTTGTTGGATGGAATGTAAACAATTTGCTTTTTAAAATACAGTATTTTATATCAGAGAACTTACTTTTCTGAAAGTATTGAACATTTTTAATTGACGGTACATACGAGATTTGCGGCTGTATAGGGTTGTCTATACATTTTTATGTAGATGTACGTACATGTTGCACCATTTCAAGTTGCCATTTTCATGTAAAGAGGGGGGAGACATTGTAATTAGAATCTAAAACAGATCAGCTGAAGCTGCCGTCTGATGAGGTTCTGCATGAGGTTCTCCTACCAGTTGTCGGAGCACATGAAGTGGGCAACTGCATACATATTGTGTAATTCTATCTGTGGGATTGCTCTCTGCTGGCAGAGCCAATCTAGGTGTTGAAATGCATTTCAAGGTTCTGCTTTGTTATGACCAAGAAAATATTTTGCTTTAAATGTATTTGTATAGATGTGACTTTAGTTTTTGTTCATTAGTTTTCCATAAGTGAAGGTTTACAGTTTTTGGTCATTGTTCTAGATCCTACAGTAAGGTTGTTACGCGTCAACATTTCTGTTTTGTACACTGTGTATTCAATGTGCCTTTCTCTCTGTCTGAATCCCTCTGTTCAGCACAGCTCTATAAAGGTACAACTCAAGGACGCCACTCGTCCTCATACCCCGTGTGTGTGTTTGTGTATATTTTTAAATGCTTGTCACCAATCGTAAAACATAAATGCATCATTGTTAATCTTCATGATTTGTTTTTGGATTGGGCTTTTTTAACTGCATTAAACTTATTGTACAATGTTATAGATGTATGAATGTAAAATAAAGGTATTGGATTTCTATGTACTCACCACAGACTGATTTAGTCGTATTACAAGGAGAAAGGACTGGGTATACAGGGACTATCTGTTCAGGAACATTGTTAGGTAGCTACAATAACTATGAGACATAACTTCAGGACAAATATAAAACATCTTAAATAAACATGTATATACACTGATTTGGATAACTAGCAATGAGGTCATGGGATTTTCATTTCCCATAAACGCAGTCATTTACTAAATAACTTTCTCACATGATCGCAGCTCAAGAAAAATTCTGGCTGTAATCCTTAAGAGCCCATAACCAACATGTGGATCACTTGTTACATGCATTAACGACAATAATTTCAATATGTAAATAAAATAGCTTTTTTATTTCGAAGTGGCATAAAAAAACAAAGTCATCATTGAAGATAAGAAACAGAGCTTGTATGCAACAAATACTTCAACAGATCTTTACCTCTACTGGGCTCAACATTAATTAATTATCTTTCTTTTAAACAAAACAAAGACCAATCCAAAAATGACTGTTTACAAATGATGAATTATCCATGTCAGAAACACTATTAAGTTCCATTTGAAAACACAGGAAAATTACCAATAATGCTCCGTTTACAAGAGCTGCACAAACGGGATCATCTTTAAAATGACCTGAACTCAAAACTACTCATTATTCAGCCCCGCCCCCCCCCCACTCACTCCACTCCCACCCCTTGGGTCACTCATTGCTTCTGCTGCATGGCTTCTTTCCGCGCCGCGTCCTGCAGGAGCTGCGTGTCCACCTCATCAGCGGGCAGCTGCACGTACCGGACCACAGACCCACGGATGAAACAGTTTTTCACTGACAGCTGAGCAGAGCACAAACCGAACACAGCAGTTTGAACATGGTTGTCTTTCAAAGAGACACAGACGCTGCCTGATTATATTTGATCAGATTGTATTTGTTATTATTTTTCCATCACTCATTTTATTAATAAAACACAAGTTTTATTAGTGTTTTGTTAAAATTGGCTTTACATTCACATTTATTGAGGTATAATAAAAACAACAATATTAATTATAGTAACAAAAATCATCCTTTTATTCTGACTTGAGGATGTTAATAAGCAATTCTTATAGAGGTTGGGTAAGTTACGAATTACCGAGGTGACAAAACAATTTTACGTTTATTATGAATGTATTAAAGGTAGGGTAGGTAAGAATGGAGAAACCAGCTCGAGTGCGCTAGAATTTGAAAATACACAGCCGGAAGAAATCTGCCACTTCCTTCAGACTTCCCTACAGAGCCCCTCCTCCAACACACACGAACGCGCACATGACCAATGAGGGCACGAGATAAGTGTGTGCACAGATGGAAGGCTGACAGGCAGGTAGGCCATCCAGTTATTTTAGCCGGGCCGGCTCAGATGATTGGTCGTGCTTTTTACAGCGCTACGGCTTCCAAGGATGAATTTTTTTAATGTATTTATTGTCAAAGCATTTAATATATTCATTGCCATCGGGATGTTAAGAGCATTCCATGGAATATAACAAAAAGTATTTCGGCAATAAATTACATACCCCACCTTTAATATATATAATTTACATTTTTTTCGAGCTGGTAAATAGGGCTTGAACATCCAGGGTCTCAAAGTGAACAGTAGAGTTTTAAAACTGACGTGTCTTCAAAGCTGAAATGACACTGAATGATCAGACGGATACACTCACCATGTGTGGATATTTCTCTGGATCAGTGACGCTGATGTCTGTGAGCTTAATGTTCAAGTACTAAAACACACAAACAGAGAAATGTGACATCAGAAGATTACAAGTCTATGCAGTCAGATAAACATTGGAGCAGCTGGAATGGCTTTGTTTTCATATTAGAAAATAAATGATCATTTCCAAACCTGGTCAACGGAATGAAGTGTTCCGCAGATACTGAAAAGAGAGATGTTAGGAAATCAATTGTTACGCAGTTATAGCGAAAGTGCAAGCGAAGCTGAATACATATAGATTTGGTGGAATGTATAGCTAGTTATACCCTGAGGTGGAAAGTAACAAAGTACATCTACTTCATTACTGTACCTAAGTATCATTTTGGGGTACTTGTAATTTACTTGAGTATTTCTATTATATGCTACTGTACTTATACTCCACAACAGATCAGAGGTAAATTGTGTACTTCTACTCCACTACATGTATTTAATACCTTCAGTTACTTCACAGATCTGGATGAATGATGTGAAATCTAATCAAGTGTTGAATCAGACTTTAGTTCCACCTGGAGTAAATCCACAAGCTACCCTGCAGTATACAAAGTCATTCAAACTAGCTGCACCTTCACCAGCTTTGAGAACACTTTCATGATCAATCATTATAAAACATATCATATATATTATTCTGAAATGGACCAATCTGCACAATGATTACTTTTGGTACTTACATATTTTGATGCTAATACTTTTCTACTTTTACTTGAGTGACATTTTGAAAGCAGTACTTTTACTCGTAAAAGAGTATGCCTACATTCTGGTTACTCAAGTACAAGATCTGAGTACTTCTACTTTTACTCAAGTACAATACTCGTGCAATTCTGCTTATATCCATAATAACCCCACTGCATTTGAGTGTTAGCTGTTTCTACTGATGTTTACAATAACCTCACTTCAATGACAAGTAAGAATAATGGTCACACTCGGTCCCCTGATATTAGGTCAATCTAGAACTGAATTGGTTTCCACATTGTACAGCACAGTCAGCTTCATACAGTGGAGGCAAATTCAAACAGTGTTACCCCGTTTTTCGGCCTAACCGAACAGAACTAACCTCAGGTCGTTTTTGAGCTCCACAACCACATCCTTCCCCACCAGCGACTTGAAGAACGAGTAGAAGAGCTGCAAACACAAAGACATGCAGCTAATGTTAGCATCGAGCTAACTGTCGAGCACGACGAAGGCTGCCCATATTTAGCGAAACACACTAAAGAAGCGAGAATAGAGTCGTGAGTACTGCACTGAGCATTTACACAAAACATTTTGAAAAACTGGAAACACATTCATACGTTTACATTGGTATACTTGCCATTATTGCTATTGGTGTGTTCTGGATGTGCGTCTGGTGTTGATGACGTTTCACCCCGCGTGATATTGCTATGACGGAAGAGGGTGAGCGCCGCGCGAGGGCGCCAGATGTGCGCTCTGAGAGAGAGAGAGAGAGAGAGAGAGAGAGAGAGAGAGAGAGAGAGAGAGAGAGAGAGAGAGAGAGAGAGAGAGAGAGAGAGAGAGAGAGAGAGAGAGAGAGAGAGAGAGAGAGAGAGAGATATGGATATGGATGTTCAGTTTGTGCAAAGTGTTCATGAGAGGGAGAACCTGAACACGCTATGGAGCAGCCAGAGGGGGGGTGCTGTACAGGGAGATGGCTGTTGGATCACTTCCTGTACCTGTCCTTTAGACAGCAGGGCTGCAGCCAGGGCCGGTGTAGGTACCATACATGGGCATAATTGCCACTGGGGACAGGGGACATGTCCCCCCCACTTTTCAAAATCCCATTTGTGTCTCCCCCCACTTTTTAAATGTGTTTATTATTATTTTTGTACGCAAGCGGTCATCGTCACGGAGGAGCGTCTGTGTGTGTGTGGCACGAGCGCATCCTGTGAGAGAGAGATAGAAAGAGAGAGAGAGAGAGAGAGAGAGAGAGAGTTAGTTACAGGGGTTGTTGTTAGCATTTGGTGCTAGCTCGGAGCTAACGGAGATTAGTAGCTGTTTCAACAATAAGGAGAGGGAGAGCTCTTTCCTGTCGGACTTTGAGAGACTGAGAGAGAGAGAGAGAGAGAGGGGGAGACATAGAGAGAGAGAGGGAGACATAGAGAGAGACTGAGAGCGTTAAAGGTGGGGTAGGTCATTTTGGAGAAACCAGCTCGAGTGCGCTAGAATTTGAAAATACACAACCGGAAAAAATCTGCCACTTCCTTACAGAGCCCCTCCTCCAACACACACGAACGCGCACATGACCAATGAGGGCACGAGATAAGTTTGTGCACAGATGGAAGGCTGACAGGCAGGTAGGCCATCCAGTTACTTTAGCCGGGCCGGCTCAGATGATTGGTCGTGCTTTTTACAGTACTACGGCTTCCACAGATTCAATTTTTTTATGGATTTTTTGTCAAAGCACTTAAGATATTCATTGCTATCAGGATGTTAAGAGCATTCCATGGAATATAACAAAAAGTGTATCTCGAGCCGGTTTCTCAAACTTACCTACCCCACCTTTAAGGGGGTTGTTGTTAGCATCTGGTGCTAGCTTGGAGCTAACGGAGATTAGAAGCTGTTTCAACAATAAGGAGAGGGAGAGTCAGCATATCCGGTCCTAGTCCGGTAATTACCTGCTAGCGGAAACTCTGCTACACAATTATTATTATTATTATTATTGAAACATGACCGGTAAGTTTCAAATTTGTCCGGTAAAATAAATTCTGTCCGGACATTTGACCGGCGAGAAAAAATCCTAGCGGAAACCCTATATACATGTATATGTATGTATATATATATATATATATGTATATATATTATAGCTGTCAAGTTAACGCGTTAATAACGCGTTAACGCAAAAAAAAATTAACGCCACTAATTATTTTAACGCGATTAACGCATGTGTATTTTTTTTTCTTGGCCGACCCGTAGTTTCAGAGCGCATCGAGTTTAAAATACCATCTACAAGCTGATGCTGACAGCCCCGCTCCTGCTGCCTGCTTGCGGCAGACCACACTTCCACGCTCACCGGCAGGCACCGACTGGCCATCGGGAGGACCGGGAGGGTGTGTGTATGTGTGGCCCGAGCGAGCGAGAGAGAGACCTTACGTGCATTGTTGTTGTTAGCATCTGGTGCTAGCTAGCTGCGCTAACGGATATAAGGAGCTGTTTAAATGAAAACAGAGGAGCGACATTTCGCCACAACTGCGCCGAGCACTTGACTTTATGCAGGAAGCCAGACAGTGGGACATTGTACGAAAAGTCAGCACACTCAGCTCGGATAGTGCGCAACATGATTGCAGCGTCCACACACACACACACACACACACACACCATTTGTATTGTATTATTGTATGAGAGAGGTTCCAGGTTGAATTGAGGCGAATATTTGTAATGTTCAGAGGTTGTTGTGTTTAATATTCATGAGAATATTTGTCATTGTTCAAATGATAATAAACATTTGCATAAAGCATATTTGTCCACTCATATGTTGATAAGAGTATTAAAAACTTGAAAAATATTCCTCTAAGGTACATTTAGAACAGATAAAAAATGTGCGATTAATTTGCGATTAATCGCGATTAACTATGGACAATCATGTGATTAATCGCGATTAAATATTTTAATCGACTGACAGCCCTAATATATATACATGTATATGTATGTATATATATACATGTATATGTGTATATATATACATATATATATACACATATATATATATATATACATACATATATATTAGGGCTGTCAAACGATTAAAATTTTTAATCAGATTAATCACAGCTTAAAAATTAATTAATCATGATTAATCACCATTCGAACTATGTCCAGAATATGCCATTTATTTATGTATATTGTTGTGGGAATGGAAAGATAAATGAAAGAAGGCGGATATATCCATTTAACATACAGTATCTATGTTTATTATAACATTTTTCTGCGTGTCAAAATGAAAGAGAGCACACACACCTATCAATCATCAAACCGTGAGGTCTTAATTCATTACGTGTTGATTTCTATCAACGGGGGAGTACTTCAGGAAAGTCGACAGCGGGGGGGGGCGGCGGCGGCTAGTGGAGTACTTCGTGACCACAGAGTGCGAACGTTGTGATCAGCTGTTTTAGCGCAGTTCTCCAGTGAAGGGGGGGGGGGTGGGGAGAAAGTCTCCCTCCGCAGCCGGTTGGCGTAGTTTTGGCACAATTCCGTTGTACAGACCGACGTTAACAGCAGCCCTGTCTGTGCACACGGATACCGACTCTGTCGTCCGGTGATCTAACCGCCTTCTGGAAAAGCTTCACAAGTACGTCGGTACGCAAATGCGCTTTGTGACACAAGTTTCAGATTACGCACATAACCTGCGTACCAGTTATGTGCACCCCTGTACTACAGCAAAAGTATTCTCCGTCGGGACTTCCTGCAACAACACCGACATTATCAAAGATGTTCTATTGAGAAGACGATCACTACGTGACAAAAGTTTTCAAAACCGTTTCTGGTCTTCGGTATTTCCAGACAATTGGCTACTGAAATCAATCTTACTAACTGCTGTCTGTGCAATTTACTCCGCGCGAGTTGGCGGACTTTATTTTGCTTACTTTAACATCATTTTTCATGGTGGGGCTAAGCCATTTCTTGGTATGGGTGTAGCCTACCCCAGCCATACCCTGGCGCTGCCACTGGTGGGATATATGGGGCGGGCCATTCTGCACATGCGTTAAATGCGTTAATGCAATGCAATTAATTCAAAACATTTATTACCGCCGTTAACGCGATAATTTTGACAGCACTAATATATATATATACATATATATACATACATATACATATATACATATATATATCAGTGACGTGCGGTGAGGTTCATGGCTGGTGAGGCACTGACTCTTTCAGAGTCAGATTTACAAATATTATATATTTTGACCTTAAAGGTGGCGGGGTAGGTAATTTTGGAGAAACCAGCTCGAGTGCGCTAGAATTTGAAAATACACAGCCCCTCCTCCAACACACACATGACCAATGAGGGCACGAGATAAGTTTGTGCACAGATGGAAGGCTGACAGGCAGGTTATTTTAGCCGGGCCGGCTAAAATGAGTGGTCGTGCTTTTTACAGTACTACGGCTTCCACAGATGAAATGTTTTTATGTATTTTTTGTCAAAGCACTTCAGATATTCATTGCTATCGGGATGTTAAGAGCATTCCATGGAATATAACAAAAAGTGTATATCGTGCCGGTTTCTCAAACTTACCTACCCCACCTTTAATCGAAATATTCTGTCATTTTCAAAAGCTTTTTTAGTCTGATGCTTCGATTCATTTTAAACAGACCGTTCAACAAAAGGATACCCAAAATCTAAATATTGGATTGTTCTTTCTTAGTAAGATCCCATTTTCATTACAATTGTGGTCTTACCTTGACTTGAAGATGAAGTCCATGCTATCCTTCTGGACAACAATCTTTATTACTTTTTGGTAAAAGCCCTCCTTATCTTCCTCTAGTTTCAAAAGTCTAGTTTGTTGTTTGCTCTGCCGTCTCTGCGTAGAATAACAGTAGCAACAAGAACCTGTGGGCTCACTTGCGCCCCCTTCAGTGCGGCAGAGGTTGTGGCTGCCTCCCCTGGTGCTTTTTTCATTGCCGTTGTATGATGAGACCAGCGAGCTTAAATATCATATATACGTGAAATAAGTTATTTAGAGACTATGGATGGCGAGGATAAATGTAATAAAGGGATCTACAAACATTACATTGGTGACATACAGTGAGACGGTGCAGGCATGCGCTTAGGGCCCGCTTTCCAGCCAGTTTCTGTGGGGTGACGCATTCTGAGGTGAGGCAGAGCTCATCTGTGCCTCACCTCACCACACAGTAACTGGCTTGAGCGCGCTCACAAAATAAGTGCCCGCACTAAATTAGTGCCCGTGCTCCAGCCAGTTACTGTGGGCTTCTGTGAGGCAGAGCTCGTCCCTGCCTCACTTCTCAATCTCATCGCTCCCCGTAGTTGTAGCGGAGCTCGGCAAATTAACCGATTTTTACTATAAAAAGCGATTGGAATCAAACAGAAATCACATTTACAACACAGATCAGTGGACACATTTTATTATTATTATTATTTGTATTATTATTATTTTTTTCCGTTACATTGGAGAATGACAAGTGAGGCTCTGCCTCACCTGCCTCCCCTGACCGCACGTCGCTGATATATATATATTTTAAGTATCATGCTAAATGCTAAATTAAGCTCTGTTGCTTGGATATCAGATCCTGTTACAGCGTAATATAAAAGTACATAACGATTGATGTGTAAATTAGCATAATTGCTAGCTAGCCCTAGCTGCTAACTGCCGCGGCCGCCTCGTTAATATCAAAATCCATCATGTAACAATCCATTACCATGCTGTCATGAACGTGCGGTGCTGTTACGTGTACAAATTGACGTGTTTAATGTGAACGAGCATTTTGGGGGGCGTGTATGGAAGCCAACAAGAGACAGAAGTATTTGAATTTTATCAGACACCAAATTTATAGCATTGAAAATAATTACTTTGAAAATCATGTATCTGAATATTTTTGCTCCGAATTTACCTATGTGAAATAAAAATGTAACAATTCAAGTTAAAAAAATTAGAATAGTCAAATTCAGATCCCAAAAATTCAAGTGAAAAAAATGTGAATGTTTAAAAATTCGACTTCAAAAAGTGTTTAAAATTCGATGTCCAAAATTGCGATGCAACATCATCCGGGCTACTCAGACAGGATAAGCAATCGAGCCCGAATGCAATCAAACTGACTTCTGGCCCATCAGAGCCAAGCGGCGAACTCCGGGAGTGCGGTGAAGCCCAATGCTGCAAACTATAGGCGATGGATGCAGATGGGAGCAATTCCCGTAGACCCTATGTTAAAATGTCCAACTTAACATCAGAAAATGAACATGTTTCTAGCCTGGATCCACAAAAACATATTCTGTATATAGTTAGATTCCCCCTTCATGACAACGGGACTGCTGCTCCTAGCTCCGCTGTCTCACTGCTAGCTCCGTTAGCTCCATTGGCTCCGTGATGCTACAGGGGCTCAGCTCATGAGGAGAACACTACTTGAACTCGGCCGTGTTTGTTGTGTTGGTTCCTGGTGGACTATTCGTCATGCAAATATAGGATTTATCTGAGGTTAAAACAGAACGTCCATGAATGCAGTTTCTTCAGTAAGTCAACCCTGCGTACTTTATGTTATGTTACTGGTGTTTTTATTAAGCTAACGTTAATGAATGTTTAGAGTTGGGTTAGCATTTGAGCAATCGTAGCTCCATCTGTGCTAACTAGAGATGTCCCGATCCGATCACGTGATCGGGGATCTGAGCCGATCACGTGATTTTGAAAAGATCGGAATCGGGAGAAAAAAATCGGGGATCGGGATTTTTTTTTTTTTTTATAAAATATTTTTATTATTTTATTTCATGTTACAAAACAAAAATGACCATGTTGACGTCTTAAAGTCATCCTGAGGCCTTAGTTTTTGTTAAAAATTACACAACATCATGTATGTGTTGCTTCTTTTGGGCTTGTTTTCATAGACCTGGTTGCTTATTTCTCTCAAATCTGGCAACAGAGTGGGCGCAGTGTCTAATAGTAGCAGTAAGCTAACGAGAGGCTACGTTCAGCTGGTGACTCGGGAGACGGGACAGAGAAAATGTCAGGAGTTTGGAAGTATTATAAAATTGAAAGCGAAGGCAGTGTAACAGCCAGATACAATGATTGCAAGAAGGAGGTTCCGCGTGGTGGAAAGAACAGAGCTACGTTCAACACGACCAATCTAATACGCCACCTGAGAAACAAACACAAACAACAACACGATGAGTACACAGCGGCCACTCAGGTATCGGCACTGAAA
Organism: Pogonophryne albipinna; assembly: GCA_028583405.1. Taxonomy (NCBI): domain Eukaryota; kingdom Metazoa; phylum Chordata; class Actinopteri; order Perciformes; family Artedidraconidae; genus Pogonophryne; species Pogonophryne albipinna. The sequence goes on from CM053246.1 coordinate 2,660,144, forward strand.
CAACCGACACTTTCAGAGACTTTTAAAAGGAAAGAGAAACTGCCCCAGAACAAAAAATAACAGCCAAGATAGCTGAATGCATCGCGTTGGATGACCAGCCGTTATCGGTTACCTTTTTCTCTCTTAATGCATTGCATAAAGATCGGATCGGGAAAAATCGGTATCGGCAGATTGTCAAAATCAAATGATCGGAATCGGATCGGGAGCAAAAAAAGGTGATCGGGACATCCCTAGTGCTAACGATGCTATGCGTAGCATCCAAGTTAAACGTAATAGAGAAGTATAAAACATTAAGTGGGATGCTACTGTATACCAAAAGACTTCTGTGTGAGGTTGGTAAAATAAGGTCATCCTTGTACGTTAGATAGTTGGTTTGCTAGTTAGGTTACTGTATGCATTGTTAAGGTTCATTTCAATTCGCTATGCTCTACTATAGCATAAAATAGACTAGCTAACGTCAATGTATTGTTGAAGAGAGTTAGTGTATATTAAATCAACCTCACAATAAAATGTGTGTATCTTTAAAATATGAACGTCACATTTCAAGATGGTCCAGAAATAACGCTCCCTTAGATATTGTAATATGGTTTGTTGAACTGGAGTTATTTATTGCAGCTAACCGCCTATCCGACGAACGACCCAAACATTGTTGTTTTTAATATTATTACCAATGCCTCTTTTAATTGTATTATCCTCACACTTAAGAAACAGCCTTATCGTGGCTGTAGAACGGAACATGTAACTTAATATCTGCATTTAAGGACGATGAATAGCGTAGTCAATGCTTTAGTGACAAGGAAATGATTTGTTTAAATATTAGATATGACGTTATCTGTGACTTCAGTGAAAATTAAGCTTATCCATTGCATTGCATTTGTTCAATAGGTTTGTGTCTTACCCTTACGTGTGTGATACATATGAATATGGCATATGAAAACAAATTAATTTGACTGACTCATGAAAAACTCATCCAAAGTAACAGTAAAATAAAAAGGACCTACACAATAATACTCAATCAAACTGATACAGTATAAGGACTGTGATATCCAGCCATTTCTTAAGTATAACAATAAGATTATGACCCGTTTTTAAAAGAAGATAAAACGTTGTTTGCATGTAAAGAAGTCTGTAACCCACGCATTTAACTTTACATCTGTTTGTTCAAAGTGTCCTTAAGGTGATCCAGACAGGCTGGACCAGATGAGAGACAGATCTGGACTCCTAGCAGCAGAGAACTTCAGCACGGATTCCAAGGTACACCTTTTTCATACTTTACAAATAATGCATAAAGTAATGACTCTAATACACTGATACACATGCCATTAAACATGACTGAATACTAGATCACCTACACATCAGTGAAGTTGAGTGTACTTTCTTAGAAAAAGGTTACATTTACATTTTACCAAGCAACATCACTTTTTTGTTCAACTTTCACATTTCAATGTATTTAAGGCAAATATGATTGAACATAGTGAGAACTGCGACCCTTTGTCTCTGCATACTGACTGTACAAAACATGTTAAAAGTGATTCTTTCAGAGAGACAACCGAACAGAGCAAGCTTCTACAGTTGCACTAAGTTTTGATAACAGTTACATATTATTTTAATAATACATTTATTTCAATGTTGATGAATTTAGAACGGTTTATTCATAATCTGATTATCTTTGTAGTACACTGTTGGATTTAAAAAAACACATTCAAATAAAAAAAATCAGCCCCTGAACAAACAAACACACCTCTTTCTTAAATAACACACATGCTCTGCAATAATATGTGTTTTGATATTTCTGTTAGGAAAGGACAGGCCTGAGAGACAGGACTGCTTCACCATTTTCTCTTTCTCTGAGGGTCCAGAAGATCCAAGAGGGAAAGGAGAAGCTGATGTGATGAGATTTAAGAGCAGTACAGGACATTCACTAAGAGACACTTATATTGTAACACAAAGGCCTGCACACTGAATAGTTTTGTAGTCTAACAGGAACTTAATTGTTGTGTTGTGTTTTACGTTGCACCTCAGAGACAGTGTGATTATTGTCAGGCCTATAAAGTTTGGCACAAAAAAAAGTCAGCTGATCAAATGCATTTGCCTCACTTTATGAGCTTCACATCGCTTGTGCCTTGTACCGCAGAGTTTGCAACGTCACAAATAAATGGTGCCAATCTTCAGTCAGATGTGAATGTGTAATCTAACATTTTCAGTAAGAATAACGGACGAAAGGAGTGCAAATACAATTTATTGAAATGTGAACTAAAAGTTCACCCTAAACATCACCATTTTTTCAAAATAAAAACCAAATAATATACATAAATTACACTAAATGTTAATCTGTTAATTGACAGGCTAGGCCTGTGCAGGTGGTATCAGCTATGCCCAGCATGGGCTAAGTTCTGTAGGTGCAGCTGGTGCAGGTCCTCCTCCCTCAGGCCTGGTCCTCCTCCCTCAGGCCTGGTCCTCCTCCCTCAGGCCTGGTCCTTCTCCCTCAGGCCTGGTCCTCCTCCCTCAGGCCTGGTCTTCCTCCATCAGGCCTGGCCCTCCTCCCTCAGGCCTGGTCCTCCTCTATCAGGCCTGGTCCTCCTCACAGGGAAAGACCCTCAGTCCTCTCTGGCCAAACCAACAGACAGGACGTTCATAAAGCTGAGGTCTCCTCCAAAGTCTCTAATCATCCATCCTGTGAATATGAGAGGGGAACAAATAGTGTAATAGATGCTTTGGACAATAAGAAATATAAAGTTAACTGTTGAGTTGCTCAGTTTTTTAGATTGACAGGGTTTAATAATACAAACAAAAGGAGAGGCACCGTAAAATAAAGATTGGTCTTTCAATAAATTGTGTTGATTTTGTCTTTTGAATTGTTTGTCTAAAGTCAAGTAGCTAGAACTGTTACTTATAGTTTGAATGATACAGTCTGGTTATAATGTTTGGAGGAGGCATCACAGGTAAGAGCACCATTTGTTGTGTTCCATCCACAACAAATGCACACAGATTGATGTGTGTGTATTTATTGATCTACTATTTCTTGAATCATTACTGTCAGTCCAAAACAAGAGATTTTGTTTTAGAAACATGTTTTTAAAACATTATCTCTTTTCCACTACACTATCTTGAATATTTTAGTTTTTACATCACTACATTTATCTAACAGCTTTAACATCGTAAAGGTGTCACTTCGGACTCTGGGTAATTATGACAGTATGTCCTACTATTTTAAGAGTTTGAACAAACCAGACCTTGATCTATTAATGTAGAAAATAGTCAGCACATTAAACCATTATGAAAGTAATCATTAGTTAGCTCATTGTTCAAAATGAGCTCCAACTACAACAGTTAAGTCAACTCGTGCATCGGTAATAACGATAAAACAAATGATATAATATAATAGTATAACTTGTGTCTACTTTAAATACTTTAACAACACTTTCCTAATTATACTAGCATACTTTTACTAAAGTAACATTAACATGTTTAAATGCAGGGCTTTTGTAAGAGAGTATTTGTATAGTGTAGCATGGTCTACTTGACTTATCTAACCGAAGTGATCTTAACGTTACTTTGCAAACCGTCACCCCCACACACACACAAAAGGACACGGTAACGTGATTCACTTCAATTAATGATAACTACGGAGCTTGCTAACAGCAAGGCACAAGGCTCACTCATTTAGCTAGCTAATGTAAGATACAAATGCTGTCGAGCCCTCACTGCTTGTAAAATAAAGAGCACAAACTCACTACTTACCCGAGCCCCACTGTTCTCCGTCATTTTTCTCCCGGGTTGTTGTGATCACATGACTGACAAAGCCGTGCTCTGATAGGCCAGAAGTCGGTTTGATTGCATTCGGGCTCGATTGCTTATCCTGTCTGAGTAGCCCGGATGATGCTGCATCGAAATTTTGGACATCGAATTATAAACACCGATATTTTTGACGTCGAATTTTAAACACCGAAATTGTGCATTCGAATTTTTTTCACTTCAATTTTTGGGATCTGAATTTGAACATTCAATTTTTTTTAACTTGAATTGTTACATTTTTATTTCACATAGGTAAATTCGGAGCAAACAAATTCAGATACATGATTTTCAAAGTAATTATTTTCAATGCTATAAATTCGGTGTCTGATACAATTCAAATACTTCTGTCTCTTGTTTGCTTCCATATTTTCCCGGGAAACAAACACAATACACACAAACGCGTCACAGATTATTTTGCGTTATTTGGCTGCCGAACGAAATCATGTACGCAGCTCGCGACGTAACTAGGAGTCTAGTCGACGGTTTAAGTACTACAAGTAAAAAAATATTTATTTTATTTTTTTAATTTAATTACGTTGTTCATAAATTAATCTGAGGGCCGCAAAAAGAGGGCCGCCATTTGCCCATCCCTGGTCTAGACTCTAGACATTGATTTTATTCTGAAAATGCAGAATACTAAATATCTTCCTCCTCAAAAATATATTTTCCCTCATGCCTGGCCCTTAACTCTTCCATACATTGTAAATGTTAACATATGTAATGTATCTTGGGACCAAAAATAAATTTTCTTAGGCTATAAGAGGTAGAATTATCCAGCAATTCACATGGCAAACAGCAAATCTTAAATTAATTTAAAGGTAAGTCTTCTTGATTGTGCAGCTTGGATGACTTGATTTTCACTCTGCATGAAATTCTTGAACACAACAGCAGATGGAAGCATTGAGTTTTGCAGCACCACATTGGTCTCACTGAGGTTTTTATTAAAAGTGTCACAGGCAATGATTATGAGTTCAGGTTTAAAAAAAGATCTTAAATAACACAGTTTAGCTGAGATTTTGAAATTATTTGAGCATATATTTTACATCTCAAGGGCAAACATGTTAATGTGTATGCAGATAATACTGTGCTGTAATTCGTTAGCTACTATAGTGTGAAACTCCACATCCAAAGTAACACAATTGTTTATAATCCAAACTTTTTTTTTTTTTTTTATGAAAGCTTAGCAGAAATTAAGTCTGAAAATGTGTTGCTCAGCACTTTTTATTAGACTACAAGATTGCATGCTAGGTTAGCTAACTTGCTATAGCGTAATATTTAGCATATTGACATTAAAGTGGTATTGCTCTCTTTAGCAAGAAAGTGAAAAGGCACAACATACAAAATGTAGAAATATTCCGTAGTTACTAAATAATAGTCACTCATACAGTATGTGATACATATAGCAGGGGGAAGGCCTGGCTCCCATGATGCAGAGCCGGAAGCTGTGCAGTCGCTGTGGTCCGGCCTCACTTCACAGAACGGCCCATCTTGGTGACTTCAGGGTGCACTATGTGAAGACAGTTTCTGCATCATTAAATGTATTGTATTTGCTGGGAAATGTATGATTTAAGAGTCTTGCAATAAGAGAAACACATTTGTACTTACAGTCTTTGTGAGGCTGCGGCTGGCCAGGTTTTGCAGGCAGTCTGTGTTTGCTGGGGAGTTCGGAGCTGTCCCTGTAGTCTCGGGGGTTCTGGGGCTCCGGCAGGCCCGGCCGGGACTTGGAAGGCAGAGGGGGCCGGCTCTGTGCCATCCCCCCTTCGGAGCGCGATGGCGCCACTGGTTTCTTGAATGTTGAGGGATGCGAGGAGACGGGGATGGAAGGCTGGGGTTTTGTCTCGGAGCAGGTGAAGGACCGGATGCGTGGGGTGGGTAGCGGGGGGCGATCAGGGTCTCCGTCTGCTGCATTGGAGGTTGTAAAGTTGGGATCTGGAGGTGTGAGGAGGTCCTTCTGCTGATGGTCTTGGTCCTTGCTCCGTGATTTCCCCATCGAACCGTATAACGGATTGTCAAACATCCCTGACACCTTTTCCTCCTCCCCCCTATAGAAGGGGTCACATTCAGTTTCTGCTTCTACTGAGCCATATCTACGACAGTGCATGAGGGTCATTGTAGTTAAAAAAACAATTATTACGGAGATTCAGGAGATATTCTGAGAAAATAAGGCCTAAATTCACAATACAAATGTGAATATTTGTAAACATTTTCCATATATATTTACCTCTTCAATCAGAGAGAGTATTTTTCCCGTGAATTTTCAACTTTTTTTCTCAGAATATCAAACCTCTCCACTCGCAGTGTATGTAAATAATGTATTTTTTTAGTTTGACCACTGAGATGATATGAAATGCATAAACAACAGGCACTCACATGGGATTGAGATGTTTTCCTGTGGGGCTTCGTGAGCCCACATCATAGCCCCCCTTCTTGGTGTCTTTGCTCCCTTGGCCAGCGATTGGAAGACTTTTCTGTGGCAGGCTGTAACTCCAACCTTTATCGACCACATTGCCACTTCTGAAGGAAATTCCCATGTAATTGGGGTTAGAAATATCATGTGATTGTGTGACAGAAAACCTGTCAACAGAAGACAGAAATCATCACAAACTGAAGTCACGTCTAAGTTATTTGACAGTAATCACAGGTGAAAATATGTCTTACTTGTTGGCGTCAACGCCTTTTCCTTTTGAGGAGCCAGTGTCATCAGAGCTTTCGATTTTGATGAAATCTGCAAGCGTATAAAAAGAGGAATTAATGCCTAAAGAACTGAAGTAAGAAGAGTTGAATATGTGAAGTCCTGATGAGATTTGCTGACCGTATAACTTCTCAGTGGGCTTGCACTCCGAGGTGGGTAACTGGATGCCGCCTGTCAGAATGCCTGTCTTCTCTCCGTGGTGAGTCAGTGTGACCTGAAACTCTCTGTAGGAGAACTGAGCTGCTCTCAGGGCAACACAGCCCTCACCTTTGGGAATAAGACACCAGCAAACTGTAAATCCTGCTCAGATTATTGCATATTACAAACTGCATGTGAGTCAGTCACCATAGGACTCGTCGCAGTCTGTGGACTTCACGCAGATGAGGATGTGCTGGTCCAACAGGTATTCTGGGTCAGAGATGATAGGGGTGAGCTGAAAAGAGGAAGAAGACAAAATAATTATGATTTCTTACCACAACAAGCACACACTGAAAGCTCCTTTCTTATTTACCTCAACTTGGTTTCTAAAGGAAACTTTTATTGACCCATCCGATTTCTCCATGTTCTCTCCTTCTATAGTCTTGACTTTTTCTGTAGACAATTAAAGAAATATTAGTTTTCATCATTGAAGCGTTTTACAGCAGAATCCAAAGTGATAGGGTCAGTCAAACAGACTTACTCTCCAAGCAGCTGGAATGGTATTCGATGAAGAACTTGGTCTTTGATTTGGTCATCAAGGTGGCTATACAGTTCCTGATCTGTATCCCACCTTGAGGTGCACTGTTCATGTCTGAAAATGTAAAAGTGACAACATCACCCTGTAACCCCGGAAAGGAAATCATTACTGCAGGGAGCCAGAGATGGTGGTCTTACCTTGCTTGGAGACGAACTGTGAGGCTACTCCCACCTCGAATGAGGCAAATAATGGTGAGTGGTCACTGGTCATGATGTCATTAGTGCAACCTGTAGGTTGGAAAGTTTGGCACAATGAGTCTGTCTCACTAAATATCATTAACAGGGCTCTTTTATTAAAGGTCTCCTATTATACTATTTGCAGGCATATATTATAGGTCTCAGATATATACAAATATATAAAAAACATGTCTATGAAGTGTTTTGCTCCAAAAACCAAACAGATCACCCATTCTAGCCTCATACCCCTCTCTATTTCAGCCCTGTTAGAGAAGTGCTGATTCTGGGTCCGTAGCTTTAAAAAAAAGAAGAGGGTTGGGGGGGGGGAGCTTGTGCCTGGGAATTCTACTCAGAAATTCAGCTAAATGCTGCCATGAGTAAACGCCATATCATGTTCAAAACCATACCAATAATTATTTCTGGAACAGTATGGAGCTAAAATGCTTTTTCACTCTCAGGTTTACCACAAGGTGAGTTCCTTGTATTTCCTGCTTCTTTACACATACTCTCTCCAGTACAGGTTAGCTCTGAGTGTTAGCGATACTTGCTAATGTAAAGCAAGACCATATTACTTCCAAAACACGACGTGCATTGTTTCTGATAGCAACGTTTTAAAGCCAGCCCACATTTCCGATATTACGTCATATTGGCAGAAAATCTGGATCAGCTCCGTTGTTCCACCGTTTTTAGAGATTTGGGTAAGGAGGAAAAGAGAGAGGGTTTTATTTTCTCACACTTTGTGAGGAGACCTGTGTGTGCACTCAGAAGAGAAATATTAAACAAAGAATGGTGAAAGTGTGCAGCAGGCGCTGAGATAACATGACTTTAGTCCCTATAGCTGTCTTCTTTTGTTAAACCCTCCCTCTCTGGTAAAGGCCCTTGCCTATGAAACCCCCCCTTTAGTTAGTTTAGAGCTGCAGAGAGCATAATACAAATGTGTTCAGGGGTTAAGTGCTCCGACTGACAAGTTATCTCAACTTATTGTGTACATTCGGTGACAGGTTCATCTTTTACAAATAATCTTTTAATCATTTTCCTTGGTATTTTCCAGGAAGAAACATTGTCGGTGAAATTAGTATGTTTTAAAAACGGAGTAAATCAGATTTTTTATTTAATGAAACATTTACTTTTCATATTTATTGAAATGTAAATCTGGCCTTTAGATGTCATACTTCTGCTATTGCCTGACCAATGATGAATGTTTGAGGCTGATCTAATGTTGATATTTAAAGTTGTTATGAATTTGGACAAAGCTCTTTGCTGAGTGGAACATTTTACAATATAAAACAATGTCCAGTGCTGTCCGGGGACAAAGCATGCAACATATGAGAGACCCTGGCCTTCAAACAAGAATCTCTTCTATAATGTTCACCTGAACTACAACTGAAAGACCATCCATTGGAACAATTTCATAGGATTTAAAAAAACTGAAAATAGTCTCCTTTGTCTTGAAAACTTCAGATATTAGAGAGCTTTTTAAGAACCATTATGCAGAAATGACAGACCCTGTAGAATAAATCAGTTCCATAAATGTTCTCCAATGACTCACCATATGCTTGGCAGACAACATGAACCAGGGGGTACGACTTCCAAAGGACCCGATCACACCATGAGGGCAAGTTGTACTTTGTCTGTAGAGTTAAAGTCATGATACATACATAAAGACTCATTACAAGCTTTTGCCAGACACAGCTTTAAAACATTTGAAGTATTAAAAAGTAGCAGGGAGGCTATGTTATTTCTGGTATAAACTATGATCAAACATTCTTGCTGGTATGGATCAATTCAAGAGATCAAAATGTGTGAGGTTCAATAATCTAAAAGAGAAGTGTGTGAAATTGATCCTGGAGCCTGTAGATGAGAATATATCTTCACATGGAGTTTTTGACCGAGATGGCTAAAAGCGAAAACCATGTTCTGTGTCAAATGAGAGTTATGTTCAGTGGTGTAGTTTCACAGTTTCTGCACTATGGGGCATGTCAGGAGTCAGGGACAAGACGTCTGACACAAGCTTACCCCTGTGGCTTTGGCCTTCGTGTAGGCGTACTTCTCTCGCGTGTCTCTTTCAAAGCGATAAGTTGGTGGAAACGTAATTTCCTCTTCATCTACAGACATAATGAAATCATTGTTAAGAAGACGTGTTTTATTTTGTATTTACACCAGGGGTGTCCAAACTACGGTCCCGGGGCCAAATGCGGCCCGCGGGCCATTTTGAATCGGCCCTCAGCAAATTAAAAAGTATAATGAAATATGGCCCACAAATGAAACTTGTGCTTTTCTTATATTGTACTTATTAATGTATATGTACAAATATATAACACAGTAGTATTCATGTGTTAATAAGCCAACTTTTAATCTTAGTTGATAAAGAAAAAGCCCAATAAGTTATGTACATAACAAGCTTGAAATAGACCCTTCATATTTCATCTTATTATAATCACTCTGAGGCTTCTGTTTTAAGGGATGAGCTGCCAACCAGAGAAATGAAACCCTATAGTATAGAGAGCTGTGAGGCGGCTTTATTCATGTATCAAGCCTAATCTACCTACATTTTGCTAACTTATAACTTCATTTACGAGGCAATATACCTCACCTCTATAAGTGGCCCCCAGTCCTTCTTATATTATTCTGTATGTGGCCCTCGTGAAAAAGTTTGGACACCCCTGATGTACTGTAAACTGACAACTTGTTATAGCCTCTTGTGGCTAAAAAGAGTTTTACAAAACAACACCTGGGAAAAATGTCCTGACAGAAAAAAAAAGAATCTACCAAAACTCACAGATAAAAAAAAGGAACCTGGAAAAATAAACGTAGCAAAACATTGTTTTCTAACCAGGGATTAAGTAAGACATATAATCATTTTGATTAAACTTACAACATGTTATCAACAGAATATATGTTTCTCACTTGCCTTCCTTAGGAATTTGAAAAGCACATACAGGTCTCACACGCTGCATTTCTTTATGAATGAATATGATCCAAGGCTCACCGAAATGCAAGAAGACCTTTCCATCATTCCTCTCCGTGTTGAGCTGGTCTCTACTGAGGAGTTCCTGGTACTGCTGCTGTCTGATCTTTGTCACAATGTTTTCAGCTTCCTGTGAAGGGAAACAGTGTAGAGAAGTGACTTTTCTGCCTAACAGCTTTAGCAGCTGAGAATTTAGACACCTGACATCCAGCATGCTCTTTTATATACCACTAAACTACAGCAATGCAAACATGTATTTATAAAACAGACATAGATTATATAATTAGCATTTTGTTATTAAGATATCAACACAAACGTTATATATCCGGTGGTAGCAAAAACGTTATTTTGCATCAAACTACATTATTTTGTGTTTGTGTTGCTTCTATACAGCAAACTACAATCCAAAACAACTTACTGTGGATGGGAATTCAACGCGGTAGTTCAAATCCCCAAGCCAGAAGAGGTGTGTGAAGCGATGTGTGATGTCAAACGGATTGAGCTTCTTATCCCCCAGATTCACAAATCGCAGGATGTTTGTGTAGTTTTGATTTCGTCTGCAAATAAATTCAAATGTATTGCATGTCGGCAATAAATAATATTATTGCTTGAATGTGTTAAACAAAATAAAGCGTATATGTTTCCTTTAACCTCCAGTAAGTGAAAAAGCTTAAGTCCTCGACAACTCTGTAACCGTTAGATAGGTAAACTAAAAGCAGTAGTGACTATTGTTTTACAAATACACCACCAAGGGCATAATAAGTTAATATTTCAAGCATCACTGATGTCTCAACTCTTGTAACAGTGGCTAAAGCAGTTAAACTAGTGTGCTAATGCGACAAAGTCACAGTGAGCTCGTTAGCGCTACTGGGAAGTCCACAAACAGCATGCTTATCTTTAAATTACACATACTCATAACATAATCTGTATCTTCCTCGTGTATCTACATAGGGACATGTTTATTAATACATTTGTGCCAATGCCAAAGAAAGCCGAGAAAGTGGCACAAGCTAATATTTGGCTCTGACTGGAGACCACTGGACATCAGTACGGACCCTCGCCACCTGGGTGTAACGGTAATGTTGTAATGGGATTATGTAATCAGGATACAAAAAAAGGTAACTGTAATCCCTTAGTTACTTAAAAAATGATGTAATCAGACTGTTTCATTTTGAAAAAATGGGGATTAGCCTACTAGCAGGAATAAAGTGTTAGTAACAAGCTAAAAAGAGCATATAGTGTTTGTTGTAAAGGATCAGCTGTTATCTCTTCTCTGGAAGCTGTTCTGTTCTGTAGGATAATACTTTAAGTGTGAATCCATACGTCTACTGCCTGAACCTGCTTCATGGTTTTCACTTTCTTTGCTTCATGTGTTCTGTTTTTAATTCAGCAGGTGAACCTATATGTTCATACAATAGTGTGTGCTAGTTTAACTGTGTGTATTAAACTAATATGGAGGATTTTCTGTTAGCTCAAGTTTTTATTTTGCTAATGTATTTTGCACTTTCATTGTTAGCATACGATAATATGTCCATACATTACACCGGCTCTCCATGCCAGCGGATTTGTCCATACCTTGAGCAAAATATCCAACTTCATGCTAACAATTAAACTGATTTCACTTACTAGTTTGTCATACATTCCTTTATTACAACACCAAACACATATTTGTGTTATTGTCACACTCCTAGGTTTATGTCACGGTTTTAGTGTTGTCTGTCTGGTTATGGGTTTTGTAAGTCTGTTCATTTGGTGTTTTGTCTTCCTCCTTGTGTTTTGTCTGGTCCTCCTCCCTGTCGTTAGTTTCCCCTCCTGTCTGATTGTCTCATTGTGTTCACCTGTTGCCCTTGTGTTTCTCCCTTCCCTGCCCAGCTGTGTCTTGTCCTGTGATTACCCTTCTGTGTATTTAGTCTAGTCTTCCCCTGTGTTTCATGTCGGTCCATTGTTTCCCTCCATGTTATTCCACGGTCCATGTTCCTTGTGCTGCTCGTTTGTTTTTTGGATATTTTGGATACTGCCTTTTTGACACAGCTTTTATTATTTAATAAAGCTCGCTTTTTGTTAAATTCTGCATTTGAGTCCTACCTGCTTCACCCCCTCGTAACAGAATGGACCGACCAAATTTGGACTCAGCAGATTTTAATGTTTTGGCCCCACAGGCGGAATGTCTTGGGTACTCTCTAGAGTACATTTTTTACACCTGGAAGAACGCCTCATCTAGACGGGGTAAAGAGGCTGCTCTGAAGGAGGCACGCAGGGAGGTTGCTCGCAAGCCCTGGCTCAGGAGCTTGTTGCCTGAGTGGCTACAAACTTTTAGCCCTGAAGACTTGTCACAAGCTTCTAACCCTTTCCTGGGATCTGACTACTGTCCTGTTGGAGGTCTACGGAGTCTCCAAAAAGCCTCTAGGAGACGCAGGGCCAGGATTCCAGCCCGTGCTCCAGCAGCCATGGTTCCGGCTACAGAACCGGCCCACACAGCCATGGTTCCAGCCCCAGTCCTGGTCCCAGCAACCATGGTTCGGGCCCCAGTACCGGCCCCAGCAGCCATGGTTCCGGCTTCAGTACCGGCCCCAGCAGCCATGGTCCCGGCTTCAGTACCGGCCCCAGCAGCCATGGTCCCGGCTTCAGTACCGGCCCCAGTAGCCATGGTCCCGACTCCAGTTTCGGCTCCAGGACTGGCTTACCGGCCGACGCCAGCTCCCCGAGTCCTGTCGGCGTACCGGCCGACTCCAGCACCTCGTCTCCTGTTGGCTCTCCAGCCAACACCAGCTCCCCGAGTCCTGTCGGCGTACCGACCGAGTCCCCTCTCGAGTCCCCTCTCAGGTCCCCTCTCAAGTTTCCTCTCTAATCCCCTCTCGAGTTCCCTCTCAAGTCTCCTCTCGAGTCCCCTCTCAAGTCTTCTCTCGAGTCCCCTCTCGAGTCTCTTCTCGAGTCCCCTCTCAAGTTTCCTCTCTAATCCCCTCTCGAGTTCCCTCTCAAGTCCCCTCTCGAGTCCCCTCTCGATTCCCCTCTCAAGTCCCCTCTCAAGTCCCCTCTCAAGTCTCCTCTCGAGTTCCCTCTCGAGTTCCCTCTCAAGTTCCCTCTCAGGTCCCCGCTCGAGTCTCTTCTCGAGTCCCCTCTCGAGTCTCCTCTCGAGTCTCCTCTCGAGTCTCCTCCTCGAGTCCCCTCTCGAGTCTCCTCTCAAGTTCCTTCTCCAGTCCCCTCTCAAGTCTCCTCTCAAGTTCCCTCTCAGGTCCCCTCTCGAGTCTCTTCTCGAGTCCCCTCTCAAGTCCCCTCTCAAGTCATCTCTCGAGTCCGCTCTCAGGTCCCCTCTCAGGTCTCCTCTCGAGTCCCCTCTCAAGTCCCCTCTCGAGTCCCCTCTCAAGTCCCCTCTCGAGTCCCCTCTCAAGTCCCCTCTCGAGTTACCTCTCAAGTCACCTCTCGAGTTCCCTCTCAATTCCTCTCTCTCTCGAGTCTCCTCTCGAGTCCCCTCTCAAGTCCCTACCCAATGTTCTGGTCCGTTGGAGGTTCCGCTGGGGGTCCTGCCAACTCCATGTCCTGTCCCGTTGGGGGTCCCGCCGACTACTCTTCTGCCGAGGGTGCTGCCAACCCTATGTCCTGTGTCGTTGGAGGCCCCGCCGACTACTCTCCTGCCGGGGGTACTGCCAACCCTGTGTCCTGTCCCGTTGGAGGCCCCGCCGACTACTCTCCTGCCGGGGGTCCTGCCAACCCTGTGTCCTGTGCCGTTGGAGGCCCCGCCGACTACTCTTCTGCCGGGGGTCCTGCCAACCCTATGTCCTGTGCCGTTGGAGGCCCCGCCGACTACTCTTCTGCCAAGGGTCCTGCCAGCCCTATGTCCTGTGCCGTTGGAGGTCTCGCCGACTACTCTTCTGCCGTGGGTCCTGCCAACCCTATGTCCTGTGCCGTTGAAGGTCCCGCAGACTGCTCTCCTGCCGGGGGTCCTGCCGGCCCCATGTCCTGTCCCGTTGGGGGTCCTGCCAACTCCTTGTCCTCTTCCGTGGGGGATCTTGCCGACACCTGTCCCACCGGCTCCGGTTCCTGTCCGGTCGACACCGGCTCCTGCCTGGCCTCCGGAGCTGTCTGGCCTTCGCACTCGAGCCCGGCCCCCTGAGAGCCGCGGTCTTCGCCCTCGAGGCCGGCCCCCTGAGTGCCGCGGTCTTCGCCCTCGAGCCCGGCCCCCTGAGTTCGCCCGCTGTGGCCTTCGCCCCTCCATGGTCTCTGCCTTGCCCCCGGGCCGTCCGCCCGAGTTCCCCACCTTGGACTCTGCCTTGCCCCCGGGCCTTCTGCCCGAGACCCCCTCCTTGGTCTCTGCCTTGCCCCCCGGGCCGTCCGCCCGAGACCCGTCCTCCAGACCCCCCTCCACCCACCCTTTTCTTGGTCCTAGTTCTGACTACAACAACTTCCACCAATTTGAGTGCCTAGGCAGTTTGTATGTATGACGCCGGAGAGGCAAAAAAAGTCCAGAAAGAACTTACAACTGCTACTAAAGAAAATAGTAAAGACACTGACATTACAGTTTTAGTTTGAGTCGTTTATAGTGTTACTGATACATGTAGACTAGCTGGCTTTGTTCTCTGTTACCAACCTGAGCTTCTTCTCACTTCCCGAGGTCAGGTGACTGTTGACAAAGCCAAACGATGAACGGTTGAACATGAAGGAAACTCCCACTGCTCCCTTGTTTCCTACAAAATATCAAAACATCAGTGATTTGTGGAATTCACTTTTATAAGAGGACATTAAATTGCTTGTAGTAGAGTTGGATTGCTCACCCAGAGTGTTGGCAATCCCCGTCTTCACGCTGTCTGAGAAAACGTGGGAGATCCTGTTTTCGTGCTCAGGCTTGGCCAGGACCACAATCCGAATGTTCCACAGAGTGTGGGTCGCCACCTGGATGTGAGAAGATGAAGTAAAGCATTACTGCTCTGCTTCTGCATTCAGTTGTTTCTTTCTTACTACTTGTTAGTCACCTACTTGTTTAAAAGTGATGTTTGTGATTTTCCTCAGGACGCTTTTCACTGTGTCTGCCCACTCCCTCTCGCCCAGAGGATCCTCCTGTGTTCCGATAACATAGAAATCATGCGGGATGTGGTCTGCAGTGTCGTCTCGGGTCTTCCCTTGGCCCTTGCACTGAAACCAGGAGTCGATGTTGTGGGGAGGACTAGCATTTCCTGCAGGTTTACAGTGAAGTATCTTACTTTGTTGTTACATTTAATCATGAATTCAAATCATTAACATGTAAGATTGTTACCCATGTTCCAGGTGCCAACAAACACTGTGATCATGTCTGGTTCAGGCTTTTCAGAGTGCTTGTTCTTCATTTGTTGAAGAAGTTGGCAAAATCCTTCCCTTTTCTGGCGAGACACATACAAAAATGAAAATGTGGTTTCTTAAAATGAACGCAATTAAACATTATATCTGATGAGTTAACTTTAAGCCCTGAAAATATATATCGTAATCAGCTTCTTACTATTACCAAAGGGCTTCTACATGAACAAACTACGTCAAACCCGTTTTGGTTATATCAAATCTAATTTCTGTTCATGTTTTTCTCTATGCTTGTCTTAATTGTTCATTTAAAAAAAACAAAAAACACAACTTCTCAATGTGCTGACAGGGTGTTATGCTTATGAAACCCACCCTAATGTTGCCATGCCACAATCAAATCTGTCAATGAATATGTTATAAATTATTGATATTTAAACAAATCTAGGGGACTTAAAATAGACCAGGAACAAGCTAATGGATCAGATGTTCGTTACCTTTGTGTCATCAAAAACAAACTCTCTCCGCAGAATCTTCTCTTTCTCCTTCTCCGCCACGATCACCAGTTTGGCATGCATTTTCTGAGATTTCACCAACTGCAGGACTAAAGAAGAATCATAGCACTCTTAATAAATGAGTCGTGTTGATGCTTAACAGCAGATTGTAAACAAGATAAGAGTTACGGCCATGTAAAGGTGTACAGACCCAGCACAAATATGTCAGTTTGGTCTAAAGCGGTGGCCGACTGACAGACGGGCCATTACTGGAGCCACATTGCTTGCAGGGCTAATAATACAAAGGAATGAGGTTAGAGCGCGATGGGATTTCTTACTTTTGTTGTGCACAAAAAACTTGTCTTCAGGCCCATCTTTTGACTTCTTTAAGTAGAGCTTCCCACTTTCAACATCTACTTTCAGGAACATCTTCATGGAAATACCCAGAGATTCTTGCTTGACCTGCAAGTGAAAGAGGAAATGGGAAAAATTAACAAGAAACCTTCAGACATTGCACATCATTAGCTTACTGCAATATTGTTAATAAAGTAGTTTAGAGAAGCACCTCAAACGTAACAAGCGGTATGAGAGATTTCCTGTGACCTCCTTCACACCCAACAGATTCAAACATAGAGCTTTTAGCCTGAAGAGAGAATAGAGAAGTCCTTTGTCATCTGTAACTCACACCAACTGTCGGTTGGTCAATAAACAAGATGGTTCGAGGTCAGTTGGCAAAAGGATCCACAGTACCTTATCTTCTATTGAGTAGAGCAGTTTTGTCAGTTGCTCAAGCCTAAAGGGTACCGATTGACCTAAATCGCCGGAGATCTGAAAATCAAGGAAATAATATATCATGACAAGGATGTTTTTCTGTGTGTTGTTTTTCTTACAGACGGTTAAGGGTACAACTCACTTGTTTTAGTCCAATCCCCGGGGAGAGCTGTTGGTCCAACGTTCTATGAAAGATCTCCAAAACTGGCAGGATGCGGGATATTTCACTGTCTCACAATAAAGGGCAGAAAATCAGCCTTATTCTTTGTAATCTATATAATGTATTTGCCAAACCCATGTCCACACGGACCTACAGAGGAGTGTGAGATAGCAGACAGGGTCACCACTGTAGGAACAGCTGCAGTACGATAGCAGCAGAGAGAACATGTCCTGTGTAGCACACATTATACAGAGGGCAATCACAGCAGCTTTGTCCATGCTTTAGCTAACTGATTTCTCTCACCAGTTTGTCATGCATTTCTTTATTAAAACACCACATGTGTATTTGTTTGATCTCAACCCAAGATACAAGTTTATACTAGTATTCAAACTTGTTATTAATCATGAATAATTACAGATCAATATTGGGATAAATGTAACAAAACGCCATGTTTCTACAGTAGCACACAAGAGAAGAACCAGACTCTGGCTCTAGAAATGGCCTTTCGTACCTTTACATTTGTGTAAGGCTACTGTATGTTCTCCAAAGGAAAAAAATAATAAAATATGTAAATTAAAAGATCCAAACCCATAGTAGTACATTAAATACGGTCGGAATAAGTTATAAGCTTTTACTTTTAAAAGTGGTGTATCCTCCTAATCATTTTGAGTCTCTTTCAGCTTCTTGCGATCAAGCACATACCAGGAGACGTCAACTCCTCCCTGAAGGTCCAGGGCCTGCGGCCGTGTGGGGACATAGGATTAGGCCATTCTGTTGACTGGTAACTGTACCTGTTTAGATTCTTGCAGATTGCCATTGTTAGCTTATTTAGCCCAGGGAGGTTAGGGAAACCATTGTGCACTTGTTCAGCATCCAGGCTGACTGAGGTCCGGAAGTATTCTTGGATAGCCAGTTGATGCTCCTCTGGTATTCTGGAAATGTAAAACACAGTAACAATTTAAAAACTGTTTAATTATTCAAACCTCCGTTAACCTAGTTTAATCACTTAAAGCTCACCTATTATACTATATTTGAACAATATATTATAGGGCCACATATATACAAAACATGTCTCTGAAGTGTTCTGCTCAAAATACCAAACAGATCACCCATTGTAGCATGCCACATACCCCTCTATTTCAGTCCTGTTACTAAAGTGCTGATTCTGGGTCTGCCCCTTTAAATGTAACCGAGCTGCTGTTGGCTACGCCCCTTTGGAGCTGCTGCTAGCCACGCCCCTTTGGAGCTGCTGCTGGCCACGCCCATTTGGAGGACCGTGAGCGTAGAGCCAGCCCCTCTGGTAATGTCGTCATGACGCAGCAAATCTGGATCAGCTCCTGTGTTCCCCCGTTTTTAGAGATGTGGATAAGGCGGAAAAGAGAGAGGGTTGTATTTCTGACACTTTGTGAGTCTCCTTACTCACCGGGGACCAGCGACGTGCAGTCAGGGGAGGCAGAGCCTCACCTGTCATACTCCAATGTAACGGAAAACAACTAAAGAAAAACTAAATAGTAATAATAATAAAATGTCTCCACTGATCTGTGTTGTAAGTGTGATTTATGTATGATTCCAATCGCTTTTTATAGTCAATATCAGCAAATTGGCCGAGCTCCGCTACAACTACATGGGAGTGAGGCAGGGACGACCTCACAGTAACTGGCTGGAGCACGGGCACTAATGTAGCGCGGGCACTTATTTTGTGAGCGCGCTCAAGCCAGTTACTGTAGGGTGAGGTGAGGCACAGATGAGCTCTGCCTCACCTCAGAATGCATCACCACACAGAAACTGTCTGGAAAGCGGGCCCTAAGCGCATGCCTGCACCATCTCACTGTATGTCACCAATGTAATGTTTGTAGATCCCTTTATTACATTTATCCTCGCCATCCATAGTCTCTAAATAACTTATTTCACGTATATATGATATTTAAGCTCGCTGGTCTCATCATACAACGGCAATGAGAAAAGCACCAGGGGAGGCAGCCACAACCTCTGCCGCACTGAAGGGGGCGCACGTGAGCCCACAGGTTCTTGTTGCTACTGTTATTCTACGCAGAGACGGTAGACGCGAACAACAAGCTAGACTTTTGTTTTGAAACTAGAGGAAGATAAGGAGGACTTTTACAAAAAAGTAATAGAGATTGTTGTCCAGAAGGATAGCATGGACTTCATCTTCAAGTCAAGGTAAGACCACATTTGTAATGAAAATTGGATCTTACTAAGAAAGAACAATCCAATATTTAGATTTTGGGTATCCTTTTGTTGAACGGTCTGTTTAAAATGAATCGAAGCATCAGACTAAAAAAGATTTTGAAAATAACCGAACATTTCGATTAAGGTCAAAATATAATATTTGTAAATCTGACTCTGAAAGAGTCAGTGCCTCACCAGCCATGAACCTCACCGCACGTCACTGCCGGGGACACATATTTATGTATAAAAGACATCAGAAAGTGCATTTTGCATGATAGGGGAACTTTAACAGTGTTAAATCACTGCTCACAAACATATGACTCATTGTACACTTCGTATACTGCCAGTGTATTATCAGACACTTTGCATGATTCATTATCTGGCATGATTCATCACTGCAAATTCTGTAAATGTATCCATACGTGGACAAGTCCATATGCTGCAGTCTCATCAGGTAGGTTTCTGATGGGGACATGGAGTCACTTTCTCTCACATCGTTGCCAGCGAAGTTCCTGGGTGGAAGCTGCGGTGGAAGAATCTGGGATTCTGCAGGACAGAGATGTAAAGGATGTTTAGGAGTTTTCAAATCTTAAATTTTAAAATGTTTCACATAATATCCACCAATCAAATGAATAAGAAGTTGTTTGACCTTGCTCCTCGTCTACCTCCTCCTCCCTATGGACAGGGTACTGCAGATGAGTGACCAGACCCATGTTGGGACTGTAATATGCCTCCACCAGCTCAGTGAGCACAGAGAAGAACCTGATAGGAACTCCTTCAGATGCCTGAAGAGCAGATCACAGCATCATTCACCTCATTGCTCAGAAGAACGGACATTACATGGTGGGCTGTTGTTGACTGGAAAACCTTTGTTTCTTTCGTTCTCAGACCAGGTGACACAATCTTTTAGTTTTACTTCCCAAGTGACGTCAATGGTGCCGTCTGTGGATTCCTCCAGCATACTAGATCTGCACTCATGTCATCAGCTAAGTTCCTTAAGCAGCTGTGTGTGCAGTTCAAAGACTTTCAAAGATTGAACTGTTGAACGGTCATTGCAGTCACTCAATAACGTTTATGTATTCTTTTTCTGACCATTTGTTTTCATCTTGCTTCACACACACAATTGTTTGACCTGTTTTACAGCAAACCGACTCTAATCTCTTTCAAAATGTTATTCTAAAACCGCAGACTGCCATTCCACATTAAATGATCCAAAACTTTTGTTGTCACCATGTTTGCATCACAGCCAGTGCCTGCTGGAACTGGAAAAACTGATGCCACTACTATTTAAACTGCCAGCATGCATGCGGGGTCACAGATCGTGCACAAGATCTATTCTTTTGATGGTACAAACTACACATGTTTGCTACTAAGTACCCTAGGATAGGCTTTTTATGGTCAATGTGCATGTTCCAATACGATAACACTTTTTATATCTTTGTTTCTATGCAGATGATACTCCATTACATGTGCAAAGGGCTTTCACTTCCTCCTGGAGGTTGTCATTTCATTGTGTTCAACAAACACAGCAGTTCTCAGCTGTTTAGATACAAATGTGATTCATTTTGAGAGAAAAACAAGGGTCTAAATAGATGCGAGTGGCTCTGCGAGGCATTGTTATTCACAGTCGAGGTTTTGAGCTAAACGTTAAGACAGCATGCTAAAATGCTCACAACAACAATGTAAACATGCTGATGCTAAGCATGCTTTGTGTTACTGTTTTATTTGAGATTGTTAGCATGCTAACATTTCCCAATTAGAACTAAACCCAAAGTGCAGCTGAGGCAGATAGGACTTGGCCAGTGTGGAACAAAGTGAAATGATGCCTTCATGATAGTGCTGGATGAAAGATCATGTGATCACCAAAATATTGACATTCATACCGGAATGTATGAACACAATCTCATGGCAATCCTTTCAGTATATGTTGAGATGTTTAAGTCCAAAATGGTGGACAGCCAACAAACATTGCTATCCTAAAAGTCGTGTCCTTAGCTCGGCGAAATGTAAAATGATGCCACAGGCCAGAGGACGGATGTAACCAATATGTGTCTTAAAATACAGGTGGAGGTGTGGCAACAAAATGAGCTGCAGACCAACCTTTAGTTCTGATATAAGAAGCCCTTTATCTTCACATTCATATAGACATACATCCATGTATATACTGTTAATACTTATCAGTCTATAACCATAATAATTCAACAGATTTTGGTACAAAATAATGGAGGCTTTTGTGAAACTGTCAACCCACCTGGACAGAGAGCTTCTTATCCTCATTTGGCAGGATTCTGTATGTGTACACACAGTTCTGGTATCTGTGGTTAATAGAGATAATAAAATGCAAATGTGTGTCACTGGAATATGACATTGTAGGTCAAAGAAACTGAATACTGGCTGATTGTGTTTTATTGAGTTCAGCATGCGATCTAAACAGATTGTAAAGCATTTCAAATGGATATTTCTATTTCAAAGTTATGAGTTGGAGATGGCAAAGGGTGGTGCGGCGTGGTAGCACAGTATGCAAATAAAGGGGAATTAGACTTGCCTTACGAGAGTACATGCAGAACATCTAATATGACACATTGACAAATAGAAGGGGGAAATGTAACTTTTAATCATGTTATATTAACTATGATAAGAGTAATTTCTTCTTAAACCTGATTCCAAACACATTAAAAAATGAGTGTTTATCTTTAAATAGTAAGGATCATTTTTCAAACAATAGTCATTGTCCACTATGAAATTGCATTTAAGATAAACTGTCAAGAAAACCAAAAATGTCAACTTACAGAACACAGAGGGCATACGCTCCCTGTATGGACTCACTAGCCCGGATAAGGAAGCTTCCATCTCTTGCTGCTTTGGAAAGTAGATCCTCAGCTTTGGATCGACTTATTGTACCATGGCACCATGGTTGATAACTCGGCATCCTGTTTCTCCCCGGGGAGCCTGAGCTCAAGAGTTTTGCCTCTGCTCTCCAACAGTATGTTAGCAAACCGAAATAGCTATTTTCATCTTTTCATGGTGCGTACTTCAAAAGTCTTTTTGTTCGCTTGTTCATCCTCTGCCCCTGAACGCTGTAAAAGGAAGCTGCTACTAGCTAGGCTCTGAACTTCCTTATTCGAGAGGTAAAGAGAGGAGGGCCCTGGTTCTGCCCTGCCTGTTATACGACAGCTCTAACTGGAAATATATACTTTCACTCTCTAAGTAGAAATCTTTGTTACATTGTGTTAATGATTAACCAGCATTCCCTCTTTAGTTTCTGTACAGCTGCTTGTTAATGTGAACCATGCAGGAAATAGTCAAAACATTTGTTAAAACTAAAAATGAAAAAGGGAAGTAACACAAATGTATCAAACACGACTCCACTTGTTATAGTCCAAACATTTCTTGACAATTGTGTTCGAAAATAAATTCAATCTATAAGGAGCTTTAATTGGTTCCCTGATGCGTTTTTAATGGCTGAATCACATTTTACTTAAAGTGCTCATATTCACACCAAATTGTGTCTGAATGATCATAGTTTGATCTTTAAATATGAACTAGAAGAGCAAGGGGTTTTATGAAAATGTGTACATTCAGGAAATACAAGTTTAGAGTGGCTTGCCATGTTCATGTGATGGACAGGAAGTGTTGCAGAAATAAGAGGAGGAAAGTAAGCTGCTCACAAACCACAACATGGGTCACATGACACAAAAAGAGAACTACACAGTGACAAGTCACTGCAGCTCGGAGGTTTCTGTCCTAAGCTAGAAATAGATTTCTCACTTTCACAGAGAGCAGCTCAAATCCTCAGATATATGACAGTTTAGAGAAGACATATCATCTCATGCACAGCACAGAGCACTTGAAAACACATGTTTACTTAGTTATTATTTACAACTTCATGTTACAAAGTACATTTATAATTCACATTTAACTAATCTGGGTAAATAAATCATGTATTTCACCTCTTCTGCAGATGACGTCAAGCCAGACTGACTCACAGTAAAACAGGGTTAATAGTTTTTCATGCAATAACAATGTGTACAAAACAATAAATGCATAGCATAGCAAGTTAGGAAGTTGGATAATGACTAAGCATGTGTACAATGAAGATGTGTCTAGCAAAAACAAAGTAAGAAAGCAAGAATAGTCTATTAAAGTATACCTCATTAAAATAAGACCAAGAGTCTATAGCCATGCTAGCAGCTCTGAGACACTGCGCCGGCATTGGGGTGCTTTGAGCTGCTAACATACTCACAATGATGGTACTAGCATGCCTGACAGAGAGGTACATCTCTACCTTGTTTATCATCCTGTTTGGGGGTTTTGGCATTCTGAATGTTGCTAATTAGCAAACCCAAGGCTATTGGGGATGTCACATGTTTTGCATTGGTCAAACAGTTATTCATTCTCAGTGGAACATGAAAGTCAGTGCCAAAAGATAGTTTAGTCTGGACCAAATTGTGGCCAACGACTAACTTTAGCTCTCTTTTTGGGAGCTTAAAATTGTTCTTACGGCCCATTATTCTGAAACCCGATGAACCATGGAACTGAGAGCCCAAACCATTTTACTTTACTTTACAGCCTCTGATTGGCTAGAAATTGTCGCCTTTGTTGATTGGGTTGGTAAGGTTTAGCCATGAGAGTTAGGACTGGTAAGTGCTAAGATATCAGGCTAAGCCAATTAGAGGCAGAGTAGGGCGTGTCATGACTTTGCCATAGAAGGAAAAAACATTGCGTCAGAGAAGGTCAGATGACATCATCATGAAAAAATGTGATTTCAGTCCAATGAAACATTTTCAGACTGATTGGCTTGTTGAATAACGGTCATCACCACACAGACCATATCTGGGGCTTTGCTGCTTGGGTGACTACAAACAATCTATCATTACAGCAATACAATCATATTATAACTTTAAAGATGAAGGAGTTATATACTATTCCCACCATCTCAGTTTGGTGTGTTAGCACTTAGATTAACACATAGATTAACACTTAGACTAAACCTGTTGGTCATAAATCAAAGTATTGCACAAATCAACATTTTATACCTACAGGTGACAGGAAAAGTTGTTCCAATACTTCCTCCATTGATCATGGATATCTGTAATTGTGTGGCAATTCCTCCAATACTTAACTGACCAACAAGCCATGCCCAGTGCCACAATGCTAGCATGGCTAAAAACACCTTATATATAAAGGCATTAGGAAGTAACAAGTCACATTTGGCATAGGATACAAAACAGTTCCAAAAAATATACATTAAGAGTTGACTATGTAGTGTACACATTTGAACATTTAGTGTTTAACACAAAAATTGGAAGCTTGTGGAAATAGTAGATTCAACAACGTGTTGAGATCACAGGTGGGTGGATCCTCATAGTCTCACAGACCATGATGGTCTGAGAGTGAGGGCTAGTGTTTAGGGGGCTCCCGTTGACCTTAAAGGCACTTTTATTAAGTCAGCAAGGCTGCAGACTTTGGTTGTGGGCTCACCTGGTGGTAGAAGATGGCAAGAAGAAATGCTCCTGGAACTATAAACTAACTACTTGTTTTCTTTAAAACAGAATAATTCTCTTCAACATCTCTCACATTTAGCTGAGCACAGGTTGGCCCTGTCCAGGTAACATGAGTTCCCACTGCGTTTCCCAAGTCCGTATAGGGAGTCCTCACATGCTCCTGCTAGTACACAGGATTCACTTACAGTCTCTGAGGGTGAATTGGGCGTGGGGTGGAGACTATAACTGACACATGGTGACTAGAGAAGCACATCAACCACATTGTGAAATGGGCCTGAATAAGGAAATGCAACTATGTCAAACAATGTTCCAGATCAAATGTATTTTCCTCAAAACTCAGACTTGGCACTGACAGAGCTCTCATGTGTTCCCTTTAACTCTCCACTGGTGGCTGCTGACACCCCGGCCTGATCTTTGCAAAACAATCGCATAAGTGTTCCGCGGAACTTCTCCGCTCCAAACAGGTAGATCAGCGGGTCCAGGGCACCGTTCAGGCAGGTGAGGGATGAGGTGAGGCGGTTGGCCAAGCTCAAGCCTCTGCGCGTCTGGCAGGAGACGTCAGGGTGGTTGTAGCCCAGGATAAAAGTGGCCCTGCTCACATGATAAGGCAGAAAACAGACTACATAGATGAGCATGACCAGACCAATGGTGCGCAGGGCCCTCAGCTTGAGAGACGGCTCTAACCTGGAGCCCCGAAGCAGGTTATAAATGATGAGCAGGTAACAGGACAGGGTGGTGAGGAAAGGCGGGGTAAAGGCCACAGCCAGGGAGATCAGAGCATTGCGCGAGGCCTTCTCTCTGTACAGCTGCAAACACACCGTCATGCCGTCTACCTCTGCAGTCTGGTTGGTGATGAGCAGTGGCGCCATGGAAACAGTAACCAGGGCCCATAGAGAGAAGCTGATGATGTGAGCGTAGCGGGCACGACGAACCTTCAGCGACCTCACAGCATGAACCACAGCAAGGTAGCGATCCCCTGCTACACAGGCCAGGAAGTATAGGCTGGCGTACATGTTGACAAAAAATAAAAAGCCTGCCAACCTGCAGGGCACCTCGCCAAAGGGCCAGTGGCCTCCTGTGAGGTGGTAGGTGGCCCTCAGGGGGAGAATGATCACATACGATAAGTCTGCCACAGCCAGATGAACCAAGAAGACGTTTGCTGGAGATGAAGCGCCACGCTGGTGAGAGAAGATCCAGAGGGCAAGGCTGTTACCGTTCAGCGCCAGGAAAAAAACCAGGATGTAGAAGCATCCAAACAGTGTGTTCTCCACTGTGGTATCCACCGGCACACAGCTCTCTGATGACTGATTGGATAGCACGGAGGACAGATCCATGGTAGCAGACTCCATTTTGCTTGCTGAGGAGACAACAAAACTGACATTTAAAATGTATCTCAAAAATAAATTTAGAAAACTAGAAACGTCTAATTTTAATATAGCAAAAATATGTACAGGTATTTATACATCACATTTCTAGTTTAGTATTTTTGTTTGCAGGATAGATAAAGTATCTCATTGACAGTTCCAGATCACTGACCATTTGAGTCATGACTTTTCTAAACACGTGCTTTTAATTTCGAAAAAAATTGTTCAGTATGCAAACAGCAAACTACTGCAGTGACAGGAAACCCAACCCCTGTGCACACACACACACACACACACACACACACACACACACACACACACACACACACACACACACACAGAGACAATAGGCAGGGAGAGTTTGTCTCAGTGACAGTCTCACAAGGTAACAATGGATGTCAGTGTACCCGGTTAATGTCCACATTCCCTCAGAGCAGATAATTACTTCATTCTGACCACTACAAGTATGAGACTCCCTCTGCACACTATTAAGTTCAGGAAGTGTGAGTCATTAGATCTTCACTCCTCTTTTTTACAGTTCATCTGGCCCCCTACTTTGATTTGTCAGCATACAATTCTTTAATCTAGACTGAATGGTGAACTGTAACAATTATATAGTGTGAGCAATTTTAAACCTAAAGCTAGCATAGCATCAATAAGTCTGTAAATGTGTCTCCAAAGTTTGAATCTCTTCACCTGACAGACACCACTCTCGTGTTTGTAAGCTAATAATAAGCTTGCGCCAGCCGCCTGTTAGCTTAGCCAGGAAACTAAATGTCTGCCCTAAGTTTGAAAGCAAACTTATTAACACCTCTGTTTGATTTGTATCTAAAATGTAATATTAAGATGACAAGTTATAGTTTCAAGGGTTTTTTGTGACAGTTGGCAGATTTTATGCGCAGAGCCAGGCTAGCTGTTTGCCCGTTTTCAGTCTAAACTAAGCGAGTTGTATCTTCTCATTTAGCTCCATTTCTTATTCAGTATTTTCCAAATGTCCAAAATGTTCTTTATGGGTTACGGCTACATAAAGTAACCTGTTGGTGGAAATATACTTTTATCAAAGATATATTTGAATGATATATGATATGATTTTCAAATTTCTGGGGTTATTCCTTCGTGAGTTTAAAGTATAACTTTTGATCGATATACTCTCCACATTTTTGTATTTTCTCTCTATGAGAACCATTCGACACACCTACAAAATGACCACCCACTCCTCTATCCCTCAGGCAAGCTGCATCTGCCCACTCCATTGGGCGTGAACACAAATAATGAATGTGAGAAAAGGCTTATTTTCACTTTGTGGAGGATCCAAAAACATCATCAAAACATGTGCAGCCAGCAGAGATGAACTTGACATCCACAGATGTTTCTTTAGCTGATGGAAGTTCACAAATATACGATGCAAAAAGCTTCGGGATTTGTCTTGGCAGATGAGAAGTGCTATATAAATTAAATGTATTATTATTAAAATGTATTAAACGTGATTAAATAATGCTGCAGCGCATGGCTTTATAACAATATATCGTTTTATCTGACTGGGGTATCCGTTTGACCAGCCACTGTCTTTTGACCCATTAAGAAGCAGTCAGATGTAGCAGCGTGACTCTCTTCAGTGTGTGCTCTGCTCCTGCACCGACTGGAGCTGTGAGACCAATAACCGAGGGTATTTCTCAGCCTGGGAATTCAGGAGCCTTAAAGAAAAGGGTTTCAGTCCCAGCAGGGATAACAAACCAGGAGCAGCACAGCTCAATGAAAAAGCTCCCCTAAATACGGATCCCGAGGGATCATCCTAAAGAGAGGCAATCCTGAAATATGCCTTCATCACAATGATCTTGGTAAACAGATCTGTGGAGGAGCGTTGCCATAGAGGACACTGAGCATCCTGGCATTGGTCGTTTTTAGGAGATTAGTCAGTAACAATTTGTTGTGACAAATCTGTGACAGCTGTTATGTGTACATTTTGTTAAAATCATCAAAGAAACCCGTAGAATTAAGTAACTGTGAAATCTGGTTATTGGATGAAATGCACATGATATTCACTGACCGGAAGGATATGGTTCTTAAAAAGTAAATATTAGATTTCCAAAGTGATGCTTAGTGATACGGATTAAATACTTTTTACTATTGCACAGTGGCTCTAAAATAAGGATATATTGCTTTACTGTAACCATGTATGCCAATTAAATATAGTGTGTACTATACAAACAATAGAAATAATCTTTCTTGCAGAGCCAGAATTGTTATGAAGTAATCAAAGAAAACAATTATAATCACACATTTCTATTACTTTCTAAAAATCTGAGGTAAAATAAGACTTACCTGAGCTTTGGAGCTTTACAGTAACTGGACGTCTTGAAAGAAGTGTGGCTGCTTTAGGAACAATTGAGCTGCTGAACACTCTGCAGGAGCTGAGTGGAGACTGGAGTCCGACCGCGAGCTCTGGAGCTCTGACGCTGACACAAAGAATGCTGTCCTATCCCCCTTTTCTCTCCCTCAAGATGTCCTTGGGAATGAGACTGTAGCTCTTTTTGTGTCTCAACAAATTTGATAACAGAAACGGAGTCCCAATGAGAGCCTTTCGTTTGAACCTTGACCCCGCCCTTTCTTTCCCCATCCCCTTCTCCTCAGAGAGCTACTTGTGCGCCCCACAATAGCCTGAGTCAGAATAGGCAGCACATTTTAGCAGCGGGGAGAAGAATGGCATGCCTCAGTGCCAATGAGATGTCGGGTATGACACCATGACAACGAGGACTAGTGGTCCACCAAGTGCCTTTACTATGAACTCCCACCCCCCCACTGATAGATAGAAGATGGATTGTGTTGTTAATTTAGAAGTTTATGACTGAAGTCTCAGAAATGATCTTTTGTCGATAGTCTGTTTAGTTCTAGAGGGCCCCCTTCCCTATAGGAGAGCGGGTGAAAACAAGAGTGGGGAGGGGGGTCAGCGCTTGGAAGAAACAGAGGCCCTTGTTGGTCTCTAGCCTCCTAGGGGCATCCTGAATTGGAATGCCCAAAATAATCAGTCACATAGCCCTCGGACAGATGTGGAGGGGGGACCCGCTGGTTGGGGGGGGGGATAATATTTCTTTCATACAGGGAGATCACAGCTGTGTGTCAGACACATCGGCCCTTTCTCTCCTCTGGATCATCGATATGCAAATGCTTTGTAGACTTGAATAGAGGCGCTATCTCTGCAGGGCTGGGGGGGGGCTCAGACACCACTACACTGTTAATCTACTGCCAACTACTAATTGGGATGGCCCCAGCTTTTGTTCGCCACTTCGGCTCTGTCTGTTCTGCGTCTCGCAACCCGAAGCAAAACATCGCTTTGTGTAAGATCCTGCTACCATAAATATACCACTCTTCTCTCTGAAGACTGCAGACTATCAGACTCAGGCTCCCGGCTGCTCAGGGAAAATAAACATTTTCTATCATTTTTAACACTCACCAACAGGCTTTCACTCAGGCCTAAATGTTTATTGGGATCATAATCATTTAAGAAGGTATCCCGATGGAGTTTTTGAATACCTTTTAGCACAACTTAGCAATGTTTTGACCATAGATGTTATACATACTGTAATAATATATATATATAAAAAGGGAACGTAGACAGTGTGACGTCTCCCTTTGGTGTTAGGCCTACAGCTTTGAGGCCTTTGGAGGCGCTGGGGAGGAGCAGCCACGCAGGGCCATGAAGTTAAATGGTGTAATAACTAACCAGCTAACGCTAGCTTGCCCGAAGATGCTAAGTTTATCTAGCACAAAACATACTACAACAAAACAGCTGACCCTTTAGAGTCTTAATGTACAACATATTGTCGGACAGCAACTTGTCATTCACAAGGTAGCCCCGCCTATAATACCTTGTTTCACTCTGAATAGGACCGTGGTTCACATAATGAACATCATGCTGCTGAAAGACTTCAAACTAGCTTGAGACCATAAACTCATTAGGAACATGTTTACTGAGGTAATAAATCAAGTGATTGTTTTCAAAAACTCCACAGTGCTCCTTTAATGTTTATAAGGCAGGCAGATTTATATGGAGAGGAGATACCAATTGTGAAGAATACAAATAACAACAAGGTTTCATATGTATATGGCTAATTGTGTTTAAATGATGGTGTTCACAATGAATTTCCAAAACACATGCCACTAAACAAAGTGAAAGAAAACATACGCAAAACAAACCTGTGTGGTATTTAAAAATAGAAAGAAGCATTTAAGGAAACCATATGGATGAATATTATTATTAAATGATATGACTTAAAACGTAAGGTATTCAATTAGAAATATGTTACTTGAATACATGGCAAAGAAAGATTAGCTTAAAATAAAATATGAGAAATCTAAAACAACTTTCTTTCATGCAATTAATCAATGTCAAATTAAATGGATTCCAAATGAACTTTTTGCTGCTCCGCCTTTTAGTGTGTGTGTATGTGTGTGTTTCAAAGTTGTGACACACTGGTGCTACTTCAGCTCAGTTGAAGCGCTGGTTCCTGGTTTGCCCCGCCTTCCTCTCTTGGAGGTACATGTTTACGTAGGAGGTTATAAGATCATCCATCTTGTAACCCTATTAAGAGGAAGACAGAGAGGTAAAGACAAAATAATGGACACACTAGTCATTATTTAAAGTGCACATGTCTAACGATAGATAGATCTTACCAGTGAAGTTTCACACAGGAATTTGCTCCCCTTGACTAAACTGCCAATAGTCATGTGGAAGTAGGTGCTTCCACTGCACCAGTTAGCGATGCGGTTGAATGGGTGATTAGCCAGTACATCCTTTACAAAAGATGATCATTGTTAAGAATGAATAATAACAGCAAGATGTTAAAGAAAATACTGGTTTTTTTCTGTTTCACCTTGGTTTTAGGGTGGATGATGGTGAGTCCCTGCTTGCTGATGGTTATTCGCACAATATCTGGGAAGCTTGGTTCAGATGTTTGCTGAAAATAAAGTTCCAAAAGCAAATGAGATGGTGACAGAGGGAGGGAAGGACTGAGAGCGAGAGCACCAGATAAACAAACCACCCACTCAACCAAAAGAACTACAGATAGCTAAATAAAAGCTCCATGTGCTGCCTTCACTGCCTTACCTTCACATCAAAGAAGGCACAGCCGAAGGTGGGCCAGCGGCAGACCGCCTTCAGGAACGCCACCTTCGCTTCTTCAGCAGTCAAACCCACTTGTTTGTTAAAAGATGCGACAATACTCTGAAAATTAAAAAAAATACTTACATCGCAGTGTGAAAAAACACTCATTTAGTAGAAGTAGTTGAACTTCTTTGAATGAGGTTAATGATTTTCCAACGCCCCCGCAGCCCGCAGGCAATATTCTCACAGGCAGGGGGGGGGGGGGGGGGGGGGGGGGGGCGGGGTCACAGGCATGGCATAATGGTGTTATTGTTCAGATGATACATGTTAAGAACAGGTTTGGTGATGCTCTGTATAACTGTCTGAGTATCCCAAGCCTGTATACATCATCTTTCTCTGCGCCATAGAGCTCCATTGTTTTCCAAAAGATACAGACAAGGACAAAACTGTCCTCATTGAAATCCATTAAAACCGAATATTTGGATCCCACGGCCATTACAGCACGAAATAATACATTCTATTCTTTTTTTTTTTACTATGCATTTTCAAATGTTGGCTTTTCTCCTGGTTTTAAGCACATAAAAAAGAACATGCCTCAAGATGAATTGTGTTGCTCATCAGCATAGCTCGGACGGAAAAAACCCTGGAGATGTAAGTAAAGCTTAACAGTTTTATGTTGATTTTGGTTATTAGAAAACAACATTGGCATTATGCAAACAAACTGGCATTTAAACTGGGTCCAAAAACTTGACATTTTTTTATTTAAGATGGTTAAAGATTTTCCCTAATAAAGTGTAAATCGTACTCTATAATATATAACGATATGGCAGTATTTGTACGTATGTTTGCCCTCTAAGGACATGTGCATGTTAGCATTGGCAATGAGTTCGCTGTCTTCCACAGATTATGAACTAAAGACACAATAAGCCACTAGCCTGGTCGTGTGGATTTGTAGTTGTTGGTTTTGGTCAGTCAATGTAAACAACAATAAAGAAGAAAGTCCTTTAAACTGTACAGCAGAGGCTCCTCGTACCTTCTTCCACTCATTTTCGGACATGGCCTTCAGCTGGTCTGCAGGGACCAGCTCCTTCAGGACCTTTGGGATGGAGACAAACTGGCTCTTGTCGTTGCTGAACTTTATCCTGAAGAGCAGAGCGGCAACGTTGAGCATTTCCTCTTTGGTGCTAACATGGTAACCTCTCAGGTACTTTGGTAGCTCCTGGAGGATAAAAAGTCGGTTTTAAAATATTTCACCACAGATCTGGGCCTTCAGCCAAGTTGCTACTCACAACCACAGACTATTCACAACATTGTACAATTGATAACTTTTGAATCTGTAACGTTTATAGAGGTCAGAAACCAGGGTGGTCTGGTACTAATATTGATACTATCTCATGTATCGGTCAGATAGAATTGTCTACATGGAAGTACAGCTGAACGATATTAACAAATAGGGGACATATTTTTGTTATTCTGCTATATATTTCAAAAGAAAAAACGGAGGAATTTTCACCAGAAATCAATAAAGTGCCCGCTCACATAATTGTTTCTGTAGCTTGTATTTCAATACCACTGACTCAGCATTTATTTTTGCAACCAGAATTTTCTTTTCTGTTTGTCCTCTTTAATATTTGGTTGGTTGTGGCCATGGACTAGCGTTGCCTGCTTTGGTTCTTTGATACACTGATCGATGACTGTGATTGTTTGTATCCAAGGAGCTTTAAATAAAAGAAATGTATCTTGTAAAACGTAGTAGCATGACGCCTTTCATTAAAACAATTATAGGTGTTTTTGCTGTATTACTGTATTCCATTCACACTCTTCAAAATAAAGATCCTACTTATATATCGTATGGTCCAACTGGAAATATTTGGCTTTCATTTTAGGTGGAAAAACTAATCCGGAAAATGTGATGGTGGCAGGTTGAGCCGCATCATTCAAATGTACCTGAGGGAAATGGAAGATAACATCAGCCTCTGTGTCTCTGCCAGGGATTACATTAAACCACAACTTCCTCATGAAGAACACAAGGTAGGGTATGTTGACAGGCCCACCTGCAGGACACACACAGGCACACACACAAAGAGGTTTTCACAGGTAAATACAAAGAACCATCACAAGTCTAAAGGCACTCCCATCTGAACATGTGTATACCCTCTTTGATCGTCTTGGCTTTCTTGGACCAGTCAGTGATTTGTCTCAGACTGTCAAAGAAGTAGTCTGTGTCATTCAAACTGAGAACCTGAAAATAACACAATTTCAGACTTTGTTAAATAAAACAGGTCATGAAAGATGGCACAGAATTTTGTAAAAGAGACAAAATATCATGATCAGGGCTGAGAAATGACAAATGAACCTTGTCATGTGTTTTGACAAAGATGCTGAAGCCGTCCGCAGAAGCCAGACTGAGCTTCTTGGTAATGTTCTGGATCAGATCCCTGATCCTGGTGTTGGTGGCTACCTCAAATATCTGGAGAGAGATGACAGGAGTCAAGATGTTACTGATGGAATATTTGACCAGGATTTTTCCTTGTAACTTTGCACGAGAGGTGTGTTACCTCCTCTGTGTCGTTGGGGAAGTGGATTTTGTGGAAGATCTGAGTGCTGTTTTGTTGGACGGCGTCTACCTCCACCTGGTGTGGTGGGAG
Source organism: Pogonophryne albipinna (assembly GCA_028583405.1). Taxonomy (NCBI): domain Eukaryota; kingdom Metazoa; phylum Chordata; class Actinopteri; order Perciformes; family Artedidraconidae; genus Pogonophryne; species Pogonophryne albipinna. The sequence goes on from CM053246.1 coordinate 2,694,005, forward strand.
CTTCCTCGGCTCCATCCTACACAAGGACAACAGACACACACTGTTTATTTACTAATTTACTATTGAATTAACTTTATCATTGTGTAGCCACAGAGCACACACTTGATCATTCAAATGTGCTGCTCTTTGGTATCTCTCTTATGGCGCGTTTCCACTGCAGGCCTCGCTCGGTTTGGTTAGGCCTTATTAGGCCCGGCTCACTTTAATGCTGCGCTTCCATTACAGTTTAGGAACTGGGGTAGTTACTATAGTAACGCAGTGTAGGCGGAGCCGTGACGTCATCTTCAATGAGCGCCCCAAAAAACAACACAGCCGTTAGCTGTTAGCACTCAGAGCTCACAGCTCCTCATATCTGTTCAGAAACTAGACAAAAGTTAAACAAGTACAAACCACAGACTGCCTGTGTCATGGCGAATACAGTCGCTGGTTTATTTATGTCTGTATAGGCCGTTGTTGTGAGTGTGGACGGTCGGAGCATATATAACGTTAGCTTAGCCAAGCTCCATTTAGAAAACACTCATTTTAAAGGGTTTTTCGCCTGCCGTCTGTCTGCAGACTTGTCAAAGCATTAATTCATGGTTTTTACTAACCGGTATCAGTATGTTGTTACTTCGGCATCATTTTGAAACGTGTATTACAATTAAATCACGGTCAAATATGTTCATCTTGTTGTAGTTGTAGCCCCTTGCCAGCGATTCTCTCTAGTTTAGCATACTCAGCCCGACTCAGCCTGGTTGTTCCTGGCCCTAGAACCACGATTTTATGGGGCCAGAAAAACTGTGAATTAGGACCCGCTAGCCGGTACTAGGCCAAGTGGAAACGCAACCAAAAACAGGCCCCGCACGGCTCGACACGCTTAAAGCGAGCTACCCGCTGCAGTGGAAACGCGCCATTAGAGCCTGTTGAGATGATGAACATTATAAAGAATTTGAATCAAATGTATTATAGAGGAGGCCATGCACACACAGTGGCATTAAACGTTGAATGTGAACATCAATGCATGAACATTCTTAAACCGCAACATGCATTCAAACAAAACAAGACAAAAGTGGTCTGTATATATTCACATACATCAGGGATCACCAACTACATTTGTCCAAGGGCCAAAATGTATCCAATAGACACTATCGCGGGCCGGGGGGGTACAGGTACTGCATAAAGCTTAGCAGACTCTTCACGCTAACGAAGGATCACTTCTAGGCAGGGTTGGGAGGGTTACTTTGTAAATGTAATCAGTTACTGATTACTGAATACATGCTCTGAAAGTAATCAGAATAGAGTTACAGTTACGTGTCTTAAAAAAGTAACGTGTTCAGGTTACTTTTGGAATACTTTTGGAATAATTTCTTTTTCCATAACAGATGGGTATGTTTTGGTGAGCAGGAGACACTTGTTTTACTGTTTTAATGGCTTATCAAGAACTCAAACACAACATCTTGGTGTCATTCTGGACAGCTCCCTCTCATCTGCACCCCACATAAAAAACATCACCCGGACTGCATTCTCCTACTGTAAACCTTTCCTTAGAATATGTTATGAATTGTAAGGTGTCCTTGGGTGCTTTGAAAGGCGCCCCTAAATAGAATGAATTATCATTATTATTATTATCTGAAACGATGTAATAACTTTTCAAACTTGTTCCAGTCACTTGCCCCATGCCTTCAGCAGCAGCAGGCCATTCACTTTGATTTGATCCCGTTATAAATGTCATCATTTCAACAATAAAGAAATGCTACATAAACGTTATCTTGCACATTTTATCGAACCATCTCCGTTTCTAACTTTCAATATAGTTTAAAAGAGATCTCTCTCTCTCTCATCTGCGTGCGGGGGCGGGGCCTCACAGACACGCTGCATCTCTCTCTCGCACACAGACATGCTGCAGCGCTGTGCAGTGTGCACACAGTTCTGCCGGTAATGAATATTACATTTTGTGAGGAAACTTTTCCACCAATAATTCCAATAAGTATTCCAAAATGTATTCACTTCAGGTTTACGAAAGTAACTGTAATCAGATTACTCGTTTTTCAAATGTAACGCCAGCTGAATACACTTAGCCTACTTGATTTTTGTATTCTGATTACGTAACGCCGTTACATATATTCCGTTACAACCCAACCCTGCTTCTAGGCTACTGTCCCGCAGCTCCTGCCTCTCTGTTGGACTCTGTCGCAGCGGGGCTGCTGCTGTGGTGCGGAGCGCACAAAGCAGACTCTTCACAACGAAGGATCACTTCTTCTTCTTCAAGGAAGGGAAGGTTTCGCAGTACGCAGTCTACTGTCCCGCAGCTGCTGCCTCTCTGTTGGACTCCGGTACTGCACCTTACTCACGAGACGTTGTAAAAAAAAAATGGGTGGGGGGCGAACGCAGTAACCACTCCGCCAACGCCACAGTCACCCCCGTCGTGCGGGCCGGATGAGAATGTCTGGCGGGCCGGATGTGGCCCGCGGGCCGCCAGTTGGTGGTCACTGACATACATGAAGTCCTAGTAGTACCTCTACATGGAAGCCCTGAGAGGCAGGTGAGTCTGATCTAAATGGTTTTCTCTTCTTTGGTTATAACTTTAAGATCTCCTATCATGCTATTTTTAGGCATATTTTATGGGTATCAGATATATTAAAAACATATCTGTGATGTGTTTTGCTCAAAATACCAAACAGATCATGCATTTTAGACATCCCTCATATCCCTCTATTTCAGCCCTGTTGAGAATGGCTGATACTCTGCAGGCCCTGCCCCCTTTTGAGCAGCAGGCACACTGAGTTCTGTGACGAGCTGTCTGCTCTGCTCAGATGCAGCTAAACGCTGCCGTGATTAAACGCCACATCATGTTCCAAACCACTTCAAGGATTATTTCTGAAACAGTATGGAGCTCAAATGCTTATTTTCTTGCGGGTTTACCACAAGGAAAGCAGCTTTTTATTTCCTGCTTTTTTACACATACTCTCTCCAGTACAGGTTAGCTCTGAGTGTTAGCAATGCTTGCTAATGTAAACAAAGACCATAGTACGTCCAAAACAGTCGGGCATTGTTTCTGATAGCGATGTTTCTGATTGGGCCGTGGGCGAAAAGCCTGCCCACATTTCTGATATTACGTCATATCGGCAGCAAATCTGGATCAGCTCCGTTGTACCCCCGTTTTTAGAGATGTGGGTACGGAGGAAAAGAGAGAGGGTTTTATTTTCTGACACTTTGTGAGTTCCCTGACACACCGGGGAAACATATTGATGTATAAAAGACATCAAAAAGTGCATTTTGCATGATAGGACACATTTAAGGCAGTTTTTTAACAGGTATAAAAAGGATACTTCTAGGACAATCCTTATAAATTCCTTAATTATTGTCTTTTGTCTGTGAAACATTACTTTAATTTCTTATTTGAGAAAACTGGCAAAAAAAAAGGTTTTTTGCTTGGTGAAAAAAACTTTTGTGCATGAAAAAGTTCAAACTCACCCAGAAGAAAACATGACGGCTTCAGCCCTATTTAGAATAACTGTTTTCACAGATGAAAAGTATCTTAAGACAATTAAGAAAAGCCTAACCTGGTAAAACCCTAACCTGTTTAAAGATACAAAGTGCTCAATAACTTGGAAAGATCATGGACATTTTATTAAGTAGTAGGCACAGAAGAGGAAAGTACATAGATCAGACTCAGACAAGATTTTTTCAGTCACTTGCCTCTCAAGGCTTCCGTACCAATAACTCATGAGAGATTAGGAACATGCGGTCAGCTTGACATTTCCTTGTTCTCAGCGTGGTGACATGCACTTCATGGTGGCTGCTAACGAGGGCTGGCATGTTGCAACTGCCTCTTTTCTACAAGCACACTAGCTGTACAATCCTCCATCCTGTAACTGTTTGCATGCTGCCTGACATCACACACCCTTCATAGTGTACAAACTGCTCTGAGACTCGTGAAGACATGTTGCTGTGAGTGTGTTAGCGCTGCTGACCTGAGGGAGCTCTGCAGCCGCTGCAGGCAGTCGGGGGCCAGGGCCTCTCTGCGCCGCGACTCCAGGAACCTCTGAGTGTGCCTCAGAAGGGCCTGGGAGGGGGGGAACATCCCGCAGCAGAGCCACAGCAGCTGCCAGCCCTGCTCCATGCTGAACCTGGGGGGGGGGGGCAAGCAACAGGATGAAAACATGTGGGACACTGTGGAGCGGAGGACCAGTGGGTTGCCATTCAACACCATTCACAAACACTGAAACATTGGAGGGTTCTACTCCTGGAATTTGTTACTGTTTTTACTTCCTTCCTTCTTAATAAATAAAAATACACAAAGGAATACAAGTTTAAGTTTCTTTCATTCACCAGTCACGATTGTATTTTCTATAATCTATAATCAAGTTTGCTAGGGATGGAAAAGCCTTTAGGTACTTTAATGATCAATTCATCTGTCAGATATTTCATGTCAAATATTCTTGCTTTCTGATCATTTTAATATAACAAAAATTAAAAAGAAATATTGTCAATAACAAAACAATCGCCATAGTAACAGAATGGGTCCTAACCCTTTGATCAACTGCCTTTCAAATAAACATTAATGAAATAAATCAATGGTCACATGAGGCTTTATTTACTTAAATCATGAGTAAAGGCATTGATTGGCAAAGATCTTCATCATAATACAGATCCTAGGATTCATTAACGCCGAAAATCATTGTATCGCTCATTTACATTTCATTTAAAAAAGAAATGATTTATGGTGGGGAGACACTCTTTTTTTAATTCTCAATATAATTTTCTCTCCTTCCTCTAACACCCCCGAAGTCATAGTGACACTTGACGCAGAGAAGGCCTTCGATAGGGTTGAGTGGGGTTTCCTATTTTCTAGTCTTGATATATTTGGTTTCGATTCCCAATTTATTTCCTGGATTAAACTCCTGCCTCTCCATCTGCCTCTGTACACACTAATGGCATTCGATCTCCCCCTTTCTCTCTCCAACGTGGTACTCGCCAGGGGTGTCCTCTTTCGCCGCTGTTGTTCAATATAGCCATTGAACCTCTCACTATCTGGCTCAGAAGCCATGATAGGTTTGAGGGCATTACGCGTCATGGCATGGTTCATAAACTGTCTCTCTATGCAGATGACCTTTTTCTTATGATCTTGAACCCCTTATCCTCTCTCCCCCCCATACTGTCGATTTTATATCAATTTGGCCGAGTATCAGGTTACAAACTAAACATTCAAAAGAGCAAAGTATTTTTTGTAAATAAAATGGCAGAGGCACTTCCCCAATCCCTATTCCCCTTTAAAAGGGCTGTGGAGGGGTTCAAATACTTGGGGGTGTTTGTTGCAAACTCTTTTAAAGACCTGTTCCCTAAAAACTTTCAGCCTCTACTAGATAAATGCAAAGCCGATATGTCTAGGTGGACCTCCCTTCCCCTGTCTCTTGCGGGTCGCCTTATAAAGATGGTCATCCTGCCAAAGTTTCTTTACCTTTCCAACACATCCCAGTGCGCATCAATACATCTTTTTTCACTGATCTTGATAAGCAGTTGAATGCGTTCATCTGGAACAACAAGCCTGCGCGTATAGAAGGTTGTGTCTCCAACTCCCTAAATCAGAAGGGGGCCTGGCGCTCCCCAACTTTCGCCACTATTACTGGGCCTCTAATATTAACAAACTCCTCTATTGGGCTAACTATAAACGTTCAGACCCCTGCCCACCTTGGGTACATATCGAGCTGTCATCTTCTGCTCCTTTGCACTCTATAATCTGTTCTCAGCTCCCTGTAGCGACCCATAAACATTTGAGTAACCCAATTGTTACTAGCACCTTAAGCATTTGGCTCCAATTCAGGAAACAGCACGGGTTACATAGAGCTTCGGTTCACGCCCCAATTTCAAACAATCACCTATTCCCCCCATCGTGTACTGACCCGGCCTTCCGCGTTTGGTCGAACAATGGTCTCGCAACGCTTAATGACCTTTACGAGGATGGAGTCTTTTCATCCTTTGAGTCCCTGTCAGTCAAATTCAACCTGCCCAACAGTCATCTCTTCCGTTTTTTCCAAATCAGGCACTTCATCCAAAAGCAATTTCCCCATTTTCCTAACCGCCCCCCCGAATCGCCAATTGATACATGTCTCACACTCGACCCCGATCAAAAGCGCTTGGTTTCAGTTCTCTATGGTCAGATTGGTTCCCTGAGTCCGGACCCTATGGTGCCTCTTAAGGAGCTCTGGGAGCGTGATCTAGGTAGAAACATTTCCGAGGATTAATGGAGTGACGTTCTCATCCTAGTCCATACATCATCTATCTGTGCTAGACATGGCCTACTCCAGTGCAAGGTGCTACACAGAGCTCACTTTACTAATGCTAAGCTGGCTAAAATATTCCCGGATCGGAGTGATGCCTGTAACAGATGCAATCAATCCCCAGCTGACCATCTGCACATGTTCTGGACTTGCCCGAGGCTGGACACATTTTGGTCTGACATATTTGGAACCATTGAGCAGGCCTTTAACACAAAGATAGACCCTAATCCTATGACTGCACTGTTCGGCCTTCCTCCATCTGAGAATATGCCCATTACTATACGCCGTGTCATGGCCTTCACCACTCTATTAGCTAGACGCTCTATTCTCTTCAAATGGATACATGCTTCCCCACCAACACATGATCAGTGGATACGTGATGTCTTGCAATGCCTTCAGATGGAGAAGTTAAGATTCTCATTGAAAGGATCTCTGAAATCCTTCCGTACTACCTGGGACCCACTATTAGGCCTTATCAAAGAACTCCCTATCACTTCTGACGCTGAGTCGCAGGTAGCTCTCTGAAAGGAAATAAATAAAATAAAAGTGACCATTCATATTACTGCTCTTCCGCCATGACCCTTTGTCTTTTGCCCTTGACTACTCATCTATATTTCCTTTTCCCTCTTAATGAAACCTTTTTTCCTCACCAAGACGACAATGTTTACTATTATTTTCTTCCCTTATACCGGATTCTTACAGACTCTCGACTTTCTTTTTATTTTTTATTTGTATTATTATTATTATTTACGTTTTACTTATAATTTTATCTGACTTATTCAGTTATTTTACTATTTGGGGCCATCCATACCTGTGGGTGGGGGGGTTAAAAAAAACAACAACAACCTGTAAACAAGGACTCTCTACGAACCCTGAAGTGAATATGGAGCAATACATCACTTTATTTTATCTTCAAGGAGGTCCTTTGTAATGATCCCCATTGTCTTCATTTGCTATTTGTAACATCTGTACTGTTTTGTATTGATTATTACTGTTCTTACTTCTTGTCATTTGCCAGTTTATGACTTGTTTGCAATAAAAAGATTTGTAAAAAAAAAGAAGAAAAAAAAAGAAATTATTATTATTATTTTGAAAGTCAGTTTCTCACTAGCTCTGAATACATATACAGACAGACCATGTAACAAACACATTTTAAATAATAATAATAAAGGAATTCTGATTCAGCCTTTTCTTGGAACTAACCCACCTACACTTAAAGAATCAGAGAGCCATGACAGCGGGGGAACACGTACCGGTTGTTGTTGCTGCTCATCTGCTTCATGATCTGGCAGTAGATCTCGTCCCTCAGGGCCTCGTTCTGAATGGCGGGGCTGAAGATCAGGTCTGTGTGCTCCAGGGGACTCTGCATCTGCTTGGTGGGATAATCTCCCATATATTTCAGGATCGGTACACAGCAGTCAAGGAGGAACAACCATCCTATTTCGTTAACTTCAATGATATTGTGAGGTACTGATGCTACAGATTGTTGCTTGTTAGGTAGTTGAAGGGATTGTTTGGCTGTAGGGTCTTGGCTTAGTATATTAGTTAGTGTAGCTAGGTTTGAATGGCCCTGTGCTATAGGCCAACCTGAACCCCTACACTTTACACTCTGATTTAACTGAATCATTTGTTTAAGACAGAGACGAGACATTGACGAGAGGAACTAGATAGCTAGATAACAAGACTGCATGATCATTGCGAATGGAAACTGTAAGATAACACATCATACATCTACATTTGGACAGCCTTTCCATCAGGGGGGACCACATTAATTATGAATTCAATTATCTTTAGATATAAAATCATACACAAGAAGATAAGGGTTGGCTCCAAAGCAAACCAGAGCTATACATATTATGTAGGCTAGTGTATAATTTCAAGGTATATTTGTATGTTTATGGCATTATGTGTTTATTATTGTGTTTGCACTTCATTGGTTATATAATACTGAAAGATATTGTAATGTACATGCTAAATCCCAACTAAGGAAAAAAGTTGAAATTAGCAATAGCTATAAACTCTTTGTGCAACATAGCAGTTGGATGATATGTATTAGATGTTAAATCGTATCCCAATCAATGAAAACAAACAAATCTGTATTTTGTTGAAGGCTGGAAAACTGAGCGAAAGTGAGTGTGGTTAGGGTTAAGCAGATACAAAGAAGATACTTTGTAAGGCCTGATTAAACCGTGGGGATCTGCTCCCTGTGTGGGCATGATTCAGGCACACGTGTGTCAGGTAGTAGACAAATTGAACCATGCCCTGAAATAACTTGCATGCCAAAAGGTGCACTGGTCAAAAAAACACGTAGTAAGAAATGCTACTTTTCATATATGTGTGGAGGATATCAGTGAAGGCCAGGCAGGCTTTGTGGCTGAGCTCCGGGTTGCCCACCAGCTTCTGGAGGAGGGGCTGTCTGATTGGCTCCCTCGAGTTGGCCCACAGCCTCTCAGGAGCAGCGTTCCTGGACATCACCTGACGGTTCACATCCTTAGTGGGCTGCCTGTGGGATCAAGGTACAGTATGGGTAAACACTCCTGTTCCAGTGTGCAAAACAAAGAGGGCTTCTACAGATACCTGAAGTACTCCAGGGAGAACTCTTTCAGCGTGGCGGGAGCTAATCTCTCCATGGTTCCTGTTTCCTTCTGGTTTGCCTGTATTATGTTTTTCCTTTGGTTTGGAGACAGGTTGATGAGGCTCTGAAACAAAGGAGAACTTTAACAACAATCTGAGCACAATAACTCATCTGACAGGGAAGTGAGGTTGACATCTCCATACCATGACCTGATTGGTGGGTTTGCTGAGCGTTGGCAGGATTATGATGGCCTCGGTGGGGACGGCGCCGGTATGTTTTGTGCTCTCATTCTGGCCCTTTATCCAGCCACGTTCCTGGGCAAACTCGTCGTCTTTGATTATGATAATGAGCTCTCCTTTCTTGAAGCTCAGTAACATGGGGTCGTCTGTAGAAGAATGGAAGTCGGGAATCAATTAGCAAAAGAGCAAAATTAAAGCTGAGCATAACTTTGATCAGGAAAACTACCTTTTTGTTTTATCATTCTACATTCCCTCTCTCTCTCTTTCCTCCAGCTGCCTCTTATCAGCTGATTCTAAACGTCCACTCTTCAGTGAACTAGATTTTGCCACAAATGATGCTACTGCGACTCCTGTTCTACCTACACTTCCCCCTAAGATCCAGATGTGGTATTATGTCAATTTGATATCTAATAAGATAATATAAGATAAGATATACTTTATTGATGCCAATTAATTTTTTTCGTGACAGCAGCATAGATAAGACATTGCACATGAATTAAAATAAATAAATAAAATAGTAAATAAATAAATACCTTTAAAAAAAACTATTAAGATATACATATCAGCAGTAGAAGACAAACTAAATATGCAAAATAGAGAATAAACATTTCAATAATGAAGGATATATATCTATAGAGTATATATACACTGTGTGCACAATTATTGGGCAGCTATTTTTGTGCAGAACTATTATGCAACTAAAGGAAAAACGAAAATGTTCCCATCTCACTTGTTTGTATTCAACTGTTAAAGTGAGAATAATAAACAAACAACGCAACATATACAAATTCATTTTCCTGAGATAAAACATGAACCCATATCCACTCTTCTCTTCAATGACAGTCACAAGCCTTCCATTGATGGAGTCTGTGTTGACGATCAACCACAGCCTCCCAGACTCTGTTCAGAGAGGAGTTTCCTTCCCTGTAAATCTCCCTTTATGAAGGGCCCACACGTTCTCAATAGGGTTTAGGTCAGATGAGGAAGGGGTTAGGTTAGGTGAGGAAGGGTTTAGGTCAGGAGAGGAAGGGTTAAGGTCAGGAGAGTAAGGGTTAAGGTCAGATGAGGAAGGGGTTAGGTTAGGTGAGGAAGGGTTTAGGTCAGGTGAGGAAAGGTTTAGGTCAGGTGAGGAAAGGTTTAGGTCAGGTGAGGAAGGGTTTAGGTCAGGTGAGGAAAGGTTTAGGTCAGGTGAGGAAGGGTTTAGGTCAGGTGAGGAAAGGTTTAGGTCAGGTGAGGAAGGGTTTAGGTCAGGTGAGGAAGGGTTTAGGTCAGGTGAGGAAAGGTTTAGGTCAGGTGAGGAAGGGTTTAGGTCAGGTGAGGAAGGGTTTAGGTCAGGTGAGGAAAGGTTTAGGTCAGGTGAGGAAGGGTTTAGGTCAGGTGAGGAAGGGTTTAGGTCAGGTGAGGAAGGGTTTAGGTCAGGTGAGGAAGGGTTTAGGTCAGGTGAGGAAGGGTTTAGGTCAGGTGAGGAAGGGTTTAGGTCAGGTGAGGAAAGGTTTAGGTCAGGTGAGGAAGGGTTTAGGTCAGGTGAGGAAGGGTTTAGGTCAGGTGAGGAAAGGTTTAGGTCAGGTGAGGAAGGGTTAAGTTCAGGTGAGGAAGGGTTACGTTCAGGTGAGGAAGGGTTTAGGTCAGGTGAGGAAGGGTTTAGGTCAGGTGAGGAAGGGTTTAGGTCAGGAGAGGAAAGGTTAAGGTCAGGTGAGGAAGGGTTTAGGTCAGGAGAGGAAAGGTTAAGGTCAGGTGAGGAAGGGTTTAGGTCAGACGAGGAAGGGTTTAGGTCAGGTGAGGAAGGGTTTAGGTCAGGTGAGGAAGGGTTTAGGTCAGGAGAGGAAGGGTTAAGGTTAGGTGAGGAAAGGTTTAGGTCAGGTGAGGAAGGGTTTAGGTCAGGTGAGGAAAGGTTTAGGTCAGGTGAGGAAGGGTTTAGGTCAGGTGAGGAAGGGTTTAGGTCAGGTGAGGAAAGGTTTAGGTCAGGTGAGGAAGGGTTTTAGGTCAGGTGAGGAAGGGTTTAGGTCAGGTGAGGAAAGGTTTAGGTCAGGTGAGGAAAGGTTTAGGTCAGGTGAGGAAGGGTTTAGGTCAGGTGAGGAAAGGTTTAGGTCAGGTGAGGAAGGGTTTAGGTCAGGTGAGGAAGGGTTTAGGTCAGGTGAGGAAAGGTTTAGGTCAGGTGAGGAAGGGTTTAGGTCAGGTGAGGAAGGGTTTAGGTCAGGTGAGGAAAGGTTTAGGTCAGGTGAGGAAGGGTTTAGGTCAGGTGAGGAAGGGTTTAGGTCAGGAGAGGAAAGGTTAAGGTCAGGTGAGGAAGGGTTTAGGTCAGGAGAGGAAAGGTTAAGGTCAGGTGAGGAAGGGTTTAGGTCAGGTGAGGAAGGGTTTAGGTCAGGTGAGGAAGGGGTTAGGTCTGGTGAGGAAGGGGTTAGGTCTGGGTTAGGGTTAGGTCTGGTGAGGAAGGGGGCCATGTCATTATTCATTCCTCTTTAAGGCCCTTACTGGTTAACCACACAGTGGAGTACTTTGAAGCATGCGATGGAGCATTGTCCTTCATAAAATCATGGTCTTCCTGAAAGATACAGACCTTTTCCTGTTCCACTGATGGAAGAAAGTGTCTTCTAAAAACTGGCAGTAGGGTTAGGAGTTGATTTTGAGTCAACCCTCACCTCTTCAACCTGAAAAGGTCAAACTAGCTCATCTTTAGTAATACATGCACCACCTCCACCTTGCTGGGGTCTGAGTGGAAGTGGAGCTCTGGGCCCGGTACTGATCCAGCCGCCCATCCATCTTGTCCATCCAGAGTCACCCTCATCTCATCAGTCCAGAAAACCTTTGACAAATCTATCTTCAGATATGTCTTGGCCCAGTCTTGATCTCATGTGTCTTGTTCAGTGGGGGTTTCAGCCTCCCCCACCTTGGCCATGTCTCTGAACGCCTGAGACTTCTGGGCCCTCAGGTAGGTCACAGTTCTGGAGTATGACCGCACTGGAGGATAATGGCTTCCTGGTGGCTTCACGTTTGATTCTTCTCAGATCTTTGGCACTTCATTTGAGTCTTTTTGTCTCAACACGTTTGATTGTTTTGTGATCACGCCCAAATATCTTAGATATTTCAAGCTGCATCCCTCTGAAATACTTTTAAAATGTTTGACTTTTCAAAAGTCAGTTAAATCAATTTTTCGCCCATTTTGTCTGAGGAAAAGAAGCTGCCTAATAATTATGCACACATTGATATATAGGGTGTTGATCTCCTTAGGCCACACCCTCCCTCATTAAACAAATCTTAAATCTAATAAGCATTCAAGTTTTTACAGCTTGGAGTTGGAAAATATGCAATATATAATTATGATATGGTCAAAATAATCACTTGCCTAATAATTGTACACACAGCGTATATTGAATACACAATATAAATATATAAGTATACGGAATAGAAGGCAGTTTACATTATGCTTGTCCAATGTCCAGCCTCACAATATACACTTTACAATTTACATTTGAGTTAGCAGAATATCACGGTGTTATGTTAAATTGAAGTCCTCAAAACAATAAATACCAATAAGTGAATAAGTGATTGAGAAGGAATGCACATTTGAACAAATATTCTTTGACAGAATGCTTCTCTCCTGATTAAAAGGACCCTTAAAGGGATACTTCAGCTGTGGCCATGACAGACAGAAAGGTGCACCTCTGACCTTGCGTGTCGGCTTCCTTCAGGGTCACAGCGTACTGAGACCTCGAGGTCAGGCCGCTCAGGAACATGGTGAGCAGCTCGGACATGTCCTCGGCCGTGCCTCCGCTCAGGGTGAAGTCTCCTTTCAGAGTCAGCAGACTCACGGCCTGGCTGGACGCTTTACCCTCCCTGATTCACAACACATGGAACAGCTCAGTTTAACTGACTCGACCTCTGGAGAGAGCTTCCTGCTCTTCTGATCCGTCCCTACCTCACGCTGTGGACTCCGGTGACTTCGGGGAAGGAGAGCTCCAGCAGCCTCTTCTCTCTCTCGTCCAGGAAAGTGATACCAGTCCAGTTTATGGCCACAATGAACTTGCTCTTCTGCAGCGCAGGACCTTCACCAGAGAAGCAGCAGGCACAGGGTTAGTTATTCCTTTTGTCTAACCAACAGTCCATGAAGATATTTGACTACAAATCAAACAAAACACTAAAAAGTCAAACATTTTCACAGATAAGCATCAGAAAGATCAGCATTTTAACTTTTTATAATGTTGGCTGGGTTAAAGCATATAGCAACAATGTTGGCAAAGATTAGGTTTTTAATGATCTGAAAGCTTGACATACTAGCTCGTATAGTAAGTGTATAAGAAACGACAGACAGTCAGACTTTTTAGGACATTAAGATTTGAATTTCTTGGCAACTTGTTGACACATATTTGTTGTCCTCTTAGGCCATCAAAGCTACTTTGTATATGTATTTTACAGTAGGGACTGGGGGGGCATGAGTGGGGATAAAATATAACTTAATGACAACTATTTCATTAACTTTGTTTGTCTCTTACATATTTATCTTTTTTTTCATATATCCTTTTTTTTTAGTTAGTAGTTATGACAATGAAAATCTGATGTTCCAGGCTCCTCCAACAGTGCAACACAATAACACAGATACAATAGTACAAGTAAATAAAATAAAATAGAATATAATAGAAACAGAATATGATAGAAACTGTTCAGATTAGTCTATATACAGTAATTGGAATATTGATATATATAAGTTGCAGCCAGATGAACGTTATGGGTGTTCTTTACAGAGTTCAGGTGTTTAACAGTCTTATGGCCTGTGGGATGAAACTGTCCCTGAGTCTGGTGGTTTTAGTCCTGATGCTGCAGTACCGCCTGCCAGACGGCAGCAGACTGAGCAGTTTGTGGCTGGGGTGATGGGGGTCTTTTGTAACCCTGAGGGCTTTGGTATTATCTCATTTAAGTATTTTTTGGTGCTAATTAATTTCTTGTGTCATGTTGAAATCTTGAATGTAATGTAACTATACCTACACCCAAATCAAATGATACAAAAAAGACAGGCCACATGGAAATGCTCTTGTTGATGTGAGGAGAAACAAAATGTGATTAGATTTGACAGGTCATGGCTTCAGGGGCACCACATGGTGAAGACTGAAACAAACAGGTGTAAACTGGAAACTCCACTAGATGAGTTATGTTAAGGAATTGAGTCTTGGAAGTCTAACAGTTTATTTTATGTTAGTGGCATGTTGCAATTAGATTTTTGGAGATAAATATGAGCTTGTCAGTGAGTCTGAACTCATCGTGAAGACAGCTGGGATGTATTGTTGTGTAAAGTGCTGTTCACAAGCAGAACATCTGAAATCTATGAAATGTTCTTCCTGACTCTCAATCCTTCTTTATCCACTGCTTTATTGGAGTCTTACCCCCAATGGTGGAGTAACTATTATTATTATTAATATCCTCTTATATTTCACTCTGACATAGATACAAAACACAACAACAGCTCATTTGCTCAGAGCATGCTGGGTAAACAGCTTCACGTGTTGTGGCTTGGTCCTGAGGAAAGTGCAGAACTTATACTGTTTTAATGTTCTACTGTAATAAAACATAAAACTAACAAATACAACTCTCTTTGTGTCTTTGTGACATTCCTTCTGAAGAATCATAATTGAATTTTTGTATCACTGCAAAGTTATTTTGTTACTTGTTATTTGTCATAAATGAACAAACAGATAAAAAAATGATAATCAACAGTATAACAAAATAAAAATAATGAACGCACAGAGGCTACTATGTGCTGTAGCTACACATTTTCATATTCAACATTTTATGGAGGAAATCAACCGACACTTTTTTGATACAAGCTTTGAATGCAAGTCTTACCGCATTAGATACTAATAAAGGAACTTTGTAGATAACAACAAATAGAGTTTTTGATCAAGTATGGTTAAAATAAAGCTGAACTCTTAGTCTTGTTCAAAGTTCAGTGTAATGACGGAACACTAGAGAAGCAACAGAAGCAGTCAAAGTAATGATCACATGTGCTGCTGTCAAAGAGGCACACAGGATTCAGGTTGGAAAATGCTTTGGAATCATTTCTTGAAGTAAAAATATAATAATGCCTGAAAATGTAAAAAAGTTTTTTACCTGATAGCAAGTGCTATGCTTTCAGGCAATGACACATTATTACTCATATTACTTTATTAATGAAGTAAAAAGACTGTTATTAGTCATTACAATACAGAATACCCGATTATGTCAGTTAACATCCTGCGGTCTGCTATCCAGATGCTATGCTAGGATAGCACACTGTTGCTAAGGATGCTCTGATCAACCTTCAAGCAGAAAGAAGTCTGGTAAATTGAACACCTTCAGCAGTGGCCTAAAATCACTTATTTTTCATCTGATACTATTTGAATATTAAAAAAATGAATAGGAGAAGAACAGGAAAACAGCACAAGAGGAGGAATGAAAAAGACACAGCGAGCTAGAGGACAGAGAAATCAGCAGAAGAAGAGAGACAGGAAGTAAACACTAAAGAAACGCCTTAAGGGATAATAAGAAAATAAGATATTTATTAGGCTGGCTGGCTGCACATTATCCATTGCTTGTTGAACAACAATAACAAGAGCGAGATGATTCCTACCTGACAGCTTGACAACTTCGAAGAAGCGGGAGAAGAACATGGGCCACTTCTCCCGGGCGTAGTCCACCATCTCCGCCTTCACAGAGTCCGCCTTCTGTCTTGAACTCACATAAGGACCCTAGGGTGTTGAGAAAAGCAGACTGGAACTTTAAATCTACTCAGAGCTGCGAGGCTCACTGTGTGTCCGGTGCTGTGAGGGACTGACCTGAGCGTGAGCAGAGCTGACCATCTGCACCCACTTGGCCTCAGACTTGGCCTCCAGCAGAGAGCTGTTGATGCAGTCCTGCACAGCTTCCTTCACATGTTCTGCACTGCTCTCAGAGCCATGCTGGATGTACACATGTTTTGCAGTGAGCTGAACCAAATCATCCTCCTGTGGAAGTGAAATGTAGGGAAACAAGTCAATCGGTGGTGGGCCGTCAGAGCCAGCAAGGCCTTCTCTGCTGGCCTAAACACTATCAGAACCCCTGAATAACCTTTTAATATATTTTCATTAACATGTATTAAATTATTTCCAATAGTCTATTCTCTTCATTTTATAGCTTTCTCTGAGTCCAGTAATGGTTGTTAATGTTGGAGCTTTTATCCAATCCTATTTAACTCAGAATGTGTTGCTAGGTCAAATAGATCTGCACTGAGGCCTTCAGAATCAACAGTGCTGTGAGTGAGTCAAAACAAATGGAAATGAAACTGTTGTATTGACCAATCAGGTCAATGCTCAGATAATCTGTCCAACAGAGTAATTGAACTCTTCTTGAGGAAAGAAAAGAGGATGTATTTTGAGTACAAATAATAAAACATATTGGTGAGTATACTATCATGACTTTAATTGAAATGTTTTCATATTTTCTTGTCATTTTATTAAGTAAATATTGATGCAGTTCTGCTATGGGTTTCTTGCTTTAGTAATGGCATTCATTCTCGCTACATAAGATACCTGTCTGTGATGCAGACTGTTATACTGCGTTTCTGTATAATATTGATGGTTTCTATAGTGACGTAATAATGATGGTATTAAAAAGTGGATGATTCAGGTAGGACACTATTGAAGGCCAAGGTGTGAAATTCACGGCCCGCTACTGAAGGCCAATGTATATCTCACAATAAAAGTACAGGCCGGAAGAAGACCTTACTTTAAAGAGGCCCTATTCTGCTTTTTGGGGTTTTCCCTTTCCTATAGAGTGTGATATAGGTTTTTGTGCATGTAAATGTACAACAAAGGCAATCATCCCTCTTCCCCCCCTGCCTGAAACTCCTCCGTTGGACTCCTTTGTTTACTTCCGTAACATAGTGACATCATCACGTAACACTCGCGCTTCTATTGGCTAGCGGTCCAACAAATTGTACGTGATAGGCTAAAGGGTGGGTAAATCTATAATTGGTTGACCAATCACAACAGAGCCAGGCAGCTAACCAATCAGAGCAGACTGGGCTCTGGTTTCAGACAGAGGGTGAAAAGAGGTGCTGCAGCACAGGCAGTATGAGAACAATAAAGAGCTGTTTGAACATTAAAGCATGGAGACATGTAGAGACACTACATACTGATATGAATCTGAAAATGTGCAGAATAAGTCCTTATCAATAAAACCCCAACCTTTTTACTCTGGTACTCTCCGAACTTGAGGCCGTGGATGATCTGTTTGTAGATGAGCTCTGTGCTGATCTTGTCCTCTTTGCAGTCGTGCCAGGGGGTGAAGACCTCCTTGCGGAAGAAGAGCCGCCAGGGAGCGTGCTGCTCCTGCCCCCCCCTCCTCTTCACTTCCTGCTCACACTGGGAGATGGCGTCCATCACGTGCTCCCGGCCGCTGCCCAGAGCCCACACCTTCAGGACAGGTCAGCGTGTTAAGGTATGGATTGGTAGGTATTTTTAAATCACTAAAACATGAAGTGGCATATTAGGACCTTTCTAAGGGGGAAAAAAAGTTCAAAACCAAATGATTTTTAATATCCAAAAGAATATTGGATATTCTCTGATAGCTACATCTAAAAGTAAAAACTCACAAAAATGTAATATTCTCTGAGATGAAAGTACAAAAGACCGTCCTCGCTTTGCAAGGGCTAAATCAACCTTATTACAATGAATAATTATAATGAATGAGAATATACGTATGAG
Source organism: Pogonophryne albipinna (assembly GCA_028583405.1). NCBI lineage: Eukaryota > Metazoa > Chordata > Actinopteri > Perciformes > Artedidraconidae > Pogonophryne > Pogonophryne albipinna. Next base: position 2,711,790 of record CM053246.1, read on the forward strand.
TTGTTCCTTGTAAAATTACCCCTTTAATCTGAGAGAGTTTTTCATCTGAATATTACTCACCTACCATGGCCCAGTCATTTTATTATGTCTTACAATAAAAATGGACCCCATCTGTTTACATTGTAAAGTGTATTTACATGCAGAAAAGGGATGAATAGCAGCTATGGGGCATACGCTACATAAGCTACTTTGACTTAATGCTGACATGAGTCTTAACTTATCAAAGGCAAATAAAAAATATAAATAAAATATCTTGTAAAGAACAAAGTACAAAGAATCGGTGAGATCATCAATAGCAGATCTCCTTATCGCCTACTACAGGGATATTTACACCTGAGGATGGAACTGCGCACCTTTTCATACAAGGCGACGTAGACAGAAAAGCCAAATGTGTCTTTGAGTTTGATTTTGTTGGAGAGCAGTTGGCAGATCTCTCTGGAGGTGGAGGAGGAGTCCACCGGCAGGTTGATGGAGCGTCCGTCCATCAGGTGCACAGACACGATCATGGGCTTCTTTGTCTTGGTTGCCTATCACAGAGCAGCCAAACAAATCATGTTGATTAAACAGCATTGATATAAACTGTGCGTGTGAAGTTCATTCTGTTGACAGCGAGGTTTACAATGGGAACATTAGAACAGGGGTAGCTGTGCACTTCATCCTCTTGTGGCCGAAATAAGCATTACAACAACAAAACCTTCAGCATGTCCAATACCCATAAAACCACACTATGTCTTATCCCTTAAAACATGTCGTAGGTCCAAATACATCATTTGCTAAATACGGGGTTTGCTTCTGCATCCAGTCGCAGTTTGCAGAATGAAACCTAGAATGGTTTTCTGGCTGTTCAGACCCACAATCCTTTGCACAGCAAACACATGAGCAAAAGGATCAAAGTCTTGCTGTGTAAGGGCAGCTGCTGTACGTACTAAATGTAAAAATAAGGTATATGATTTGAAATACTATCCAGACCAAAGAAATAACAATTCCCCGGATAATTTCTTTTTTTCTCAGAAAGTTACCTAGCGAAATAAATAATTTAATTTAATTTCATATTTTGAAACTTTTGCCATTTGTGTTTAGAAAAAGCCACTCACTTTGAAAACCATCCTAGTTAAAACACCTTTTGGTTTATAAAACACGTAGGAATTTAAGACTTTTTCAGAATAATCCTTCTGTTTAGAGAATGGATCAGAACACCAGGCTGCTGTAGCTGTGATTTTTAATTCTACAATTTCTATAAATGCAATGCATATGAACACATTTAAAATAATAGCATGAGCATATTATGGGAGTGGCAGTACCTGCAGCTCCAGCCAGGCTGGAGGCTCCCCCCGCACTCCGTTCAGCAAGGTGCGCCGCAGCCTCTCTGCACAGTACGGGGCGTAGCCTCCTGGAGCGAACCGGATGAAGCTCTGCAGATACTGCCGAGGCAAGAGATGAGAAGAGGTGAGAGTCATCCCACAGCATGCTACACACTGATCAGAGATCTGTGTTTACCCTAATGAAGCGATCACTGGGGGGGAAGACTCCCAGGCAGAGGGACAGCAGGATCCAGCCGCGGAAGTAGCTGTTGCGATTGTTGTTGTCTTGAAGCTGCTTGCAGATCTGACAGTAAATCTCATCCCTGGACAGACAACAGAACACATACTGTAATAGAGAGTTTACGGTAAGACACTAGGCACATACATTTTTAATCACTGGTAAGTTTGGGCTATTTTGAATTCATTACATGCCTTTTTTTCAGACTAGCAGAAAGAAGGCATCCAAGGGCTTTATGTTGCCAACTTTGTATCTTTGTTTCTGTAGATTTCTCTTTTAATAAGCTAAATGAGATTATTTTAAACCTGCTCTAATGACTTTTTTTCTAAAACTATGCTGATTCAACAATCTGCACTTGAGTATCACTTGCATACACCAAACTGTCACTCCTATCTATATTCTAAAGGTTTGAACAGTTGTTCATAAATCATTCATAGCCAGGCCTATACAACATTGTATTCCTAAAAACATGGCTATTCTATGACTGTTGACTATGTTTTTTTATTTATGTTTTAATACAAATATATCCCCCTTAGTAAAAAAGACAGCAACATGAAACTTGACTTTTGAACCTGGCGTGATTCAATGTGCAGACTACTGTTCTGGAAGTGATTGCCTTGCCCGTATTTATAATAAGGAAATACTTAATTCAAACTTAACAATTCAGTAAATGTGTAATAAAAGAAAATCATTGTCCATATGTAAGTTTATTGGTGATATTGGATTTATGTGACTTTTAAATGGATCTTCTGTTACCTAAGGTCACGTCTGACGATGGCATATCCCACGATGATGTGGAGTTTTTCAAGTGAGGTCAGCGGCCGGTCCAGGGTGGGTCCCTCCCCCTCCCCCTCCATGAGGTCCCCGTCCTCCTTCACACTCTGCAGGGTGGGAGGCTTGGACACTTCCGTCAGATCGTCGGACTGAAAGAAAGAAGACATCCCTCAGTATGTAAGTGACAGAATAAAACTTCACAGCAAGTCAGAATATTTCTTCGTCCTACACCTCACCTCCTCCATGATGATGGAAGGTTTCCTGAGGCTTGAGATGGGGGGTGCACTTTCTGTAGCAGTGGAAGCTTTTTTGTTTCTGGTCAGTAGGTCAGTGAATGTGGAACCCTTCCTGGTTCGAGGGCTCCCCTCTGGCACAGTGTACACCTTGGGGTTTGCTGCCTCTGCAGGCACAGCAGAAGGCTTCCTGTTCCTGGCCAGCAGGTCTGTGAACATGGAGCCCTTCCTGTTCTGTCCTGGTTCCTCGGGTAATGTGGAAGGCTTCCTTTCATTTTTATTCCTCAGCACCCTCTAAAACATTCAACAGGAAATACATTTTAAATATATGATAACTGTACAATGTATATGAAAGGTCATTGTAGATTCATATTTTGTATTTGGGCATTAGGGTTATATTAAAAAAGGTATATGTGATAGTCATAGATTTTCCAGAGAAAAAGTGGATTTACTCTGAGATAAAACTATTTCACAGACTTTCCAGGAAGAAAGCCAAGAAGAAAAGGGTTTCAAGGAACCACACCGATTCACTGTGCAAGAATGGATCAGGAAACACTTTTATCTGCAGTGGAGGACCTAAGCACATTGAACTTTGCAGTCAATGTGTGATTGTTTTCTCGTGAATTTCTTCCTTTGATCTCAGAGTTGGTCTTTTTTATCCACGTTTTTTTCTCCTAAATAAACGACTCTAACTAATCCCCTCCAACTGCTCTGTACATTTTAAACAACAGTTTGACCTACAATGGCCCTAATACAACATGATGTTACACAATGTAAATCATAATACTACTCTCTGTCAGGATATCTACCTGATCCAGGCCGACCATGTGGCTGAGGCGTCGGTCCTTTCTGGAGATGAGCTCCTGTGGCATGAAGCGCTCCTGCGGCATGAAGCGCTCCTGCGTAGAGCTTCCTCGAACCTGCTTCTTGGGCTCAGGGAGGTCTCCCAAAAACCTCAGGATGATCCACCACACTGTCATGGAAGCCTGAAGGTAACATCACAGAAACACAATGGTAAGTTGATGGCCAACAAAGACGTTCCTCGTATAAGAACCAGAGAAATTATGAATTAACGTAGTCTAAGGGAAGCACCAGGACATCTCCTTGATCTTCGTGGTAGAGCAGGGGCTGCAGCAGCCTCTGGCGGATGTGGGTGTGGGTGGCTGCACCCTGGAAGTACATAGAGGCAAATTTGGAGAAGGAGTACTCATCCAGGTCGTCATCATCGTCGCCTCTGGGAAGATCTTCCTCCATGGGGACGTCGTCGATGTCTATCTCCTCAGTAATTGTCTTTTTCAGCTCAAATTTCTGAAAACAGAACAGACATGCAGTGACTGACTTCACAAGGAAATTCAAATGTGCAAAGCCTTTTTTTTAATTCAAACCTCAAATCCTACAGGGGCTTGCCCCTCCTGCCCTCCAACCACTACAGGCAGGAAATCAAAAATGCTGTCCACCATCTCCTGGTCTGTGATGGCCTCATTCTGAGCTTTGGCCTCCATCTCCTTCTTCCGCCTCAGCACTTCCTCCAAATGTTTCTGTCTCTCCAAAATTACCCGCCGTTCTTCTTCTTTCTCTTTGGCAGAGAGGTACATCTGAAAGAATACAAAAGAAGATAAGGGATAAAGCTTCCTGCTCAGTCAAAGTAACCAAAGTACCAGAGGTGCCACTCACATCCATGGCTTTAGGGAATGAATATTACCGTACATACATAATTACACTACAGTAGATTTTTTATATTCATATCATATTTAAATTCAAATTGTTGTTATACTGACATTTACTAAATGTAAATAAATATGTGGTAAAATAAGCCGAAGGACATCTGGAGCATGACGTGGTGTTGATGAAAGGTTACATGAACTCCTCTGATAGGGAGGCTGGGTGACGTCAGAGAACTGTAACAGATAACCAGCAGGGACTTTGACCACCATCAGGTGTCACTTAGAGAGGAGTCTTCACAGTTCTTCTGGTTAAACTTACATCTGTTTTCATCTTTCTGACTGCTTTTCTGGCCAGCCCCCCCCTGGTGTGTGCCTGCAGGAGGATCACAGCGTCTCTCTTGCGCTTCCATTCCTTCTTGGCCAGGTATCCTCTGACTCGGGCCTGCAGCACGACGGCCGCCTCGCGCTTCTTCTTGTACAGGAAGTGAAGTTGGCGGGATCGGACCTGAGCCTGCAGCCTGGCAAAGCCGTGCTGGACCTAGAGTTGGAACAGCATTGAAGGGGGATATTGCATGATTCCCTGCATTTCCTATTAATAGATGGCAATGTGTGAAACAGTGACTCACCACTTTGTACAGCTTTCGGCCTTTGTGTCCTCTCCAGTGCTTCTGAATGACAAGAGCAGCTGCCTTTTTCCTCAGGTATTCCCTCCTTTAGAGGGAAAGAGTCATACAGACATGAGGATGCAAGTCACATAAGCAAAATATAAATGTCATTTCCAAGCTTTTTCCCCCCAAACCTGTATCTGTATCCTTTCAGGACTTTCTGGATCAGAAGTGCTTTCTCATTAAGTTCTTTCATCCGCTCCAGTTCCAGCATAGTGTCATGGAAGTCCTGAAAGAAAACAGTAGCACGTTTTTTTATTTTTTTGTTGGTGGAGATATTTATTTCCTACAATATATATACAATATATATATACATAAGTTCCCGTTAGGTAAGTAGGATTCAAACATTCTAACATTAGCTAATTAACAATAAACAGTTGAAGCTGGTGTGGGTGACATAGTTTTGCGGATATTTCGATAAACCTGTCGGACTGAAATAAAGCAAAGTTGTGTTGTTCCCCAGGATATGAATATGTGCACTCAATGTCCGTCTGCTTGTTGTTTAGACATTGCACTTAGTAACACAAAGAACAAGTGTTTTGAGGAAAACATTCCAGTCTTGGATGATTGTGATACAAACACTGACATTTTAGGAGCCAAGCTAAAAGTTATATTTGGCTTTCTCTAATAATATAAATAAAAATCTATTTGAATTTGTAAAGCTGGATTAGTTGTTCTGAACTGTAATTACTTAAACAGTACACTACACAGCAAGTATTACAAATATTCAACATAAGGTATCAGCATTGGTCAGATTTTGCAATTAGTTTTGGGTTGCATACAACACACACATATCTATCAGTAACAGCAGACTGTACAATAAGCACCTTGAGGAATATCTTGGTCTTGCCAGTCTTCCAGTCGCCCTCTCCTCTCAGCACAGATTCACAAATGCTTTCACAGCATTTCTGTTTACTTTCCTGTGAGAGCAAAAATATCCATAATTCAAACCAGAGAGAGAGGATAAGCAAAGGTGTAAGGAAGTGATGATAAAAATGATCAAACCTCCAACATACTTTTTTGGGATCACAGAGGGAAGTTCTGAGAAGCACACGGTAGCGAATTAAAAACTCCTCGAATGTGTATCGTACGGGATATCCAGCTTTCCGGATCCTGATGGTCTCCATCATACCAGAGTAACGGAGCTGGCGCATGCACAGCTCTCTGTCGAACAGCTGAGACACAGGAAGCACATCTCATTCACTGTTGGTAGATAATTAAATATGTTGGTTTGGTTGGAGTGAATGCAGCTTCTTTTCTCACCATGGGTCTCTTGAAGTCGTTGGGTTTGATGCAGCGTATGAAATATGGCTGGCACACAGTCAGCGTTTTCATGAGGGAATCCAGAGACTGGCGGAACTGGCCGGTCAGGGTCGGCACACGCTTCTTGCCATCACTCGCTTGCTGCCAGACACAAACAAATGTCAGATAGTGTTGGTAATTACATCAACTAATGTACTACTTTATCTATTGCTGAAGCTCAAAGCTGCTCTAACCCGGAGGCTGCTGCTGGCCGAGGTGATGATCATCCTGGGGTTCACACTGCTCTTGATGGTACAGGAAGACAGCACATCGTGAAAGGCCTGTTTGAGGAGTTTGTTGGTGGAGGTTTCAACCAGCTGGATCAGATCTGAGCTGAGGGAGTCGCGGTTTTTCTCAAGAAAACCTCAAAGCAAGACAGACACAATAAAAACATCACATAGGACTTGCACTTGAATGACTTGCTGCTTCTAAAAGCTCTAAAAGTACCTTTTGAATCATAGAAGACTTCTCCAGCAAAATGTTTGATTCCAAACTGTGTCTCATAGTTGTTCTTGGGGGGAATATAGATGCCCCCTTTACCATGGACCTGATTCATCTTTTGGAGCAGTGTGGCATCTGTGCCCTAAAAAATAACAACAAATTAAAGGTAAAACCTGATTTGCTCTGTTTTAAAATCTGATGAGGTACGAGGAGGATACAGACCTTGGGGAAGTTACTCTCCTCATCGATAAGCGCCATCATGTTCAGAGACTTGTTGGCCAACACGTCCAGGGTGCTTTGGTTGTCTTGGTATTGGATGTGCTGCCAAACAATGTTTTCACGGGAATACTCGTCCTGCTCCAGCTTGAAAACGTGCCTGACGAAGAACTGCTGCAACTGCTCGTTAGCAAAGTTGATGCACAGCTGCTCAAAGCTGACAACAGTCCAAAAAACAGCACAAGAGGAAAGAACGATGGGGGGAATTTAGTCAATTTGTCTCAACAATGCAGCCTCACTCTAATGTCATGGGAGTTGTTGTGAACCTGTTTTTGGCGAAGTTCTCAAAGCCGAAGATGTCGAGCAGGCCTATCGACTGTCGGACCTCTTTGGAATCCTCAGCTGGCTTGTAAACGGCAGCGTTGATTTTGCCCACAACCCAAAGGAAAAGTCTTCCATAAATAGCCTGGACAAATAATATAGAGAATATGTTACCTACGTATTTTAGGTAACACCAATCACTTTAATAAAAAACAACACAAAATATCGAAATGTCATAAATGTTGACTCAAACTCCTATGTTATTGCTTTCAGGCTATGGTAAATGACTCTGCTCTTTGCCGGATTTTAGCTTTATTTCTGGCTTATCGGTTTTTAGTACTTGTTGCCAGACTTTTTAAGCTGCTGTCTTGGCCAGGTCTGCCATGAAAAGAGGAGGCCAAACTTGGGTAGGCCATTTAAAAATCATGCTCAGAAGCTGGTCAAAATATTTGCATATTGTATAGTAGATTAATTCCAATATATTAGCATGTATCTTTATCATGTTAACATGATTTAATGCTGAACGTTGCTACAATGCTAAATGTATATTAGCTAGTGTAGCATGTACCCTAACAGATAATACAATACTAGTCGTGACTGCCAAAGGTACATAAAAGGATGAATTTAGCATTAGCATAAATCCTCACATATGTAACATATACAGCAGCAGTCAAACGTTTGGACACACCTTCTCATTCAATGGTTTTTGTTTATTTTAATTTGTTTCTACTTCGTAGATTAATACTGAAGACATCAAAACTATGAAAGAACATATATGGAATTATCTAGTTAACAAAAAAGTGTAAAAAAAAATCCAGAATATGATTTGTATTTGATATTCTTCAAAGTAGCCCCGTTTTGCCTTGATGACAGCTTTGCACACTCTTGGCTTCTCTCAGTCAGCGTCATGAGGTGTAACCTGGAATGGTTTTCAATTAACACGTGTGCCTTGTCAAGAGTCCATGACAATTTGTGGAATGACTTGCCTTCTGAATGTCTTTGAGACCATCAGTTGTGTTGAGCAGAGGTAGAGTTAGTGCACAGTGGAAAGCCCTATTTGACTACTGTTGTAATCCATATTATGGCAAGAACCCAGAGATGGAGCACTCGAGTCCTGGACTCGGACTCGAGTGCCGATTTTCGGGACTCACGCACTGATTGACGCGACTCGGACTTGGACTCGTGAATTATCGCGTACACTGACTTGGACTCGGACTCGTGAATTTCCCCCCCACGATGACTCGACTCGACTCGACTTGTACATTGACGCTCCGACTCGGACTCGAGCTAATTTTCTCTGGAGTCTGATGTCCTCTATCCTGACGTGTGCACCTGCGAGGCGAGTTCACCTACTGGGCCCCGCTATTCCAGTCTAAATATGTCTAGAGACACACCCTGCATTGTGCTGTATGCTTTCACACATTCTGCTTCCACATTGGTAAAGAGCAGCGCAAAATGCTCGTTAAGTGGAAACAATATTGAAGAGAAGGCTCAGTAACACATTACTCTAAGGATCCAGTTCAGACATATAGGCTGTCTTGAACACCATCATCAGAGTAATGTGATCTGATCAATAAATAAAGATTCAGCTGATAACACGAAAGCACATGGCTACTTAATGACGTCATTTTGCATGCTAAGTAGCCATGTGCTTTCTGGGGCTAAATCTTTATTAGTAAACCGATTTAACCGGTAAAAGTTCCTTCAAAATAAGAGTCCCGATCTTATTACTATCAAAATAAAAGTGCACTATGAAAACTTTACCATAGGAAAATATTGGCATACAAATATAATCACTTCTCTTATTTATATATACTAATAATAATAATATTAATATTAGTAATAAGCTTTATATTTGTATAGTACTATTACAAGAATTGTAGCCAAACTGGCTTCACTGCAGTTCAATAGACAGATTAGTATAACATGACACCCAAGGAGTGTCCGAGTCGAGTCCGAGTCATCATTACCTGTGTTCGAGTCCGAGTCCAAGTCCGAGTCACCTAAGAAGAGTCCAAGTCAAGTCCGAGTCACAAGTCTTCATGTATTAATCTTCGTGGATATATGTGTTGAAATGTAGCTGCTCCTCTACATTGCTTTTATATTGTCATGTTATACTAATCTGTCTATTGAACTGCTGTGAAGCCAGTTTGGCTACAATTCTTGTAATAGGTGCTATACAGATATAAAGGTTATTACTAATATTAATATTATTATTATTATATATAAATAAACTATATTTAAAATGAGTTACCTTTTAGATAAGTGATTATATTTGTATGCCAATATTTTCCTAAAGTTTTCGTTTTGCACTTTTATTTTGATAGTAATAAGATCGGGACTCTTATTTTGAAGGAACTTTTACTGGTTAAATCGGTTTACTGATAAAGATTAAGCCCCAGAAAGCACATGGCTACTTAGCATGCAAAATGACCATTCTGCATGTTAAGTAGCCATGTGCTTTCCTGTTATCAGCTGAATCTTTATTTATTGATTAGATCACGTTACTCTGATGATGGTGTTCAAGACAGCCTATATGTCTGAACTGGATCCTTAGAGTAATGTGTTACTGAGCCTTCTCTTCAATATTGTTTCCACTTAACGAGCATTTTGCGCTGCTCTTTTCCAATGTGGAAGCAGAATGTGTGAAAGCATACAGCACGATGCGGGGTGTGTCTCTAGACATATTTAGACTGGAATAGCGGGGCCCAGTACATGAACTCGCCTCACAGGTGCACACGCCAGGATAGAGGACATCAGACTCCAGAGAAAATTTGCTCAAGTCCGAGTCGGAGCGTCAATGTACAAGTCGAGTCCGAGTCATCATGGGGGGGAAAATTCACGAGTCCAAGTCCAAGTCAGCGTACGCGATAATTCACGAGTCCGAGTCCAAGTCATCGTGCGCGAGAATTCACGAGTCCAAGTCCAAGTCACGTCAATCAGTGCGCGAGTCCGAGTCGATCACGAGTCCCGAAAATCGACACACCATCTCTGGTCTCAGGGCATCTTAATATTTAAGAATCTATTAATGTGTTATACCAGATTAACGGGAAGAATCTCAGCTAACTGACGATACAAACCATTTTTACCAAAACAAAACACAAGTCTCATAAGAAGCATCTAAATGACCCCTGAGCGAAAAAATGCTCACGCACTTTGGCACAGAACTCAAGATAAAGATACCCTTATTACTTATCGTAGCTGCACATATATGCAAGATATCCGATTAAAGCTGAGGTTCCACAGATAATATAGGTATAGTATCATCACTGAGAGATCCGAACTCGCGACAGGGGAAGCAAACACAGACATCACAACACGTACCTTTACGGAGGTTTTACGGGAGATCGTCTCACCGTAGCTGTCAATCTGATCAAAAGACTGGTTCAATGGCATTAAAACGAGCCATTGTCCGGCAGTGGCTCAGTCAGTAGGGGCTTGGACTGGGAACTGTAGGGTCGCTGGTTCAAGTCCCCGACCAGACCTAAAAATATGGAGTGTGGACTTCTACTTGGAGAGGTCCCAGTTCACCTCCTGCCCTGCCGTGGTGCCCTTGAGCAAGGCACCAGACATCCCCCTTCCCCCCCTCACTCCCATTGCTCAGGGACTACGGATGGAAATTAGCTCAAAGCTATAATCCGGCATATTTACACTGGAAACATAACCTGTCTAAAGTGTTCATTAATGTGCATTGTCCCTCATCAAATAAACGATTAAATAAAAATAAACGAGAAAAAACGCGGCTGAATCGGTTAATCCATAGGTTGATAATGTGTCTATAGCTTTGAAAAAAATATTTATAATCCATAATTCCATTTTTATGTAAACATCGGAGAGTAAAAGTTAGCTGCTAATGGTAGCCACCAGAGTTATCGCAGCTTCCGGTTTTGGCTATGCGTCACTCTCACTCCTTATTTGGTAATGTGTGCGTGTATGTGGGAGTTCCCCTCGATTCCATTGGCTCTGACGGTTAGAAAGAGATGTCAATCATCAAAATCGACCAAGGGGGGCCAGAGATATGGAAAATCCACCCAAATGGCCCCAAAAGTGTTTTTTTTGCTAAATCTCTCTAAAAAGGTCAAATTTCACTTGTTTTGCATCAATCTTGATACAGGGTATTTATTATAGTGTAGCGACCCTGTATAGGATGCTGAGGGTGTCACTCAGGCATCCCCCGTCGCTCTGCAAATCACAGAGCTGCACAGTGATGCTGGTCGAGGTGCGGGCCTGTGGTTGGGGGAGCAGACGGGGGAGGGCGGGGAAGTTGTGACGTAGACACTGTTATATATGGGAGTAGGTGTGGGAGTTAGTGTGAGTGTGAGGTTGAACCCACAAGCTGTGCATGAACCTGTAAGCATCTGTGATTAAGAAGAGTTATTAAAGCCTAATAACTTGAAGCCTGTTTCCGACTCCCTTTGTGATCGTTACAATATGTTGTAGTTTGGATTCCTAAAGCTTTTAGTCTACCATCCCATCATTCAAGGGTGGTTTTCACTATAAGTAATTATTTTTCTTTTGGACGGACACAATAATTTATAATTTACTGTGTTCAATCTGAATTTACTTTAAAATAAAAACATCTATATTGATTCTGACACTTCTACATCCAACTCACAGATGCAACCTTGCTTTGAGAAAAAAGATTATTAATTTAACCCTTTTAGAAGGGAAGATATGGTCATTTGTTCTGGGAATGTCATTTTCGAGCCTGAGACCTGAAAAACAGGCTCGGGGCTTAACAGGTTTTAACATTATTCAATAATACTAAATGTTACTAGGATGCTAACATTGGTTAGTAAATGAATTAACAAGTCAAATTGAGGACATTTGCTTTTGTTAATGTGATGGATGTTTTGCTATCCTAACTGGCTCCTAATTGGAACAAAAACGCACTTAAGAGTTTTACTTATGCATCAGTACTTACAATGATGTTGCTTGTTTGAAGTGAATATGTCAGCACAGATGTTGTTGTCCTTAGTTTGAATCTTTATGGTTTATTGCACTTATTGTAAGTCGCTTTGGATAGAAGCCTCAGCTAAATGCTATGTAATGTAATGTACATAGTATCCCTTCACTGGCTTCCGGTAACTGCTAGAATCCACTTCAAGACAATGGTACTTGCGTACCATGCTGCGAATGGATCTGGCCCTCCCAGGACATGGTTAAACTGTACACCCCAGCACGTGCACTCCACTCTACATCGGCCAAACGGCTCGCTGCACCCGCACTGCGAGGGGGACCCAAGTTCCCATCAGCAAAAACACGTGGGTTTGCTATCCTGGCTCCAAAATGGTGGAATGAGCTCCCCATTGAAATCAGGACAGCAGAAAGCTTACACACCTTTCGGGGGAGACTGAAAACTCATCTCTTTCGACTCCACTTCGAGCGATAGAATTACTAACAATGCACTTATATACTAATAAAGGACTGGCTTATCTAAAGCCAGTTGAGTAGCACTTGAAATGTTTTAGCTCCATGAAACCTCATGTACTTATATGATTTTGTATCTTGTTGGTCGAACGCACTTATTGTAAGTCGCTTTGGATAAAAGCGTCAGCTAAATGCAATGTAATGTAATAATGTAATGTTGAGTTACTAAGCTTAAGGTTTAAAAACCCAACAAACACATATTTTACAGGCACCTATGAGGACATGATCTCTTCTGTCATCGAAGGAGTTTCAGACACCTGAACATAACTGATATTGAATGTAAAGTCTGAGAAGTCCTCAAACGGCCGCATTACATTAGGTTTAAATTGTTGCCTAAGGGTGGTACAGAATTAAAAAGTTTCTCAGTTTTATCATCCATCACTTTTGTTCTCTGATGTGTATGCGCATTATATCATCACAAGGTTGGTTTAGTTTTTGTTCAAATAAGCTGAATTTGCTGCAAATCATGGATGAAGAGTGATGTGACCTTGACGAAGGCGTCCCTGCAGTCCACCGCCTGGGCCGAGGCCAGAGGTTTGGTCACACTCTCTTTGGCTGTCATGAAGGAGCGCTGAGTCAGACTCTTCTCCAGCGCTTTGGGATCCACCTGAGGTAAGAGGCAATCACAGTAAGAACAGTTCATCTCAGCACCTTAGTTAAGATTTGTAAAAAAAAAAAATCATACCTCTAAAAGTTGGCTGGCCATTTTGAAATGGGATGATTTGAGGATGTCACAGCCCTCTAGGTTATTTACTATGGTGGCTGAAAGAATGCAAAACAAATATAAGTAATGGCTAAAAAATGCAACTATATACAGTATGTGTGTTGGTGTGCTAATCCCCTCGTATGGTGCTGTCTTTACCCTCGTAGTCCACATTGCCGAGGTGAAGGATAGCAGCGAGCAGCCTGGAGACTTCCCAGGAGTCATTGTCTGTGAACATGAGGATCTTCAGAGCTGAGCGGAAGTGGGCGTATTCCTTCACATCATCACGTCCTTCACAGCTGGTGCATTTACCCTGGGGATATGATCACATGGTTTACAGCTTAATTACTGATTGATTTGAATCTTGATCTTGTAATATGAGATTAACTGGCTCTTTTGTATCTTCAGTATCCATCACAATTATATAAACATTTCAGTTTGCCAAAGTATTCCAGTACCATGGTCAGATAGTTGTACTCCGCAGCGTTCCCAAGGGAAAGAATCTTCTTCTGCTCGGCTGGCATTCCCATCAGCATGTAGTAAAAGATGTGGTAGTTCCTCTCCTCCGGCGCCTGCATGTGGACCAACATGTTTATCACAAGAACATTTGAACTGTCCCAATTTACTGCTCTTGCAAATAGTCTGCTCATAACACATTTTTCCACCTGACGACAAACTCGCGACTTCTCCAGAAGGTACTGCTCAACGCGGGCCCCTTCAATGGCCCCCCCCTTGGTGAAGTTGATGTCAATGTACTTTCCAAATCGACTGGAGTTATCGTTACGAACGGTTTTGGCATTACCAAAGGCTGAGAAGAAAACAACACAGCAGATTAAGCGAAACAGCAGATTATGAAGACTGTTTTATAGTTTCAGATTTTTTGCCCATACCCTCCAGGATGGGGTTAGCTTCCAGGATCTGCTGCTCGATCCAGGAGTGCTGTCCGCTCACTGCAGCCAGGAACTGCAGCATGAGCTTGGTGCTCTCCGTCTTCCCTGCTCCTGACTCTCCACTGATGGGGAGACAGAAGTGACACATGCAGAGGAAATTCATTTAATAAGGTAGCTTTTGATAAAATAAACGTTACTTTATAATGATATTTAGAGTAAAAACAATAGGATTCATTCATATCAAGTACTTAAAAATACTCATGAATACATGAACGACAAACAAGATGCAATGAATTGCAAAGAGGAAATATGAAGAAGCTATTGAACAGGGCTTATTCAGGGCCTCGGTCTGGGGCAACAATATTATTCAATATTTAAATGATTTACCGTCTTTAAAATGCCTTTCACTGTTTCCAAGCTAAATGTCTGTTTTAAACCCCTGTCAACATTGTTTGACAATTATCAACATCAATTGAAGTTGTCTTCCCCCCCTGTATGCTTTTAATGGTTGAATCAATGTATATGCAGACACACATGAGCAAGCACTTTATGCTCGGTGGCATGGTTGAAATTCTTTAAAAGTTGCCTCCAACAACTAAAGCTTTACCTGTTGAAATTAAGAAGGAATCTTCACATCCATCCTGCCTTCAGGAGCCTTAATAACCCTACAATGCAGTGCTCTTACATATCCCTACTATGTATGGTACCCTCGGAAAATCAGCTTTCATTTCTTTGCACCTTACAAATGGAATAATCTTCTAAATACTTTTGGACATTTCACATTAATACGTTTATCAATTACAGTTTCAATGACAGTTAAATATGAATATTTTACATTTGAATTTTGCCCATTTGACATTTTAATCTTAATGTGAATGTCTTTCTTGCTTTTTTGGCTCTTGCCATCCTGTATTTGTCTCCAGTAGCTTTTCTATGGTATCTCATGGTCATGTTGGCTGTGAACATGAGTATTTATATCATCAATTCATCCACAATACCTTTTCTCTAAAAAACAAGAATTGTTTGGTCCATAAACTGTCAGACAATCAGTTTACTCTTAGAAATCAGTGATAATACATATTTGTATTGCAGCCACATCATTTGACTCACAAATGGGGCCGCTTTACAATGTTGTCTATAATAGGTAAGTATACATTTTCACACTATCTTCTTGTGTATTGTAAACGGGGCACTGCAAAAGAGAGTCTGCTCTCAGTGAGTCTCCCTTCTAAAGATGAAGGCTTATTTGATGAATGGATGATTTGAAGCAGAACTAGTGATCAGGACCAGCGTCTGACTGAAGCCCACCTGATGACGCAGCACTGTTTCTTCTTGTTGCGGCGCATGTTGAAGAAGCAGCTGTCTGCGATGGCGAAGACGTGTGGTGGCAGTTCACCCAGCCGGCGGTCTGTGTACATGTGCACTTGCTCCGTGGTGTAGATGGGCAGCAGCTGGTAAGGGTTGACTGCCACCAGAATGGAGCCTGTGTATGTCTTAGAACAGAGGGGGGTTAAGTTAGACACAGTAGAGGAATATGTTTGTGTACATGAGCATAAACCAGTTACTGTGTTGTAGGCACAGCATTAAGCCAGGGACCCCCGTTTGGTCATGGCCGCAATGCATCATCTGCATGTTCTAAATATGATCTAACAATTTCACGGACGGATTCAAATCATGAACGCTGTGTTAAGCGCCGCGGGTTATAACACAAAGAGATGAACGCCTTTGTACATTTTGCCCCCAGGATTTAGCAATAGTATTTTTATTCAACACAATGATTCATAACTGAACACACACTGCTGAGCTTTGTGGAAACAGAAACACTGGGATGTTCTCTTTCAACAGAGGCTCATTTGTCTCTATGGAGACGAACAGCACTGTGATAAAGCACAGGCCAAAGTCTGAAATAGAGGAGCCAATAATAGCACGTAAGCATTTCACAGCAGGTTATGGACATCATAAAACTAGGTGGTGCAGAGCGAACAGAAACATACATAGATGGTGCCTTCTTTGTGTCGCACCAGGAGGTTCCTGAGGAGCCCGGCCTCGTGCAGGTCCCCCAGCCTTATCATGTCATCCACACCCTTCACAGAGGTGGGGTGCATGGGCCGCACGTTGCCCTCCGTCTTCTTGCTCACCTTGTGCTCCTGTATGAAAGTTACAAAAGGGTTTACATTATATAATAAATCATGAACTCAATTTTCTGGAAGTGAAAAAAAGTGGGTTTTGTACCTTTCCCTCATCATCGATCAGCCGGAGCTGTCCGGTGTCGGACACCTTCACCTCCGCCCCAATCGGCACCCCGATACTGGAGTCCACCCACACAAAATCACCCTAGTTGGGGCAACAAACAATTATTTTGGTGCTGACAAAGACTACTAGTTCTCAATCAAAATGTCTGAGTAATTTTAGGATCATGTATAAATATTACAAAGATACTTGTTCTTACCTTACTCAAATGCAGCATAGCAAACCCTGGATAAGACTGCAAAGGCATGTGAAAATGTCATCTTCTTTATTAAGATTCAGCCCAGTGACAGTAACCCAAGAACTAGCCGTAGATAACATACAATAGTAACAAAACTGTATTTTTAGAAGGCAGTTTGGAGGTTCTTCGATTGTCATTTTGACATGACACTTGAACATGAGAAACCCAATTATACACAATTTAAATGCAATTTTCGGTTTCCATAGATCTATCATTTTAACACTCTAAAGATCACAATGGAAAAGTACAAAATAAATACACATCATAACCGTGTTACCTTGTTCGAAACAATAAGTGTCGGATCTGAGGACAGCTGTTCCTTGAATGACTGTGAAGCAGGAAGCAGGCAGTTTCCCAGTATACACCTCTTTATGGCTTTTTGACTTTGCACCTGCAGAAGGTAGAGCCACCAGTGTCACCAACCAGCCGACTCACTTCATGATATCATCACAGAGCACCCTCAGCAATTGATTTTATCACCGGTACTGTCATTCACATCTAGATATCTGATGATAACGTGAAGAGAAAACATGTTCCTTCCCCTTCAATTATTTAATCTGGATAATTTCATGTCTGCGCTCACAATGGGAAAAAAACGATGCTACAGTAATAATGCCATTTACTTTAAATCAAATAAACACGATATCTGTCTTTGAATAAATGGCTAAAAGTTAAGAATTTTTCTAAAAAATAAAATGTTATAGACATGACAAAAAGGATTGATTTGCTAATTGTCTAAGAAATATTGAAATGACTGACACCAGACATAAGTGTATTCTGTTGACAGTGCAAAAACTCCCGCTAAAAGGGGAGAGTGGATTACACAAATACCAGTAAAGTCACTTTTCCTGATACAGAACCTCAGGATACCGCCAATGCACTTCCTGTTTATCACAGCAATTACATTGTAAAGCAGATATTAAAGAGGGATGACTGGGCTCACTGGAGATAGGAGGATGTGATCATAAAACAGCTCATACCTTCTACTCAAACACATGGGACAGCATTTACCAATCAGACATTTAATATACAGATTTGCCTCGATTAGGAAAATACCATCCAGGAAGAGACTCAAAATAAACAGAAACTTAAAACAACAAAGAGCCAAAAAAGACTACAGAGACCAAATCACAAGGACTATGACAAATGAAAACAACCATTGAGACACAAAAGGATCAAAGAGCCTGAACTTAAGTGTGTGTGCTCTCTGTGGAAAAGTTGGTGGCCCATTGTCTCATAAACGCCCATAACTATCAAACTAATCTATATTTGTCATGCTGTACTTTCCTCATATGTGATGACAGTAGAATATAATAACTTGTGAAGACCAGTTAGTGAGCATGCTCATCAAGATGCCCCTGATAACACTGGTTTACGGTCCTCAGGTGTGGTCTGTTTATCCACTCTTTTTAATGTACAATATTAACAGTCTCAATGGGGACATTTTGGGCTTTTTAAATCGTTTCTTGCTAAAATGTGAACGCATAAAGCATTCACATGTTGGGAATGTATCCTTGGCTCCTATAATACGTGAAGAATAAAGTGTGCAGCCCAAATACCCGCACTCTGAAGGAGGAAAGTGTCCACATTGAAACATTCGAACACATGCTCCCCATGGCATTTCATATTGAGAAGATACTTCACATTTTCAAATGAAAAACAACAGAGGCCTTTTTTTTTTAACAAACTGGAAAATAATGAATATTTGGTAGTGATGATCAGGACTGAAGATGGTTAAAAGATTTAATTATAAAAGTGGAAAATAATATTAAGACAAAATATTTGAAGGCTGTTTTTTGACATCAGAGCAACTTTTATAAACAGGGGTTAAAAACAGGTAAAGACTTAACACTGGTTTTCATATTGTTTAAGTATCTTTACTATAATTACACAGACAAAAACAATGTACAATAGCTGGATGTTTCAGGGTGCTTCATCTCAGAACGTCATTATCGTTACACAAAATGAAGCGGCACACGCCACACTGCACAAAATGCTTATTCAATACAAAATTTGAAAAGATGTCAATGAAGAACCAAAAGCACATTTACAGTGATTTACATAAACTCAATCCACCAGTATGATCACACGAGGATACTCACTCTCTTTCAAGCACTTCACTCTGACACCAAATCAAAAATATAGTTTTTACCACTTAGTTTGGTGAAAGTTGATGATTCATGGCCATTTAAAATGTGAAGTTAAGTTGGCATTGTGTTTTAGCATTCAGATAATCATAATAGGACTCTTTTGATCTTTGAACCTACAATAGCATTTTTTGGACATTAAATCAATTCAATTTGCCACATCTAGTACTTTTTAAATCTCAAATGTGTTCACCCACAGTATATTAACTAACCTATTTTCAGAGAATAGGCGAAGCAGTGAAAGCTGACTAAATGAAGGCACAGTTTAATGAAAAGAGCATGTGTGAGATTAGTCTGTATACACAGCTAATGAGAGGACTCCTTTTCAAATGATTTGACCCATTCAATAACTCTCAGCTGGTCCACTCTAACTGAAATACTTACATCACTTTTATTTGTTTGTTTTTAACCGCAACTCCATTAAGTGATATATATTAAAAGACACACGGTGTGCCTGTTCTGACATTGTCTTAAAGGAGCGGCAGGAATTAGGTTAGTAAAAATGGTCTCTGGGGGTCTTCAATATTTAACAAAATAAAAAAAGGACCAGTTGGCCACTCTAATGTAGCCTACAATGCTTCCCAATCAACATGTGTGTGGAGCTTGAATGAGAACCAGTTGTTGATGCGCTCGTCTGCTTCCTCCCGCCCTCCTGTCACTGTCTGCTCAGGCAGATCGGGAGGCTGCGTGCGATTGTATGCAGCAAATCATAGCACCAAATTGTTAGCACCCCCCCTTCAGAGATGGGAGGTGCTGATGGTTGTGGACAGAGGAGAGGGTCCAAGCTTACGCCCGCTCTTTGCGCTTCAGTTTGGAGGACTTCTTCGCTGCACCGTTCTTGTTGAGCAGCTTCAGCACTTTCTCCTTGTGGTCCAGAACCTTCATCATGGTGTCTCTGGCCTCGGTCACCTGGTCCATCACCAGCTTACAGCGCTGCATGTTACCCTGAACACACACACACACACACACTAGATTTGAATAGTGATGACACAGAGGCCACATCCACAAAGCATGGTAAACTACAGTTAACACCTTGTGGTTGTATGCCTCTGCTAACCTCTCCAGTTTCACTTTTCATCCATGACTATCGCAGACGCTCATAGCCTCATGTCATAATTAGCTGAATGTTTCCACTAGCTTTCTCAGAAAAGAGAGCAGAACGCGCAGCTGCTACCAGTGTATCTATATTGTAGAAATATGATATATAATCAAAATAACTATACATTGATGCATGTGCAGTCAAACTACAAAAAGATGAGCTTATTTGCTGCCACCTGAGGGCATTATTGTGGAAATTTGAAAAGGAAAAGATGAAATCAACATAATCTCCAGTCTAGTTAGGGCCAGTTCACAATGGTAATGATCTTAGTTAACTAAACTTGTTCGCATTTAATTGATAAAGATACCGTTGATGAGCAATGGCTGCAAACACCTGAGCAGAGAATGTCTGCAGGAACAACCCTACCTGTATGAGCTCGTTGATCCGGTGCAGGTCATCATCAGAGCCCGCCCTCTTCTTGGGGATCAGGCCCTCCTGCAGCGTGGAGAGGCGGCTGTACACATCATGCTCCAAACTCGACTGCAGAGAGAAAGAAAGACATTAGTGATCAACAGCACAGTAGTGTTCTGTTGTTGCAGGTCTGGGGTCAGCACTCACCAGCTGCCTGAGCTGTGCAGCACACAGGTGGATTTTCCAGCCTTGTGCTCGGCATGCCACTCCTCTCTGGTTGGCCATATCCTGCAGGCTGCCCTTCTTCTCTTCTGTTAGAAGAGCAAAAGGATTGTTGATATGAAGTGTACATATTTTTAATAGGAAAATATAACCTTTCTTGTGTCACTGTCCACGTACCTGAACCACACAGACTCTCCAGGCCTTTATCATGATATCTAAAGTGTCACTAATAATGCAATTGCCAAAAAACAAATTGAAGAGAGTTCCTTTATAGCCACAGGAAGTGTGTCTTTTTTCACATTGAACTGTTACTCTATATCAGGGGTCGGCAACCCCTGGCACGCGGCACCGTAACCAGTGGCACACTAGGAATAAGTGGAATAAGTGTGCAAAATATTTAAATTGTATTTTCGGATCCTGAACGAGACCGCCGCCAGAGCGCGTCTCCCCGTTACCTGCAGAAGGAAGCCATGCACGCAGCGCAGCTCTCTTTAACTCCAGGTGACTTTCTGCCGCTTTCCTCCGTGGTGCAGTGCTGATCGTTTCACCACAGAGGAAAGCACTTCACTAATTGCAGTACCCATAAGGAGCTGTACACATGCCACAGTTTTTGCGTGGCTGTGTCTTTAGTTGAAAGCCCAGGGGCGATCTGCTCATCTCTCATCGAAATAATATGCTACAAAGGGGCGGACTGGCCATCTGTGTGTTCTGGAGAATCACAGAACGGACGATCGTCCTTATTATTATGCCGTTTAAACTAATTATTTAAATTTGTTTGTTAAATTCGGCATCATGTAAGTTGCACAGGTCCACACACTGCTTCCCCGCTGATAATACACGATCGTCGGCACGCTGATAAAAGAATTTTTTTTGAATGGCACTTCATATCAAAAAGGTTGCCGACCCCTGCTCGATATCAACAGATTTAAAGCTGAATGTCCTCAAGGGGATTTATAAAAAATGCCTTCTTCTCTTCTTCCTTCAATCAGAAGTACATAGCTAACACATATGAGGACAAGATGGTTTTATTTCAGATATGAAAGATTTCCCCTTTGCATGAGTGATTGTGAAGATAAGAGAATCGAGTATTGACAGTAAGTATTTTTGAATATTCCTAACTTTAAAAAACACAACTTCTTAAAGTTTATATGTTTATAATGAACTTTCAACACTTTGCACAAACCGAGAGCACAAGCATTTTTCTAGGAAGTTACTGACCTTTGACCCGGATGTCGCTGTACCTCTGGAAGTGGTGGTAGGCAGCTTTCCAGGGGTTCCTGTAGTGCCGCAGCAGAGTGACAGGAGGGCGGGGCTTCACTGGAACATAACGCACTCCTTCCTCATCTGCAAGACAAACGAGTGTTGAACAAGATAACACATCATCATTTTCATCAGTGATGTCATCATGGGGGTTACATACCAACATATTCTCTGGGAGGAGACTCGCGCCGCTCCGCCCGGCCGGTGATGGGCCTGCCGGGAGCCTTCTCCTCGTCGGTGCTGTTGGTCTCCACCATCTCGCTCTCCTCCGTGGAGATGACATGCTGCTGCTTGCGGGGCTTCTTC
This sequence comes from Pogonophryne albipinna, assembly GCA_028583405.1. NCBI lineage: Eukaryota > Metazoa > Chordata > Actinopteri > Perciformes > Artedidraconidae > Pogonophryne > Pogonophryne albipinna. The sequence goes on from CM053246.1 coordinate 2,733,841, forward strand.
CTGGGGGAGGCTCCAGGGATCAGATCAGCGGAGGCAGGAGCACTGAGGGAGGAGGCCTGGGTGAGGCCAGGGGCTGATGACAAGTTTGCATTGGGATCTGAGAGGAAGAGATAAACACATCCATTATTTGTGTACATTTTGATTGTTTTATGTTTGTGGATTTCTTATAGTTTTACTGGAATTCATTTTTTGATTATTTTTATTTCATGCAATTTTTAGCATGCAAAAATGGATTACCTCCTTTCCACTGTCATCGAAAAGAAATCAATTATGTGCTTACCAAGTTTTATTTTTTTATGAAATCATGTTCATTTGTCCTTGACCTGTGTATATCATTTTTATTTTACAGTTTGTATTTATAAACTTGCACAATATATTGAAAGTAAGTAAGTTGCAAAAAGGTGTAATAAAAGAGTGATAACATAATTATTTTTTAAATATTCAATAAAAACTATCAGTTACAAAAACACAGGACCATGAGAAACATTCCCCGGAGACTGGTGCGCTGCTCACCTGGCTGCGAGGTGTCCATGCTCTCCATCTCCTGCTTGATTTTTAGGTCTGGGCAGGTGGAGCTGGCAGCACAGGCTGCAGTGCTGCTGGCCGCAGGCTGGGTGGGGGAGGCCACAGTGTTGGCCATTGAAGCTGCGACGGGGGGGGTCACAGCCATGGCTGCCGGCAGCGCTGAGAGCACAGTGGAGGGCTGCAGGGGGGGGGCGGGCCCCGGCTGGGCCAGCAGGGTGGGGATAGCTTGGGCCAGGTGCTGAGCGTTGGAGGACAGAGCATGCTGCTCTCCTCCCTGGGAAGACAGGGCCTCTACTGTAGCCATGACAGGGGGGGCCACCCCCATGTGAACCTCACCTTTGGCTTTCAACCTGAGAGAGAAAGGTTTTAGACTCGTATCAGAACTTATAATGACAGGACATGAATATGGATACATGTGATGGGGGCTCACCCTGCAGGTCGGGGAGATCCTGCTCCCCTCACACCACTCTCCATTCTGCCTCCACTTGGGTCACTGGACTGGGCGGGGATCAGGTTCTTACGAACACACCTGAAACAAAGATGAGCAGGGGTGGTTTGGTAAAAGAGAAAAACATTTAGCCATCCTGTTTGACCTTTTTGACTTTCTGTCAAATGTCATTTATATAATTGAATGCTGACGGCCAACCTGCTATGAAATGACTGTTTGCCACTGGTCAGCCTTGTTTAGTATATACAGAGCAGTCTAAAGGTATATAATTAGGTCAGGGTTAGGGTGACCACAGTCTGTAATGACTCAGCAAATAGGCAAGAGATACGCATTATGTGACATATTATTTGTAAGCATCTAACTTCAAACAATTATGGAGCCTGAATTCAAAATGGACAAAATGTTTTTTATGCAGTGTATAAGCACTGACAGAACTGTGGGAATAAAAGTTAAGAGGTTTAGGATTTGAACACGTCTCATGTACTCTTCTTCTACTCACCCTTCATTAGCGGGCTTCTTGCGGAGGATGCTGGGTCTCGGGGAGGAGACCAGGGTGGGGGCTCCTCCTACCCCTGCCTGGGCGTGTGCCTGCACCATGGTGGCAACTGGCTGGGTGGAGCTGAATGTGCTGCTGATGGGGCTGGCTACAAAGCCATCGGCCAAAACAACCCCTGAAGAAAATCAAACATGCGTTACATGCAGCCAACATCTCAAGTGTAGCACTTATCAACACCATGATGTTTCACTGAGGCAGTAAAGAGAGGTGCAGTGATGATAGGCTGACCCGGAAGTTAGCATCGCAAGTGCTCCCTCTACAAAAGCCAATGGGATTTTCTATCGGATTTGGGAATATTTCCCAAAATAAGCTCCATGGCAAACATCTGTTTAAGATAATTACACGTTTTGATCAGCAAAATAAACTGCAGATATTTATACCACTTTTATAATTGTTGAAGCTTAAATGCAAAGTCCACTTCACTTCATGTGACTTCCGCTAAGCTAAAGGCTGCTAATGTTGACATTTAAGAGTGGGGTATTTACTGACGTGCAACAACACATTAAAATCTCTTAGCTTGTTTTAACGGCAGACATTACTTTAGGAACCCATCAAAAAACAAGTAAAAATTAACTGTTGACTTTGAGACATTCGAACCAGGAGTGTTAAAATCCTGACTCATTCTGTGGTTTAGGACTCATCCCTGCACCACTATGTGTGTTTAGTAATCACCAGGTTTTGCTTCAGACTGTGCTTGCTGTTGCTGAGTGACCATGGGGCCCTGCTGTAGTCCCTGCGTGCCGATGGGGGCGGACGTGTGCAGGCCCTGGACTCCTATAGGTGTAGGCTGAATGCCCTGTGCAGTGATTGGTGCTGGCTGGATCCCTTGGGTGCCGATTTGTGCGGATGGGAGACCGATGCGATCCACTGCCATCAGCTGCATGTGGTTCAGATGGACGGTAGTCGCCACGCCTACTCCAGCCTGGGTAGGCAGCGCTGAACTAGGAGCTTGAGGGGTAACTATGTTGAGAGGGGGAAGTCATGTGAGATGTTTGTGTGACATGTTTAACCCTCATGTTAAACATTCCACATTTAAAGTACTGAGTTCAGAATATTGTGTCAACAGCTTAGCTACAGTCCAAGATTTAAATGGCAAGTCAAATAGTAGAACAGCATTGTTAGCAGAGCTTACTAGGGTACTGGCGGATGGTAGAAACAGAGCTGCTGATGGGCGTGTAGGTGTGTGCCAGAGGGTACGAAGAGGAGTATGCCGGTAGGAAATACTGGAACTGCACGGGCACAGGCGGCCTTCAAATTAAACATACACAATGATTCAGACAAGCAGAATGAATTCATCGTCATCTGAATAAGGTATCTCTATTACTCAGGTAAATGCATATTTATCACATTTAATTTTTTCTCTTAAATACTTAATTACTTACAATCTCATTATAACTAATCTCCATATATCTAAATCCACATATTTAAATACAGAAGTTATAATGAGAAAACAACTTAAAAAAAAATCTTTAGTGAATGCAATCTGAATCCATACACACAATCCATAATGGAAACTAAGTAGTAATCAGCAGCGAACAGCTTCAACACGTGTATTTCGGTTTCTTCACGGCATCTTTTTTGTTATTCTACAGTATTGTTGTTTTATAGTTATTTGTTATTGTCACCCAATTTGTGTTCTTTGAAATTGAAAAGGATATTGCATTGTGTTTGTTACTTTCGTTGCAGTTGTATATGTCTTAAGTGTAATTTGGCTTGGCTTCCTATTTATGGACATGCTTTTATTTTGAAGGAGAGGTAGCGCTGTTGACAGGAAGTTGTTGTTGCTATGGAAACAATGTCACGGAGATTAACGGAGAAAAGTAATATCTACATATAAAGACGGAGAAAGTAAACGATAACGTTTATGGTTAAGTGTTAGCACCCCCCGAAGAGGCACAAGCTCTTACGTTGATATTGGAGATTTCAATAACAAAATTGAAACCCGAATAGTACTCCAACGAACGAATATTCGTCAGAATTGTATTTATAATCCTGCAGTTAGGAAAAGGAGGCAGTGTCACTATATGCCCCTATCACACCAAGGCTTTTCCCGTTCTAGCTCCGTGGTAGAGCTTTTCTGGTTCGGAACCGGTTCTTCGGTTCAGCTCCCGCTCTGTTCACACCGCTCAGAGCCCGACTGGTGCTGCGTCATTGCGTCATCGTTTGCGTCATGACGTAACCGTTTGCGTGCCTGCTTCATAAAGCCAAACCGCGCGGAAACCCCTCACATCGACAACAACAACAATGACCGATTGTATTGAAGCGCTACTCGTTTTGGTTTTGCTCTGTCGAAACGAAATGGAAGAAATGGGAAGACTTTACTACCAACTTTACAGTCGTTACATGCTACATTAAAAAGTTCTTTACAATCATCATCATCATCAACTTCAACGACGATTCTGTAGGAGAAAGAAGGTAAATATACGTCCTATTCGATGGCATTAGAGCTAGCTGTTGTTAGCCTCTGCATGCGCCAAGCTCAAAATACCCAGCTTTGCAGCATTAATTACTATGGTATAACATTAAAACTGATGCCCCTGCCCCCGACGTAAGCGGTGCTTGTTTTCTAGACGGACAACTTTTTGGTGCTTGAAACTAACCGGATTCCGGTGCGGTGTGAACAGGAAAAACCTCTGCTTTTCAAGCTCCAGCTCCGAACCGGCCCTGGAACCACGTTGGTGTGAAAGGGGCATATGTCATTGGAACCCTCACTATGTCGCTTTAACAAAGTTATGATCTGTTGATATCCTTTTGTCATCTTTGCTTAGTTTGATTTCCAATCTAAAATGTTGTATGGTTAGGTTTTTTTTCCACCATTACCTGCTCTTCCTGTCCACACCTACCCGAGCCGCTCTATCTGCGTGGATCTAGGGATTGCAGCGTCAGAGGAGTGGTTGACCATGTTGGTCCAGACCCAAATACTTAAAAGAAGCACAATGTGTGGCTTATGGCAGTATAAAATAATGGCAAAAAAAGGATGAAAGAGCTCTTTTAATGGATAACCGTCTCTAGTGCTGGTGGTGGCTCGAATCAGCTTTTTTTTACATTAGGTTTTCAAACATAACAAGTGGATATCAGATGTCTACTACCATGTTATGGTTGTCTATTTTTCCTGGTATAACAGTGTCAATTGCTCAACATTGTGTGCTCACCTGATGTCACTTCTGGCTTCCATGGTGACGGGGTTAGGAGACTGGCGATGGCCAGGGATGGGGATGAGGTTGGCTCTGTCTCCGGGGTAGTCGGGCTGCACACGAGATGAAGAGTGGGCGATGGGCTGAGGGACCACTTTAGCTGGAATAGGTAGCAGAAAGATGAGTTTAAAACCCGATTCATTCATTTACGTTAAGATAATGCCTGTGAAGCACACAGCCGGGTTCCATTCCAAGACACCAAACATTACATTACATTACATGTCACTTGTTAGACGCTTTTAATCAAAGCGACTTACATACTCAACACTGTGGACAATCACCACAGGAGCAATTTGGGGTGAAGTGTCTCAGGGACACAACGACATGCTGACTGCACTGGGGTTTGAACCTGTGCTCCCCTGATCCCAACATCAACACACAACCCACTGCGCCACATACCAAACAATCCTCTTACCAACAGGGATGGCCGAGGTGGTCACAGCTGTAGCATGAGAGGAGTGCGATGCCATCGTCATGGTGACAATAGTGTTACTGTTCATTTGTGAATGCGGAACAGAGCCTAAAAAAATGAGGACGACAATATTATTTAATAAATGTGGAAGAATAACTGCACAGATTTAAGTTTCATTGTGTTCTTCTTGTAAAACATTTTATAGCTGGTATTAATTCATATATAAAATACCTATTGTGGTTGTTGATGGCACAGTGTTAGTGGCAACTATTGGAGCCACAGTAGCTGCAGCTACCGGTGTCACAGGACTGAACATGGGCTTCTGTAGGAAACACAAACGTTTTAGTTCAGTCAGTGTTTTGAATGACTTTTCATTATTTATATTCTGCAGACAGCCATCAAGAAGCAGTAACCTGTGTCATGTGCGGAGGCTGAGGCTTTTGAGATCCAATGGCCGGGTGAGACGGCAGCGTGATCCGTGTGGCGTTGTCCCGGGATGCCTGAGACCTCTGAATGCTGACCGTGGGGGGAGGGGGGTGAATGGTCAGCCCTGGACGCCTGGGGAAAAAATGACAGCCCCTTTAGAGCATAGATTGAGGCTCAGGCACCTTTCAATAAAAGTGATGAAGACATGGTCAGATAAAAGATCTCTATGTTAAACAAACAGTCATCAGTTTGAAAGACTTTTCTTCTGTTAAGCTATAAACTGAACACTTTCACCATTCCAGGACTCACTGAACAGAGTGTGTTCCTTTTCATTTCCTTCAAGATGTGCCCCTTCACACTCTATCGCTCTGTTGTTCTTATGATGACTTTACATTATGTTGCCACTATTACAGCCAGTAACATGTTGGTTAGTTTAGGATATAATAAAGTTTTAAAGTGAAGTGGTTCAAATTAGGGATGCACGATATTGGTTTTTTGAAACAGATACCGATAACTTCCTGCTTCTCAAGACCGATACCGATAACCGATAATAATATAATATAATATATATATATATATATATTAAATGTACCTGTAGTTTTTGCACACCTGGTGGTAAAAAAAAGACTAGTAGTGAGCAAATGACATGAGCATTACTACTATGAACAAAACAAAGCCAAGAACAGTTTTGACTCTTCAAAGTGACCATATTTATTTTCCCAAATAAAGTTGATAGGTAAAAGCCCCGGTGCCTTTGCAGCTGGCTTTGGATTCGCCGCCGTCTTCGTACGCTTTTAACACACCATCGTAGCGATGGCGATGTTTCAGGTGACTAATCAGGTTGGAAGTATTATAGCTCGTTGCCTTTTTCCCTCCTCGTGGAACTTCTGCATTGCATTTGTACAAATAGCAAGCGAACTATCTAACTCTGAAACTTTGAAATAGTCCCATACTACCGACGACATGTTTGTTTACTGTCCTGGCTTCACGGCCGCACACCATTTACGTCACAGCCAGGCATGAGTTAGGGAGCGCTGGATTTGTGAAGAACTCCCCTCTTCCTAAACCACTAATACCACAGTACTGGCAAAACGGGAGGAGCCGAGTGAAAAACAAGCGCCCCTCATCCCAATCCACCCACACCGCAGGATTTTTTTCTTTTTTTTTACCCAAAAAATATATTGTATATTATCGGGGCTATTAATACTTTTATCGGGTTTATCGGGATGACGTCATAATTCCTATTATCGTGCACCACTAGTTCAAATGGTTAGATTCACACAAAGACCCATTGTTTTGAGGTAAAAAAAAATGTTGTAGAAAATGTATACAGAGGTAATAACCTACTGCCTCATTAACACAATATGAATACGCAAGTTATTAAGGCTGAATTCATACTATTTTATAAAATGCTTTAAGCTGCACTGGATAAAGTTCTCGAGCCATATTGAGACTAAATATAGCACACATGGCTGATATTAAAGAATTGAAAGAATAGAAAAATAGAAGTTTCCATTAAGTCACAAGTATCTCTGTGTTGTCTTACTATACTGTTCAACCCCTTGTCATCAGATGAAATACAGACAAACCTCTTATACAGTGTTTACACAAACATAATCTGTACTCATTAGTGATGTTACGTACTGCGCCGAAACTTCGGAGCGTGGTTCGAGTAATCCATTTTGGTGAAACGTGTATCGAGGCTTGTATCGTTTTAGGCCAGTGACGTCATCGATGACAAAAGAAGCCTCGCTGCCCAACAATACAGCGTGACTGCTTCAGATCGGTTGAACCACTGACACCTCACAGTTTTTCAACACTCATATTACCCCTCCTGTACCCGGGCCCGGTGCCACAAAGGGATTAAGAGAGCTCAGACCCTCACTTATACCCACCCTGAAGATTGTTTGTTTGTTTGTCAACACATCACTTAGTAGGGTTTCGAGGTTTTAAATACAAGTTTGGCACCAAAGGACACATCCCAATTAAAGAGACTACAGACAGAAGGGAGAAGACCAGTGAGAAACAGAAATGCAGGAACGTGTTGATTGGCAAAGAGTAAGACAAAATATATTAAGTGTAAAGTAATGCTTCAGTGTTTTCAGGTAGAACCAGCATATGGGCTGTTGCTAAGCTGGAAGGCTTTTGACTTTCAACCACAGGGTCCCTGATTCAACGACTGGTCAATATATTTTTGTTTATAAAAGCATCAGCTAAATGTAATAATGTTTACCAGCCTCCTTAGGCTTTTCAATCACAATCATTCAACAGGAATATATACAATACTGATACAAATTGATTACATGAAAATATGATTTCATGTTCATTGTTTAGAGTTATTCTAAGGCTTTACTCATTGGGATAACAGTACACGAAAGATCACACTGTTGAGATGTCATATCTGCCTGTTTTACACTCTTTGACCAACGTTGGTGTTCAAATTAAGCCTCATGAGATGAGCCCTTTTGCGAACCAATTGGTTGGAAAGCTTCAAAGCTTCATAAGGCTTCATCTCGCCATCACTTGTACTCCGGTCCTCCCCAATACATTGTTGGACTGCTACTTACCCATGGGCCACCTCTGTGGAGTGTGTGACTGTCGCGCTGATGACCGGTGACTGGGTTCTGGTAGCTGAAATGGGGGCCACCACAGTTGGAAGCACAGCTGTAGATGTGGTTACAGCAGGGCGGGACTGTGGGAAAAGTATATGATTACACAACATGTACTAAAAGGGTTTCAACATAAAATCCAAACATGTTCAGATTCAAGTATATCCAGGTACCTGAATAGTCTGGTGTATGATGTGTTGCACTGTGGGCCCGGGGCCCGCGCTGGCTCCTGTGGCCGGCCGCAGGACCGTTTTGGAACTGGACATAACAGCTGCTGCAACAGCCCCTACAGGGAGGAGGGAGACTATTGAAGGGATATGCAGTGCTAGAAACAAACAGTTAAAGGACAACTAATGTATTTAATGTAAGGGGTGCAAAATAAGACTATATATAAGAATTTATATCGTAGTATGTTTTGGGATTTTTGAGGTATTGTATCACCGTATAACAAAATGAAAAGGGATACTCCCATCAGAACACCATTCCACCACCTTTTACTCTATTGGCAATATAGGGCAACATGTCACATATTTCTTTTAATGATGTGTATATCTACATAGTAAAGAAAGTGAGGTTGATGGCTGTGAGTTGATTTTTTGAGGGAACTTTTATGCTTAGTAACAATGAGCTGTGCAATAAAAAAATATATGAGGAAAGATTTTTTTCAATCTGCCGTTCTGTTTTATTATTTGAAAGTTTTTTCACCTCTTGAATAAAAGGTGCCAGGTCATTTGTGATTTGATTTACCACAAATATACCCTTAAAGCTGGGAATGTACATCTTTGAAGAAACGTAATGCTAACCTAACCTTTTACAACTTAACCGACATGAAGAAAGATGTCAAATGTATAATAAACAAACCGGCCTGGCATTCCGTTTTTATTAAATGATGCATACCTCGGGGTAAATGGGATGTGAACGTCTGGGGGGGGACTGAAGGGGTCCCGATCTGCAGAGCAGGGGCACTGCCCCGTATGATTTGAATGTTTGTTGGCATCAGGTGGTGTAAGTTGCTAGGGTGACCCTGAAAAACAATAAAAGAAGCATACAGCTTTAGTCATCAGCAAGAAAGAGACAATGAAGACACCACAGTCTGCGGACAGTGAACTCACCTGCTGACCGCTGATAGTTGCCACAGGAATAGATTGGGATGGAGGCATACCGCTTTCCATGGTGACAGTTAAATGACCAGGCACTTTGGGGGGGATGGGGATATGACCCTGGTTTGAAGCTGGTGCTGGGGCAATAAGACGACTTGGCATTGGTGATTTCAGGACAGCCTAAAGACACAAAAAATAATTGGTTTATTCTAACACTGAAGGGTGTTAAGAACATTATTAGAACATGTTGAGTGAAATCAATAAAAGGAATATCAAACAACATCTTGAAGGAGAAGAATGTTACATTTTTATTTAAAACATTGTTTAAAGGCTAGAGTTTGCACATGGCCCCTTTTTAAATTAAATGAATTGGTGATATTAAGCTAAAAGATAAGCTTGCAAAGTTCCTCAGTTTGAGACCTTCTTTCGGATTTAGTAAAAATAGAGTAGTAGGTTTATAAAAGAAAAACAATCCTACGAATCTGGTTATTTTTTTATATTTTCATCTCCCAATAAGGGTGGTACATACTTTCCTATTCACATGTATACTACAGCTTTGAACAGTTACAGATGTAAACATCACCTTCCCCTCTGTGAGGACTGCAGGCTGGCCCTGAGGGAGGTGCACAGGGGGGGCAGGCACAGTCACAGGAGTGCCAGGCTGGATGGACATAGTTTGGGGGGCAGCTTGTGGCTGGCCGTGTGTCTGTACTTGTGGGTAGGGTCTGACCACCATGGTCTCCTGCTTCTCATCTCTGAACGCCAAGGCCCCCCCTCCCCCAGCAGGTGGATGATCCTGCTGTCTATCAGCATCCCGACTGCTGTCAGCATCTGGACCTGCTAAGAAAACATGATAGATTAAATAGGCATTTCCCTTGCCAGAAATTAAGCAACTGGTGGGTCATTGCTGTGAGGATCAGTTACCTGCTGCATTTGACTGCTGATTGATGGACACCAGGTTTCCAGCCGCGGGGATCTGAGGGGCTCCCCCGCCGGAAGCAGGCAGCCCGTGTCGGGGGAATTGCTGGGAGCTCATTTTAACTATAACCTAAAATAATGTTAAGATTGGAGATTAATTAACTGCAGTAGCAGTCATATCTAATATTTAATTAAGGTTTAAAGTCAGAACAATTGCCTTCCCTATATGAAACATGCACGACTGCTACAACAATAAGAGCATATCAGTGTTAACCCTTTAGGGGCGGCGCGGGGACATAAACAGACTAATGGAGCGCTGCTAGTAGTACCAAACAACCAGACAGTTTACCAAATGGTGTGAATAAAATGGATACCGTTATGAATACAAATTACTATAAAAAACAATACATTGTTTTAGATCTTTTGTTTACCGTTATATGGTTAAAAACATGACAGAACTGCTCGACAACAACTGTTTCGAAGCTTATCAAATACCATCTTTATGGGCACTTTAAAAAACGACTTTTCGACTGCCTGTGTCAAAATAACCAAACGCGATACCTGCTCGGTCACATAGCCCACACTGTGGGCTCTGGTTTTGCCCCAATAACCTTAAAACTAAAAAGCTACCTTGTTAGCCAGCTATGTTAGCTAGCAGCAGGCTAACGTTAGAATCGTTCATCCTGCTGTTGGCTGCTTTGCATGTTAAATGCCTGAAGTTGTTCAAACGGCGTATAGTTCATATGGCTAAGCAAACAAGCATAACTCTTCGTGTGTGCAGATGTTACCTTATCGTGGAGGTACTAGGCAATGGTCGATTTGTGGATTACAATTTTTTCCATTCGTCTTTTCTTTTTTCCAACATGTAAGCCGAAAGATCGGCCAAGAAGAGCCGTCCCTCCCTGTTTCTTTCCACCAATTGGATAGGAGACTCTCAGATTGCTGACCAATCGTAGCAGCCGAAATGTTAAACTGCACTAGGGGGGTCGCTAGGAAAGGCAACACCGGTCCACGGAAGTAGCCGAAGTAGCACCGGAGCTAACCGGTTAGTAGTACTTCCATCGGTTAGCCACGGTTAGACACTGCACTGTGAATACTAGGTGTGAATACTAGGCTACTTTTAAAATGTAAAACAATATTATGCACACACGTCCTTTACCGTTGTCGTACATGGCCAACGGTAAAGGACGTCCTCTGACGGCAAATATGAAAGTAAATATACATTCAATTACAAGTAAATCTCTGGCATTCAGAATACTTAAAAAAGTACAGATAGGCCTATACGAAGTAATTCCAAATTGAAATGAAGGAACATTTCTTAAGAGTTACATTATGTCATGCTGTTAGGATATTATTATGCCACAAGGGAGAATTATACTTTTGTGACAGGTTAAGGCCTACATAGCATATATGTACTTAAAAGTCGTAATGTATCTTATGTATGATGTTGTTATGTAACATTTTAGTCTACAATTGCTGTCATATGAATGTCATGGATTAAATATTTGTCTCTTGAATAAATTGGACGTTTAAAGTAGCATACACTACATTGGCTTACTAAAAGTAACCTCAAATTTGTTCCTCTAAGCTGTAGGGCCTACGTAATACATTATTACTAGTTCCCTTCCCACCACTGCCATGAGCTGTGTCTTTAACATAGTTTTGATATGAAACCGTACAGGGTTTACGGTGTAGTGAGGTCACATGACCATCGCCTTTCAGGTGGTCTCCCGCCTTCCAAAGTGATTGGAGCTGGCTGCTTGTCTTTAGTGCCCTGCGATCCTTTCAGTCAGACACTAGAGGGCGGTAGCCTCATACAGAAGTGTCTTAAGACTGTCATTGTATGTCCTATGATTCTGACCTCCAGTCTGTGAAGAAAACTCCTAAAAATCGTTTTTTTCTTTTGACTGGCACAACATTTAAACACAGATTGAATTCAATTATAACATGAAGGATACCTGAATTCCAGTTGTTTTTACTGTCACAGCTTACTCCAATTGAATATAACAGTCGTAGTAAATGTTGTCACGAGACCAGTGGTTCTCAAACTTTTTCTGTCCCTTTGGAGAAAAAAAAAGTCGGGCCCCCCCCAACACAAATAGTCACGTAATGGGCCAAGTTAACATTTATTAAAAATACATCAATAATATTCCTTTAAAAATCACTTTGCCAGAACAGAGATAATAAAACAATGCTCCATAAGTCCGTGTGGTCAAAAATAAATACATAATACAATTGTGCAATCCCTTTGCTAGAACAATAAGTTATAATACTTGCAATCTGTGCAAAAAAAATGAAAAGATAGAAAATGCTGATATTTGGCAAAAAAGTGTGTCTTATCACAGCATTAGTGGCTGCAATGAGCCTGTTTTGCACAGCACATTTCTTCAAAACGGGGTTACAGGCTCAGTGGCGGCGCCAGAGATTTTCTTTTGGGGGTACTGTGGGATAGCTTGACGTTTCATAGAGGGTGCTCAAACATTTAGGGTTTCCCATTAAGGTACCGGTCGCTACAGTGGAATTGTATACTGCAACACTCCG